>OZ010747.1:78103597-79303597 GCA_963932245.1 Tachinus rufipes
GATTTGTTTGTCGTTGTTTGTCTTCATCTTCTTCTTTTTGTTTGTTTTTATTCTTTGCAGCCGGTCTACAGTTTGTCTTCTAATAGTTTTAAATAGTTTAGAACAAAAAGGTTTTTTTTTTGTGGGCTTGTACTAACTAACTTTTTTGAGTATTTTCTTATTTCGTTTGCTGTCTAATAAGAGCCGGATTTGCATAGCTCAAATTGTTTGTTTGACGATGCATAATGCAACCAGTTTTCAACAAAACAAACAGCAATGTCTACATCCAAAGAAGTATGATCAATAAATCTTAAACCGTTGCTAGCCATTGAAGAAGAGATAATCTTGACTTTGGTGCTGCAATCGTCTGTGGTACTCTGCTTACGATTTTTAGAATAGCTACCTGGGGTTTGGTTTAACTTAACTTTTTTTACTAAAGCAATCTTTGGTTTCTTCTTGGACACTTATCCTAGGTAATTGTTGATTCTTAATTATCTTGTGAAGATTTACAACGGTCACTTAGGGAAACTCTATTTTTTTTTAAGAAATTTTATCAGAGTTTAAACTTGGAAAAACCACGAAACCTGGAAATTTGCAGACAACTCGTTATTGCACAAGGTGGCTGATTTTTTTTTAACCATTTACAAATCGAGTTTCTTGGCGGCTTTTAACAATGGCTGTCAAGTTGCCAACTGCTGGGTATGGAGCCAATAGGGGGTATTCTCTATGCATATTGCCAGAATGTAAGCAAGATACATATATTGCTAACTAACAATATGAAATGTCATTTTAACAAATCTTGCTACCTAACAATAGAAACTGTCATGATATGGTCATCAGATCAGGAAGCGTGGCAAATCTCTAGATAAAATAATAATAATGTAATTAAAAATTAATTTTGTTGAAGTGACAGTTCATATTGTTAGTAATCATAATTTGTTAAAACGACAGGTCATTTTGTTAGCAAGCAAGATTTGTTAAAATGACAGTTCATATTGTTAGTTAGCAATATATTTTGCTTACATTCTAGCAATGTACATAGAGAATAGCCCCGAATGACACTGACATCACAAAAAAAGTTGAGCTAGGATGACAAGCCATAGCTTGAATCTGAAAAAAAACATAAATTTATTTCAATTGCATCAAATTGTCTGATTATTTTGATACTTTTAAGTATTAAACAATATTTTGGTGTGTTAATTACGTCAAATGCAAATAGCCAACGCGGATCTCTCTAGAAAGTATTAATTGCGTGGTGCCTGCAACTATAACTTCAATTTGTAGTTTGATATCACTTAGTAAACTGTCCCGAGCATTTGCATCGTGCAGGCAAGGAAATAATATGATTAAACAAGAAGTAAATTTACTAATTATTTAATTTTTTTATAAAACTTATGTAGTTAACAAGACAATAACTTTCCAATGCAGTCTAAGACCTTTCAATCCCTATAAAATCAACCGTTTACAATTGTTCGACATAATTGCGTTCCACCGACAGTTAACTCCGCTCTTCGAACTCGTTCGCGTGTAATGTGTGCGGTAATACGATTTGTAACTTTAGCACCGCATACCGTGGCCCTTTAATGCTCAATTCGTTCAATCCAGACTATCCTAATTGTTTCCAGCCGGCAATTAATGCAGTCGGCGTCATCTGCATGCCGGGTCATCGCTCACTTTAATACCTTCGGTTGGTTGCTACTACCTTTTGTGATGTATGTGTACGGAGATCCACTTATCTTGTGTACGGATTTGTCAAGGGCTATGGACTGATTTACTTTGATTAATACGGCCGAAGGGATAACAGTAATTTAACCCAACGCGTTATCCTTATTTCGGTCCTGTCCAGGGATTTGTTGCTACAAATTCTATAAAATGTAAATCTAATCAAACTATAATCAGGATAAAGACGTTATTTAAATTTATGTAAAGTCTTTCAAATAATAAATACCACAAATGATAATTAAATATTGAAAATAATATAAAAAAGTAGAATAGTAATTGAATAATAAAAATTGTTAAGTTACCAATTTACTAGAAACCTGCAATGCAGTTAGAAAATGTTTAAAATGAGCATATAATAATATAATTATTTTTACTTTAACTATTACGGTTTGTAAATTAAGTTAATCCGTATTATACTGTTTTGTGTTATGAGTATAAGGAATTAAAGCATAATAACAAGTTTTATGTTATATAAAAAACGAACTATAAAACATCCCAAGTTTGTTATTATTATTTTTGCTTAAGCTTATACAATATTTACAAAATAAATAACAAAACTTTAGACTTTTGCAGTTGGTTTGACATTTCGTTCAAACTTTTTTTTATTTTCGACAGGTTTGAAAAGAGTCTATTGAAATAACATGTCATTGTGGAACTATAAGACCATGCATTTTTCAGAAAACGTTTTTTATTAGTATTGATACAAGTAGTTGTATGAACTATAGAAAAATGCATGGAGTACAATCAAAAGTTCAAATACAGAACCATTTAAATAAGTAAAAGTAAATTGATTTAAATTAATAAAGCAGCAATAATGTATTGAAAAAGTTATAAAATACATTTATGATGAACTAATAAAGTTTTACATAAAACATTGTGCTGACGGAAACGCATGTATACATAAAATCTACCACAAAGTATCCGGTTAAAACTAACTGTTCGTTAACATTTAAATTTAGCTTAAACGCAATTCCCTATAGAGAGACAAATTTCTGTTCTCTGACTAGTTTTAATGAATAGTCAAACAACGAACTTTAACTTGGAATTAATTATAATATTGAAGAGGTGGTTAGTAGCTTTATAATAACTTTATATTTATATTTTTTTTAAATATAAATATATAAATTAGAGCATATAAATTGATAGTATTTTTTGCGGGTTGTAGCAATTCTCTTTAATGTTAATGTAATGTGTTAAAGTAAACCAGCTTGCCAACATTGATTGACACACTCAAAAACATTCTAAACAGAACCATTGCATAATACTAAAACTTTGGTAACGCAAATAAGTCGAATCATACTGGAAAGACTCACTAGACTGATAACACACTTTTGTCTTAAGAAGCACATGTATAGAATGAGAATAAAAATAGATATCCTATGTTGCGGGTTAGGGTATTTAGTCAGTAAAAACCTAACATTACTTGACAGTTGCCCAGTGTCGTTTGTAGAGATTTTTGCCTTCAAACACAAGAAAAGTAAAAAAAAATCGTTCCCGTTCAATGATCAATGATCCTACTTTACAATACAAGCCTGCAAAGATGCGATGATCGTGATGGCTGCTAATCTCCAGATCTTCTTTCTTTGTTCTTTTTTTCTGCTTTTTTATTCTTCTCTGATGGACCGACAAAAAAGTGTTTGGAAAATCTCACTGAGCCAATTTTGCAAACTACACTTACTGGACGGTTGTCCTCCCTCTTATTGACAGATAAATCTACATAAACTGCATACTAAACTCCGCTGCTATTTAGTTTGTCAGCTCTTAATTATGGATTTACCGTAAATTGTACTTTATATATAGTTTTTTTATCCTTTAGTATTTTGGTATTTAGACTAGGAAAATTTTGCAAATTGTGGCCAATGCTTCAAGATTAATTATACAGGCTATGCAGTACGCATTAGTCGGAAAACGTTTGAGGAATCTATTGGTCAGTTCTAGATTACCAAAACTAGAATATAAATTTTCCGACCACACTTTTTCTCCAATTGATCGTTTGACTTAAAATTGACTACTGGGTTGGCCGTTCTTTTACCGTTTTAGCCACCGCCTGTGTTCTTATTTTAAGCACCAAATTGTATTTCAAACACTATTTGTTGGTGAGCTTTGTATAACTTTGTCTACCGAGCTACCCACGAGCATCGATGATGGAAATTCTACAGTCTGATTGTTGTTACATAGTGTTTTTGCATAGCAAGTTTGGTTTTGTAGTGCTGTTCTATAAAAACGTTTAAACTATATTTTGGAATCCATTTGCCAACGTGAGAACTAGACGACTGTGTCACAGTTTAATTTAAATTGCCTGCAGAGTCATCTTAAACTGTCTCTTACCCAATAAGTGCCTTTGGTGTCTCAGGTAGAATACGTAGTAGATCTGTTTTGGTATACCCAGTCTACCGTACTGTACTGTTGAAATACTTGCTAGAAACATCTTTAGGCAGGTAGAACTAGTATTGCACAATCCCTCTCATGAGTATGTCTTCTTTTTTTTCTTCTTCATTAGTCTTGTATCATCTTATTTTGGATATAGGTCTCTTCTAGTCTCTTCCATGTTTTCTTATCTTGGGCTTTCATCAATCACATTTTTTTTGCTTTTTCCGTCACATCAACAAGCCATCTCATTTGTGGTCTTTCTCTACTCGTTTTGGTTTCCGGAAGTATGCAGCTGTCATATACTTTTTGTTTCATGCTCTTTAAAATATTTTTATCTCTCAGTACAAAGTTTAGTTTTCCGAAAGCAGCCCATCTTAGTTGGATTCTGAGTGAGACTTTACCGTTTTGGTTTTCTTTTACAATTTTAATTTTATTGCCGATTTAGATATAGTGTGGAACTTTTTCTATTGTTTGAGTATGTTTATATGCCTCATATTCTTCAGGGTCACACAACAAAAGATTTACAAGTAGATGTTTGTAGTCGGAAGAAGTTTAGTTTTTGCTGGTTTTAAAGGAGCATGTGTAATGGCACATAGCTTACTTAAAAGGTTGCACGTGATTGTCTTTACTTTAAGACCAGCAAACCATAGAAACACTTAAGCATTCATCTGGAAATCAACCAAAAAATATATTTATAGACTAACTTTACTTACTCCCAAACGCCGTATGGAAATTATCATCTCTACTAGATTAAAAAATACTAAAAAGATGCAGTCTAGCTTGTCTCAGCAAACCAAAAAAACATTTAAGCATTTGCTTGAAAGTCATACCGGAAGAACAAAACATAAGACAACAACGAGATGTGACAGAAGTCATAAATGGCAGCCAACATTTTCCTGAAGGAGTTACTTTTACACAGACGCAGTTAGGAAATTACCATTTCGACTGGATCAAAAAGAATAACTTACTGTACAGTCAGTTTTTTTCAGCAAACTGGGAAAGCACTCAACCGGAAACCAAACTAGAAGTTAACGATAAGAAATTGGAAAACCAATATTGTCATTGTGATAGAGATTTATTTTGACAATCTCACTCAAGATTGTTAGCGGAGTTTTCAGCAAAACAACAAACAAGTTACTCCTGTTCGTAGTCCATTGCACAACAAAGATACTCTAATTGCAAGCATACTCTGTGGAGAATCAAAAAGAGCAAAAAAATAACGCGAGAAAAACAATCCTACCGACCACGCAAGCGACCTTTAGCCGCGAATTTTTAATGAAGCTATTGGACATGTCAGGTGACATCAGGATTAACCAGTTAGAGCCTAGCAAAAAGCAAAAACCAACAAGAAAAAATCCAATAAGAATGCTCAGAATGGAAAACTGCTGGGCACGCGCCGTTACAAAAACTGGACGTTTTTATCAAAACAGTTAGTTTAGTCCGAGGCAGCAAACATTTTTCTGAAAGCTTAACACTCACCCCAGAAGCAACAAGGAAATCTCTACTGGACTGAGAAGTAACTTACTAGGAAGATGCAGCCCAGCTTCTTTTGGCACTGCTTTCAACTAAAGGCGGTAACCATCTACAAGATTTTTGAGCAAACTTACGGCTAAAGAACTAGCATAGCTTAAATGGATCACAAAGTAAATAGCAACGCCATCATTGTAGAGAGGGCATTACTCTACTTTTTTTGTTGCCATACACAAGCTAGAGTTTTACTCCACTTTTGTTGGTAGGGACTATTTACCCTTGCCAATACGTGACTACGCCGTCCTCTTTAACTACCGGCAACGAAGACACTTTGCAGGCATACTCTGTGGAAAACGGTGAAGAGAATAAAACGCGAGAAGATCAATACTACCGACCTTCATTGTGACAGCTACTAATTGAAGATTTATTCCGACAACGTCTTTCAAGATTGTCAGCGGAGTTTTCAGCAAAACAATAAACAGGAGTTTATTGCACAACGAAGATACTCTATTTGCATGCATACCTTATGGAAAATCAAAAAAAGAAAAAAAAACGCGATAAGAACAATCCTACCTACCATTAGCGATGTTTTACGCAAGCGACTTCTAGCCTCTGATGATGTCATTGTCGAAGAGGAGGGGGGGGATTGATGCCACTTTGACTGGACGTGCCAGGTGACATCAAGATTAACCAATTAGAGCCCAGCAGAAAGCTAGAACCGACTAAAAAAAGTCTACCAATAAAAACGCTTTGAATGGCAATAAGCAGCTAACATCTTTTTTAATGGGTCAATATTCACAAACATCTAAAAGCAGCATGGAAATTACCATCTCTTCTGGACTAAGAAACAACTTACAGGAAGATACAGCACAGCTTTTCTGGGCACTGCACTCAAGTCAGTTATTATCTACAAGATTATTGTGAGCAGATTGACGGTCGAAGAACTAGCACTTCTTAAACCATAGCAACAAATGGATTACAATATAAATAGCAACGGTACATTTAATAATAATTAATAAGACAGTAAGAAAAAAAACACCACTTTTTACGCCACCAGACACTGCACCATTGTTTGGCAGCCTGCGGCGGCCTACATATATAAAAAGCAAATTCTAGGGTTATTGCTATGATGAGGTTTGCGCACACTTGGAAAATTTCTCTACCGAGCCTTATACAAAACACATACACACCGGAGTTTTACTTTACCCCTATTGGTAGAGATCATTAACACTTTTTGACAACAAAGTCTTTAGCTTTTTGTGCACTTACGACGTTGTCTGCAAAAACAATTGCACTAAAAATTAATCACCAAATTTTTGTATTCAACGTTTAATTTGAGGGAAGCCAACCCTTTGCCTAACACCAAATTGAAAAGCACAAGCTACAAGAATCGTTTGCGATGTTTTGTAAATGAACTACTTGCAATCTTGAGCACCAATGCTGCGATATTGAGTCAAAAGCTTGTAGAGAGTTTAACGGACCGTCATAATTCTTAAGGTTGCATCTTTCAGAACAGCCTTATAGGTACGGAGATTTTTTGTAAACCTTTAGACCCATTTCCAAAATGCATGCTGTATTAATCAGCTGGCACGTTTGATTCTTCTTTTTTGAGGAAGACCGTTTGGTTCTTAAGCAAATTTTTTGGTATCTTACCAAAGAACAGGCACAAATTGAAGATGCATTATGCTTCTTTTATTTTGCAATTGGTTTATGATCGGGACTAAGAGCTGAGACTTACTGAATTGGTTAAACGATGTTTCTCAGATACAGAATGTTTTTTTATTCTGATTTAATCTGGCTTGGTAGCATTGTTGGAATAACTGGTTTTTGCGAAGTTGTTTGGTACTTTCTTTAAGTAATCGTACTGTTTCTTAAACCTTTCCTCGATATACAACCGACTTGCGTCTGTTTTTAATTTAAGAGTACGATTTCCACTACAAGATTGCCGCCGGATTTTTAATTAAGAATAGCTTCTGTTTTAGCTATTAACCATTCCTTTTTTGTTGGCTTCAACCAAATGATTTCATTTTATGGGCCCTTTTAACTTGATTTTGGTGTTGAAAAATTGACTGCAACGACGGCAAATGAATTTAGAGCGTAGCAAAAACAAAAATCAACTATAAAAAGTCTACTAATTAAAAAGCTTTAAATGGAAAACTGCTGAACACGCGCCTCTATAAAAGATGGACGTTTTTGTTAAGACAGTTAGTCTAGTCCAAGGCAGCACTGCTACGCTAACGCTTTATAACTGAGCTATCACATTATAACTATTTTTACTGGACTAAATAACTTTTAAGGAAAATGCAGTCTACCTACTCTTGGCACTGCAGTGAACTACCAGCAGTAACCATCTACAAGACCATTTGGAGCAAACTTACGGCCAAAGAACTAACACTGCATGATCACAATGTAAACAGCAGCAGTGAAATTATAAGACAATAAGAAGAAAAGGACGAAAGGCCATTATTGTTGACCTTCTCTGCTTTAAATTGCTCGCATAGTCTGAATTGTATCTTTCCCAACGCGTATTTGCTTTTAATTTATTTGTTTTGGTAAGCGTTTTTTTGTTGTTTGACTCAAATAGTGATCTTCACTAAAATTTCTGTGTCATTTGCCATTTTGTCAGAAATTCCACACCTTCTGTTCCTTAGGTGGACACGTAGTAGATCAGCTTTGGTATGCCCACTCTACTGTCATTTACTGTACTGTGGAATAATCTTTTTGGAACACTTTTAGGCAAATAGATCTATTATTGCACAGCCTCTCTAATAAGTATGTTTATATGTATCAGATTCCCCAAGATCACGCAACCAGATCTACAAATGTAGATGTTTGTACTTGGAGGAAGTAAAGTTTTTGCTGGGTTTTTAGAGAAAGATGTGTGATGTCCTTAGCGTAAGACCAACAAAGCAGACAAGCACCCATTGCAAGCACTCACCTGGAAGTCAACCAAAAAATATACTCGAAGACCAATTGCTCAGAAAAATAGGACTCTGACAAAGATAACTCAATGTAAACAAAAATTAAAAAAAAAGAGAAACTATACCCACGAACCGAGTGCCGGTGCTAAAGGGACACTCAGCAAAGGAGATAAGTAGTTGACATCCCAGAAAAGAGGATTCTAAAAAAGATAACACAAAATATGTAGAATTGAAAGAAGCTGGACTCTGAATCCAAAGGCACCCAAATTATAGAAGCACCAAGCACATTCACCAGCAAGTCAACCAAAAATGATACTTGAAGACCAACTCTTTCAAAAAAGATTTACATTCACACCTAAACGCTACATAGAAATTGCTATCTCCTCTGGTCTAAGAAATACCGTGCTAGGAAGATACATTTTACAGCAAACACTTGCCCGGAAGTATACACCAAAAGTATTCAGGATCCAAACCGGAAGTCAGACAAAAAAAAAACAAAATTTAAGACGATGACGGTTCCAGCAAACCGGAAAAGCACTTAATTGGTCCGTGCACATCTGGAGCCCACACAAAATACAAACACACCAGAGTTTCACTCCACACTCGTCGACAGGGACTATCAATTTCTGTCGATATGTAACTACTCTGTTTTTTTTACATTGTAGGGAAAAAGTAAACGCTAGAATATCAATCCTACCGACCATTTGCAATGTTCTACGCAAGCGACCTCTAGCCGCAAATTTCTAATGACGCCATTGTCAAAAAGGAAGGGGGGATTGATGCTGCCTGATTGGACCTGTTAGGTGACATTTGGATTAACCGAACCTGGCAAAAAGTCCACTAATAAGATTGTTTCAAACAAAAAACGCTGGACGTTTTTGTTAGGACAGTCAGTCTAGTCCGAGGCAGCAAATAGCCAACATTTCTCCGAAGAGGTTAATATTCATCCCCTGAAGCAACATGGAAATTAACATTTTTACTGGACTGAGAAATAACTTACTTGGAAGATACAGCCCAGTTTTTTTTTAACACTGCCCTCAACTAACGGCAATATGAATTTACAAGATTTTTGAGCAGACTTACGGCCAAAGAACTAGCATAGTCTAAATTATAGCAAAAAATGAATCACAAAGTAAATAGCAACGCCATCATTGTAGAGAGAGTACTACTCCACATTTTCCGTCGCCAGACACTGCCCTTCTGCGGCGTGCCATACATACAGATATAGGCACTATTTTATAGTATTGTTGCTATGCTTACGGTTTTGCATTTTAGCCATAGGCAAAATCCACACAAAATACAAACACACTAGAGTTTTACTTTACCTTTGTTAGTAGCAACCATCAACCCTTGTCGATACGTGACTACGCCGTTTCCTTTACCTAGCGGGGACAAAGATACTTTGCAGGCATACTCTGTAGAAAACGCGAGAGATCAATCCTGCCAACGATGTTCTACAAAAACCACTTCTAGCCTTTGATAATGCCATTGTCAAAGAAAAAGGGGCATTGGTGCCACCTGACTGGACGTGCCAGGTGATATACAAGGATTAACCAATTAGAGCCCAGCAGAAAGCAAGACAGACTAAAAAAAAGTTTACCAATAAGAACGCTTTAAATGAGTCAGTGAGTCTAGTCTGCGGCAGTAAGCAGCTAACATCTCTTTGAATAGGTCAATATTTACACCCAGAAACAACATGGAAGTTTCCATCTTGTCTAGATTGAAAAAAAAATTCATTCTTCAATTTAATGGCAGCCAACTCTTTGTTAATTACCAAGCTGAAAAGCACTGGTGATAGCGGATTTTCTAGTTTTAGTTTATTTTAAACGTTGTTACTAAGGGCGTTCTGGTTTGCTTCTTTGGTACCACAAGACACGATTGCAACTTTTTATAGGTTTGCGATCACGAGCACCAAATGCTGCAATACTGAATTGAAAGTTTTTAATATGTACAGAGTCACAAAACGAACTGTTTTAATTATTGAGGTTGCAATTTTCTGGATAGCTTTAAGGGTACATAGATTTTTTGCAATTTTGTCGACTTTTTTCCAAAATGTTGTTTTATATCAAACAACATATCTTCGTGCTAAAATCTGCCAACAATAATTTTGTGGATATTTTTTAAAAAGACAAAGATTGGGATATCTGACCAAAAAGCAGGCGCAGTAGCTAACATTAGTGGATAATTTTTTCTAACGGGTATGCGATCAGGAGAAGTTGAACTTGCATTAGGCATAGAACTTACAATTTTTAAACAGGTGATAAGAGTATATAACCCACGGTGGTGTACATTAGCTTTACTATCAGGTGCTGAGACGTGTTGGCGTTGGTACCGTTTGAAATAGCTTTAAAACACCGTTTCTGGTTCTGGTTTGAACGATTTCTGATAGAACGCATACTTTTGATTTATGTACCGTTGTAAGGAACTTTGCATTCAACTTTGTGGGGTAACGAAATTATGAATTTATTCAGCTATAAGATTTGTATTCTTTTTTCCTTTTTTCAATCTTTTCTACTAAAGGTTTTGAAAGCCTGTAAGTGTTTTTCAAATGTAAAAGGTTTTCCGAGCTCTGGTTTAACTTTTTTTGGTTTAGCAGCATTTTTTGTGCGGTTGGAATAACTGCTTTTTGCGGCAGAACTTTTTCAGTCGTCCGTTGTCTGTTAGGTTTTGTTTTTGCTTTGAGCAATCGTATTGCCTTTTGAACCTTTTTTTGTTAAACGGTCGATTTACGCCTGGCTGTTATTAATTTAAGAGGCGGATTTTTTTTTCAGAAGTTTTTTCCTGAAGCAACGGCGTATATATAACGAAATAAAACATTTGCTTTAATTTTGCAAACAAAAAGACCTTAAATGCCGATTATGGAATTTTGTACAAAAGGTTTTAGGTGGCAAATATGAATAACACTACGCTTGACGGTAGAATTAGGTTTTACCAAAACCTAGGTCATAGTTACTACACTTGATTTGACGGCATATGGATTTAATTTTTTCTTTGGTTTTATGAAAATAGCATAAGAAGGATTGACGTTCAACCAAATAAAATTAGTAGCAGCAAAGTCTTTGTAAAAAACGGGATGGTTACGCATCAGTTTATCGTATGTCAATAGTTGCAAACAAATTTAGAAAGAAAGTTAAATTTCTGAATTGACGCAAGTAAAGCTTAACTGCAAAGAAGCTTGTTGACTTGAGTTGTTGAAAAATTGATGAACGGGAGAATAAACACATTGAATGGTTTGTCTTTTAAAATATTTATGTGTTTGACGTTAATTGGGTACCTTGCCTGCTCAAAACTTGCTGACTTTTGGAACTTTAGATCTTAATATTTTTTTTATTATTAACATCTGTCTAAACTATTTAAAGAAAAATTGTTTTTTTTGGGGTAATGAAGATTGTCTTAAGAACTTTAGGTTGCGATTTACAATGTAAAGTTAGAGTTTTTAGAGTATGGTTGCAGTAGTTTTGAACTTAAACTGGTATGTTTTTATTTTCTTGTTTTGTTATATTTAATTTTTTTGGACAACAAGTTTTAGAGAAACATTGTGTGGGGAGATGTGATGTGTAGATAGTAAAGTAGGTTTTGAGCTATTAGAAATAAATGATTATAATCTTCATTCTTATTGTTAATGGTTGTATTTGATTTGATTATTGTTGATATTTTGTTTAGATTTCTAAAAACGAAGAGTTTTTTGCTTTCAGGTTATTTCAAAGATTTATTTTAAACTGATCTTTGTAAGAAGGAACCCAAAACTGTACATTGTACGTCTTATTTTTAAGACAATTGAGAACCAAAACGACTTTTAAAAACTAGAAAGCATAGCAGCAAGAAAAGTGAATACAACTCAAAATCGCAGCAAAACTGTAAAAACATAAAACTGGCTTTGGCCAAAAACAGAAATATGTGCTAGACACAATTACTATAGAACAGTTAATTTGTAATCGATTAAGAGAACTTTTGGCCCCGCTGCGAAACAAACAATTTGGATTTACAGAGGAAAATTTCACATGGTTTTACAAGCTGCAAAAAACCGAATAAAAAAACCAGAAATTCTAGTCACCATTGATCTGTGAAACACATTCAAAACCGCGTCATAGCGAGAAATAGTAGTAGAGTTGCAAAGAGAAATATATCTTTGTACTTAATAAAAATAATTAATTTATCTGCAAGACTAGTACATAGATGTAGAAGAATGAGTATATGTAAAACGTTTTGTACTATAAAATATTACACGTGAAACTAGAAGATACGCAGACAACTTAGCGCTAGTGGTCAAAGCCAAAACCCAAAAAACATTAAAAAATCTAAGCAATCTAGACAAATTTAGCAAAAAAATTTAAAGCAAAATTAGCAGAAAAAGAAACAAGACTACTAATAGCGCAAAAACGGAAGCAGTGTTACAAATAGGAAGAAAAAAGTGTGAACCAATAGAACTTAGCGTGCAAGAGAAGAAGAAAGTCAAAACAGAAAAAGTAGTACAATACCCGAAAGAAGATTTTGAACAAAAAGAGACTTTTGGAGCCTATAAGTATTATGCGAACCATGGCAAAGACAATGGGGATTACAATTGCTTTTAGTAAATTAATGCCAAACGTTATCAACTTAAGAATTAAAAAAGAAGGTTACTGGGAATCATAACCTACTCTATACTATTGTATTGATCACCAATATGGCAAAAATTGTTAATAAAAAAAAAACACAAACTCAAAGTGGAAAAAAAGACCAAAAAAGAATCAACAAGAGAGTAATTAGTGCCTTAGGACTATATCAAAAGAAACTGTAGAGCTGATTGCAGGAGATCTACCTATTAATTTATTAGCACAAAAGAGAAACATGGAAACAAACACAAACTCTCTAAAAAAATCCGCCACAAAATTGGGCTAAAGATGCCAATACTACGCTTGTAATAGCTGATCATCTGCCGGAGAAATTGCTAAAAACTCCTCAATAAACTGAGACTCACTTCAGCAAATTTGCAAAGAATGCAAATTTGGAGACAAATCAAACCAATGCTTGGGACAGTGCTTCCTATTCATTGGAAATTTATTTTGAAAGTTTTTTATTTTTTTATTAAACAATTGGATATTTCTTGTTCTTGTAGACGTCAGTAATCACTATGTTAGAAAAAGTGATTGTGACATATAATTCTTTAATGATTAACACATGAGCGGGTAGGTGTAACACTTCAGTTTATGATTACAATTAGTTTGAACTGTAGTCTTTGTTATTAAATAGTTGGATATTTTTTGTTTTTGCAAACGTCAGTAATCAAACGTTGGTTATCATTGTAACATCTATTTATGTACATGCGAAGCCGGCGCTACCCGGCAGTAAATATTATATTCATTATTTTTAATTAATATTGTTTTATATTATGTTATTTTTATTAATTAATATATTATATACAAACGTTTCATACCGTAAAAAAAGAAAATATTGAATAAATATCAGTTTGTGCCTCCGAGTGTATTGTTTCCTTTTCTCGCATTATGCATCTCTCATTTTGGGTATAGGTTTTATTTCTTTCAAAATACGCTGAAACTCCTATCATGGGTCACACAAAAGTTGGCGTACTGTAGATAAAACGTTTTTATACAAAACGCAAATCACTTTTAAGCAAGCAACTACATCTCAGCAATATTCTTTAATAACGTCCCATGCAAACAGATATCTTTATCTACCTAAAAAGATTTAAGCATTATTTATATAAACTCATTAGCTTGGAAATCCCAATATAGCATATTCTTGCATTTAACTATTGATATATAATTCAGAATTTTATTCATTGTTGCATAAACGGAAATATCTCATCCGGAGGAAGATCCGGGATCCGCGTATGTTCCACTCCAAGTTCAAACCTTGGGTAGAAGGATTTAAATAAAGTAAACCTTTACCTTTGAAGTATTTGCACTCAGGGCGGTAATCCCTTTGTGCCTACTGGATTCACTGTTCCGCAGAAGTTGCGAGATCCAATTAATTAATTATTACTTTCGCAACATCTGCACAACGCGAGACATTGTGTCCGATGGTGTAAAATAAGCGTCCGGCAATTCACAGCGAACTTCCTCCGGCGACATATTACGTTTCAATTAGAACTTCAACAAGAAAACTTTTTTGCGTTGGATGATGATAATGATAAAAGAAATAGAAGCGAAAATGTGAAATTTTACTGTTAATGTAATTATTAATGTGAAGAGGTAATAAAACGCGCACAGTCCATAAAGCTTACAATTACAATCAGCCATGCATTTACCAACAGCAATAATCACGTTTCCACACATAAATCCGATTTAAAATTAAAATTGAGTTTGCTCATCCACGGTTATTCCATATTTTGTTCTTCGCTTGTATCCTTTATCAATCGAATAATGCGAATGGAATGTAATTGTACTTTATAAATGCTGGGAATACAGTGCAATAACATAAGTGAATACGATTGAGTCAAAAATGTTCAATGTTTTCAGATGATTAAATTATATTCCTTTATATAATTCAGTCAAGCAGATACAAATTCTTTGTCAATTATGTAGATAAAATAGATATCTTCTTTTCTATATTATGTAAGGTAATGTAAAGCAGAAATTTAATAAAGCAAACGTAATCATTTTTTCTTATTAGAGAATAAATGTAGAGAAATTAATTTCCTCAAACGTCCATATTTATGAGACGTAAAAAAATATGAACTTGCTGACTTGAATTTCCATGGAGATTTCACATAAAAAAGTGTCGCCCAGGTCTCACAGCTCATTGCTTTTTATTGTCCGTCTTTGGGAAATATTTCTAGAATATATTATTAATCAATAAGCAATATATTTCGTACAAGTATTTTCGAAAGTCAATGAATTGGTACAAATAGAATATGAAATACAAAGACAAAATAATATATGAAATCAAAGATGTTTTATATATTATTTTTACTACAGTGACTAAAATACAAGGTGAAGTTAAACTTAATGTTTAGAGCAAATATAGTTAAAAGCACAACTTGCGCAATTTAATTCTTTTCTTAAAATCGCTTTGTTATAACGTGTAGAGAATGAAATTTCCAGTGTCATAAAAAATATGAGAATCCAAAATCTTCAATTGTTTACGATGTTTTGACACTGAGAGCATTTTTTGCTATGAATGGTTCTAGTTTAATCTTTATATTAGTTTCTACAAGCTTCTTAGAGTCTTTGGTCTGTTTTTGATTTAGTTTTTTACTTTCCTCAGGTTAGTTGAAATGGATCTAACTAAATGTTGTTCTAACTATATAAACAAACACAGGACCAGTAATTGTTATTAGATAGAACTCACGTACTCTATCTAATAGCAGTTACTTATAGGTTGAAAGCCAAATTCTTGGTTTTATAAATGAGCGCCAGCGGTTTCTTTTAAAGCATATTGGCCTTGTCCAGTTTTTGGGTGTGTATATTTTACTATTGACCTACAAATTATTATAAAGGTTTTTGATGATACCCTGTAATTGTTCTATGGATTTGGAAACCGTTAAGATTTGTTTTGTTTTGTTGTTGTGTAGATTTCTAGTGTTGCTCGCTTACAAGTCTGCTGTATGAATTGTAGTCAGCCAAAGGAAACATCTTTTGTGTGGCCTGTTTAGAGATGCAGCAATGTTTTTATATCAAGAAATAGATTTCAAAATTTTACCTTGCTGTGCATACTTCCAGTTGTTGCAAACTTAGGTTTGCCTTTTGTTTGACACTGTGAGCATCTTCTGCTGAAGTGAGTTTGAGTTTGTTCTGGAGTCATTGGCAGTTAACGCCTCTTGTTTGCATGTTTTGTTTTATTTTGTTAGATTTTTTTAAGGTTTTTAGAAATTGATTATTTTTGAGTAGCCGTTATTGGAAAGAAACCGGTTTTACCGCTTATTTTGCCAATTGACAATTTGTTTGTGTTAGTTTCATAAGCATACAGCGTATTGCCTGCGCTAAGACAATTTTAAGTGCAATGTGGACTTCTTTATTATTTTAATCTGCATCTCTGTCGTGGTCAGCTTTACGATTTATAGAGTGATCAGCTTCAATATTTTAATTGCGGAGAAAATTATTTGCATTACTTGCAACTAGTTTAATTCAGAAGGTTCTAACACAAGACATGCAGTTTAAATACATAATGCTTTAGAATTTGGAAAAATGTATGGCTAATCTTTTACATTATCAAACATTTTAAAACATTATCGAAAAAACTCTCATATTTATGACTTGATGTCGCAATCTATCCATTACCAGCAAGATTGACTACGATAATAGTTTGGCCGTCTTAGCTAACCTTACCTAACTTAAACTGTTTTTCACAGGTTATTTTGTGTTCCGTGAAATCTATTGAGTTTGGTTTGGTAAATTCCACAACAGATTTTATAAACAACTTTTAGGAAATAGGTGGCAGAGTTTGATAACCTTACTTTAGGAGGCTATAACACAAGATAGACAAAGTTGCTAAAAATTTGTAGAAGTCTTTGGCTTACCTTTGACAAGAAGTTTTATCAAATGCTTTAAAACATTATCAGCAAAAGGACATTATGTTCCTGTCTTAAACGCTCTCTTCTTTTGGTCTACAAACGACTGTAACAATTTGGCCGGTTTTTATATTTTTATGCGGTTTGACCTAAATCATTGTTTACTGTTTTTGTATAGTATTGCGTGGAAACTATTGAAGTTTGCAAACTTTCTAGCAAATTTTACAAAATACACAAACAATCTTCAGGTAGTATGTGATAAACATATGCCTGAAGAATTATTTATTTTTATCTTTGTTGGCGAACTTTATTAGATGCTGATCATGCATGATATTTTGGCTAACTTTTTATGGCATCATTATCCCGAAACAATTTTTGCACGAAAGCTATACGGTAGAAAATAAAGATACCTGTCGCGGCTGTGATGAGAAGTTTGCGGCCGGTCTGTCCATTTCTGATAGAAATTCTTTGTTTGTCTCCATACTATAACCTTTTCTCTCAATTGATAAGTGGATAGCGGTGTTGCATGTCTTTTTTGACGTTTCCGGTATGTGGCATGGCGGTGTTGGCGATTTAGGTTGCGTTGTCTTTTTTTTTTTGTTTTGGTTTTTGTTCCAACCTTTCCCAACATGACTTGCGTTTTGGTTGCGTTGGTTCGTCTGTTGTTATGATAGACGGCCAACAAGATTAGCTTGTTTAAGAAGCGTTTAGAATGATGTTTGGAGATCATTTGGATGCTTTTAATAAACTAGGCGTGACGTCGTTTGTCTGCAGATGGTAGATGACTGTGATAGGGTGAGCACATCTCCAGCGTTAGACCGCTTTGGCAACGTTTAGGTTTGTGAATTGCTGTCCGTTGTTTGATAGTTTATTCTTGGAATAACCAAACTAATGTAATAATTTATTTTTAAGTAAGCGGACCGTGGTCTTTGCGTTGGTTGTGATTGTCAAGACTACTTTGTTTTTTTTTACAAGTGACGCCAAAAGAGCCGATGTAATCAATGGCTACTTTTTTTTAGGGTCATTTGGCTTTTTGTGGTTTCAGCGAGGCTGTTGGGTATTGTTTGCTTGTTTTGGAGCAATCACAAGTAAGGCACCTCCGCATAAAGTTGGGTATAACTTTTTAAGTAATAGTAGCTTGACACTCCGATGGCACTATCGGATAAAGAACAGATGAGGTTGGCAGGTGAACTTTTTTCCCACAAAAATAACATGGCCTTAAAGAGAAATACATTTAAGTTAAATACCGCACCTGCTGGAAAGCGGATTAAAAGAGGCAAAGGGAGTATCCAAATCAGTAGCACTAAGGAACGCCGAACTGTGTGCAACTGTGGTTAGCGCAATGGTGATAAAGGGTTCTTTCCTAGAAGAGTGGAAAGTGGATAGGCTGGCCTTGATAGAGAAGCCAGCTAATGATGACGGCGTAACAGCATACAGGCCGACATTACTAAACTCTATGTGAAAGCAAAGCTCTTGGAGTTGGTGATAAATAGAAAGCTAGTGAATGAGAGAGCAAGTTCTGTGAACAATATAAATTTAGAGAAGAAAGATCCACAGTGGACGCTATCCAGAGGGTGAAAGATATAGCGGAGTAGGCAATGAAGGGAAATAAATTTGCACTGCTGGTGATGCTAGGTGTAAGAAATGCTTTCAATTTAGTCCTCTGGAAGGACATAATTAGGGAGTTGGAAAGGAGGCAGGTAAGATTGTACCTCGTCAAGCTTGTTTTGCGATTACTTTCATAACAACATAACTAGAAATGAACTGCGTGGTATCGCAGGGCTTGGTTTTTGGTCCTGTGGAACGTCTATTACAACGGTGCTTTTAAGAAAACTATGCCGAAGTTATCAACACTGGTAGGCTACGCGGGCACTCTGATCATGGTAGTGTTTGGATCCAACAAAACTATTATTGGAGAAAACGCGGAATTGGCTGCAAGATGTATAGAAGCTTGGCTGACCAAGAAAATGTTTTAATTGGCCTTGCGTAAAACGGGGGTAGTCGGATATGGTAAGCCAAAATTCGCTCAAACTTTTGACAGTGAAGCTCTGGAAATCATCTTGGGGTATTGCTGGGAAAGAACTTACTATAGTAGAGTTTTGGAGGAAGACGGAAATGGCGGTGGTAGTGCTTGCGCGGTTGATGCTCAACATAGGTAGAGCTAGGGCAAGTAGATGACTGGGTATTAGAGCAGTGGCCAATTCTATTATGCTATGTGAAACACTCGTCTGGCGAAAGGAAGGTGAAATGGGTATGTAGACGCAGAGACTGATCCCGAAAGTGATGCAATGGGTCAATTGGAAAAAGGGGGACGTTCGGTACTATATTCAAATACTAACAGGTCACGGCTGCTTCTAAGCATATCTGTTACGTATACTGCGGGAAAGTCGATAGGAATGGGAACCTTTACCATACGAATTCGGCACAAGTTTTTGAAAGATTTTTTTTTCCCTTACCAGAAAACAAAACAAAAAAAAAACAAAAAAAAAACAGCAAAAAAGCATACCTTTCCTCGACGGTATAGTAAAATACTACTTAATAAACTAGGCTTTAGCGTTGGTGAAAGTGTTCAAGCCACACTAGCGCTTTATTGTCAACTATGTGTTTTGAAAGTTTACATGACAAAAGACTACGCCAACACTTGTGTTGCAGGCGTCGGTTTAGTTTGCAAATTAACAGTAAACCATAAAAAAATCGAACAAGTCATGACCTTCAAATATCTCGGCGTAGAAATAACCGCAAATCAAGATCAAACAGGAGAGGTAAGAGACCAAGCTACCAAAGCGGCAAGAATATCAGGAGGCTTGAGAGATATAGTCTGGAATAACAAATACATTAACAGGGAGGCCAAGGTACGAATATACAAAACATGTGTCCGCCCAGTAATGACATATGCAGCAGAATCCCGAGCAGAAACCACAAGAACAAAAGCAATACTCAGAACAACAGAGATGCGAGTGCTTAGAAATATAACCGGGCACACGCTGAGGAACCAAATACCAAGTGCTGACATACGACAAAGATGCAACACACAAGAAGTCGTTAGGTAAAGACCAGGAACGCGAAGGCCACTAGGCAGACTACCAAAGAGATGAAAAAAGTGCTGGACATCAGTATCGCAGGAGAAGTGAGGGTTGGAAAAAACAAGCCAGAGGCTTATTAGAAGAGGAAGAAGAAGAAGAAGAAGAAGAAACATTGGTTTGGAGCACAAAGTGCGTGTTGGGTTGCCAGTTTAAGAGCTTGATATAAGTGCACAAGTGAAAGAAACGGCGCAGCTGGTTTTTGGTATTGGGCTTGAGCTAATCTTGGATCAAATACAGTTAAGGTTTTAAGGGTTTTTTCCTATTAGCCGTTATGCGTTAGCTGAGATTTTTTGCTTATTTTTAATTTTGAATGTCAAAGTTTAGCACAACCTGTGCTACTGGAGCTGTTTTAAGAACAGTAGAATGTGATTTCCATGTTTGTGTTCATTGTTCGAGTATACTATTAGATTGTCAAGGTAGACTAGAAATCATTAATTAGTGTTTTTAAGGTCGAACAGCATTATATTATATTGTTATGGTATGGTATGGGCGGCGAAGCTTGTTATGTGTTTGTGAAGCTTGTAAAATCAACCAGTAGTCTGTGGTGAAATCTATTTTTGTAAACATGTTTTTTTTGCGGGGTTGTGAAGGAAATTTTACTAAAGATTCACAAAGTGTTGGATTTACCATTTACTCTCAAGGGCGTCTACCGAATAGCTCTTAGCGCTGGTTCCGCTGCTTGCGCATAGGATTGCTCTTTGTGTGCATTGGGTGTGTTCTTGAGAGGAACGCGAGTCTGCTGTTGAGAAGCAGGTGCTTTGCTTCAGTTTGTGATAAACTGGACAATTTTTATAACTAGCGGTGTGCGGCCTACCACACGCAGCGCGTTTAGCTACATGGCCGGACTCTTTAGAAAAATGGCACGTGCACGTGGAGCTTGGATGAGCTCCCGCACGTTTGGCGCACGCATATGGTGCGTTGTACTTGCCGTGTGACCAAAACGGTGGCACTGTGCTATATCAGCGATTTTTTGATTTTGACAGAATTTCTTGATTTTTAGTTTCTGTGGAAGCTGCAAGTACAGCACTGGACATTTTTTTCTGTTTATTCCTATGCAAGTTGTGAAGATTGGAGTGTACCTCTGAGCTATAAGCTCAGGTTGTACCGTATCAGCCGTGATACAGTCGGGCACATTCCAAATAATGTATTTTAGGATTTTTTTTCACTGTTTGGTAGGTGTAGTGATAGATATTGTTTACCTTTCAATGCTCCATTACTACCCAAGAATTTGCTCGCGATAGGAAGTGCATGCAGATATCGTCAAACATGTTCACGTTTGACAATTAAACTGAAAGATTTGAGTAGCCAACAGCTCTTTATATTTGGATTTATCTCTGATGGTAATGGGCAGAAAGCGACTTGAGCTTACTTCCTCTGTGGGTGATGGCAAATTTGGACCTAAAGTGCTAGTCTTACCAAAGTTGGTTTACGGCGCCTTAGTAGCTGGCCCGATTGATTTTGCTGGTTAATTGCCCTAATAGTGCTGCTTACTTGAGAGGCCGGCTAATAAATTAGTTACCTTTGTTGCTTTTTTTTCTATGACCGGGATGATTTTTTTTCTAAAAACGGAGTTTTATACCGGTTAGCATTGTTGATCTCTATGTTTTTTTTTCTCGGAAGAGGTGTTGTTGGACTCCAATTGGTTGCCGGCAGGTCTTTTGAGGGAGACGTTGGGCAGAATTACTTTTTGCTCTACCATCAGGACCTTTTGTTTAGCCAACAGGGTTTCTTGCTTAACCAACAGGATTCCGTCGATCGCGTTAAATGGATTTGAAACTGCATTTTTTGGTGGGCGAGGCGGTTGTGTTTGGAGATGGAGCGGGCTTTGTGGGCTGCCCGGCAATCAATTTCATTTTTGCAATGTCCATCTGCGTCTTTAGCAGGTGCATGGCGTGTTCATGGTTAAGCCGGATTTGCTTAAATTTATCTTCAAGTAGGTCAATCGTTTAAGGCTGACTTTCTACGAGCTATTCTATGAACAGCTTGAACTTGTTGATCTTGGACGTCTGCTTCTTGATGAACTGCTTGTATTTCTGCAGCTGTCGATACATTGTTTTCAGAATTTCTGTGTTAGATATGGTGTAGGTTTTTGTTGCTACGTTAGCCATTTTGTAAGAAATTTTGAATTACTAAATTAATTTCTAAATTAACTAATTCAGGTAAATGGCAGTTGACTGTTTTTTTAGAGTAAACAAAATGTTTGCTTTACCAAAGTCTTTAATTGTCTTCCTGATATTAGATAGCGAGGTTACCTTGTCTTTGGGGGCTTTATTTAGCAGTCGGTAGTCTATGCAAAATTTGGGAAATTTGTCCTTCATTTTGATAATGACAATGTGTACTTGCTGGAGCTGCGTTCAATAATGCATGCCGCAAGTAGTTCTTCAATTGTTTTGTAAATTAGGGCCTTTTTGTATGTGTTGTACAAGGTTTATATTATGAGTGTTAGTATGCGTGGTGGCTAGTTTCGGATCATTGCTAAAGACTTATTGGAAAATCTGAATTATATCTTTAAAAGGTTGATGCTTTTCTGCTTTAAATAGTTAGTAGTTTGTGGGTGACAGACAAAGCGTAGCTACTCTTTGGTGTAGTCTATATTGAAATTTGTCTGTCAGCCAGTGGTGACTAAAAACTATATTTTAGTCTAGGAGACCTTTGTTTGAGTTTGACCTGTGATGTTTATGGCTATATCTAAATTTGCCTGTCTAATACGGCTGCAAGTGGGCTTTGGTTTGGATAGGTTGAGCAGGGTAAAATTTTGGCTAGCTCTGATGTCGATCAATGTCCTATGGTTTAGGTTATTAACCTGGACAAATATGCGGGGCAAGCTGCTGTGCATTTCCATTAGGTTTTGTATCGGATTTGGTTCTGAGTTGGTTGGAAGTGTTTTTATAGACATTTTTGGACTTGATTTTAAACCTCTAATACTGAGATTTTGGTTTGCGTTTGAACTATTTTTTAAAGTTTTTGGGCTTGTATTTCAGGTGCAGGTAGGCTTTGTAGTAAGTTGACGGCGATATCTAGTGCTGGTAAAAGTAGTCTTTTTTGGCCCTTCGTAGGTTTTTTCTCTAAACAATGGCAAGCTATTTTCAAACTTTTTTAGACGTGGTGTTTATAATAAGGTTATAGCGTTAATTGAAAGAGTATATAAAAATGCGCGACGTATATGCGAATTCCCGTCAACTAATGCCGACTTCAGTTGTAGGTGGCGCGAGTGGTCTCTTCACTTTAAAGTTTATAAAATAATATTGCCGGATTTGCCGGTCAGTCAGTCACAGACGCTGTGAGAGTAACGTTCTTGTTCGTCTACAGCTTGCTGCGACCCTAAATGATTTAAAATAAACATGGATAAATTATTCATTTTTATTTAATAATAATAAAATATTATTAAATAAAAATGAATATAAAGAATTTCTACAAAATTAATTAAGAAAATATTAACATTGATAAAATTTCTAATATCTAATATGTGTGTTTATATTAATTGTACAAACTATATGCAATAAGCTTTTTTTACCTTTCCTATAAAAAATGAACAACGTTTGAAAAAGTGGCAGAAATATTGCGGAAATATTAAAATTGCATTAATGAACAAAGAACTGTTAAAATATAAAAAAAATATGCGAAAAATATGTTTTACCTACTGACTTTAAAATTAATAGTGTTCGATAATTGTTATTTCCCTATGCTGTTGCAATCAAATTTATATCGAAAGTAATTATGATTTTAAAGATTTATTATGACAAAGTTTTTATCGTATAAACAAGCGTTATTATTTAATATAAAAAGAAAACTGGTACTAAAAAGTAAGTGTTTTTACTCGAATTACTTAAAAAATTTAATTTGTGTTAAAAATACAAACTGGCATATTTAGCATATTAGATAAAAAAATCTATCATAATATAAAATTATTGGTGCTATTCTGAACATATTTTAACATTGATGTTAAAATCACTGTTTATCCAATCGGGCAATGAGTTTTTCTTATATTACTTAGCAACGTTAAAAATGTTAATTAACACAGCTGTAAAAAATGTTCAAAATAGGGCTATGTATTTATAATATATAATTTTGATTTAATTAGTAATTCGAGTTCGAGTAATCAATACTGAATTGATTATTAAAAGACAGTGATCAAAATAATTGATTACCATCAATTATTATTATAAACTGTAGAACACAGTAAATATTTTTTTATAATTAATGATATAATATTTAAAATTTTATAATAAAGAATAAAAATTTGATTATTAAAGATCATAGACAATTGAATACATTTTTGCCCACAAAAATTCAGCCAATTCATATTTGTAATGTTTAGTATTTTATAAGTAAAATATGTTTATAAGTAGTTTTAATTATTTTGAAAAAAAAATGAGTGTACTCGATCGAATACACTGAGAAGATGTAAATAAATTTAAAAAATATGTTTTTGTTAAATTAACTTTATTTAAAATAAACTATTTTTTAATACATAATGTAAATTACCATTTTTTACATATTCATTCCAGTCGTGATTTTAAATTTTGAAAAATGTTTAACACTATTTCTAATGATTTCTGGACAAAATCTTGATGCGTTATTTGAAGTTGGTTGTCAGCATTTATTCATATATTTCCAACCGGAAGGTATAAGCCATTTTAAGTTTTTGAATTTGTTTATTCCTTGCCCAGATATTTTAATTTGTTGTTGAAAATCTACACATTTTATTTGCACTTGATTTTTTATTACCGACAACGGTACAATGTCATCTTCACTTGTGAAATTTTATTTCTAATTGGCCAACCACATCAGATAGAAATTGTGTAGTTATGCTGTGTTTATTACTGATTTCATGTTTATTGATTTGTTTATTATCTGACGTTACAATTATCATATTAGATCTGATATTTTTATTTTTTATTATTAAGATTTTAGCAAAGGCAATTTATGTTTACCAATTGCAAAAAAATAACTTATAAAAGCAGCAAAATCAAAAACTGACCTTGTGTAGTGTAGTCGTGCGAGTACAATGTTTAGCCCACTAAATGCAAACGTTCTTATGATAAATAATTACTTGCTACTTATACAATTTTTGTTCTATCTATAAAATCAATGAAAAAATATAATTTATTGATGCGTCAAAAAAATAAATTGTAGTGACTTGTATTTCTTGTTTTAAATTAAAAATAAAAATAACGTTTTTCGGCTTTATTGCATAATATTTAAAAAAAATCTTATAAATTATTGCGTATATATTGCTTTTAGGTATAAACCATAAATTTCTTGTTCCTACTAGTCCTACAAAAACGATTAATAAATCTGACAACCCGAAAGTATATACTAGAAAGAAATGGACAATTAGTACTACGAGCACGTTAACAGATTAAGATTCCGAAAGTACATCTGTTGGCTTTACCAGGCAAAATTGTCAATTGTTTCAATGTAGCTCTAGCAACAGTGTTGTTAGTGAATGTTTGCTGAATATGCTATCTTTGTCACTAACGACAAAAAACTGCAAAATTTTAAGTGTCAAAATAAAAAGTAGCGAAAAAAATTAAAAGCTAAATATTCTTAACTTATAGAAAAAAAAATAACTTTATTTTCTACAATTGCAGTAATAAATAATTTATTAAGATTTAAAAGTGATTTGATTAAAATTTTGATAAATATGCAGTTTTTTCATAAATCTCAAACCCTGTGGTCAAAATCAGAGCAACAACTAGCTCTTTCACGTTACTATAAATCCCAAGGAATTTATGATTAATAAATTAAAACTATGTCTTGCTTTAGTTAGAATTATTCAGTCATGGTTAAAAGTATTCAGTTTAAGAGCGGGAATAAAAACAACTTTAACTGATAAACTTGCTCTAAAAGCCAAAACAATGACAGATCGTGAAACTGTGTGTTGTAATGTTAGATAAAATTGTTCTAAACAAAAAACTTGAGTTCAATCAAACTAAAGACATAGTTAAATGGTATCAGGATCTTGAAATTTTAGGAAGAGAAAATAAGTTGGGCACTCATGCGTTAGTTTTTCTAATTCGTGGTCTTTTTCATAATTGGAAGAACCATTATGTTATTTTATTTCTTCAGGCACTAGTAAAAAAAGCCATTACTACACATAATTGTAGATGTTGTTAACAATTTGAGAAAAATGTCTTTTAATCCTAGGATTATTGTATGCGATCAAGAACCAGCAATCGAAGTGCAATATTATCATTAGGAGCTACAAAAGAACACTATATTATTAATATTAATGATCAAATATTTTTACATGTTTTGATGCGCCTCATTTAATTAAATCATTACGCAATAATTTTATGAACTTAAAATTAAATATGTTTGTTAATAATAAGCCTATATCTTGGTCCAATGTAAGTAACACTTACAAAAGCAATGATAAAACTAAAAGAAGTTCATATGAGTCTTAATAGTTTCTAAAAAATGAGTTAAATATGCAACTCAAATATTCTTGCACACGGTTGCCGCGGCAATTCAAGCTGCAACAAAAACCAACCAATTAAATAGCAGTACGTCATTGGAAACAGCTGATTTCATAAAAACTGTAAACAGTGTTTTTGATTCAACTTTTGAACCAACTTTCTTAATCAAGATCCTTTTGAAATTTATTTTTCTGTTAGCAGAAACAGAAGAGAATACAACCTTTTTTCTTCAGTTTGTCAATGCCGTATTGCAATTCAGCATAATATGAATATTAGACATCAAATGGCGGTTGATACCGGAAACTGTGAAATTGACGACAGTGAAGTTCTTGTACTTTCTTCTGCTATTGAAAACACCAATTTAGATACAAGCGACAACATACCTCTTGATGTTTCTTTTCAAAACGAAACTGAAGAACAAAGAGAAGAAAGTTTAGACCTATCAAAATTGAAAATATAGAAAACACCTTGGAAACCTGTTCAAATATTTATGTAGCTTGCTATCCTGCAAGTAATATTATTAACAAAACAGATTGTAAACATTGTTCTTTATTTATTTTTTTTAAATGATACTGATTTGTTACAAGAAAATAAACTTTTTCTCTTAAATAAAGACTACTAGTGCTCTTCAAATATTAAATTTTTTAAACGACCTTCAGTTGAATTTTCTAATATAATTTCGTTTTTGTTAGAGAAGTTTAACGTTTTGTTTGATAAACACAAGTGTAATATAAATGTTAAAAAAAAAATTGAAAAAGAATTTACTAGTTTATTAGAAATGCATAGTAACTGGTAGAATTGTAATGAAAATGTTCAATGTAAATACCACAAATCTAATGGGAATCAGATCAGTATGTTTCTAAAAAAGGCTCTGAAAATAAAGTACACAAACCTCACCAAATAATACGGATTTTATCTAAAAAGTAAGGAAAAACATAGAAATTGATTCAGTACAGCCAACAAGACACCCGGTTTTAATAAAAGGTATTATTTAAATTAATAATAATTAATAGAGCTTAGGTGGTTTAGTGGGTAAGATCTTTTTTGAAAAAAAGGAAGAGTCTCACACGGCGTCCGTAAAGTGATTCCACCTCCGACAGAAAAAAAAACAACATTTGTAAACAATAAAATACAAATATATTTAATTAAATTTTTACAAAAATTAATAAAATTAAAAAAGGATTTTTTGAAGTTGTTAAGATTTTATTGCAGTTTTATTTCAGAAGATTATTATAAATGTAACTAGCAACAATAATTGGCGATTTTTTAAATTTTAATAGTTTATATTTTGGAATGTATATGTTTGTTTCATAATTATAAACTAGTTCCTGTACAAAATTTTCTTTATTTTTTAAATCTGTATATAAGTAATTCCATTACTTTTGACTAATTTGAAAAAGTCGACCTCTTTGATTTAACTCAAATTTTCAGGGATCAAAATATGGATAAAAAAATGAAATTCCCAAAGTTTTGAACCTTAGAATATTGCCTGTTCAAAATGACACACATTTAAAGGTCAGAAATTTCACAATAAAACGTCTTTTTTAGCGTATTTTGTATCTCAATTTTTGGGCTTTTGGAAAAAAATAAAAAAGGTCTACGATGGCCCAAATTATTTCTGATTACATGTACCCATATTTTTATGTTTATTATTGTGGCAGTCATTTTGATATTTTAAGCTTCAAACATTATTCAATATTATTTGTAGAATTGCAAAGCTTTGCTTTCTTTAAACCGTTCTAACTTTGTCAAATCTTAACAAAATTTGATCCACAAGGTCTAGATTTCTTTGTGTTCAATCTTTCTTTAAAGTGATTGCACAAGACTTATAGAATTAATACATATTTACCACTATTTTGATGCAGGAAGTTGTACATATTTTTGCGATCTTCAAAACTTGTAATTTTTATGTCCCGAAAATGCGCTGTCACCTTATGTCGATTTTAGCCAAAATTTCAGTAAATATTTTTCAGACTACAAGAAAAAAGGTTATTTATCTGAAAAATGGTATATTAGGCATTATCAAAAAAAATTTATATTTTAAAATCGTCAAAATTGGCATTGTTCTTCATAAAATCTAAATTACTTTTTGTCTATCTTGCTTTGTTTTTGAGATAATCAAAAAATACAAAATATTTAAAAAACTTTTTATTTAGCAAAAAAACACAAACAAAACAACATTACTTTAACAAGTGTGCATTGATGCAAGCTTTTGATACTTGTTAAAACAGTTTTCTTTAGTTCGGTTACTAAAATTTGATAAAAATGCTGTACAACAACGGAGAATACGCATATTATTTTGTTTACAGATTCTGTAATGGTAATGCCTTAGCAATTGAGATTTCTCGACAGAAAGCAACTTTTTTGACGCGTTTTTTAATGAAAATGTTCACCCATATTATTATCAAAAGTATATAAGTAAGTAAGTAACACCTACAACCAGGCGACGCACCACAACGACTTGCATTTTTTCAATGGCTTCTTGATAATACCCAATATACCAATTTTTATATAAATAACCTTTTTTCTTGTGGTCTGAAGAGTTTTTTCGGGACCTGAAAGTTACAAGTTTTGAAGATCGCGAAAACATGTGCAACTTCCTGCATCAAAATAGTGGTAAATATGAATTGATTCTTTAAGTTTAGTGTGATTATTTTAAAGAAAGATTGAACACAAAGAAATCTAGACCTCGTAAATCAAAGTTTTTTTTAAATTTGGCAAAGTTAAAACGGTTTAAACAAAGCATAATTTTGCAATTTTTCAAAATTTACGTTTTTTTTTTTAAATAATGTTTAAAGCTTGATATATCAAAATGACTGCCCCAACATTAAATATACGAATATGGGTTTTAAAGTACATGCAATAAGGAATATTTTGAGCCATCATAGACCATTTTATCTTTTTCCAGAAGCTCAAAAATTGAGATACAAAAATGTGCCGTTTGCTAATATACCATTTTTCATATAGATAATCTTTTTTCTTGTGTTCTAAAGAGAATTTTTACTAAAATCGACATAGGGTGAAAGCGCTTTTTCGTGACCTAAAAATTACAAGTTTTGAAAATCGCGAAAACATGTGCAACTTCCTGCATCAAAATAATGGTGTATACTTATTGATTCTATAAGTATTGTGTAATCAATTTAAAAAGAGATTAAACACGAGAGAATCTAGACCTTGCGAATCAAATTTTGTTAAGATTTACAAAGAACGATTTCAAGAAAGCAAAATTTTGCGATTTTGCTAAATTTACGGGTTATTTCAAAATAATGTTTGAAGCTTAATATATCAAAATGACTGCCACAACATTAAACATAAAAATATGGGTTTTAAAGTACATGTAATAAGGAATAATTTGAGCCATCATGGACCTTTTTATCTTTTTCCAGAAGCTCAAAAATTGAGATACAAAATAAGCTAAAAAAGACGTTTTATTGTGAAATTTTTGACCTTTAAATGTGTGTCATTTTGAACAGGCAATATTCTAAGGTCCAAAATTTTGGAAATCTCATTTTTTTTATCCATATTTTGATCGCTGAAAATTTGAGCAAAATCAATGAGGTTGACTTTTTTTAAATTAGTCGAAAAGTAATGGAATTACCCTTATACTGTTAATATTTTATTGTTCCGAAATATATTACTTGATTCGTTCTGAGGTATATTGTAAATAATGCGTAAAATACGTGTTTGCATAACAAATATTCTATGCCTGTCTTGAAATTGATAGAGTGAATAATATTATAATATTATAATTAACTGCACTATAGACAAGAGCATAATGCGGATGTAAAATGTAATGTTGCTAGTTCTTTTTTTAGATTTATGATAGCATAAGTGGTCTTTGCTAGTTTTGAACAAACATTATCAATATGATACATCCAGTTCAAATTTAACATCAAACGTGACATGACTGTTAGGCTCTTTATGAAAATTTCTGAAAAATAGCAAACATATTATACACGCTTATATTATCTGTTATCACCATGTTTTCAAATAATAGACTTAAAGATATTTGTTTTTGCTTAATTCGCCCAGAACGACTATATATAAAAAATTCTTATGATAACTTTTTTTGTACAATTAGTTTGTTTAAATGTAAAATCTTTCAATCAACGGCTATATCGTGATACTAAATTTAAGTAGCGACTTATTTCGTAATACCGGCAGTTAGTTATTAATAACAATAGTATTTTGTATAACAAGAGTGGATAGTATGCCCATATCGCACGAAGACGAATTTGGAGCACGACGCTGCAGGCGGAGTGCTCCAAACGTCTAAGTGCGATATGGGCATTCCACTCGAGTTGTACAGCTTACTTTTTCTACGACTAAAAAAAATCTAAAAATTATTTTAAAACTTTTCAATTACATTATTTTATATTAAAATAAATTCAGGTTATGTTTGACATCTGACGTTTTGCATAATTATCAAATTCAGAACTACCTATAATTTTGGTTAAATTATGCTGTTAAAATATTTAATTAAAAATGTTTTTAAGCTTTATTGTGTAATAACAGTTAATAAATAAGACGTTCTTAATCTATTTTTGACATTTTACAAATAAAAAAACCATTTGTATTTAGCGACGTAATCAAATAAACATTGTGATTTGTATTTTTTGTTTTTATGGTTGGTACGGCATATCATATCCACACTAGAGTGGATATATGATACATATCCATTCAGTTAGGCGTGGATAAAAGTGACAATATATAGAAGGGAGTAGAAAACTATATTTTATATCTTATGTATTTCTTTTGATTTGCTGTATTATTATAATTTCTTGATATTTATTATGTTCTCAATTGAATAATAGATATTAACCATGGATTATTATATTTTTATTCAACTAAGAAACAATAAAAACACAATAAAATAAATTATAAAATTTTAAAATTAATAACTGATTCCTTCTTGAAATGGCCATTGATCGTAGCTTTATTACTATATTAAATATAAAACATTTTTGAGGTTAGGTTATTTTAATAAAAATTTTATACTTTATTGTGCTGATTTTACTTTTTTATAATTTAAGACCGGTTTTGGCGGTTAGGCCATCATCAGTTTTTTCTTTTCACAGGTGTTGTTGTGTGTTGCGGGTGGTGTGAATTTGTTGTGGTTACTGTACAAATTCACACCACCCGCAACACACAACAACACCTGTTAAAAGAAAAAACTGATGATGGCCTAACCGCCAAAACCGGTCTTAATATATAAAAAAGTAAAATCAGCACAATAAAGTATACATTTTTTTATTAAAATACCCTAACCTCAATTATTTTAAACTGTGCAATAATCAGAAACAAATACTTTAAAACATTTTAATTTATTTTTATTAAATACTACTCCTAACTTTAAATAATGTTTGTTTTGTTTATCCTTCAAATTAATATATTATTTAAAAGCGACGCGGTCTCTTGGGACTTTAGAAATGTGCGCGCCTGTTACCCTGTGACGCACCGAATAATATTAAATTTAAATAGAAAACAAGACCCGCAACTGAGGTACTGACAAATGACGTAAATCAGCATAGTGGCGCAAGCATACAGCAAAACGAGTTGTCTTATGAGAAATGAGAGTGAGCGAAAAAGAAAATCCGTAGAAAGTGATAGAAAGAGTCATGACTAGGAGTACGGTTTTTAACATGAGGTCGCGCATCTTTATATACTCTTTCAATCAACGGTTATAGGTTCAATATCGGGGTAGCCTTTTTTTTTAAGAATTATTTGCTGCTGTGTATACTGTCCGCATGGCCTTTTTCAAACTTAATGTCGATGAAGATGTTCTTTTTTTGGTGAGTATAAGGACACCAAAGGTACCACGCTTTTGGTTGGTTTTAGCTGGGGCGTTCGTTACCGGTGCTGGTGCCTGAGGTGGTAGAGGGGTGGCGTCAGTAGTTTGAGGAGGGTATGGGTGCTTCTTGTTGACGGACTAGTTGGATTGTGCTTGTAAAATTTCTGAAGGTTAGTGTGTAGAAGCCATATATTATGAGTTTAAGTTTGTTTGTAGGGGTAGTGCCTCGGCTTAATGACGTTAGGGGGATATATTCTAAGCGTCCGGGGTCTAAGATTACGTTTAGCTCAGCGTAACGTACTGGGCTGGAAATGATGGTATGATCCCGATGCAGGCGGTGGTGTATGGAAGTTTGTTATGGGGTTGGCCAAAATCATAGTCTGTTGTGTCATTTGATCTATACCATTTATATCTGGCCCGATTTTTAGATTAGATGAGCTGTTTGATTTTTCTATTGAGAACCAATTGATTTGTTCTCGTAGACCGACTTGACCCTTTCTTTAGACCTTCCACAGAGATGTTCTTGAGTAAAGCCCCCCCAGTGTACCCTTATCAACTGTGATAAGTCTGGATCGATTACGGTTCAGCCCTTGCTTGAGTATAGCTAAACAGTTATTTAACATTTGTTGGTCAGCTGTGCTAAGCTGGATGCTTTAAGTTGAAGTTTTTTGGAACAATTGTTAGAAACTGGTTGTCTAGTATAGCATTGTAATCTGCTATTACTAGCTGCTTAGTTGACTACTAATATACCAAAAATGAATCTTGTTTGAAAAATTGCTAAAAAAAAAATTAAATTAAAAAAGAAAAAATTATAAATTTAAAAAAACAATTAACGGCCAGCTGTAAGATAGTAACACAAGCTTAAGACCTATATAGGTTTTTGGAACAAAAAATACAATTAAAATTCCTCTGGGTAAGTATTCAATCTGTTATTATTCAACCACATTGTAGCTTTAAATAAAATTAAAATGATATTGTTTTACGACATAACATTGAGGTAAAAAGTCAACACCTCAATCGAATTGTCACCCCTACAAAAAAACAACAACCGCATTAAAACTTTTAATTAACTTTTAATATTTTTTTCCACACGGATAACTCTTCAGGGTGTAATTTTTCCGCTTGTGTAAAAAAATTATTCAATGGCAACCACCAACCCCGTCAGCAATTACAAATATAAGCAAGGAATTAATTCTCCATTAAACAAATAAAAAAAATCCACCCCGCAACGGTACAAATTGGTCCACTGTTTATAAAACGAGATGGAAATAAAATTGTCCGAACTGCGAGGAATATTACTTTTACGCCTCCATTCGACCCCGAATTAATTTTACGCTTTTTTGCTATTGGGGGGTTACTCTTGTTAATGGAGTTTTTCACAAATAAAAAATGTGTATGCGTAAATATATGCAGAAGGGGGGTATCATGAGCTGTCTGGGTTTGACTATACAGCATCAGTAAAAAAAATCTTTATCAACAAAATTTGATTAAATGTTTGTAATTAATAAATAATTTTTAGTTAACTAATACTTTGTTTTGTTTTAGGTGACATAACAGGTCTGCTCATCATCTCACAATAGTAAGTTTATCATCAATTATGAATTTAATTGATCCATCATCGAATGTGTCAATTGTAAGGGGGTGTATTGTGTTCTCGTGAATTGTGCTGTAATAATTGAAACAGCTTAACGTGAAGCAACTATTTGAGATCAATTATAGCTGCAACTGGCATTGCCATAATACCATAAATGGCCGCCGACTTGTCTTTTAATTGCTTGTCACTCTTAAGGAGGTGTGAGTTTGATTAATTGTTTCGGATATAAATTGCACATTGAAGATATTTTCATAAATGGAATTTAGTTGCGAATTGATGGGGATGCATTTGTTTGGCTTTCGTAATATGTGCTGACAAAGCATGTGACAATATGTTACCCTTTACTGAATTATCTATGAAATTAAAGCATGGAGATTAATTATATATTATTATGAGAAACCATACAGGTTGTACTAATAGGTTTAGGAGTTTTTTGTGTATAATGCACAAACGAAAACAATAGCCAGGCTTTGAATTAATTGCCTATAATGTCAAATATTTCTTGCAATTTTTTTTATTTCTCCAACAATGACCGTTGTTACGGATAATTATTTTGCTGATTTTTACCTTTGATTTTTAATTAATTTTTACATCAAGTTTAAAAAAGTTTTTTTTCATAAATGTAAACTAATTTATCACTTTACTATTTTTACCTATAAAGTTTGACCTACTGGTAAGACTTAAATATTTTTACAAAAGTTTTAGACTAAAATTGCAATAATTAACATCATATGATGGAAATGGGGATTCTATTGTTGCATCCGCGTCTTACAACAAATATTAGATCTTGCATACTCAATCTTCATATCAAATGTGTTAATAATGAAATTCCTATTTACTATTCTATTGGAATGTGCTATAATCATGCTAACGGCTTTGGAGATACCACATCCAATTAGATTTGCATTTAAATTTTGTGTTATATAATACTGCATTCCTTATACAATGCACCCTTGTAGTAGAAGCGCCATCCACTAACTAATAATTAACACCTCTCTACTTCACTATAATCATTTCTGCATGGTTGGCAATCTCTATGTAAAAACACTAGCACGAGCCGTTTCGCAGTTGCACAAAAGAAAACACGAGGATCTCATCAGGTCGAGCATTTGCTGTTGCCGCCGTCTCTAACCCCTTTCGCGTCATAATTGATTAATTCTCGTGTCGCAAATTATGTTTACAGCACGAGGCGCTCGGATGTCCATTAATCGAAGAAGTTGAGAGCCAAGAAATGACAACGTATTAGTCACGGACGCTGCACTGTCAGACAAATGAAGCGGCTCGTAAATCATCAGCGCGGATTGCATCGATCCTGTTGCTTTTGGGATTAATGATCAATTATATTTTGATAAATTTCATACCTCGATTATTGTTGTTATTTATTTTTATTGAAATAATAAATTAAGTATGATGAATAAGACTATTGATCTATTTTTACTGTAATACTGAATAATAACCAACTCGGACTTATTACATAATTAATTCGCTCAGCCTAATTTTTACGAAATTATTTGGTAAAACGATTGAAATCTAAAATAATTTGAGTTAGGAATATAGCAGCCGGAAAGCTCTTTGATTTAATGAAGACACACTTTTGGAATCTATTTTTTTGTTATTCTTGGGGACATAGAATTTTTTAAAATAGATTTTAATATTTTTTTATAGTTTTAAAAAATTTGTAATATTGTTATGGAGTTGGTTGAGGGAGTGGTGTTGGTAGTCTGAGCGGGTGTGGATTGCGGAGAAAACGGGTTAAAATACCCCGTTTGAGATCGTGGACGGCGAAAGAGCTTTGTTTCGGAAAAGTATTTTTTATCCGAACACCTCCGTGCCGGTAATAATTCTTCTTAAGCGGCGGAGAAAAATGACGTCTGGAAGGGAGCTGGTCGTCCTTTCTTTTGGGTGGCTACGGTGGTCTGATTCTACGCGGAGCCCTTGTGGCAAAGAATTTTGCCTTTTTTGCCTAAAAGCTTTTTCTTTTGGCAGCCACTTACTACTTACCCGGCATTTATGCTGACGTCAGCTTTGGTTGGGGTTTCTTTGACCTTCTGGTTAGATTCTGTTATCAGCCGGTTTTTGCAGGCGACCTTTGGTTTAGTTAGTTAGCACTTTTTTTTACCAAGGTTCTTTTGTTGATTGTTGGTTTAGTTTGGTTGGCTTGCGCCTTTTAAGTCGCACATGACTACGAGACGGGCTGGGAATTCCTAACATTTTCAATCGCATCATGACTACGTGTTGGGGTGGAAGTTGCTCTTCAGTTGCACGTGCTGACTTGGGAGTCACAATGTTCCTTGGGGTTTTCTGTTTTCTGTTTACTATTTTTTATCCTTGTTTGTTTCTTTAAAGTTTGTCAAGAGGAACCAAGCTGATGCTGATGTTGGTGTTGAACGACTGAATTGGCTTGGTTGAGAAAGAATAGTCTTTCAATTCTTCTTTTTGTTCATGTTTTGTGTTTTTTTTTAGTTTTTTTTTTGCTGTTTCTTACGGTCTTTGAGCTTGGTACATACTAACATTTAGCCTGTTTTGTGGTGCCCGGCGGGCGTATTCCATGTTTTGTTCCGGTATGATAATATCTTGCTGGATTTATTATCTTGGTTAATGTGAAAAAGTGCTTGTGCTTTAGTTGTTCTCCAGTGTATTGTAACAGCTGTTGTTGCAGGATTTGTACTATTGAAAGTTTGTTTAGTTTTGGTGCTTGCACTCACATCATGGCTGCTAGGGTAAATAAATATTCTTTGACGGTTTTGTACAAACTTTGATTGATTTGAAGACTTAAGGCTAGCTGAGATGGGAAAGCCTGTAAGCATTTATCCATTTGAGGCAAAAAATAGTCATCAATACGTAGTTTTTATTTGCAAAATTGGTTAAAATCAGTTTCCAGTAATAAAAAAATGGAATAAAAAATTAAAAATGTAAAACTTTTGAGGACGGAGCTGTCAAATAAGGGGTCCGGTTAAAATGTTGTTGGTGTACTTATCAGAAGCAACTTTTGTTTCTCTCGAGGCGTTTTTGTTGTTGTTCTCTGGAAGTTACTGATAAGGGCATTGGTTCAAGTCCGTTGAAGGTGGCAGCGGTGCGACTTGGCAGTTGGCGGTGGTAATGGCTGTCTTAGATTTTCTTTGTTACAGAGTTTTTCTGGAGATGCTGATGCTTTGACGTTGGGGCTCCGAGTAAAAGCTGCAGAGAAAAAGGGTTAGAACATAGCCGCGCGCGCGGACAGCATATGGAACGCCGCTTGAAGAGGTATTTTGATGATGCCGTGTTTTGGAGAAGTTGTATTCTTTATTCTGAACGCTTCTGTGCCGGTAACAAATCAAGATTTTTGATACCTTGTTAAGCTCTGCTTTCTGGACGTGATGCAGATTGGACAATTTATGTTTGCTTTGGTATTATTAATAATATTAATAATCTTTATTTGCCAAACAGAAATATAATAAGAAAAAAATGTAATAAAATGAAATATAAGATATAAAATAGATATAAAAAATAATAATTTGAAAATATAAAAGGTGCAATAATCATAAACAAAATAATAAGTACAAAACAACTACATACAGAGTGCACGAACAAGCTAAAATAAATCATCAATATGTTTATTGCCATTTTGCGTCATGTGCGAAATTGGTGATTTGCTTAACATGTTTGTTCATGCAGTCTTAACAAAAAAAAAATGTTAAAGTGACGAGATGCATAAGAATTTAAGGAAGCGCCTCTGAACTTTTTCTAATGCAAAAAAAAGATTTGCATAGAGAGGATACCAGATGATAGATACATACTCAAGTTTGCTGCGAACCAAGGCAAAGTATAATACTTTCAATAAATCTAAGTCTGAAATTTTTTTAGTTGATCGTATTAAAAATCCTAGTAACCTTAAAGCTGACAACACAGTTGTATTTATATGGTTGGAGAAAGTAAGTTGGGAGTCAAATAATACTCCAAGATCTTTTATTTCAGATTTCCTTTTAAAAAAAAAAGTATCAATATCATAATTTCTAAATATTTTAAAAGTAGGAACAGCTTTTTGAGTATAACTGACAACGCAACATTTATCTATATTTAAAGTAAGTTTGTTTGCATCGCACCATTGAACTATAAGATTAAGGTTTTGTTGTAGACAGTTAATATCATCTACACAATTAATAGCTTGATATATTTTTAAGTCGTCAGCATATGCCAGAACAGAACATGATAGTGAAGTAATCAAATCGTCTATGTATAGAACAAATTGTAGAGGCCCTAGGTTTGAAACTTGAGGAACACCAAAAGTAGGCATAAAACTGCACGACTTAATACCATTGTAAGAAACCATATTTGTTCTACTATTAAGTTAGGAGGAAAAAAACTCAAAAAATTTGATGCAATTCCAAAAGTACTAAGCTTGTTCAGCAAGATATTGTGATCAATAGTATCAAATGCACGGGAAAAATTGGTGTAAATCACATCAGTTTGCACATTATTATCCATATTTTCACACAAAAATTGTGTTAAGACTGTTAAGTTAGTTACTGTAGAGCGCCCTGGTAGGAACCCATGTTGTTGACGAGAAATATCCGCACATGTTTATAGACAATATCACAAATAATATGCTTAAATATTTTGGAAAAATTTAGGCCGATAATTATCTAGTAACGGTATTGAGGAGTTTTTGGCTTATTGTGCTTCTCACACGACCCCGGATTATTTTTTTTTCCTGGCTAGTATCGGTATATTGATAAATGCGGTACGTGGTTCTGGCCTGTTATATCTATTGATTTAAATTGTTTTAATCTTGTTTGGCGTTTCTATTCCAACAGCATTTTGCTTGGGCGTTAGTCTATCGGCGGTTATTGTGGATGTTGTTTACTAAATTTGCTTGGGGATAGTAGATAATTGTTGTATGATGAGCACATTTCTATTGTTGGACCACCTCCGCAACGTGTAAACTGTGGGTCGTTGACCAAAGCGATGAGTTTTTTGGTTTTTATTTTTAGCAAGTGGATAGTGGTTTCCGTCTTGGCTGCGGTTCGGATACTGCTTCTTTCCATATCGGATGAACATAAGTGTTTTAATAACTTTCTCTGAGCTGCTGGTAGTAGGATTGGTTAGTCCTAACCTGCTCCCGTTCAAAATAATTTGTTGTTTTGGTTCATTTAGTAGCCCAAATTTATGTTTCAAATATTTTTGGATTGTCGACCTATTCTTGGTAGCGTTGGATTATTGCTTATGTCTAGAAGCATTTTTGTTTGGCCTGTGTAATTATTTCTGCAATTGCTTACATTTGGAAGACGTTAATTTGCTTGAGTTGGCCTAATTGTTGGTACATGGACTGGACGCTGTTATCGGTTTTAGTCTTCTGAGTGTGTGGGTTTTTTAGAAACAATAATCTGATCACGTTTATGTTTTTGCTTATTAATTTGTTCTTTAGGTATATAGACAAACCGTCTAGTAGTAAGTTTATAGAGTGAGGAGTTCTAGTATAATTTTTTTTTGGAGTTGGTAGAGGTGTTTATCTACTCTAGAGTTTTGTAAATGTTGTGTTTTGATGGAATAGATAACAGTTATGCACTTTAGTTTGTTGGAGTGATAGCGCGTCTATTGGTTTGTCAGATGTGGCGTTTGAGCCATTCTTTGTGATAGGCAAAGTCAGGCACATATTCTCTTAACCGGGTGCATAGTCCTAGGAAACTACATAACTGATTTTTATATTTGGTTTGGGGTTTTTATTTGCTTAAAGCGGTGTTTCAAACGTTAGTTTTTATCTACTGTTATGAGGTGCTCCAGATATTCCAGTTTTCTTTTGTTGAAATTGCACTTAGCTAAGTCACAGCAAAGTTTATGTTTTTGTAGTCACTTCAGGATTAGTCGTAGATGGTCTTGGTATTTTTGCTTGTGCTTGTCGTGTAGACCACGAAGTCGTTTAGATACACTATGACGTATTTTTCTAACAACTACGTCAGGATTTAGGAGATTAATTTTTGGAAGTTAGCCGGTGCGTTTTTGAGGCCAAACGGCATTTTTTTTAAACTGATAGGTTGGGGACGTTGAAGTGTTTGGAAGGTTTGCGCATTGGGATTTGTAAGTAACTTTTAGTGAAGTATATTTTGGTGAAAACCTTTGCTTTGTTGAAGTTTTTAAGTGTTTTTTGGATATTTTTTTTACTTTGTTTTTTGATTGCCTTTAACTGTTTTTTTTTTATTAAGATAACGCGCTCGCAGTATTTGCTTGTGGTAACTGATGTCAACAACTTCTTGGTCTGTTGGTATAAAACAGGTTTTCTTGTATGCCGGGATTAGGGTAGTGTCAAAAACACTGTTGTTTGTACTGGTTTGAGTTATGGTTTTTGGTTGTTGCTGAAGTTAGATGAAAATAAAAAAAGTGGATGGGTTTTTTGTTTCCAATATGCGGTAGGGTATACCTTGGGAAACACCTAAAGTGAATGCATTTCTGGGCGTGATCCAGGTTGACATGATTATCCGTCAGCTAAGGATGTCCTAAGATTTTGTTTGCTTATGTTAAGAGCAATTAAAAATTCTACATTTGTCGATTGTTTCTTATGACTACTATTGTTTGAGCAGTGCTCAAATCTGCTTGCTGGGTGCAACCGGTTATGATTTTGCTTTATTTAAAGTTGAAAAGTTGTTGGCTAGTCCCGGAATCTATTAGTGATTTGTGGTTTATAATGTAAGGAGCAGAAGTCAGAAAGTGGCTAAGTACCAAAGTTGTTAAACAGAGAAATTAAAAAAAAAGTTTTACATACCAAAAGAAAAGGATTTCATTTTTAAATAATTACTTATCTGCCTGATTGTTAACGGAATTTGAAGTTCTGGCACTTTGCCCGTTTGATAGGGTATATTGGATTGCATACAGAACCTAGCTTCAGAAATATTTAATTATTTGGCAAACTGGCACTTAGCCCTTTTGTTATTTCTGCTTCTCAATTATTATTATCTTTTGTTTCTTGATTGTTTGAGTAGTTCAAAATCAAAAACGCTTTATTGTAATTTTGAGTAAAATTGCAAGCAAGTTTTTGACGTTCTAGCACTACTTTGACTCTGTTTATCATCTCTACTAGTTCTTTAATCGAAACAATTTTTTTTATTTTGATTGACTGCTGGATTTGGAGCTTTAAATGCTTGTCTAACGTGTTAGCCATTATTACCTGTTTATAGTTTGAGTAAATGCGATAATACATTGCAGTTTGTTTGCGTGTAAACGTTTTGACAAGCTTTTAGATCAGATTTTTGGCCATATAAGAAATGGCGTTGGGGTAGTGTTGGACCAGCTTGTTTCTAGACTTCTCATAGTGAGGTTAGGCCATGCATTGGACTTTTTGGCTTTGTTTTTTAGGCTATTAAGGTAGGTGTATTTGGAATTTGATGTCTTCGGAAATAATCCTCTAGTTGTTGCAGGCACTTTTAGGGCTTTTGGGTGTCTTCTTTCTAAAGGGGGGTAAGATTTTTTTAAATGCAATATACACGCAGTTTTCTAGATAAAAGAGGTACGGCAATCCAGGTGGTTTATTAGCAGCATTGGGTATGCTGAATGGGTTCTGGGTTCAACCTTAGAAGTGCAGTTTTAGGGTAGGTTTTGGCATTATTTATCTGGAGAATTTGGTAAGGCCCAGTTTCCGTTGATTCTTATCAAGGCTTAAGGTTGAGCCGGTGTTACTGGAGTACTCGAAGTGCGGAGTTAGTGGCTTTCAGGTATATCAGGGGCGCACTTACCGTTGTTTGTCAACACCAATGGTTTTAAACTTAACTTCTGTCGTGGCATCTAAAGTGGATGAATGATCTCAGTTCAATATCGGGGTAGTTTTAGTAGAAATTATTGTATTGGTTATTTTTTATTTTTTTTTTATTTTTGTTTTATATTGATAAAAACATTGTTTTTGATGGGTGTAAAGAACTTACACCATATCTTTGGTTGTCTCTGTTTAGGAGCTATTTGTTATTGGAAGTGGTCGTAGGGACTGCGTTGCTGGTTTGAAAAGGGTATGGGTGCTTATTGGTAAAGGAGCCAACAATGAGCTCGCCGTAAGATGACATGCAGAGACTACAGCGTGATTGTTTGTTAGTGTGCTTGGCGCGTGGCGTTCCGGTGCAATGACGCTAAGTGAATAATTTTTGTAAAATCTACAAAAGACAATCATTTTTTGAAATAAAAAGTTATAAATATTTTTGAAAATATATTTAACTAGTTTTAACATTTTATGATTATGTTGTAACCTATAAAAGTTTATGAATAAATTATTTTTTTTTTTACTTTTACAGAACATGATTTTAAAATTGGTCTAATTTTAAATTATTAGAACATAATAATAATAATAATAACAATAATAATAATAATAATTATTATTATAATAATAATAATACATTTATTTCAACGAGCATACAGTAAAATTACAAAACATAAAAATACAATACTAACATTGAAAACACGTCAATATACCAAACGATAAAAATTTACAAATATAAAATACATAGTTACAAGTAATTAAACAAGCAAAAGATGAAATTACAAATATTAAAAATGAAGACCAAAGAAATCTTTTGTTTGATATGGCTCTAAACTACATAGCGCTTTGAACAGCATTATCTTCATAGCTGAGTATGTCTGTGCTTCTTTAATATTTTTGGGCAAATGATTGTAACATTTAATACTGTTGTAAAGTGCTTATTTTTTAAACATACTCAGTCTATGACCAGGACCCTGTACTCAACGCCATATCTAGTATCATATAAATTGGACAAAGTATGTGTTGAAAATAAATTTTTATGCTAATACAAAAATTTCATACATTCGTATACATAAATAGCAAGTACTGATAGCATATTGTTCTGCTTAAATATACTGTCTTTAAATTTTATATTAGTGATAATTCACATATTTTTTTGGAGTATAAATAATCCGTTTGAATGTGAACTGCTTCCCCAAAAGATTTTTATTATATTCCGTACCTTAGATGCGAATAAAAGTTTACATAATAAAATATTCTAACTATGTTAAAATTTGTATTTTTGCTTTAAAAAAGATTGTGTTTGTTTTGTTTGCGTTTAATATTAGTTTGTTATTACTAAACCAAATTTCAATATTTTTCATTATAATGTTGCCTTTATTTATGACTTCTAAGTAAGTTTTCCTAAGCAACAATATATTAGTATAATCTGCATAATTAACCAGATGACAGCCAGTGTGAATAGTGCTATGTATATCATTAATAAAATTTACAAATAAAAGTGGTCCTAATATGCTGCCTTGAGGATACCCATTTCAACACTTAGAGCATTTGACACTATATCATGATCTTTTGTTTTTATTCTAACAGATTACATTCTTGATGTTAAATAAGATTTAATCCATTTGTGGGAAGTTTTACAAATACCCTAATGGTGTAATTTTGTTAGCAATATAGAATGGTCTAAGGTGTCAAATTCTCTAGATAGATCTAAGAGCAGACCTCATACAACTGTTTTTTATTAAGGGCTGATAGGGTAGCATGTAGATAATTGAATAGAGCAGTGTCTATTCCATTTTTCGTAGTAAAACCATGTTGCGTGTTGTTGAATAACGTGTGACGTTGGAAAAAATTACAAAGTCTGCTGTACATCAATGATTCTATAATTTTGCTTAAATGTGCTTAATAAACTAATTGGTCTATAATTTTTAAAACACTCACAGTTGCCTTTTTAAAAAATAGGTACAACTATAGAGTATTTTAATTTAAGAGGGTAGATTTTAGATTTAAACGAACTATTAAATATATCTTTAAGTGGTTTAAGTATATGGGGAATGCAACACTTTATAAGACATATAGAAATATTATCATATCCACAACTTTTTTTATTATCCATTTTATTAATAATAGTCAAGATATCTTTGTCAATTACAGGCTCAAGTATAATGTTTTCGTTATTTATAGGTATATTACATACATATGGACTACTGTTGGGACACTTATCTAATAATAATTTTAGCGCAATATTTCTGAAAAATGAATTAAATTTATCTGCTTGTAGTACTTGATTGTTTTCCGTAGGTAAGACATTATTTTTACTGTTACTGCCTACATTTTAATTTATTAGATTACTCAAGTAATTTATTCTTGTACATCATATTTTGTGTAGTTTTTAGCAATTCTTTGTATTTTAGTTTTGCATCTTTTAAAAGAATTTTGTATTTATGTATGTTTACACTGTCCTATTTCTGGAGTTTTGAAGTTAAGGGATTTATTATAATGGCTTTGTCTAATTTTCTTTATCGGAAAATGTTTATTAAAATATAAAGTGAAGAAAGTATTTACAAAATTACTATATTTTATATTTACATCTAATGCTACAAACACACTTGAAAATAATTCACTTTGAATAACTAAACAAAATTCCTGTATTGCAATCTCCGGATATAATCTAACACTGTGTTGTGGCTGTCTAATGCGTTCATCCAAATATTGAATAAACTACTGAGCCGTGTGATAAGACATGTTGGTATAGATTACTTTTGCCAAGTAATTACTTTTAAGTTTGTTATTACATTGTCAATGCAAGTTTGAGATCCGGTATGATGAATTCTTGTTGGTTGATCAATTGTTAATACAATATTGTGAGATATCAATAAGTTTTTAAATAGTTTACTGTTCATATTATTGTCTAGTGTGTTTATATTAAAATCCCAAGCAAGAAAAACTAAAATGTTGTCCATTTTATATAAGAACGTGTTAATGTCACTTTGTGGAATTCTGTACGCACATACAATATTTATATGCTTATTATTATTATTATTTTTTTTTTAATAATGTAATTTGGAAATAGGATCATCAAAAAAAACTAGCGTATGCTAATAATTTATTGCTTATTATTATACTGAATAACAGCACCAGCAAATTCAAAAATTTTAATTTCTGTTATTAAATTTATCAATTTTATACTTGTAGCCTTTATGCTACTTCTACAGTAAATTGCTACACCACTGTCAGACTGTCAGTGTTCAGTAATACATAATACATGCACATCCTCTATATCATCAATAAGAGCTTTAATATTATTAATACAAGTACTTATGCTTTGAACGTTATGATGCAGTAATTTAAAATTATAATTATGTTTATTACAATAGTTGCTTGTTATAATTTGTGATGATTTCTCACTCGCTCTATGAAAAAATGGTATTGTGAAATTGAAATTCTTTTCTCCCATGAGGCAGGATTTTCGAGTATGTTTAACGCAGATAATGGAGCTCCCACTTTAATACTACTAAACGTTGAATTTTCTCGATATGGTATTATTTTCTCGCATGATAGACCTTTTAATTTAAACCTATCAATTAATATTGATTTAAGATCTTCAGCTGTAGTAGGAAGTGGATAACGTGCTACATGCAACCAAGCTCTTTTCTCTACAGCCTTAAGCGATTGATCCTCTTCTCTTGCTCCGACAATTACTTTGGATTTATTTTTAGTATTTTTATTTCTTTTTTATGAAACTGTAGTATAACCATCACTGGTAGTTGCATTGGAAGAATCCTCTGCAGAAGTTGCGACTATACTGCTACTGCCCGGCTTATTTGTATGTTTTGTAGGAGGTTTAATTAAATTTATCTTGAGTATAATGACATTGTTAAAATATTCTTACGTTGAACAGAATATTATAATACTTGATTTTGACATTTGTTTAACATTACTGCTACTTATCATTAGAACAGTTACAAAACATAGTTTTGACATACTTTAAACATTGCTATGTTAATTTGGTATGTTAAGAACATTTTGACATAATTTTGACGTTATGAAGTTTTGTGTACATGATTTTAATTTTTGAGATATAATAATGTGACAATAATTGTCACATTATCATATCTCAAAACTATGATTTTGTTGTATTGAGTTAAAATTCTGACATTTACAGAACATTGCTGCGTAGAGTTGTAGTTTGTTTATTCAGAACATTTGACATTGAACGTTATTATGTCAATTTTTAAACATGATTGCAGGTCACAAATTACTTTAGTTTAGTCAATCATTTAGAACATGAATTTCCAATTCTATAGAACATGGTTATGACGTGACTGAACTGAATAGAACAATATTTTGACATTTACAAAAATTGATTTTGACGTTTACAGAACATGATACTAACATTTGTAAAACATAATTTTAACATGCTTTAATTTTACAATTTAATGACATTTTTAGAACTATATGACATTTTAGAATATGGTTTTGGAGTAGCTGAACATGATCCTAATTCCAAATAAATCTTATGTTGAATAAAACATTACAACAGATTATGGATTTGAGATTTCTTGTTTATTATGATTTTAATTTGAACATTTTATACATATTTAGAACATGATTTTGGAATAGCTGAACATGATGCTATTTTTAAAATATTTGTTTTTTTAACAGAACTTTATTACAAAACACGAATTTGAGATTCCTTGTTCATTACTACTTTAATTTTATATTTTTAGAATATAATGGATTTATTACAAATTGAGAACATGATATTCGAGTAGCAGTACATGATGCTATTTTCAAAAAATGTTTATGTTAAACGGAACAATATTACAGAACATGATTTTGAGATTTCTTGTACATTGCGATTTTAATTTGATGCTTATAGAATACAACGATATTCTTGGAAAATTATGAAATTTTAAGAACATGATTATTTATTACAAAACATAATGACATTTTTGGAACATTATGACTTTTTGAGAACATAATTTGGAATAGTTGAACAGGATATTTTTATTTTGAACGGAACATTATTACAGATTTTGATTTTGATATTCTCTATACATTACGACTTAAATTTGATATTTTTAAAGAATTCTGACATAGTTTTGACGTTTTTAGAATATCTTTGAGTGGTATAGAATATTATTATACATTTACAGAACATTATTTTGAAGTTCTTTAAACATTACAACTTTAATTTTATATTTTAAAAACCTTATGACATGATTTTAATGTTGGAAAATTATTTCGTTTTGTAGACATATTTTTGAAATTTTTGAAACGTTATAATATCTACATGGTTTTGATGTATGAGTAGAACATGACGTTTACAGAATATTGATTCAAAAAGACATTATTAGATATGTTTTTAGAACATTAGTTTGATATTTGCAGAACATAATTTTGATGTTTTTAGGATATAATTTTGACAGAACATGATTTTAATATTGTTTTTTTTTAAATGGGTTTTTTTTATCATCGGTTTTAAAACGTCTGTCGACGCTGTCTGATCTTCAGACTCTTCCTTCATCCTAATCTATCCTGCCTTTGATCGTCTAGCAGATTCATTTTGCTCATCGATTTTTGGATGCCGTTATTCCAGGATTTCTTGGGCCTGCCTTGTTTCCGTCTTTTGGGAGGGACCCAATCGATCGTAATTTTTGGTAGTCGATGATCTGCCATCTTTTTCACGTAAGTTGCCGTTTTCATGCTTTTTGTACGATGTTTTCTTTTAAGCCAATTAGTTCTTTTATCTTTGTATTGTATACCCTATCCAACCTTGATGATCTTCTAAGAGCATCCATTTCCAGAGCCTCTAGTCTTTTTTTTTGTCAGCTTCTGTCCACCTCCATCCTTCTGCTCCGTAGAGTACGATACTTTTTATAATTGTGTTGTATATGTTATACTTTCTTTTTTTTTTGTAATTTCTTTACTTTACCATATGCCGTTTAGTCTCTTGATACCTTTTCTACCTTGTCCGATTCTTTGCTTAATTTCTTTTTCGCTTTTTCCATCTTTTTGTATTTTTACCCCCAAGTACTGGTAACTATTGCACGCTGATATTATTTCTCCATTCTCAAGTTCCAAGTCGTTGGATTCTCCTCCAATAAAGCTTTCCATAGTCTCTGTATGGGCACGTTGTCATAAGTTTTTGCTAGGTCTATGAAAAGTAGGTGCAACTCTCTTCATGTGTTAATTTTTTTGTCCATTAGTTGTTTTAAGCAATATAAGTTGTCCATGCATGATCGACCTGCTCTAAAACCATTTTGTTCCTCTGCTTCTATTAGCTCATATTCTGTTTCAACAAGATCGCGTAGTACTCTTCCATACAAGCGACTAAATGTTGATGTAACCGTTATTTCTCTATAATTTTTGCACTTTTGAGGGTCGCCTTTCTTAAGTATAGATGACATGAACCCCATTTTCTATTCTTCAGGGACTTTATTTTTGTTTATACATTTATTTAGTAATTTAGTAATTATTTTATTAAGCTTTAATGTCCCGTTTTTTAACATCTCTTTCTGTACAATATTTATTACAATTTCAATGGGCTCTCTATCCACCGTAATATTTATTTGTTCTTTGATAAATTGAGGCCGATCTTCAGATAGCAGCCTACCATAATATTATTCCCTCTTTTTTGCCGATATTTGTTCCAGTGGTATTTGCTTTTTATCTGCTCACTGTTGACAAATCTCAATGCTTCTGTACATCTTTTCCTAGTATACGCTTGTCTGTCTGCTTCTGCTTTAGTAATGAGCCATTTGAGGCACGCCTGCATTTTTCTTTTAATTTCCTCTTCGATCTTATTCTTCCACCAAATTTTTCTGCTGGCGGGCTTCTTCTTTTCTAACGTACCTAAAGCTTCATATGACGCTTCATATATGGCTTACTTTATATGTTCATACATTTCCTCGACATCATTAAATGCATTATCTGTTAACTTTTGATCTAACCTTTGTTGGTATAAGGACCTAATGCTATAAAGTTTGCGATATTATACTTTTTTTTGTCTAGTTTTGTTAGTTCTTCCTTAGGTTCTCTTCCCATTTATAGTGTTTGTATGTTAGAAGATTTATATGGAAGTAGAGTAGTCTCTTTACCAGATAATGGTCTGACCCACATTCCGGTCTTCTGTTTGCTCTTACATTGATTACCCTGGTTGATTTATCTTGACTGGTAATGATATAATCAATAATCGATTTTAGCTGTCTGGTGTGCTGAATCCACGTGTATTTATGTATATCTTTGTGTCCATTTTTGATTTTTAATGTATTTTGAGTCTCCATTGTTATTGATATTTACATCTCCGAATTGTCCAATAACTTTATCGCTTCTTCTACTCTCTGTATAGGCATTAAAGTCTCCCATCAGTATTATCTCTCTATTATCCCCTATGCTATCTAACGCCAGTTGGAGTTCTTTGAAGAATAAATCCTTTAGTAGAACTGTTTCGTCTTCATTAGGTGTATAAATTCTAAAGATGGTTAGTCGTCTTTCTAGTATATTGATATTTACCTTGATGATCCTTTCATTGACTGCTTTAAAGTTTATCAGAAGTTTTTTTTATATTTCTTCCTAACTAACAGTGATACCCCTCTCTTGGATCTTTCTTCTTTTGGTACACCACTAAAAAGATAAATATACTCATCTATTTCTTCAGTTCCAAATCATTTTTTCTTTGTTTCTGTAAGAGCTACAATGTCTATGTCCATTTTTTTAATCTCTTTTATTATTTTGGCTTGTTTCGTACGTATACCTTGTACATTCCACGTTCCCATACTCATAATCCGTTTTCTTTGCTTGATTTGTCTATGTTGATTGTCGTCTATTTTCTGATGATGTTGTCTGTTTTTTTTTGCGGTTGTCTTCTTTTCCGGGTGATGGGCTGCAAACCCTTTGCTACAACTTCCCATAAGGGGGATCAGTCAATTTTTATTTATGGTTTTCTTCCATTAGACAGATTGCTTTACTGGGCTATCGGACTATCCCGATCTGGCTCTACCGCTTTCTTGACCATTGAGATCTAGGATCTTCGTCTGCTTTTGAGACTGTATCCCTAGGCAAGGGGCTCTACAGGGTACTATCAGTCGGAGCCAACTGAACCCTGGTTTTTTTACGAGGTTGATACTCCTCCCCTTCCTCCTTTCTCATCCGGGATTGGGACCGGCATTGGCGGAGATAAAATGGGTTTTATGATTTTAATTTGATATTTTTAAAACATAATGACATTATTAGAACATTATTCTAAACATTATAATATTTTCAGAATATTTTTGGGTTGAGCTTTATAACTTTAATTTATTATTTTTAGAACATTTTGACATTTTCCGTATATTTTTGCGTTGCATAGAACATTTTTCTGATATTTCTTAAACGTTACCAATTTAATTAGATATTTTAAGAATCTTATGCCATAATTTTGACGTTAAAACATTATGTCGTTTTGTAAACATAGTTTTGACATTATTGTAACGTCATTGTAACTACATGATTTTTATGTACGAGTAAAACGTTTTGACATTAACAGAACATAAATTTGATTTATAGAACATTATGTTTTAATCAAAAAAAGAAGAGAAAGACAGCTTCTATACAAAATTACAAGAAGAAATAGACGAGGGAGCAGAAAACATAATGATACTAGGAGACCTAAATGGGAGAGTATTAAATTAAAACAACGGAATAGAAGAGGCAATGGGAAAAGAAGGAGTAGAAATTAGAAACAACAACGGAGAAAGAATTATTCATCTATGCATTGAAAACAATCTAGTAATAACAAACACCAAATTCAAACACAGGGAAGTTCACAAATACACAAGAACACAACCAACCAGAAACGAGAAATCAATAATTGACTACTACCTAGTTAACAGAAATAACTGGAACAAGATAAAGAATGTAAAAGTAACAAGACAGGCGGAAATAGGAAACGATCATCATTTACTACGAACGGACATGAAATGGAAAGCAAAACTTAAACTAGATAAAAAAAGGAAAAAAGTTAAGATAAAAATAAAAACATACAAACTAATAGAAGAACAAATACAAGTGGCATACCAAGAGATACTACAAAAAATATTTAGAGAGAAAGAAAAAAGAACGTCCATAGAAGGAAAATGGGAAATTTTTAAACAAATTATCCTAGAAGCTGCAGAAAAAAGCTGTGGATCAGCAAAAATAGTGAACAAAGATATTAAAAAAACTAATTGGTGGACAGAAGAAATCAAAAAAGAGATAGGGACAAAAAAGAAAAATGAAAAAGATACATACAAACCAAGGAAATAGAAGATTACGAAAAATACAAAGAAAAGAGAAATGAAACAAAGAAAATAATAAAAGAAACAAAAATAAAATCATGGACAAAATTTGGAAAAGAAATAAATGAAAATTTCAACCGAAACCAAAAACTATTCTACGGAACGTTAAAACTTCTAAAACAAAACAAGAAATACAACATGATGAACATAAAAGATAAAAATGGTAAAATAATAACGGAAGAAGATAAGATAATGGAAAGATGGAGGCAATACTTCCAAGAACTAACAGAACAAGAAGCAGAAGAAAACGAAACAAAAGAAGATGAAGAATTGCTACAGGACAGAAGAACGAAAGAAATAGAAGAAATTAAAAAAATCGAAGTAATAGAAGCAATTAAGAAAATAAAGAACGGGAAGGCACCGGGAACAGATGAAATAACGCCGAAAATGATGAAATACATTGGAGATGAGGGAAACACAAATAACGGAATTATTAAACATCATATTTAGGAATGGGAAAACCCCAAAGGAATGGAATATAGGAATAATTCTACTCATACATAAAAAAAGCGATAAAAGGAAATGTGAAAACTATAGAGGAATCACACTAATCTAATATTTATAATAAGACAATTAAGTGAGAAAATGATTAAAAAAAATAGAGTAAAAATTGAAAAAACATTCGACAGGATCAAGAGAGAGGACATATGGAAAGAACTAGAAGAGAGAGAAATTGAGAAGAAAATAATAAACGTAATTAAAATCATTTACCCAGAAAACAAAAACATAGTCACTATGAATAACGAAGAATCAAAAGAATTCCAAACGAAAAAAGGTGTGAAGCAAGGATGTGTATTAAGCGCATTGCTTTTCTCAATTGTGCTAGACAGAGCAATAAAACAGGCAAAGCATAAAAATGAAAATGGTAAAAATAGGATATTGGAAAATGGAAGTAATAAAAATAGCAGAACTGCTATTTGCAGACGATATGGCAGTGATTGCTGAAACCGAAGAAGAGTTACAACACAACATGGAAATAATAGAGGAGCAACTAAAGAAAATGAACATAAAAATCAATTTTGAAAAAACAAAGACCATGATAATTGCAAAAGAAAAACTGAATCACGAAATAAGAATAAAAGGAAGAATAATAGAACAGGTCGAACAATACAGATACTTAGGAACACTAATACAAAGCAACGGAAAACTAGACATAGAGATAGAGGACAAAATAGGAAAAACAGCAAAAATATATAACATGTTAAAAAACACTTTCTTTAACAAAAAAGAAATATCAAAAACAACAAAAACAGAAATTGTACAAAAAGTAATCAGACCAACATAAACATATAGTAGCGAAACATGGACGATGACAAGAAAACAAATAGAAAGAATAAATGCTATAGAGATGAGATTTCTTAGGAAGATTGAGAAGAAAACAAGAAAAGATAAAATAAGGAACGAGACAAATAGGATGAATTTAAATATAAAACCAATACAAGAAAAAAATATTGAAGGTCAAATGAGATGGTATGGACATATCAAAAGAATGAATGAAGAAAGAAATACTAAGAAAATTTATGAGACAAGAGTAACAGGAGAACAAAAAAGAGGAAAACCCAGAAAAGAATGGAACAGCGCAATAAAGGAAGAAGCTACAAGAAAAGGAAACACGTGGGAAGAAATAAGAGAGATGGCCAAGGATAGGAAGAAATGGAGAAAATATTACACAAACTAATAATGTATACGCCTGACACCGAAAAGTAAAAAGGCAATGGAATAAATAAAAATAAAATAAATAAATAAAATGTTTTAATAAAAAAAAAACATTGTTAGTCATTTTTGAAATATAATTTTGACATTCTTGGAATATTATGTCATTTTGTGAACATTATTTTAACGTCAAATTATTGTTACTTTGCTAAATCTTTAGAACATAAACTTGGCATAACATTGTTAGAACATTATGACGTTTTGTAAACTTGATTTTGACATTATTGTACCGATTTTATCAAACATGTTTTAATATTATTTTAATATTTACAGAAAATGATTTTCACATTTTTCATACATTTTGAAAATGGGGTTTTGACATTGGTAGAACATTATGCTGAACATGATAACATTTACAGAACAACATTTTAACATTTCTTAAATAATTTGAGATTTTAAGAATATAATTTTTACGTTAGAACATATGTTATTTTGTAAACATAACTGTAACGTTATCATACCACATGATTTTGATGTATGAGTAGAAGAGAACAATATGTTTTAAATAAAAAGAAACATTGTTATATTATATAGGTTATGCAGGTGTATTAAAATACTTTTATATGCTGTATAGTTGTTTATTGTGATGTTATGAATATGAAATTATTTTTTTTATATTCATAACATCACATATATGTAATTCACAATTTTACACCGACGATGGCCTAACAGCCGAAACCGGTCTGTACAATAAACAACTAACAGCATATAAAAGTAATTAATACACCTACATAACCTATATAATAAAATATATGTACAAGATCAACTCAATTTACAAAACATGCTTTTTAAAAATGGGTTTTATTATTTTATTTTGACATTTTTACAACATATTGACATTGGTAGATCATTATGTTAAACATGATAATATTTTCAGATTTTTTTTGCGTTGTATAGAACATTAATTTCGCATTTTCAGATCATTATGTTATCATTTCTTAAACGTTACATTAAATTGATGTTTTAAGAATATTATGACATAATTTTGAAATTGGAACTTTATGACGTTTTGTGAACATTATTTTGACATTATTATACGTCATTATAGCATTTTGATTTTGTTTTAATATGTTCTGAGCATTGTTTTTACATTTTTAAATTTGCAGTTGATGACGTTGTCAACACATTGCGATTCTATTCATCTCAAAATTGTTTTATTATTAGACCATGATTTTGATATTTACTAAATATAATTGTGATTTAATTATTTTGCTAGAACATCGGGACATGTTCAGAACATGATTTTGACAAAAAGACAAAACTTTTTTTTTTTGAACATTCTATGATAAATAGATTAAAACATTATTGTATTTACAGATCATGATTCTGGTATCGTTGGAGCATTGTGACTTGAATTTTAAAATATTGTTGTGATAGAACTTGCTAAGGACATTATAAAATCTTGATTAATAATCAGAAAATTAAAAATATTTTTGAAATTATGTTTATTATATTTTTCAAAATTTAATAGATTTTGTTAGGCTTGCCATAGTCAATAATTTAAATCTAAAATTTATTAAAATTTACTAAAAAATTATACAATAATATTTGATCATAAAAATTTATAATTTATGTTAATTATAACCTGTTACGACTCCATTAGTCAGTATTTTAATTTTAAATTTTGATAAAAATATACTAATGAGTATATAGAATCATTTTTTAAAATAAAATAAAACTAGAAATATTTAAAAAAATAGATTTCAATAATTTTTCAAAATTCGATATTTATTGTGATGTTATAACCTGGCAATATTTTAAATTCAAGTTGTTGTAAATTCTATAGGGATATTGTAGAATCATGTTCAATAATAAAATTAAAAATGAATAATGTTTTTCAAAAAAGCTTTTAATATTTTTTCAAAATTCAATAGTTGTTGTTGTAGGTCATAATCTATCAAGGTCGTAATAGTCAATATTTTGAATGCAAATTCTAATAAAATCTACTGGGGACGATACAGAATTATGTTAAATAATTTAAAAGTTATATATTTTTTTTTAATTTGATAGAGTTTGTGACATAATCTATCAAGCCCGCTTTACTTAATATTTTAAATTCAACTTTTGTTAAAGGTTTATTACGGTCTTTAAAGAATTATGTTCAGTAATCAAAAATTAATAGTTATTTTTTTCTTTCTGTATTTCTAAAATTTTATAGATTTTGTGACAACTTGTCAAGACCGCACTATTTTGCATTCAATTTTTTTTTACTTAAATAAAATTTGATATTAATTTGATATTAATTTTTTTTTTTTTAATTCAATTATTATTGTGATGTGTTATTATGATGGCCACCGACTTTTATAAAAAGTTTATGTTAAATAATTACTTAATGTTTATCTGTTATCTCAATAAAACTAAAGATACTTGTCAAAAACATTAAAATAAAACACATGTCTTTCCATCAGTCTGGCTACATAAAAAAATTAATATCGCAATGAGTCATCTCTCATAATAAACGGATAAACGGACAGTGGCGTCATATCTGGCGCATAAATTTCACGTAGATTACACAGCCCCATTCTTCCAGTCATTCCAGTCCCAGTTTTAATCTCTTAAGATTTTAGTAAGGAATTTAATATGGGATTAGTATGCATGACCCTATGATCCAGGTTGGTAACCCGTCATTCGACCGTCTACCCTTTCAGCTAATTGCTAATTAAAATGCTAGTTTCATCACACATTTAATTGAAAGTATTACATATTAATTAAATACTAAGAATTAAAAAAAAAAACTGGCGTCTTGTTTGAAAAACAAGCCGGGCTTTATTTCCATTGTACAAACACGATATTGTCACGCGAAAAAGCTGGCCCACTTCCAAAAAACAAAAAACCCGTTTACAATGAAATTATCCTGACTGTCTAATACTCACAGCAGCAGCAGTAGCAACAGAAAAAAAAATATAACACAAGAGGAAAATATTTATCCGCTGCAGGAAACACACACATAAATAACACACGTATAAATATGTGCATTATTTTTAGATTTATACCAGGGGATGAAAAAGACTCGTAAATTTTCAACCCTCTTCTTCAGGAAAATGTTATGCCTGCATAAATGTAAATAAAATTGGGGTATTGCAAGTTCTGGGTTGCTTTGGCACGGCTGTCTTGCATAAATTTCATTTAATTCCGCCATTTGTTTCGTGTGAACGGATAACTTTATAATACACTGGTGGTAACTACCGGAAATACAAATGTTGAACTAAATTCAGTGGTTCATTACAATTTGTCGGGTTAAAACCAGAATTCGTTAAATCAAAGGGATGGCTTGATGATGTCGCACTTAGTTTACAGGATTTAGTTTACACCGTATGTGGAGTGAAACTTATTTTTAATTAAATATTCTAAAAGCATTAATCAAACAGTACATTCAAAATAATAATACGAATCCTCAAAATTTTTGATTAAGAATTAAGTACATCCCGGAAGGAGAGTGGTTTCACTTCCTCACTTCTATTGTGCTATACATATTAATTAAAAAGGATAATTCACTACCGAAAATTGAAAAGCTTTTCATTATACACCCTCTCTTAATTTATTGTGGAGGCCACAAAGGTTATGAAATTATTAAAATCAATATGGCGCTTGCCTTTCAATTAAGAAAAATAATAACAAAGAAAGATACTATTTATATAGGCCAACAAAAATCTTTTCATCTTGATTTTATCAAGTTAGTTTGTGAAAGTTTTGGGGATATCTCAAGGCAGAGCATTAAACTAATGGAGTGATTTAATTCCATTTGAAGTAATGATATCTTAAAACTTATAGTATTTGTGCTCCCCGGTTCCGGTTGGTGAGTTACTTATATCCGGTTTAAGTGCTCTTTAATTATGGAATTAAATCGATCGCTTACGGAGATTATAGTACAAACTTTTTTTACGGTTCTGGTTTAACGAAGGATTTATATTTGGGTTAATTCAATAAAAAATATTTAACTTAGTTGAAAAAGTATTAATTATTATGGAAAATATACAAATGGTTGGTAAATTTTATTTTAAATATAATATCACATTATTTTGCAATTTAGCAATGCTTACTATATTTTTGATTAATATCAATATTTTTCAAATAAACAAAATTTTCTTTTTATAATTTTTCACACTTAAAATTTTCTTTAAACCAGTAAATAGTTTTATACTTACAAAGTAGTAAGGAAAATTTAAAAAAACGGACATAAAAATGCGTTTTAAAAAAAAAATCTTTTGATTACACTAATTAAGCCGGAAAATTAGTGAAATTACGGAAAATCCGAGTAAAATTCCTTAAAAATAACCCATTTTTAGCAATTAAGTGTTATTTTTGACCCTAAGGCAAGCGAATTCAGTTTTTTTTTAATTTTTGCGATCAAAAGTACTATGTTTCAGGAGTACATATTCAAATTTCAAGTCTTCAGGTGCAGCGGAATCGAAGATATCAAATTTTCAATAAGATGAGAAAAAACTGATAATTGAGAAGATCGGAAGGTTGATAAGATGTGATGCGTAAGATCTATACTACCTGACACGAACAAGGTAGCCGGAGGAACTGTTCCGGACAACCTCGATGAGGAGGAGGAGGAGGATGACATAATTATAGTCATAAACTGCCAGTAAGACCTAGAGAATCCAGCAATAAAAAGACTGATAGGTCTCTTTCTTCAGCTTGAGGCCGTAGCCAAAATAGGGGTGGTAATGCCGGGAAGGATTGCATCATACAGCTAACAAACAAACTTCCTAAAACAGGAAGGAGATGTACTGTCACTTTAAGTAAAGAAAGTGTAGCTGCTAATATGACTGAGCTACTTGCCTCCTTTGAGGTCATGAAAAGACTGGCTGTCAGAAATGGCAGGATAAAGATGGTCACTAAAGCTACTAACGCAAAGGGGACAAGACAACACAGATGCCAAAATTTTCATGCAAGGCAGCTTGAGAAAAAAGCTGTCAAGCACAAAGGATGGCAGAATGGGGACGCACGGAGCACTTCGCAGTAGTCAAGATGAGGCAAAAACAGCAAATGCTACTACTTTTAGACATTGACAAATTCTGTTAGAAAACGAAGTACAAAAGGGAAAGGAGAAAGAGATAGGCGATGGCAATGAATGGCAAAATAAAGTTATCGAAAAAGGTAAACCTAAACGGAGCAAGGCGCACATGCTGCTAGAAGTGCTACAAAATGGGACACAATGCAAACTAGTGCAAAAGAGGAAAAGAAAACTGTTGAGAAGGGCCAAAGGTCAAAAACTGCTCAAAAGTAAGCGCGTCTTACTTGTGCAACAAAACCGGCCACAGGACAGAAACAATAAATTGTCTGAAATACCGCGAGATGGTTTGCATGCTGAGGGAAAAAGAAGCGCTTGCAGCTTCAAAATGAAAATTATGTAAGTAAACCTGAACAGAGGCAATAGAGAAATGGACTGCTCATGTACATTTGCTTTGTCGAAATTATCGACTTTACGATTATTTTGGAACCAAACCGCAATATGGCTAAAAATAACTGCTAGTGAGTCATGAACCAAAGCATAGAAGGCGGAAATGGTTTTGTGTAGGTGGAGACCAACGCGGGGGTACTCCACTCCTGTTAAAGAATGTTTTTTTTAGAAGTATAGAACTTTGAACTAAAATGAAACTCACAAAAATCAAAGATACAGAACTACTCACGATTGTGAAACCTAGAAAGGAAGGATATTTTAAACACATATTTCGAAATGACAAATACCAATTCTTGCAATTAATCATAGAAAGAAAATAGAAGGTAAACGGGAAATTGAAAGGAAGAGGTTTTCCTGGCTACTAAACTTGCGATAATGGCTTGGAATCAGAGAGGTTTCTATACTAATACGACTTGCACAAAACCGGGACGAGTTCAGACATATGGTTGCCAACTTCCTGTGAGGAGAAGGCACTAGAAGAAGTAAATAATTATCACGTTAACGCCATGATATTGGCTTAATTGGAAAGATAATTTGATGTCATTACGGCGGGTTTGAATAAAGTGCAATTTGGAAGCCCAATTTTTTACCACTTTTTTGAGCTGCCGGGGCGCATTGTACGATGTTTCTGCGGATGCACATTATCAATCATACTATGCGTAGTGCGAAAACAATCTATGGATTTCTTGCTTGGATAGACGATTATGTCGATCATAAAATGGACATAGTGCACGGTAATGCGAACTGAACTACGACTTTCGAAATAAATTTGCACAACTGATGAAATGAAATGATGAAATAACAAAACATACTGAGCAGAAACGAGGAGAACTTTGGCGACCACAAAAGCATAAAGTACAAAATAGAGGCGGCGAAACAGTCAGGAACTTGACCACGCGGATGCATGGTTAGATCTTTAACGATGCGAATTTAGCAACAGGGTTGCAACATCAGCGGGAAAAGGACACTGTAACCACACAGCTGAAAAAGTAACTTATTAGTCCGCAAGGCTTGCAACGACAATTATAGGTAAAAAAGATCCAGCAACACCCGCAGACAGGTGCACTAGGGAAACAACAATATTACCGAATTGAAGAGAGCCTGTGTAAAGGCAAGACGGGCACACACTAGAACTAGGGTAAATAACGAGGAAGCAATTCTACCTGACTTACGTAGAACTCTCAATAATACCATTAAGGCGTTGAAGAAAAAATTCTGTGCCAAGCTGTATGCAGAGGTGGACAACAACCTATAGGGCACTGGATGTAAGATAGTCACCGGGAAATTAGGAACACGCTTTCCAATAGCCCTGTCGGAAGTGAAACAGAGAAGACTGGCTTGCGCTACCGAAATACCTCCGTGCACCTGCAACGAGGTAAGACAAGCAGGATAGCGGCTGAAACAAGAGAAAGCTGTAGGCTCTAATAGATTACCGCTGAAAATGACAAAAACACGTGCAGATAAAATCGCAAAGATGTGGAAAGACTTTTAACGTACTCTTAGAAGGGTTTCTTCCCCAAAAAGTGGAATCTGGCAAAGTTGGTACTAATTAATAAACCAGCCAAAGACATTGGTACAGCAACCTAAAGAACACTGTGCATCTTGAATAGCCTGGGAACGTTATTTGAGGTAATCCTAAATAAGGTCAAGGGCATAGCGGAGGAGGCAAAAAGGAGAAATGAATATGCAGTGTTGGTGACAATGGACGTTAAAAAAAGCTTTTAACTCGGCTCAGTGGAACGGCAATATTATGGAACTAGAGACGAGGAAAGTGAAGCTGTATTTTGTCAGCCAGATATGCGACTACATTTACAACAAAATATTTTTTTTGGTATCACAGAGTTCAGTTCTTGGGCCCACGTTATGGCACGCCTACTATGACGGGGTGCTCAGGGTAATCATGCCGTAGGGAATAACTCTAGTAAGGTATGCGCATGACCTTGCTATGGTGGTGTGTGGGCCGTACAAAAAAAGTGCGCCGCAAATAGCGTCAAAATGTAGCTGACAAGGAAAGGACTGAAACTAATCCCGCTGAGTTTAGCTTTCTTGACAACATCAAAATTTTAATTAAGCTTTTAAATTTGATTCTAAAATTATAAATGCTGGCATACTTTATGGTTTTGCACTTTCTTTAGCTTTGTTTTGATTTATATTAACAAACTGTTTCAAATAAGTATATGTCCTTCATAGTTTTGCAATAATATTACCTTCCATGTAACAAGTAACAAGTATAGCAAACAGTTTGATATTTCCATGTTAGATCTGCGTCATTAACAAGAAAATTTTATATCAATTACTACTTATTCACTCATTCAAGTTTTCTATACTGGAAAAAAAAATTAATTATTACGTAAGGTTAACTTGATTGAATGTATCAAAAAACTGTATTGTATTTCAAATTAATAAAATTACTTACTGTGTTAATAAAACATTTATTTAATTATCATGACAATGTATATAATCTTGCATAACTATCTATCATACCATGAATAATACACCTTGCGTCTATCTTTGTTGTGATGTGCCACATGTTGCCTGGATGCACTAGTACCAAATGCATATGCATCATCATATTCATGATGAGCCATAGTACTAACCATATTGGCCGCAATTAATACAAAAATTAAAAAGATAGAACACTGAAACATAAGTTAAATATTAAATAAATATGTGATAAAATGATTTACAAAAAATAAATTACTCATATGCAAGTCGGGCATATTTAACTCATCTCTTTTATAAACAGGTAGTAATAATAATATTAGATCAAAATTTTTTTTAAATTTAAGTAATCTTGTCAGTGTGTCACGTAATTGTTTTTTGTAGTCTATCTACCATAATCTCTAACATTTTTGAATTGAAAAAACATAATTTAGCTACACATAATATTCTTTTATGCAAATAAAATATTGAATTAATAAATTTAAAAATGTAACTACTCACAAACTGCATATTGAATTACTTTAGATTGTTTTTTAAGAACTGGTGCAATTTGAATTAATCTTTTATACCAATAATATGATTTAACTACAATTAAGCTATAAATCACTTATCCGTGTGAATTATAAATTATTAATAATTAAAATAAAATTTATAACTATTTTTAGTGCTCAGATTAAGCAATTTATATTGCTTTAAAATTATTTACTTGATATTTGCTGAAAAATTACAACTACAAACCGATAAAGGGAAATAGAAAAAGTCTTCTAAATAATTTAGTTAGCTTTCAAATATTACCAATGTAACCTCAGTCGCGCAACGTTACAGCAAATTTTTATTACAGGATTCTAGGTAAACAGGCGGAAAACATTCAAGAGGTTATTCCTTGGCCTATTATAAGAATAATTTGTCTTATGATTATTTCTCAAAAAACTCTTTGTTTTGAAGATTCAGGGTAAAAATTTGCGACAGTTACAATATTTTATTATCAAAACATGTAAAGTTGCTGAATCTACAATATAGGTTCAAAATAACTTCTTTCAGCCTGGATACAAACATTCAATCTTTTTGTCAAATAGAACCATAAGAAATTATCTAGGTGGTTTAAGTCTGGGGATCGAGCAGGCTATGCGTGTAGCCCAGCTTGACTAATCTAGCAATTTTTGTATGTTGTTGTTAACTAATCACGAGCAACTAACTGAAATGTGGTGGTGCACCATCGTGCACAAACCACATTGCAATTCTTGTTGCCTATAGTACATCATCCAGAAACTGTGGTAGCATGTGTACTAAAAAGTTGCAATACATCTTGCTGGTAAGTTTTTTTGGTAAAAATTTAGACAGTTGCCCACAATTTTAACCCAAACATTTATGAAGAACTGATGTTGAAAACGATCTTCACATACCCGATGCCCACACATGGTTGTTATGAAAATTCCTTGAGAAACTGGTTTCAATGGTAAAAGGAATATTTTAATGGTGTTAACGCAATGCCTCCTATTAGTAGAAACGTTGAACTGTTTGTGTGTGAAAGAGACTGCAATACAGTTAAATCTTTACAGGTATAGGCAACGTCATTTTTTGCGCGTTTTATTTGAATCAAATGTCCGAAACAAATTTACCATTTAAAATTAATAAATGATGTTTTTTTTTATGTAACAGAAACATTGATTTTCTTAATAGGGGGCATTGCGTTAACATCTTTGACACATTAGTAAACATAAACTGTTTTATAGTTTCTGTGATTTTATGTAAATTGTTTCTTTGACCAGTGAGATGCTAGGCACACTGATGATGGGTGCATATGCTGAAACACGTGTATGAGTCCTTTACTGGATGAAAAGGCAATTCTTCCCCAACTACTATGATGTTGACCAAGATTACATTGACAACATTCACCGTGAAGTCCATTATATCCGGGCCATAATCCCCATCGACAACCCCATTCACTTTAAACCTTCAGAAATACTCACTGTTATATTATTAGAGCTCAAAAATCGCACAGCTTCAGGTTCTGACGAAATCTCCAACGCTGCTTTCAAATCTCTTTTAAAAATTCCAGTGTTAATTATCACCAATATTATTAACAACATGATCAGACTTTCTTATTTCCCTACCATCTTGAAGAGAGCTCACTTTATCATGTTGCCTAAACCTGGCAAAGATTGCATGTTTGTTTTTAGCACGGCTTTCGGCCCATGCACTTCTTGTACTACCAACTACTTTGTGTCACTAACAAGATCTCAAATGGTTTTAACGCGGTTTTCCTAGACATTGAGAAGGCCTTTGATAAGGTATAGCATGAAGGTTTAATCTGGAAGATCCATCAGTTAAATTTCTCAATAAAACTAACCCAATTAATTGCTTTATATCTAGAAATTCACACGTTTTCCATCAAAATTAACGAGACCATCTCTACCAACCGACCCATATGGGCTGAATAATTTTCTGGCGACGTAATTCTTGCAGGCCCAGCGGGACACTCAATCTCAACAACATTCCTAATCTATGGACTACTAACGTCAAGTACCTAAGCGTCCACTTTGCAAAGGACCTCCGTTGGGACACGTTACACAACTGGTGTCATTGACAAAGCTAAATTAGCTACTAATATTTTAGCTTCAATGTTTTACAAAAAATCTGGCTTAAGCATTAAAAACAAGATGCGTCTCTATAAAACTGTAATTAGGCCACAAATTTTCAACGCTTGCCCCATTTGGGCTATTACATCCAACTCTAACTGGATCAAAGCAGAAGCCTGCCAATCTAAAACCTTACGACGGTTACTCAATGCCTTATGGTTTATTCGCAATTTTTTTAATTCTACATATTACCGCTAAAAGAAACCAAATTAGCCCAATCTTTCTTCAGAAAGATACTATACATCCCAATTAGAAAACCAGCTCCTTAGCTTTTATTGACCAAGATGCAGCTAAGAATCTAACATATCCAAGAGCAACTGATATGTTGACTACGTAAACTAAATACTTACTTACATAACACCTACGGGTGGCGTAATAACGCATCTAACTATCCTAATCAATATCTAATACGACATGGAGTTTATTGGCCAATGGCCACGCACTCTAATTATAAAAATCAAAAAGAACGGCACTATGCTTTGCCCACTCTTTGTGCTCTTGTAGCTATTATATTCAAATATTACTTAATTATTGGAAAATTGTTTAACAATAAATTTAGTAATTGGTGGTGCAAAATAGTTATAGCTCCATCATGTTACTTCAACCAAAGAATCGAAATCATCGATAAAACTTCAGTATCACAACTGGCAACCAAATTGCAATGTCTAAAGAGGTAGACAATCATATATAGTTTAATGAAAAACAAAGGTTTAGAATTAATTACCCAAACTCATTGCATTTTGGTTGCCAGTACTGTATAATCAAGTTTTTTAAGCTGGAAAAAAATACATTGTTAAGTAAGGTTAAGTTGAATGGATGCATAAAAATTGTATTTCAAAATGATAAAACTAATGTGTTTTTAAAACATTTATTCAATTATCATGGCAATTAATATAATTTTGCATAACTATCTACCGTAACCCCAACCATAATACTGTTTGCGTTTGATTGGTTTGTGTGGACGCCTATCATAATCATCATGTTCATGGTGAGCCAGGGTACTAACCATATTGGCCGCAATTAATGCAAAAATTAAAAAGATGTAAAACTGAAACATAAGTTTAATATTAAATAAAGATGCAATAAACTGATTTACTATAAATAAAGTATTCGTATTCAAGTCATGCATATATAACCCATTTTCTTATTAAACGATAGTAATCGTAACATAATATTAAAAAAAAACTACAAACTATTTTTTTGGTTTAAGAAATCTTGTCAGTGTTCAATATAAAAATTAACTGCCTGTAATAGTTTTTTTGTAGAAACATTTAGGTATGCTCTTTAACACTTTTGGATTGATAAAACGTAATTTGGAAGCATTGTTAAATTTGAATATTGAAATAATTTTTTTTTAGTACAAATAAATTATAAAGAACATAAGTACTTACCAACTGCATATTGAATTAGTTCAGATTGTCTTTTCAAGAACTGATGTAAATTGATTCAATGTCGATCTTTTATACTAATAATATGATTGATTTACAATGAAGCTATAAATCACTCATCAACAGATTTAAATTATAATTTATTAATAATTAAAATATAATTTATAACTCATTGTTCTTGTAAAATGTTGCAACTGTAAGGTATTCAGTTATCAATAAATTTAAAATTGTATAAATTAAACATTTTTTTTTTCTATTTGAATCAAATCTAGACCCTTTTTGATTGGCGTGTTATTAACATCTTATTAACACATCCGATCTCAACCAAATCAATTAATAACTGATGTTTCTACTTTTAATACCTTTTTTTTTATAATAAAGCAATAACAGTGTTACTTGAATTTAGCACTACTGAAACAATACGCGATTTTTGTGATTCTTAGTAAATTGTAAACTGGATTGTTCTTTTTAAAATATTTTTTAATGACTTGTAGTTTACTAAAGAATTACGTTTTTAAGCAAGTCTTTGAAAGTTTTACAAATTTATTCGTTAGTTGAGCAACAGTAATTACTATTACTGAACCATTTTCTGATAAATTAAAAAAATAATTTTCTGAACCATTTGAGTAATTTTTCCTCATTAAATGCGTTTGCTGCATGATTTTTTAGAGACATTTAATTACCAAAGAAATCTTGTTTTAAACGAAGTTGGGATTTAAAAATTTTATGAAAATTTGTATACACTATCCATACTCATATCAGACCCAACAGATTCTATAAAGTACATTTTAAATGTTAGCTCGTGTCCGACATAACGGCATCAAAAATCAGACATGTCTTGATACAAATGAAAAATTGAATGATCTTAGAAGTAGACCAAATAATATTGGAAATGGGTAGAACCACTTCACTGAAAGCTATGAAAGTTACTTTTCTACACAAAAAAGATGATAATAAAAATACAGGTTTTCAAATGGGATTTGGCACAATCGACCATTTGCAAACTGTTATGACACTTAAAGAAAAGCCAACGAACTATACAGGGTGTTAAAAAAAAATAATATTTTAGTGGGTGGTAGTACGAACCACAACAAAGAAAAAATCTTAATAAGGATAGATTATTATAGGTTTTGTAGATTATTATTATTTTTTTTAAATTTTTTTTTCTCCATTTTTTATTTTGCAAAAATGGGATTGCCACTAAAGTGCGACGTCTTTATGTAGAAGCTTATCCAAATTGCCAAATTCCTTCACATCGTATGTTTAGAAGAATTGACCAGAGATTGAAAGATATCGGTTTACTTTGAAAACAGTGCTATCTTTCGGCAGACCAAAGTCGGTATCTACTCTTAGAACAGAACAAGAAATTATAGCACGGATAGAACATAATCCAGGGACGAGTGTGCGGAGAATATAAGCCGAGGTAGGAATTGGTGCTACTTTTGTTTGGAGAACCATTCACGAGCAGTTGCTCTATCCATACTATGTACAACAAGTACAGGCTTTAAATTTAACAGATCATCGGGCTCGTTTAGTTTTTTGTTGCTGGTTTCTACGCAAGGATGCTGAAGACTTGCAGTTTTTTTGCCAAAATTCTTTTTACGAATGAAGCCGGGTTCATACAAAATGGAGTTGTTATTTTTCATAATGCACATTGTTGGGCCGACAAAAATACCTATGCTGTGATTGAATGTGGACAACAGACACGTTTTTCATTAAACATTTGGACGGGTATTGTAGGCAATAGGTTTCTAGGTCCTGTTGTTTTGCCAAACCGATTAACAGGCGCTGGATACCTTAACTTTTTGCAGAACACTATGATCTTTTGGATGACATTCCTTTGACTTACAGGCAACAAATGCGGTTCCAGCATGATGGTGCTCTAGCTCATTTTTTGATTGCCGTTAGAGAGCATTTAGACCTAACTTTTCCACATAGGTGGGTAGGAAGAGGCGGACCAGTTTTATGGCCAGCAAGATTGCCTCATTTAAACCTTTTTAATTTTTTTTTGGGATATTTGTAATCATTAGTGTATGCTACTCTTGTAAATAGCCTTGAGAAGCTGCAGTTAAAAATTGCTAAAAAGTGCCAAAAAGTCCGAGCCAATGAGGGGGTTTTAGAAAGAGTACGAATGGAAATAGAAGGAGGGCACTTCCAACATCTTATATAACTCTGTTCTTTGTAAAAATATTTAAAAATAAATAATGTGCTATATCTCGGAAACAGTTGCTATGAAAACTCCTGTTTGTTAAGATTTTTTTGTTTTACCACCTTCTTTAATATTTTACATTTATTTTTAAACACCCTGTATTATCCCGAAACAAAAAGTTTTTATAGACTATCATAAAGCGGTACAGTATTGAGACTTGATTTTTCTTGAATTGAATTGATGGACTTTAATAAAGAATCTATATAAGGACGCTACTTTTTACGTAAAATCTAACGTCGACAAAATAACTCTTGGCAAAAATGTTTGCTAGATGACACCATCTCTTCCAAACTTATTATACTTTAACGCTAGAAAAAATAATCAAGCTACTATACTAGGTTGTTGCTACTTGAGATTTGCATTGATATAAAAGAAAATGAACAACTGAGCATCTGAGCAATGCTAAAGATTATTCTAAGAAACAAAATGCGCAATAGCGACATCCTAAGACTACAAAGGTACAAGACATCACACAACACACAGCGAGCTTCAAATGAAGATGTGGTACGACAAAGCGAAGAACGGTGGTTACACAATCTTCTCAAGCTTAGAAACCTCGAGAAACTAAAAAAAGCTGAGAAAGACTTTAATTGAAATAGATCGATTGATCATGTCGGGAAAAAGTTAGATGAGGACTGCAATGGTCAAACAAACAATAGAAATAAAAAAAGCCTGTATCAAACACTGGAGTAATTGAAGCTTAGGAAGAAGAAAAAAATGGAAATTGTTTTTGTAAGCAATTTATGATTAATTTAATGGATTAAACGTTAATGATTTATAGGCATATGTTACCGTTGGTCTCAGTACTGTTGTATTTAGTTTTAGTTATGCCGTCGGATGACCTACAGTCTTTGCGGTCTCTTATTGAAAAAGCGCAGAATATAACATCCCGTTACATCTTGCTTTTGTGGATTTTTTTTTTTTAAATTTTTTAATCAGCCGTTTTCTACCCTTCTTTTGGGTATAGGCCTCCCTCATATTCTTCCACACTTCTCTGTTATGTGCTTTGTTGTACCAGTTTAAACTTCAGGTTTTTTTTATGTTATCACCCATCTCTGCTGTGGTCTTCCTGTGCTTTGCCTTTCTTCTCACGGCCTCCATCGGATCACTTTTTCACACCACCTGTCTTTGAACCTGATGGCGTGGCCAGCCCAGCTCCTTTTTTGTGAGCTGATTTTTCTAGCGGTATCGTCCACGTTGGTCTTTCCTCTGATCCAGTGGTTGGTCTTGTGGTTTTTGTGGATTACGAGAAGGCATTTGACTTCATTGAACTATGGGCTATTTGGGCAGCAATGAAAAATGCTAGAATTGATTTGCGCTACACCAATCTTTTAATGTTCATCTACAAAAATGCTAGCCTCTAAGTACATATAAGTGATAACATAACTACAGATAAAATACCTATAGGGAAAGGGGTCAGACAGGAAGACAGAATATCACCGAAGCTGTTCCCTCGTGCAATGGAGGATATTTAAAACTACCTTGGCAGACAAATGGCAACAATGTTGACGGAAAATATCTGAATCATTTCCGATTTGCTGATAATATTGAAACCATGTTGAAACAACTAAACAAGGCAGCAAAACAAGTAGGCATAATAATGAATTTAACATAAACCAAAATCATGAGTACGAGAACACCAACGTCACTATAGAAGATTATTACATAGAAAAGATAAACGATTACATATATTTGAGACATAAAATCATGCTGGGTAAGGACAACCAGACGGCAGAAATTTCAAGACAATTACAGCATAGTTGGGCTAGGTTTGGTAAATTTAGCTACATATTAAAAAATTGAGAAATTCCCAATGGTTTAAAGCGACAGGTCTATGAAAAATGCATTCTCCCGGAACAACATACGGTTTAGAAACTATGGCACTCACCGTTAAAATGTAAACCGATTACGCACTACGAAACGAGCGATGGATCGGGCCATGTTAGGCGTAAGCTTAAGGGCCAGAATTTAGAACAAAGAGATTCGCAGATGAACCCGTGTGACGGACATCATGGCACGAATTGCAGAACTCAAGTGGATCTGAACAGGGCACGTTGCCAGACAAGACTTTTGCCGATGGGCAAATTGTATCCTGGCTAATAAGGAAAACAAAACGTGAAATTGGAAGACCACAAAGAAGATGGATAGACGACGTTAAAGAGGTAGCAGGACGAGCCTGGTATTGATTAGCTCAAAATAAAACATTGTGAAAAGAATTAAAGGAGGCCTACGTTCAGAACTGGACAACGATGGGCTAAAAGAAGAAGAAGAAGAAGTTTTGCATTTTAGAAATGTTTTTGTTACTTAGTATTCTGCTTAGTCTTTCGAAGCACCTATTTTTTGTCATTACTATTGCTTTGATTTCTATTCCAGTATCAGGTTTTATTGTATATAACGTTTCTAGGTATATCCATTTATCTTAAAATGTGAACCTTATAATATAAAAGAATTTGTTGATTATTGTAAACAAATTTAATATTTAAACTTGTGACGTATTTCACTTTACTCTAACTTATGTATGTAAAAATATGTAATGTACAGTCCTTTTGAAAAAAAATTATTATTATTATTATTATTATTATACTTGTCTATTTTTTTGAATTTTAATTTAGTATTACTTATTGATTTTATTGGTAACTATGTCGTTTTTCTAAACTTTTTTTAATCCATTCTTTGTATTTAGGTTTTGATTGATTGATTAATGATCAAATTCACATTTTTTGCTATATCAATAAATCTAGTAATAAATTACTCTTATCAACTCTTTCCTACTTTTTGCTAGTATGACTAAATCGTCAGCAAACCCAATACATATATGTTTTTTTATATACTATTTTACTTCTATTTAGGTTTACTTTTTATAGTACCATACTCGCTACGAGTGTTCGGCACCCCTCTCGTATGTTTGTGTGAACATACGAGACCTACAGTTTAACGTGGAATCCGAACCACACCACTAGAGGGATTTACTAGGCAAATACTTTGCTGGTTTGCCATTGCCGCTGCTGGAAAACGCCTGCACAACAGTCCTTGCACTAGACCATTGTGCTACGATCGTTTCATATGATTTAGGTTAGCATTTCTTAATGCTTGTTTTAGTACTGTGGCGAGCATCGTAACATGTGCAATGTAAATAGCAATTGTAAATAGTTAATGTAGTTGTAAAATTGGTAATCCTAATCCCAATATTAAGTAAACGTCTGGCTACACAGAATAGGGTTTTTCCCACCGGATAATAGATATTATGTAAATTCGATAATCCAGTTGTATCTCTTAGACCGACGATAATAAACCAGGCGGCGACATAATGTATCTTTAATTAGGGTTTCCAAGAATATTCGATTCGACCGTAGTATATAAGCTGTGCATCCTGTAAAATAGGTATTCAGTCTCAGACCATAGTTGTAAATGTATCCAAATATTCATAATAAAATTAAAGCAAGCAATATTACGTTTTCTTATTTGTGTCAACCGAAGCAACCCAAAGTACTATGCTAAAGAGAATAGAAGATAACGGATCCCCTTGTCTTACTCTTTGATGGATTTTAAATCTTTTGCTGATGTTGTTATTTATTTTAACTTTATTTTTTGTTTGCGCAGTGTTATTTCTATCATGTTAATTAGCTTATTAATAACCCCAAAATATTATATACTTTCTTTTAACTATTTCGTACGCTTGCTTGACGTTTATGGAATTTGTAATTTTTTGCTTGCATTTTTCCCGCGCTGGGTGCGGGGTGGATACTGTATTTAGTCACTGGATGCACATATGCATCATAGTGAGCACTACGTTGTTTCCTCTAGGGGTTACGTCAAAAAGGCTAATGAAGTCTATGGCAACTTTTTTTTAAGGTTTTTTTGTCGTTAGTGGTTTTAGTGCGACTGTGAGATGTTGTCCGTCTTATTTGGTATTGACAAAGGACGCAAATGGCTTGCCGTGTCAGACGAATGAAAATGCTTTAATAGTTTTTTTTCTGAGCGGTTGGTGGTGAAATACAATTTGCCTGGCGAACTTAGTATTTCAGAACTACATCTGCAAAATTGATCTAATATGACCCAAAAATCATTTTTTGCATAAAATTTGCACAAGAAACATATGTTGTAAAAAAATTATCAAAAATTGTCATTACACTATATTTTTATAAAATCGCTCAGAAAAGCAACAATATTGTTCTAAAATTATAAAATGCTCAATTATTTGCATATAATTTGCGCAAAATAACAATTTTTTTTAATATAATTTATTAAAAACTACACACAATGATAGTTTTTTAATCTAAAATCTCTCAAAAAAACTAATTGTTGCATAAAATAGTTCTAAAATTATGCATACATTAATTTTTTTATATTAAATTGATCTTTTGATAAAGAAATGATGACAACAACTAGCCAGAATAGGTAAAATAAAAAGAATTAAGTTTATAAAATAATATGATAGACCAACAAATAAAACAAATCTTTATGGATTGAAAACCATCGCGACATAGAAGGCTCCTCTCGACTGTCATCAAGCAACTGCCATAAAACTACGTTAGATTAAAAATCTGTAAATATTATCAAATCCTTTTTTGATATTAGACTTTATTTTTAATGTACATTAATGATCTTTGTTACCGATTTTTGTTTTAATTTTTAGTTTTACCAGTTTAAATTTTGCTCCTTTCTGAAAAAAAAAAAGTAAAAATCGAGTTTGAATCAATCGCATATGCTAAGTATGACCATATCACTACAAAGTTTTATTACTAACGATCATTTTAAGATCAACCTCGTTCTTTTGCGTCTCTCAATGATTAAAAATGGAGTTTAAAAATTGTAGTTGAAATTTGTATGCTTATGCTTACTTCTAAGTAAAATTAAAACTAAACAATTATAATGATTGCAAGCCTAAACATATACAGTTCAACATAATTTTACAAATAATATTACACTACTTACTTTACTCTATCTAAAAAATATATTAACGAACATATTGATATTACTATGTAAGAATGTAGCATTTATTACCAAAGAAATCTATATAATAATTCTTGATTGATCTAATTACTTACTCAAGCTTTTTAAACTGGAAAAAAATTACATCGTTAAGTAAGGTTAAGTTGAATGGGTGCACACAAAAAATGATTAAACTAATGTGTTTTTAAAACATTTATTCAATTATCATGGCAGTGTATATAATTTTGCATATCTATTTGTCGATGAAATTCCCAAAATAATCTTGATATTGTTTTTCAGCTCGGGTACTAACCATATTGGCCGCAATTAATGCAAAAATTAAATAGATATAAAACTGAAACATAAGTTTAATATTAAATAAAGATGCAATAAAATGATTTACTATAAAAGCATTGTTAAATTTGAATATTGAAATAATTTTTTTTTCAAGTACAAATTAATTATAAAGAATATAAATACTTACCAACTGCATTTTGAATTAGTTCAGATTGTATTTTCAAGAACTGATGTAAATTGATTCAATGTTTCGATCTTTTGTACTAATAATATGATTGATTTACAATGAAGCTATAAATCACTCATCAACAGATTTAAATTATAATTTATTAATAATTAAAATATAATTTATAACACATTGTTCTTGTAAAATGTTGCAACTGTAAGGTAAAATTTTATAAATTGAACATAAATTTTTCTAGTTTAATAAAATTTAGTCACATTTTGATTGACGTATTATTAACATCTTATTAACAAATCCGTTCTCAATCAATTCAATTAATAACTAATTTTTCTACTTTTAATATCTTTTTTTATAATAAAGCAATAACAGTGTTACTTGAATTTGGCACTAATCAAACAAAACGCGATCTTTGTGATTTTTTATAAATTGTAAACTGGAATTTTGTTTTTAAAATATTTTTTATGAATTGTAGTTTACTAATAAATACGTTTTCAAGCGAGTCTTTATAAGTTTTACACATTTAATCGTTAGTTGAGAAACAGTAATTACAATTACTGAACAATTTTCTGATAATTTGAAAAAATAGTTTTCTGAACAATAATAGTAATTTTTCTTCATTAAATGCGTTTGCTGCATGATTTTTTAGATACATTTAATTACCAAGTAAATTTTGTTTTAAACCAAGTCGGGATTTAAAAGTTTTATGAAAACTTGTATACACCATCCATACTCATATCAGACTCAACTGATTCTATAAAGCATATTTTAAATGTTAGCTCGTGTCCGAAATAACGGCATCAGAAATCAGTCATCTTGATACAAATGAAAAATCGAGAGACCTTAGAAGGAGACCAAATAATATTGGAAATGTTAAAAATTGCTAGAACCACTTTAGTGAAAGCTATGAAAGCATTGCTAAATAAAAGCCTCTCCAAAGGAAAAAAAAACAGAAGTTACTTTTCTACACAAAAAAGATGATAATACAAATACAGGTTTTCTAATGGGAATTGGCACAATTGATCATTTGCAAACTGTTATGACACTTAAAAAAAAGGTAACGGAATATACAAGGTGTTCAAAAAATATTGTAAAATATTTATACACCTTCATTTTCTTATCATAGTTGGCTGATGTTTTGTGAAATAAACATTTAGTATTTGACAGTTGTTGTTAGTGCACAAGTTTTTATTGCTATGGCTGATTACTCTAATGCAGAATTTGCCGACATGCATTTCATGTATAGTCGTGCTAATAGGATTGCCACCAAAGGGCGTCGTCTTTATGTAGAAACTTATCTAAATCGCCAGATTTCTTCATATTGTTTGTTTAGAAGAATTCACCAGAGATTGAGAGATACCGGTTCAATTTGAAAACAGTGCTATCTTTCCGGCAGACTAAGGTCGGTATCTGGTCTTAGAGCAGAACAAGAAATTATAGCACGGATAGAGCATAATCCAGGGACGATTGTGAGGAGAATATTAGCCGAAGTAGGAATTGCTGCTACTCTTGTTTGGAGAACTTTCCACGAGCAGCTGCTCTACCTATACTATGTACAACGATTACAGGCCTTAAATTTAACTGATCGTCAGGCACATTTGGTTTTTGTTGCTGGTTTCTACGTAAAGATGCGGAAGACTTGCAGTTTCTTGCCAAAATTCTTTTTACGGATGAAGCCGGGTTCACAGAAAATAGAGTTTATTTATTTATTTATTTATTTAATAATACTCAAACAGGTATAAATACCCAAAAAAAAGAGAGTAAAGTAAAAGAAAAATCTAATTTAAAAAATAAAAATAATACAATAATAATACTAATATTAAATAAATATTAAATATTAATGATTATATACTAAAATATAGTAAAATAATAATAATAAAAACATATATAACAGAGAGTAAAACAGTATTAATAATAAGATAAACAATGTGTACTTTAACAAACAACAATTATAATGTTAGCTATATGTATCAACCTATAATACTAAAAATATATAAATTAAAAAAAAAAAAATAATTACTCAAACTAAATTAAGTATAAATAAACATATTAAAAAAGTATGATATATGGAACGTTATGTTCAGGCTTGCAGCTGCAGCTTAAAACCGTTTAATGAAGTTGTAAAGCATATATCTATGTTATTGCAAATAGTATTATAACAATAACACATTTTGTTTATAGGCGAGTTGAAAGCCATATTATTATTAACTCTAGGAAGATAAAAATATTTAGGAAATCTAAAAACTTGCCTAGGAATATTAAAGCTTATTTTATTCATCAAACTCGGAATTTTGTTATGAATAATTTTATGTAGAAACAATAATATTGAGATTCAGTGAATAAAAATTTAATGTGTTTAATAATATATAATAATCAAACGAAAGACTGGTTTGCCATCTTTATAATATCAATTGTGTTCATAAGAACAGAAATATTTATTCAAAATTGTCTTCGCTATCATGCGATGCCGTGGTCGTACAAGGCATACTGACGAGGTTTGTAGAACCGAAACAATTGTCTATGCTTGACCCTTGGCCGCTGTGATTCGATTGACTGATTTTGAATAAATTATTAATTCATTTCATAATTTATTGGCGATTCAAAATCGCTATAGCCGCGAAATGACTGCCAATTGCATAAATGCTAAAATGATACCGATTAATGCGGACATTTTAGTATTAAAAATTGCAACTAGATGGCAAACCAGTCTTTCGTTTGATTATTTATAATATCAATTGTGTTCATAAGAACAGAAATATTTATTCAAAATTGTCTTCGCTATCATAAATGAAATATTGTTAACTTTACGGCTAAAAGTGAGTATAATACATTTGTTAACGTTTAGATCTAATTTGTTAGAGACAGACCATAAACACAGATTTTGTAAAGATTGTTGCAGACGAAGACAATTGTGTGTGTCATCTGCGTATAACAGTTTCTCAACGTTGATAACATCAACCACATCATTAATATAAATGTTGAACAACAGAAGGCCAAGGTTGGATCTCTGCGGCACACCTTAAGATGGAGAAAATGCACTTGCCTTAAAGCCATTATACTGCACGAATGTACTACGGTTGTGCAAGTAAGATTTATGAAACGTGATAAGCTTTTAAGCCAAACTGACCTAATTTATTTAGTAAAATAACATGATCAATTTTATCAAATGGTTTAGAAAGATCCGTATATATTACGTCCACTTGTTGTTTATTATTTAATAAAGTAGAAATATATTCAGTAAAACAACTTAAATTTGATATGGTTGAGCGTTTGTTGATGCAGCCATGTTGGTAAGGTGATATGACGTTCTGGATATTGCTGTAAATGTAATTATATTAAAGACCCTCAAAAACTTTGGCAAAGCAAGGTAAATCTCCGCTTTTGAATACTGGACAAACTTTTGAAGTTTTTCATATCTCGGGAAACTGACCAGTTTGTAGTGAAAGACTAAATATTATACATAAAGGTTTGGCAGTCTTTGACTATTAATTCGGAAATGTTATCCACTCTACAGGTTAGTTTAGATTTTAAATTTTTTATTGACGTTATTATTTCATCTTCATCAAAGGTGGATTTTATTAAACAATTGAAATTAAATTCAGTTTTATCTGTAAAATCATCTGTATTGTTCTGCTGTGTGTGAACACTGTTAAAATATTCTGCAAAACAATTTACAATACTTTGCGAATTATTAACTTTATCACCATGGTATTTTAAGGTGCTTGGTATGCTTGCATGTTTTTTTGTTTTGTTTATAAAGTGCCAAAATTGTTTAGGATCTTTTATGATAGAGTTTTGGATGTTGCTTATATAATTATTAATTTTCATAATGCACATTGTTGGGCTGACAAAAATACCTATGCTGTAGTTGAATGTGGACATCAGACACGTTTTTTATTAAACATTTGGACGGGAATTGTAGGCATTAAGTTTATAGGTCCTGTTGTTTTACCAAACCGATTAACAGGCGCTGCTTACCTTAATTTTCTGCAGAACACAATGTATGATCTTTTGGATGACATTTCTTTGGCACACAGGCAACAAATATGGTTCCAGCATGATTTTGCTCTAGCTCATTTTTCGATTGCCGTTAGAGAGCATTTAGACCAAACTTGTCCACACCTTGAAGAGGCGGACTAGTTTTATGGCCAGCAAGATTGCCTGATTTAAACCCTTTTGATTTTTTTTTTTGGGATATTTGTAATCATTAGTGTATGCTACTTCTGTAAACAGCCTTGAGAAGCTGCAGTTAAAAATTAATAAAAAGTGCTAGAAATCCGAGCCAATGAGGGAGTTTTAGAAACAAAGATGTCGTGCCTGTTTAGAAATGGAAGGAGGGCACTTTGAACATCTTATATTATTCTGTTCTTTGTAAAAATATTTAAAAATAAATAATGTGCTATATTTCAAAAACCGTTGCTATGACAACCCATGTTTAATAAGACTTTTTTGTTTTACCAACCCCTTAAATATTTTACATTTACAACACCCTGTATTATCCCAATACATATAGCCTTTATAGACTATCAAAAAGCGGTACAGTATTGAGACTTGATCTTTCTTGAATTGACGCTACTTTTTACGTAAAAACACACGTCGACAAAATAATCTTGGCACCATTTCTTTCAAACTTATTTTACTTTAGCGCTAGAAAAAGTATTCAAGCAACAGGTTGTTGCTACTCGAGATTTGCATCGATATAAGAAAAAATAAAAAACTGGGAATTTGCGCAATGCTAAATATTATTCTAAAAGATAAAATGCGTAATAGCGACATCCGGGCTACAAAAGTAAAAGACATCATGCAGCACACAACGAGCTTCAAATGAAAATGTGCTACGACAAAGCGAAGAACGGTGGCTACTCAATCTTGTCAAGATTGGAAACTTCGAGAAATTGAAAAAAGCTGGGGAAGACCCTAATTGAGATAGATTGATTGATCAAGACCATAGCGGGATCAAAGTTAGATGAGAACTGCAATGAACAAAGTTAGATGAGGACTTCAATGGACAAACAAACATAGATAGAAATAGAAGAGGCCCGTTTCAAACACTAAAGTAGTTGAAGGTTAGGAAGACGAGGAAAATGAAAATTGTTTTTGTAAGCGATTTATGATTAATTTAATGGAATAAACGTTTATGATTTATAGGCATATGTTACCGTCGGTCTCAGTACTGTTTTATTTATTTTTAGTTATGCCGTCGGACCACCTACAGTCTTTGCAATCTTTTTTTGAAAAAAATGCAGAATGTAACATCCCGTTACATCTTGCCTTTGTGGATTACGAGAAGGCATTTGAATCCATTGAATTATGGGCCATTTGGAAACTGCCAGAATTGATTTGCGCTACACCAATCTTTTAAAGCTTATCTACAGAAATGCTACTTTCTAAGTACATATAAGTGATGACATAACTACTAATAAAATTTGGAACAAAAAGATCCGCAGAAGAACTCGTGTGACAGACTATTGCCGATGAACAAATCGTATTACTTCCTGGCAACCAAGGAAAACAAAACGAAAAATTGGAAGACCACAAAAAAGATGGCTAGACGACGTTAAATAAGTAGCAGGACGAGCCTGGTATTGCTTAGTTCAAAATAAAACATTGTGAAAAAAATTAAATTAATAATTACTCATTGATTTTATTAGTAACTGTGTCGTTTTCTAAACTATCTTTAATCCATTCCATGTATTTAGGTTTTGCTTAATTAATGATCAAATTTACATTTTTTGCTTTATCAATAAATCTAGTAATTAAACTTATCAACTTTTTTCTACTTTTTGCTAGTATAACTAAATCTCAAATGCTATACATAAATGTTTTTTTATATACTATTTTACTTCTATTTAGGTTTGTATTTCTTAATGCTTGTTTTAGTACTAGGATAAAGAAGATAGAAGATAAAGTCTCGCTCTTTGATGGACTTTGCATTATTTGATGATGTTGTTATTTGTTTTGACTTTACTTTTTGTTTGCGCATTGTTATTTCTGTCATGCTAAATTGCTTATTATTAACCCCAAAATATTGTAATGCTTTCTTTTGACTTTATTGTATGCTTGCTTAAGATTTATGAAATTTGTAATTTGTTGCTTGATTTTTTCCTGAGCTGGGTGCGGGGTGGATACTGTATTTACTAACTAGGAGCACACATTCATCATGGTGAGCACTATGGCGACTTTTTTCCACGGTATTTTTGCTGTTTGCGGTTTTAGTGAGGCGGTGGGATCTTGTGAGCCTGATTTGGTGCGTACGTGCATTCTTGCGGTTACTCCTGTCAATGGTACTGACAAAGAAAGTGACTTGACGTGTCAGACGAATGGAAATGCTTTAATAGTTTTTTTCTGAGCGGTTGGTGGTGAAATACAATTTGCCTTGCGAACTTAGTATTCCAGAACTACATCTGCAAAATTGATCAAATATGACCCTAAAATCATTTTTTGCATAAAATTTGCACAAGAAACATATGTTGTAAAAAAAATCATCAAAAATTGTCATTTAAAAGCACTATATTTTTATAAAATTGCTCAGAAAAGCAACAATATTGTTCTAAAATTATAAACTGCTCAATTATTTGCATATAATTTGCGCAAAATAACAATTTTTTTTAATATAATTTATTAAAAACTACACACAATGATAGTTTTTTAATCTAAAATCTCTTAAAAAAACTAATTGTTGCATAAAATAGTTCTAAAATTATGCATACATTAATTTTTTTATATTAAATTGATCTTTTGATAAAGAAATTATGACAACAACTAGCCAGAATAGGTAAAATAAAAAGAATTAAGTTTATAGAATAAAATGATAGACCAACAAATAAAACAAATATTTATGGATTGAAAACCGTCTCTACATAGAAGGCTCCTCTCGACCGTCATCAAGCAACTGCCATAAAACTACGTTAGATCAAAAATCTGTAAATCTTATCAAATCCTTTTTTGATATTAGACTTTATTTTTAATGTACATTAATGATCTTTGTTACCGATTTTTGTTTTAATTTTTAGTTTTAGCAGTATAAATTTTGCTCCTTTCTGAAAAAAAAATGTAAAAATCGAGTTTGAATCAATTGCATATGCTAAGTATGACTATATCACTACAAAGTTTTATTACTAACGATCATTTTAAGATCAACCTCGTTCTTTTGCGTCTCTCAATGATTAAAAATGGAGTATAAAAATTGTAGTTGAAATTTGTATTCTTATGCTTACTTCTAAGTAAAATTAAAACTAAACAATTATGATGATTGCAAGCCGAAACATATACAGTTCAACATAATTTTACAAATAATATTACCCTACTTACTGTACACTATATAAAAATTATATTAACGAACATATTGATATTACTATGTAAGAATGTAGCATTTATTACCAAAGAAATCTATATAATAATTCTTGATTGATCTAATTACTTACTCAAGCTTTTTAAACTGGAAAAAAATTACATCGTTAAGTAAGGTTAAGTTGAATGGGTGCACACAAAAAATGATTAAACTAATGTGTTTTTAAAACATTTATTCAATTATCATGGCAGTGTATATAATTTTGCATATCTATTTGTCGATGAAATTCCCAAAATAATCTTGATATTGTTTTTCAGCTCGGGTACTAACCATATTGGCCGCAATTAATGCAAAAATTAAATAGATATAAAACTGAAACACAAGTTTAATATTAAATAAAGATGCAATAAAATGATTTACTATAAATAAAGTATTCGTATTCAAGTCAAGCATATTTAACCCATTTTTTTTTCTAGTAATTGTAACATAATGTTAAAAAAAAAATTACAAACTATTTTATTGGTTTAAGTAACCTTGTCAGTGTGTTCAATATAAAAATAAACTGCCTGTAATAGTTTTTTTGTAGAACCATTTAGGTATGCTCTTTAACATTTTTGGATTAATAAAACATAATTTGAAAGCATTGTTAAATTTGAATATTGAAATAATTTTTTTTTCAAATACAAATTAATTAAAAAGAATATAAATACTTACCAACTGCATATTGAATTAGTTCAGATTGTATTTTCAAGAACTGATGTAAATTGATTCAATGTTCTGATCTTTTATACTAATAATATGATTGATTTACAATGAAGCTATAAATCACTCATCAACAGATTTTAATTATAATTTATTAATAATTAAAATATAATTTATAACACATTGTTCTTGTAAAATGTTGCAACTGTAAGGTATTCAGTTAACAATAAATTTAAATTTTTATAAATTAACTTTTTTTTTTTCTATTTTAATAAAACAATTTATACATATTTCTAACCAAATCAATTAACAACAATTTTTCTACTTTTAATATCTTAAGGTTTTTTAAGTAAATTTAATCAAGAGTTGTAGTTATAATTTAGTAAATTATTTTTTTCAGTTTGTACTTAAAATCAGCACTAATCAAACAATTTTTTTTGTGACTTTTTTAAATTTTAACCTTAATTTTGTTTTTAAATTTTTTTTTAATGAAATGTAGTTTACTTACGAAATACGTTTATAAGTAAGTTTATTGTTACTGGAGCAACAGTAATTACAATTACTGAACAATTTTTTGATAAATTTAAAAATAATTTTCTGAACAATTTAATTAAGGTATTTAGTTTTAAACAAAACTAAGATTGTTTTATAAATTTAAAATGTTTATAAAAATTTGTATACACCATCCATACCCATAGCAATTCTACAAAGCATTTTTTTAAGATTAACTCAAGATTTCTTCGAAATAACGGTATCAAAAAGCAGACTGAATGTCTTGAAACAAATAAAAAATCAAAAGACCTCAAGAGGAAGCCAAATAACATTGGAAATGCTAAAAATGCCTAAAACACTTTACTTGAAGCTATAGAAACATTTCTAAATAAATGCGAAGGAAAAATACCAAACTTTTGGAAAAATGCAGAAGTTATTTTTCTACACAAAAAAGTTGTTAATACAAATATTTTCTATATTTACTGCCTATCAAGTCAGTTCTCACACCTATATAAGCTTCTTACTTGAATTATTACCAACCCATTTGTTTTTTTTTTTTTTTTTTTTTTTTTTAATCTAATTTTTATTTTAATAGTTATTAAAGACAAAACAAGAAATTATAATTTTTTTTATAAAAACGTATGTTAGACAAAACAATATTGTAAGACACCGATTTGGGCCTCGGGTGCGCCCGTACTATTTTTTTTTTTAAATTTATACATACATATATACATATATATATATATATATATATTTAAAAGATAGGTCTATTGTTGTCAACTTTGAGGGTATCCAATCTAAGCAAGCGGATATGCAGTTAGGGGTAGCTCAAGGATCAATAGTAGGTCCTTTACTTTTTATTTTATTTATTAATGATCTTCCCAATTATTTAAATTGTTCAGACGTCATAATGTATGCAGATGACACATCTGTTATTGTGGAAACGCTTTCATTAGAAGAATTGGAAAAGAAATCCGATGAAGTTATAAAAAAATTTAATTTGTGGTGTTCAACAAATAATTTAATAGTTAACCTTGAAAAGACAGCGTGTGTATTATTTAAAACCAAAATTCATTCTAACGTGACAATGAAAAATATTACCGTCAGTAATACAGCTAAAGTTTTGGGTGTATCAATTGATTCTGAATTAAATTGGTGTAGTCAGATTGATCTTGTATGCTCAAAACTAGCAAAGTCAACTTTTGCAATACTAAACCTAAAACCCCAATTACCACTGCAAAATATAATGTCTGCGTACTATGCACTCGTATATTCCCATTTGAGCTATAACATTATTCTTTGGGGTCAAAGCAAAGAAATTGAAAGAGTGTTTGTTATGCAAAAAAGAATTCTGAGAATTATATATAATTTAGGACCAAGAGAAACTTGTAAAGACACCTTTATTAAATATAATATTCTCACAATTTATGGAATTTATATTTATAAGTTATGTTTGTTTGTATATAAAAACAACCATTTATTTGATACTACTGAGAGTATGGCTAATCATCAATATCCACAACGTTCTTCCCAAAAAAATTTTATTGGTACTTACAAAACTAGTAGATACATCAAATTTCCCAAATGTGCAGCAAGCTATATATACAACCAATTGCCCGTACGGATTAAATCAATAAAATCAATACCATCATTTAAACAACATTTAAAACAGTTTTTAATAACTGGTTGTTTTTATAAGCTTGAAGACTTTTATAAAGTTTGTATTTGAATTAGTAATGTTATGTACTGTACTATTGTTTTTATATTATTATTATTATTATTGTAATTTTTAGTGTTGACGTAGTCGGCTTGTAAAGCTATTTATGGCAATAAAGTATTATTATTATTATTATTATTATTATTATATATATATATATACAAAATTGTTAAAAAAAGATTTCATTTAAATATATCATTCCTGCAGTACCGCCATTTATCCGTAAGGAATCCTGGGGCCTGGTATTGGAAAAAAAAAAATTTCTCATCGTGTGGTGTTATGATGTGTGTTAGTAGTTTTAACTTTTATATTTGTTTATTCATCAGATATTCTTTTAGTTTCATTTTAAAATTATTTATGTTACATATATTTTTAATTTCTTCTGGTATATTATTGAATTCTTTAATGCCTTTGACAGATATACTTTGGTGTTTTGATGTTGTTCGGTTTACTTCCATGTTTAAGTTTCCTTTTCTTCGTGTGTTGTGTGTATGAATTTCTTTTCTAGTTGTTAGTTTTAATTTTGTTTTAGTTAGACCAAGTTGTATCTTTTTTATTAAGATAATTCATTGTTGTGAGATTTTGTTTTTTATTGTAAGTTCGTTTGTTTTTTTGTGAATTTCATTTGTAGGTGTTAGTTTGTCCATTTGATATAGTGTTTTTATTGCCTTGTTTTGTTGTCGTTGTAGCTTGTCTATGTTTCTTATGTTGGTTTGTGACTATACGATCATCATGTAATTAGTTTGTGAGCTAAAGATAGCATTATAGATAATGTTTCTTGTTTTTTTGTGTAGTTAGGTTGCTCAGTTTGTATAGGGCTCCTATAGCTATTGTGTTTTTTCTTATAAGGTTTTGTATGTGTTTGTCTCACTTTAAGTTATTGGTAATTGTAATTCCAAGATATTTTGTATGTGAGACTTTGCATAATTGTTTGTTATTTATAGATAGCAAGATGTTGTTATTTCTTTTTTCGTGATATTAACATAAAATTTGATTTATGTTCATTAATTGTTAACAGGTTTTTATTATACCATTCATTAATTTTATTTAAGTCTTCTTGTACTTCGTGTTTCACTTTTGTTTTGTTTATTTCTGTATGTACTAGAGTTGTGTCGTCTGCGTATATATATAGTTTTCCGTTTAGCTTTAACTCAAATATGTCGTTAATATATAAAATATATAGAAGTGGTGCAAGCACACCACCTTGTGGTATACCGTAATCACTATATTTTACTGCACTCAGTGTATTTTTAATTTTTATTTGTAAGGTTCTTTGTTTTAAATAAGTTTGAATTAGATTTAGTTTTTTTTTTTAAATTCCTATTTTTTCTAGTTTTTCAATTAGTTTTTGTTTACATACAGTATCAAACGCTTTCTGCATGTCTATAAATACTGTAAGACATTCTTTTCTTACATCAAGTGCATTGTTGACGTTGTGCATTATGTCAGTAAGTGCAGAGCCTGTACCGGTTTGTTTTTGGAATGCGTATTGCCGAGTGTTTATAATATTATGTGATTCTACATGTTTAAATATTTGTTCATAAATTATTTTATCGACTATCTTGGCTACAATAGAGAGTAATGCAATAGGTCTATAGTTTTTCGGTAGATGTTTGTTTCCTTTTTTTAATATAGGTATAATAACAGTTGGTTTTAGACACTCTGGATATATACCTTGTAATATTGTATTGTTGATTAATTTAGTTAATAGCGGTATCAACTCATTTTTTACAGTTTTAATAACGTCTGATGTTATCATATTTTTTCCAGGTGCTTTTCCATCTTTAAGTTTGTTTATAATGTTTTCAATTTCTACGTCCGTCGTTGGGTTAAATGTTACGTTTGAGTCTATATTCTTTTGTAATGTAATTGTTTTGAGTGATGTGGAATTATTTGGTTTTTTGTTTGCAAGGTTTTTTCCAATGTTTGCAAGATATATATTAATTGTATTGGATATGTCTTCAGGATTTGTGAGTATTGTTCTATTTTCGTAGGTGATTGTTGATATATCTTTGCTTCTTTTTTTATTTTTATAATTTGATTTATTTCATTCCATGTTTTTTTTTATTATCTTGTACACGTTCTATTCTATTCTGATAGTACAATTTTTTCTTTTCATTTACCTTTTTATTAACGTAATTTTTTATTGTAATGTAGTTTTGTTTGATTATAGCATTTGTTTGATTTTGTTTATATCTTTTATATAAATCATTTTTCTTCTTAATGTCGTTTAGTATTTCGGTATTAATCCAATCATTTCCTTGTTTATATTTAAGTTTTACTTCTCTGGTCTTATTTTCTATTAGTTATGTCATTATTTCAATTAATGTATCAAAAGTTTCAATTTGTTTTTCTCTAATATGTTTAGCAAATGTTTCTTTAATATTAACGTAATTTATTTTATATTTTTTTGTTATTTTATATTCATTTTTTATTTCTTTGATGTTCCATGTGGTCATTATGGTGGTCAGAGTATGGAGCATATTTTATTTCAAAACTTTCCATTAGTACAGGTTTATTTGTTATTATATGGTCTATTATTGATATTTTGTTATTTTTGCTTGTTCTTGTACTATCAGCCGTATTCATTAATTGATATCCTTGTTCTGTTATCATCATTTTATATGTGTTGGTTTTATTTGAGTTTTTTGCTAGATTTATATTCATATCTCCCATAATAATGTGTGTTTTTTTTGTGTTAAGTATATTGTTTTCAAGAACATTTAGTAGTTCTGTATTTGTTATTTCTGGTGGATTATAGATTGATGTTATGTATATGTTTTGTTAGTAATTAATTTTTATTTTATATTTTTCTTAATATACATGTTTACACCTCCTTCTTTCGTTTTTCTTGAGTTTTGTACGCTGTTGTAGTTTTTTAATTCATAGTAGTCTTTCTGATCTTCATATAGCCATGTTTCTGCTATCGATGTTATTTATGGTTCATTATATAACTTTGGGATAATTTCTAGTTTGTTTAGTTTTTGTTTAACGCTTCTAATATTGTGAAAATATAATGTTAAAGAGTTCATTTTGAATGGGTGATTGTTTATATAGTGTAATGTATATTATTTATTTTGGTTTTTATTGTTTTAGTTTTTTTATATCTTCTAGACAATAAATTTGTAAGATCTTATCGTTTTCAGATTTTCTAACAAAGATTTTTTGTCCATATGTATTTGTATGCTTTTGTTGTTTTTAATTGTCTACATTCGTAATATACTTTGCTGTTGTAGTTAGTAAGTTGTTCATTTATGTAAATGATATTATTTTTCTTTCTTTTTAGTTTACATTTTTCAATTTTAATCTTTTTAATTTCTTTTCTTATTTCTATAATTTGTTTTTTAGATCTTCAGTTCTCATCTCAACAACGATATCTCCTGGCTGTTTATCGTTTAATTTTCGGTAGCAATTTTTTATATCATTTTTATTAATTTTCATTCCCATTCCCAGAGTAAGTCACTGGATTTGTATTAACTTTAAGATTTGCAGACAATATAGTCTTAATAAGTACATCGAAGAAATATGCTACATAAGTTAAATTTAGTGTCAAACAAGATAGAGCTAAAGATAAACATAAATAAAATTAAATATGTATACCTTGACTATAGGATCGGCGAGGAAAACCAAACGCAGAGTCCAACTATCAAGGGCTGCTTTTGATAGATAAAGCTTTATTCTGAAAGACAAAGAGGTACTGTTTGCTACATAATGTCTATGTTAAAGATTAATCTAAGAAACAAAATGCAAAATGGCGACATTTGGGCTAAAACAAAGGTACAAAACATTATACATCACACAGCGAGCAGTGGAGAACTGATAGCTAAACTTAAAGTAACAGATAAACTCTTAATTTTACTTTGATGTTCAAAAGAGATATAGAGCATGTACGGTTTTTATTTTTTTTTAGATTGTTTGTTGCAGTTATTGTTCAAACTTTTCTTATAAAATCAATTTCTTTGGTGAATAATATGGTGGTTTGCATTTTATTGACTAAAACTCTACAAAGTTTTGTTGATGTTATGAAAAACCTTTGGTTGAGGTTCTGGAGACAGGAGTTGCTTCTTTTTCAGTGCCTCTTTTTGTTTCATGTATCATTTTTTATAGAGTGAGCTGTAGTAAACCGTATTTACGTACGTTTTATGAAATGTGGTCTAAGTATTTGAGCTTTAGTTGTTCTACATTTGTCTACAACATTCCAACCGCATTTTTTTGCTTGGAGGTTGGACATTTTGATGAATGGTGCTTTTGCCTTCTTAAAACGTTGTTGTTCTAGTGATCGTTTATAAAGGTGATCAATTTAGAAGTACTTTTTTTTTAATAATAAAATAAACCAAAAAAAAAACCTTGGCTAACATGGTCCATTCAAAAGTTCTAATTTTTGATAACGCGTTCAAGCATTTTAAGTGGTATTTGGCAAATGACGAAAATAATGTTAGTCTCCAATTCCCAATCGTAGTCGGTTTATCCATGTAATGTAGAGACTATACGTAGTCCCAGAAAAAATAGTTAAGAGGTGCAATATTACATAATCTAGGCGTCCAATTCATTGGTCCAAGAAATGAAATTAACCGTTTTGTTAGAACCAAATGTCGTCGGGATTACCGGTTTTAATTTTAGACAGCAAATAGTCTGTTATCATTGTGCAATAACGGGCGCCATTCACAGTTATGTTTTGGCCGGCTTTATTTAAAAAAAAATGTTGCACCTGCCCATAAACTACACCAAACCGTTGTTTTGTTAGAATGTCATGGCAGATCTTGAATCTCTTCTTGTTGCTATTTAGCTCAAATACGGGAATTATTCCTATTGACGTAGCAATTAAGCCAGAAATGTGCCTCATTGCTGAACAAAATTTTGGTCAAAAACAGTAGATGTTTTTAAAGCTTTTCAAAAGCCCAAAACCTGTAACGGTGACGATTTGGAATTTAATTTTTCTTTTTCTTCTTTTGCTTCTAGTAAGCAAAGGTTGCCTGTTCCTTCTGGAAGCCTCGTCTTATTGTGGTTGCTCTTGGGATGTCAACTGCCAACTATCGCGCCATCTTTTTGGTGGTCTTCCTAGGGGTCTATTTTGGTTTCTTACATTCTGGTTACGTGTTTGTTCTAACAGCGTATACGCTGCCTTACCTATTGCACTGCATCTTCTACCTTGCATTTTTGTCTTATGAGTGTCTTCCGTTGTTTGTCCCACATCGTGTATCCGGCAATTGTTTTTAGTGCTTTCATCTTTGTTGTCCGCATTTGTCGTTTGGTTGCCGCCGTGTCCGCTCTCGTTTCCGCCATATACGTCAAGGCTGGCCGTACACATTGTTTTGTAGATTCTTGATTTGCAATCGGTAGTGAGGTATTTGTTTTTCCAGATATTTTGCTTTAGGTGTCCTGATATCACAACAGCTTTTTTAACCTAGTGTTTGACGTCATCTTTCAGGTTCACGCAGCTGCATATTTTGCAACCCAGGTAGTGAAACGACATTACCTGCTCGATTGGGGTGTTGTCGATTGCTAGCTTGCATCGCACGGGCTCCTTTGAGATGGTCATTGATTTGGTTTTGGCTATTGCAATGGACATGTTATATATTTTTTGGCAGTTGTTTTGAATTTGTGCAATAGTCGCTGCAGGTCATTTTTTGTTTCCGCTATTAGGGCTGCATTATTTGCATAGCATATGATTTTTACCTTGTTGTTATCCTGGGTCACTTGCCTTAACGGTGTCGATGATCTTGTTAATGATTACGTTGAACAGTAATGGACTGAGATTGTCCTCTTGACGGATTCCTGAGTTGGTTCTTATCTCTTTGGTTAATTTCTTGTTAACTCTTATTTTGGTGGTATTGTTGGTATTTAGTTTTTTAATTATACGGATATATTCTCTAGGTACTTCACTTTCTTTAAATATCGTTAAGACGTTGTTAAGCTGTATGCGGTCGAATGCTTTTGTGAGATCCACAAAGCATATAAAAGCGGGTGTGCTGTATTTAAGGGCCTTTTTTTCAGTTTGTCGAATAATAAATATCGCATCTAGTGTAGAGCGGTTTCTTCTGAAGCCCTGTTGTTTTTTGTTAATTGGGATGGTGAGCAGTGTTATGCCTTATTTAGTTCTATGGTTCCTTTTTGTCTTCCTTTTTGAGTATTGGTATGGTTATACTTTTTTTCCAATTGCTTGGTGTTTTTCCCTGTTTTATTACTGCATTGAACAGTCTTAGTAATTTGTTGGCGAGGAGTTCCCTACCGTGGTTGATGAGTTCATTGACTATTTCATCTTCGTTTGGCGTTTTTTGTGTTTTTTAGTTTTGCTATTGCACTTTTGATCTGTTCTTCTGTCATTGTTACTTTTTTTTCAGTCTGTTCTCTATGCTCTTCTTTATCTTCCTCTTGGTCCTGGCTTACGTAAAGTTGTTGAAAGTAGTCAACCCATCCTTTTTCAGTTATAGTTTTCATTTCTATGCTCTCGTTTGTTACTTTCTTTTGGCCTCTAAGCATTTTCCAGACTCTCTTCTGTGCTCCGTACATGTCGTGTTCCATGTCTGCACTAAATTTTGGCCAGTATTTGTTCTTTATTTTTCAGATTTTTTTGTTTACTTGATTTCTTGCCAGGACATAGTTGTCGTCGGCTTTTCGTGTTTGTTTGCTCTTAAAGTCTAGTTAAACTTTTTTTTTCTTTGGTAATTCTTTTTACTTCTTCGGTGGTTGGTTTTGCGTTTAGGTTTTTTTAATTTTTACATGAGTTAAATTTTATATGCTTTTAAACCAAGATTCTTACTTTAAATACGCCAAGTTGTTTCATACGACAAGCCAAACTGTTGAGAATGACGTCAAATCGATTTATTACGGTCATCGAGTATACTCTCAGCTACCGCCGCTATATTTTCTTTACTACGTGCTGGATGTTGTCTGTTTGGTCGCGTATTATTTAATAATAAATATTGAGTTTCAAATGATACAGCGAATTGTGCGTTTGGTAGGCCAATTATGTAAGTAAGTAAGTTGCTCTACGCGTACAAAACACTTTCCTCATAGAACACTGATTTTCGTAATACAGCTGAATAATTTGTAGTCGCTGTGCTTATTGAACAAAAATACCATAACAGTTTGACTCAGCGCACGTTTTATTTAACATAAATTTGCTACCAAAAAAAGAACCTCTAAATGAATCACCTTTTATTTATGTAAAGGAAAGTATAGTTGCTCAGTTTTTTTATTGTGTGTTGGTTTACCAGCACTTGTTTGGTTTGTATTAATGATTATGTACTTTGTTACGTAGAAGTTAGCTGGCGTCTGCTAATTTTATGACTAGCACTTGCAAATCTTCCAACTGTCTACAAAGATGATTGTTTGTTTGCGTATCTTATGTTGTAAAAACGTTTGCCGTTTTTTAGTATTTCTTTGTTAACATTTGTTAAGGTTAATTTTGTTATTTGTTTAGAGTAGACATTAAAAAGTATAGAAAATAACTCACAATTTAACTATTAGTTTTTGATCAACTTTTATGTTTGCCTTTTGGTTAAAGTGTTTCTGATGATTCTGAGATCTTTGTTATTTAAATCATTTTTCTTTAATATTAATATTAGTTTCCTATTTACTCTGCTAAACGTTTGGTTATAATTAATAAAGCGTACATATATATTATTGAACTTTTTGATATTTTGAATATTTTGGCCAAAGTTAATTTATTAATTTTTGAAAGAACGTTGAGGAATCATCTTATATTTTTTTCTAATTAAGACAAAATATATAACACACCGTTTTTTTTAGTGTTTGGAAATTTGATTTGGCATTATTTGAAACGCACAATACTGTTCCAAGTATCAATTCAGTACAAAGAGCTATGCTTAAGCACTTAAGTTACTTTGACTAACTTTAACTATTGGCACTTCTTAACCAAACATGGTCAGCAGGGTTTTGCTCTAAGTTGTGAAAATTTGCTAGTACTTAAACTTGGTAAAGATAAAAAGATTTCAACAAGCCACACACCAATTTCATTAGTAGTTGTTGAGAGGATGATCAATAAGCATATTAATTGGTAATTAGATTCAAAAGGTTTAATTGCTAATAAACAATGTGATTAAATGCTTTTTTACAGAAGCAACATTTTATTGCTGTATTTTTTCACATTGCAGAAACATATGACGTGATGTGGAGGTACAATTTTCTTCAAACGCTTTATTTGTAAGGTATTTGCAGAACTATGGCATTATTTGTTGAGCAATGACATTATTACAGATAGCTATCAACGGCTTAAGTCACTTTATCAAGCATCCGGTGAGCAGATGTTTGTATGTTGATGACGTAGCTATATACAGGGTGTTTCAAAACATGTGTTTTGAGGTACAGGGTATAAAAAATATTTTTTTAAATTTTTTGACGATATTTCAAGAACGGAAAGAAAAAGTAGCAACATGATCACAAAACCTTTATTTTACAAAACTAAACAATAACATAAAAAACAAGAAAAATCACAAACATTGTTGAAAATGACCTCTTCTTACGGTAAAGCAGGCTTCCAAGCTACGTCTTAGTGACTGACATACCCGTTTGAAAATGCTTGGAGTGTTTTGTATCGTATTGCAGGACACAATAATGCGATTTCTTAGTTCTTCATTAGAATTAACTGATGTAGTGTAAACTAAACTTTTTAAGTGACCCCACAAAAAATAACCAAGCCTGTGGGCTTCCTTGACCTATCCAGCGGTTCTTATACTGTTCATTTAAGAATTGACGCGCAACTAAACTAAAATGTGCAGTAGCACCATTGTGCATGAACCACGTTTTGTTTCTTAATTGAACCGGAACGTCTTCTCAAAGTCCTGGCAGCTCTTCTTTTCAAGAATATTACGATATGATTGACCCTTTAGCTTAAACGGTAAAAAATATGTACCTATATATTAAATGGTCTACAACACCTGCTCAAACAATAACGGAAAATGTTTGCTGATGATAGCCTTCCATTATGACATGTGGGTTTTTGTTGGCCTATACATGATTATTATAAAAGTTCATAATCGCATTGCAAGAAAAATTTGCTTTGTCCGTAAATAAAACTTTTTTTAAGAATCGAGGATTTTGCGCAATTCTTTCTTGAAACCATTAACACATAGCTAATCTTTGCGGAAAATTTGCTGGTAAAAGGGCTTGTACTCGCTGTATGTGATAAGGATATAACATCTGGCTTTTTATTATCATCCACACTGTAACGTGACTAAGGTTTAGGTTTAAAGCTATTCTTCTAGTGTTAGTTGATGGATTATTTTCGATTTCTTGAAAAACATCTCTTTTATGTACACTACCAGTTTGATATAGACGTTTGTGAATACTAATGAATGTTCTTTCATTTGGTACCTGTCGGTTTGGAAACCTTTCTTGATAAATTCGTTGAGCATTTGCTGCATTTTCATCGGCAACGTCATAAACAAAACGCATATCGCACATCTCGCTATTACTGTAATTATTCATTTTGCTATCACCACGCAAGCAAAATACTAAGAATTGGCAAATTAATTGGGTAATAAGGATAATATTCCCGCGATATTGACTCCTTTAAGAAAAAGGTTATTTAACAACTAAACGACAATTGCATCAAATGCATGAAACAAATGCATGAACGTTGACGACTAGTTTAAAAACAAATGTTTTTATCAACAACAAAACATGTTGCTACTTTTTTTCATGTTTTCAATCATGAAATGCCGTATTTCTCTAAAACGGTTTACGTTAGAGCTTTTGACTAGGAGTCCCTTTTTTGTGTAGAAAATATTGGTGGTTTACTATATGCTTTCAGAATGCCAATTTCCCAAGTGTCATAGAAAATAGAGCCATAAAAACCTCACGCAACCCTAAAATCTCCGTCAATGGCACATAAAAAAAATTGAATATACGCTAAAAAGTAGCTAATATTAATGCTAAGATGAGTACAAAAGCTGAGTTTTGTATTTCAAACGGTTCCTGAAATATCGCCATTTTTTTTTATAATATTTTTACACCCTGTGTTTTGAAAATGGTGCGTTTGCGGAACCATGTTAATTAAAACTTTTTTTTAATAATTAGCCAACCAATCCCACCCTTTATTTTTTGACACATGTTTTAATACACCCTGTATTGTGTCTCGAGAAACATGTCAACATAACAACGTCAACTTTAAATAACTATCATTATGAATAGCAATGGAAATACTTTTTCTACCAGCAAGTCGTTGCTTATCTATTTTTGTAGAAAGCAGACTCCACAAGGTGATTCTTTATTATATCATGGGGGATAACCTATTCTTGTACAGGAAAATGTTTGATTATGTTTGGACTTGTGTCACGGTTTAGATTTTCATTACACCTGAAAAATAAATACAATTACGCTAGTAGTCTAATGTGCAAGATTTTTAATACTTATCTTATATCCATCATAGGCAAGTGCTACTTCGTCAAGTAGTTTGGGTTGTCTGCGTTAATTAATAATCCAGCCCTTCTGGTTAGGAACTAAAACACAGAATAATAAAATAATAAATGAAGGATTTAATAATGACTTATCTCTTATCACAGCTGTTAAGAGACTTGTCGTTAGTTGATTAATATTTGTTTATATTGTATATTAGTTATGTACAGTTAAATTAATGTTCACTTACCGGTGTAAAAGTTTGAATTGTACTCCATGATGGTTGGGACTGCAGTCACAATTTTTGGCAGCTTTCCTTGTTGTTCTCCTTATCCTTATGTTATTTAATTATCCAATCCATATTCTATTATTCCAATTGACTCCTTTGTTATTAATTATCTAACCTGAAATGATACAAGAATTTAATACTCGGTAATTATTTTCAGTAAATATTTATTGATTATAAGTGATTACTTACCAACAATTAATTCGGTTAATCCTTTTTCAGCACTTGTCACTTTCACATTTAATTAGATTGATCCTAATTAATGACACTTGTATTGTTTACTTACTTAGTTGAATTCCTGTCCGTTTTGACAGTGAGGGAGCGCAGCTCGGTGGTAGTTGGTGTGTTGCCAACTGTTTTTATTTTTGCTAATTTTAAATTCAAATTACCGTCTTAATTAAGTAACCGTTTGGCTTTTGTTAATTTTGTAACATTTCGGTGTTAATGTAATTCCTTTTTCCCGTTCCATTAATTCCCTTTTTGTTTAAGAAAAGTAACTTCTTGGGTGGGTCATGCGCGGGGCAATTCCGTGAGTTTTCCCCAGAGCGAGAGCTAGCTGACACGGTCTTTTGATTGAAAGTCTTCGCCAATAACACATCGCAATTGCGGATATATAGGCCGTTTGAGACTGCATTTAATATTCGTTTCGGATTATAGCTCAAACGTGACTTTCGTCTAAATTCTGGGCACCATTCATGTAAGTTGTTTTTCTTTTTACAAATTCTCCCCATCATGTCTGTTTTCCTTGCAGGGTATAGTGCCTGCGTATTAATTATTAATAATCTAGTGCCACGGGTATATATATGTATATATATATATATATGTTTATGTGTGGGCCACCAATTTAATATTATACAAAAAATTATATATACATGAATGCTCCAATCTCCTACTGAAGCAGAGCCACGCCACGTGTTTAATTGCTCCCATCTATCGTGAAGCAGCGCCACGTGGAAATATTTCCACCCCTTTTTTGAATTTGCCTTGTTTTCAATTATCATTAATTGTTAATTATTGTTGTATATTGTATAGTGTTGTGTTATTAGTCTAGCTACCTAGAGCTAGGAGAAAGTAACTGGGATTGCCTGAGATCAGTGAGAGTTTCACTCATCTCAGTAGAGATCCAGTAGTTCTGTAAATCATCTCACCCGCCATTCATTCATATCATTTAGATTTAATTATCATAATTGCAAATATATTATTATTTTTTTTTTATTTTGCCAAAAGTGTATTTTTTTGTTTTCTTCATTTATTTTTTTTGGGGATTATACTGCACATATATATATATAGATTCGTTTATTTTATTCTTTTTTAAGTATTTTGTGTATCCTTCCCTATCCTATTCTAGATTTTTTTTATTGCTTTTTTTTGTGTGTGCATTAAGACCAGTGGAGTACATCAAACCAAGAAGGACTATATGTAAAGGAAGATTAGAAAAAAAAAAAAAAGCAATTGGAGCCTAACAGCTGTGTTTGTGGTGAGTCCTTTTTTTTTTTTAAATTATTACTATTATTCTGTGTTATTTTGTGGACCCCGCCCATCGCCGCGAGCTAGGCCTGGCTAGTCCTTTAACAGATACTTAAGGGCTAAAGGGCTCGTGTCAATTTTGGAGCCCAACGTGGGGCCACGTTGTTTGAAAGCGTAATTTGTTTATTGTGTAAAAGTGGTAGTTGTATTATTTTTTTTGGTGTAATCGAAAGACAATTTTTCTTTTTTTTGTTGAGTAATCTACTCTTAAATTTTTGTTAAAAGGGGTGGGAATTCACTGGTAAACATGGCAAAACTAGAGCCAGAGAGATTGTTGAAGGAAGAGCTGACATATGAGTTAGCGGTAAGGGGGGTGAAAGTAGGTCCGGAAACGGTAAAAGACATGGTTGGTGCCCTTAGAGGTCTGCAACAGTTAGAAAAGACTGGCAAGGTTTTTGTAAGCATCTGGGAAGGGACGGCGGCAGCTGACGTATTAGTATGTGAGGCAAAATTGGTAGAAATCATAGCGACAATGGAGGGGAAGCTGGAGGCTTCGAGCATTAGGAAGTTAGAGAGTAAGTTTGCTCACATTTTGGGGCGATTAGAGAGATGCCAGCAGACGGAGGATAAGGACGCAGAGGCGTTAAGATCCGTCCTGTATACAAAGGCTTTAATTAGCTATGGCGATTTTCGGGAAAAGGTGGTAGCAAAAAAGAAAGAAGATGTCCCGATCGAGTTAGTTTTATCAGAGAGTATTATGAATCAGAGTGGTTCAAGGTTAGCGTCAACTCCGAATCGCGTGGCCGCAACGGAAGAGGATAATGATCCTCCGACCGCCGATACTTCTCTGATGCGTCAGATGGAAAAGGCGGCGGTGATGAAGTGGAATCTTAAGTTTCGTGGTGAATCGGACGAAAGCGTTAATGGATTCCTTGAAAGGGTAGAAGAGTTGCGAACATCTCGGGGTGTGAGTAAAGTGGTTTTGTATCACGGCATTACCGAACTGCTGGACGGCATTGTTGTGGTACAGAGCTAATAAACTCAAGCTCCGAGATTGGAGCGGGATTTGCGCGGGGTTACGAGGCCAGTTTCTACCCCGTAACTATAATGAGCGGTTATGGACGCAAATCAAAACCCGAACGCAGGGGAAGGGGGAATCTATTGGCATATACATGGCCTATATGCATAACTTATTCAATCGGTTAACGTGTTCGGTTTCGGAAGAAGTAAAATTAAAGACTATCACTACAAACTTACTACCACTCTATCAAAACTTCCTAGTACAGACCGACGTAAATTCAGAGGAGGAACTTCTTGAGTTAGGGCGACGAATTGAGGAGAAACAGGGCTTAATAGAGGACTATTGTCCGCCAGGGGAGAGATCGAGCGTTGATACAGATCTAATGTATGTGGGTAATAGGCTGAAACGAGTCAGTGTTAATGAAGTGAGTGAGGTTCAGAGACGTTGGGAGAATCCCGGCACGAGCCAGCAAACTAATTTTAGAGAGGATAGTGCGCACTATCAAAACAATTATAGATCTGTCAGACCGCAAGGGAATGTTGCTCAACCTCAAACCGGGCAGGATAATAGAGGGGGGAATAATATAGTATGTTTTAGGTGTAATAAACCAGGCCATATTGCTCGTATGTGTCAGGAGCGTATTATTAAGTGTTTTGCGTGTGGGAAACTCGGGCACATGAAGCAGCAGTGTCCGGGAAACGGTCGTCGGGGTCGCTAACCGGTCAACGAGCGAACCCCAAGTCAGAGTTGGCCAGAGGTAAAAGTTGATAGCTTGTATCTGAATTTTATTTTAAATCAGTCAGGGGAGGGGGAGTGCCCGTACCTAGCCGTGAACCTATATGGGATACCAATGTTGGGATTGTTGGACTCTGGGGCGACTGGGATATTTTTAGGAAAAATGGGGTGGGATAAAATAAGTAAATTATCATCTTCATTTATTAAATCTGAGATCAGAGATGTGTTCCGGCAATAAACTTGCTTAAGTCTTTAACTGAAATGTCATGGAGAGCGGATTTAAAAACAATGCTATTTTTGCTTTGCGCTTTGATGCGTTCTTAGAAGTTATTTGAAGTTTTTTAAAGTTTAATTTTAAATTTTGTGTTTTTTTCTGCAGTATTGTCTTCTAGCGATTGCTGGAAAGTAGTAAATAATTTCAGAAGGTTAATAATGTTTTTGAGGGAACAACTCTATTTTCTTTTGTCGGTTTGTAGTTGCTTAAAATGAAATATCAAATTGACTTAAAAACAATATGGTATTAATTAAATTTTAATTATTAATGAATTTTGATTTATAGTTTCATTGTAAATCAATCATATTATTAGTATAAAAGACCAGGACACGATTCAATTTGTATCAGTCCTTGAAAAGACAATCTGAACTATATCAGTATGCAGTTGGTAAGTACTTATATTCTTTAATTGTTTAATATTTTATTTGTATTTTGAAAGAACAATATTATTTCAAAATTCAGATTTAACAGTGCAATTAAATTATGTTCTTTCAATCTAAAACGTTAAAAATCATAATAGTTACTTGAATGTTTCTGCAAAAAACTATTACAAGCTGTGTGGACTTTTATAGTGCGACAGACTTCAGTTTTTTTAATCTGATATTTTTATTATTACCCATTTATAAAGAGATAGGTTATATATGCTCGACTCGTATAGATATACTTTAGTTTTTGTAAAATTTTGTATCACATATTTATTTAATATTTTACTTTTGTTTCAGTTTTATATCTTTCTAACTTTTGCATTAATTGCGGCCAATATGGTTAGTACCCTGGCTCATGATGAACATGATGATTATGATAGGCGTCCAAGCAGAAATCATAGGCCACACAGCAGAATTGGACGCAAACAGTATTTTGGATATTATGGGTAGATAGTTATGCAAGATTATATACATTGTCATGATGATTCAATAAATAATTTAAAGTATTAATTTTATTAGTTTTTTTGATACATCCATTCAAGTCAACCTTACTTAACAATATAACTGTTTTAAAGTCTAAAAAACTGGAGTGAATAAGTAGATTAATTACTAATTATTATATAGAAAAAAGTTACTAATGTTACAGATTCTAAGCTAGAAATATCAAAATGTTTTACCTTATTTTTTAATATACAAAATATTAAGGTAATATAAATGATAACGGATAATATTATTTGCAAAATTATATAAAACGTGTGCATAACCATTAAAATTATCAGCATTTATAATATTGGGATCAAAATAAAAGGCATCTAGTTTTAATTTTCTTGTTGTCAGAAAAACTAGTAATAAGTGATCAAAATCTATACAGGAAGACAAAACTAATATATGCAATACTTTATCACATATATTTAAGACGTTAAATGTTGTAGCAAGTCTTAAGAGCATACCGATTGATTTCCAGTATTGTAGTGAAAACAGCTACTTTGGCGTCATTTCTATTTTCACATATAATTTGATAATTAATTAATTTTTTCAAAAGATTAAACTAATTTTGGAAGTGTTGCAGCAATAATGTTGGTTAATCGAAAGTTATAATGCGTGTATTGTGTATATGACTTTTGGCTTTTTTTAAAGTTGTATAAATTATATTTTAAATATTAGCTAGATGATGTACAAACGTCAAAAAGAAAACTCAAGGTATTTAAAAATAAAAGTTATTTTTATTCCAGTGTTTTATATATCCTTTCTAACCTGGCAGTTTAAGTATGTCACAGAATTTACCATACATACATAATACATCAATTGTTTTCAGAAATGATACGTTACTTGTTTTGTCATAATGAAACTTAATTTTACTCAATCCTGCTACACCTGTATTTTTATACATTTGTAACGTTGAGTGGCTCAGTTGGGTGAAACGCCTAACTCGAATCGCGGCGCATAAATTGTCGCAGGTTCGAACCTTATCTCCGGTAAAGCATTTTAAAGAATATATGGTTTTTAGTATTTGTTTCTGATTATTGCACAGTTTAAAATAATTGAGGTTAGGGTATTTTAATAAAAATGTTATACTTTATTGTGCTGATTTTATTTTTATATATTAAGACCGGTTTCGGCGGTTAGGCCATCATCAGTTTTTTGGTAAATTCACACCACCCGCAACATACTACAACATCTGTGAAAAGAAAAGAAAAAACTGATGATGGCCTAACCGCCGAAACCGGTCTTAATATATAAAAATAAAATCAGCACAATAAAGTATATTATTAATTCAGGACGTTAATACATGATTAGTGTCCATGTAACCATAAAATAGTGTGTGTGGACCGCGCCTTTATTCTCTCAATTAACGGGTTTGATAATATAAATTATGTAATTAATTTACAGGTATATATTTAAAGGCAGCTTATGAGGTTGTAACACAAGTAAAAGCCTTAAAATATTGGCTTTTAATTCTGAAAAAAGAATAATTGTAAATCAATCATATTGTTAGTATAAAAGAGCAGGACATTTGATTCCATTTACATCAGTTCTTGAACATAATTTGAGCTAATGCACAATATCACAATTGTAAAAAACTGTGACGAGTTTCAACTTTTACTAGACTATCATTGGACAGTGATACATATTATGGACAATGTTGGTTTTTATAGAGTGACACACACTGACGAGGTTTCTTAAACCAGACAATTAAATTGTTTTGTTTTTTATATTATATTATTATTACTAAGGAGATTGGTTAGATTAACTCGGATAGCAAAGAAGTATTTTATTTTTTGTAAATTATTTTATTACATTTTTTTTTTGCATTAATTGAGATCAATATAGTTTTTACCTTGGCTGAAGTTGATTATGATTATGCATAAGATGATGTTCTATCCAAAAGAAGACTTTTGCCACATTACAACCAAAATGGACGCAAGCAATGTGGATATTATTATGGTTGATAGGCAATTCTACGGAAATTTGGTAATTGACCTCACAAACAAAATCGGATATGTGGGAACGATTGTCCGAATTTCCGTGGAATTACCCTGATAGTTGTGCAATATTAAATACATTGTTATGATAATTGAATAAATATTTTAAAAACACATTAGTTTTAATAGTTTGAACTAAAGGGTTTTCTTATAGGGACGCCCCTGTTTTGAATAGCTGCTATTTGAACATGTGTGAAGTGAAGCTCCATATTATAAACGTCAATTTGTTCGAGACATTATACCATTTCATCATGGTAAAGTACACGTGTGCGCAACGTTTGCAAATTATTAAAATTTATTACGATCTTTCGAGTTTGGTCACCGCAACTTTACGTGCGTTGACTCCAATTTTTGGTCCTCATAATCGTCCGGATAAACGGTCTGTGGTTCGTTTAGTGGCTAAATTTGAGTCGACCTACTCATTATTGGATGTTCCCGTGCCGAAAAGAGCAAGACCAGCCAGGAGAGAAGAAAATATTGGCGCTGTACGAGCTTCTGTAGCCGAACAACCAAAACAATCGATTTCACGCCGTTCTCAGTAGTTGGGGATCAGCCAAACAACATTGTGGCGGATTTTGCGGAAAAAACTTGTTTACACCCGTATAAGATTTGTTCTATCCCAAGAATTGAAGTCGAATGACCATTTGCTGCGCAGAAATTTCATCAATTGGGCCTTAGACAAGATGGAGATGGATAATGATTTTCATCGAAAAATCATCCTGAGTGACGAGGCTCATTTTTGGCTAAACGGTTTTGTTAATAAACAGAACTGTCGCATTTGGGCAAGAGAAAATCCTCAGGAAATCAACCAGTCACTTTTGTATCCATTAAAACTCACTGTTAGGTGTGGTTTTCATGCCGGCGGAGTCATTGGCCCCTATTTCTTTTTCAACAATGCAGGAAATGCCGTCACGGTCAACGGCAATCGCTATCGGGGCATGTTGACCGATTATTTTTGGGACAAATTGGATGATTTTGATGTGGACAATATGTGGTTCCAACAAGACGGGGCCACATGCCATACAGCCGGCCAAACAATCGATTTATTGAAGACCAAGTTTGGAGACCGTGTTATTTCAAGACACGGCCCAACCAATTGGCCGCCTCGTTTGTGCGATTTAACGCCCCTTGACTTTTTTTCTGGGGGTACGTTAAGTCAGTGATTTACAGCAACAAAACAACAACATTGGAGGAGCTCCAGAGATTTGTGAGAAAAAGTGATAAAAATTGGGTTCAGCGTCTCCATTTGTGCCAGCGTTCTATAGGTGGCCATCTGAACGATGTTCTGTTCCATTTTTAATGATATAGTGTCACCTTCAACCCACAATAAACAGATCATTGATATCTCATCAATTGCTCGTTTTATTTACATTTCAAATGGGGGCGCTCTTAATGGAAGACCCTTTATAATACAAATTTCTGAAACATTCATTTAAGTTAACCTTACTTAACAATGAATTTTTTCTTCAGTCTAAAAGCTTGAGTGAATTACCAGATCAATTAGTAATTACTATATAGTTTTCTTGTTAATAAATTATAGAACTTGGAAATATTAAGATGTTTTGCCATACTTCTTAAGACGTGTGGATTTTAAATATAAATGTAATAAATAATGTTTTTGGACACTTGTATCAGCTCGGAGACATTTTTGTTAAGTACCAAAGGTTCTTATAGCATTTCGAAGACTACCAAGAATGTCAATCAAGTTGAGAATATTACAAAACTAGACAATTTTTACACATTAGGTACATGTTTATTTAATATTACTACTATCAAATTACATATTTTTGACAACAATTTTAAGTATTAATTATGAATTTTAAAAGAAATGTTTTATTGAAGGTCCGGCATTTTAGACTATAAAGAGCTATAATAATAATTAGTCCAGCAACGTAAGCACTTATTTTTATTATTCCTACGTAGTTCCTTCAAATTAGACAAAAAATTGACGTTTTAGAGAAATTTTATTTACAGCTTAGCGACCTGTATACTTAAGTGTATTTAGACTGTCTAATGACTATTTTCAATTAGCGCACGCATGAAACCACCCATGGTTTTGAAGTAAAAGACATATTTATATCAATATTTGCGTTTTTTAATAGTTTTTTGCATTTTTAGCGAAAATTATGCGTTTTAGGCAAAAATTACTTCTATTAAGAGTTGTAGAGCGAAAAATTTCCAATCGATATAGGTTATTTGAATTTTCCTATAATTTTCCGTTTTTCCACTGGAAGACGCGGAAAATAAAATCACGATTTTGCCTGCTCTGGCGGGCAATGCACGCATTATTAGAAAAATTGAAAAACTTATATCAATCGGAAATTTTTAGTTATAAAACTTTGATCTCTTATAATTTTTCCAGATAATGCATAGTTTTGGTTGGAAATCCAAAAAAGGTCACAATTTGTGACATTTTCTTCTCATTATTGGGAAATTCAAATAACTAATATCAATCGAAAAATTTTTGTTCTACAACTTTGAACTCTTGTAATTTATCACCGAAATGCTCTAAGTGTAAAAATATAAAATATATACTTTATTTTCCGCGCCTTCTAGTCGAAAAACGGAAAATTATAAGAAAATTCAAATAACTTATATCGATTGGAAATTTACTGCTTAACCACTTTTAATAAAGAATTTTTGGCCAAAATGCACAGTATTCGCTAAAAATGCAAGAATCCATTAAAAAACGCAAAAATTGATATATATATATATATATATATATATATATATATATATATATATATATATATATATATCTATTACTTCAAAACCACCCTTTTTCATGCGTGCGCCAAGTAAAAATAGTCTTCAGATAGTCTAAATACACTTAAGTATAGAGGTCGCAAAGCAGTGGATAAAATTTCTCTAAAAAATATCTAATTTGAAGGGACTAACAACAGGTCGGTCGGGATTGGGGTGAAAAGTGTTTAAGAAACAATTTTTTGGTTGGTTTATTTTAGATACATCTTTGCTAAGACTTTCCACGTTCAAGTTGGGGTTTGATCAAATTTTGTCTGGTGCAACGTCAATCCGGTTATTGACGTGGCAATACTTTGCAAAGGTTTCCAATCATATTTTTCGAACGTTTTAAGATAGAATTATAGTTTTAAATTGTTACCAAATTTGGGTTGTGCGTTACTCTAAATGATTTTGAAGGTTTCTAGGCAAGATACGCTTAGAGGAATTTCCGTTCTAGATTGAAGTCACAGTTGAACTTGTCTAGAAAATATAGGTTTGGGTCTTATGGAAGCTTGCTGGTTTTGGGTACTTTTTCTATTGGTTTTGTCTTATATTTTTGGACGTTATTTCTTAATGCTGTTTTTACTAGAGAAGTATCTTCTGAAAATAGGAACAGTAGCTTTACTGGCTGGTGAATTGAGTTGTATTGGTGTATGTTGAATGCGTGGGTAATTAAAGTTGCGGTCTATAAAATAAAAGTAGAAATAATTGACGTTTGGCATTTGACGGCAGTGATGTTCTAAAAATTAATCAATTCTGGTAGGAACCTGATAAAAATTTTATGGCGTTAAATGACGCCAAATAAGTGGGTTTTGCGAAGTGTTATAGGTTGCACTAGCAGGGGCAACTCTTATTTTTTTTTTGGGCTGGCCTTGTCATTGTTTACAGTCAATTTTTTGCTAGCAAGAGGCGGTGGTCAGGTAAGTGGCAGTGGCAGTGGCTGGTTCTAATCTTTTTGTGGTGGCGCTTTCTTACTGCTTTATGTCTGAGCTTGGAGTTGGTGCTGCAAGGAAAACAATTAGAGGGTTTTTATACAGATGTTTAAAGATAATGTTTTCTTTATCTTGAAAGTCTTTTCCGTGTTGATAACGTTCTTTTTTTTTTTAGTTTTAGAATTCCGATCATACACTCGCGCGTTGTCGGCAGGCGGGGCGGAGCGCAAACGGATTTTTTTTTTAAATTTGGGCATATTTTGAAAACTTTTTTCCAACAATTGTTAAGCTGAAGTGATTTTTGAATTTGACTTTTGCTTTTAACTTGCTGCTCATAATAAAACCCTTTAAGAGGGCTCCTTAGGCGCCCAGATATTTATTGCAGAGAGAGAATCTTAAGTTTAAACGAAGGCGAAAGATATACGATGGGCGGCTCGTTTTTTGATGCTCGGGGCGTGGTTGAGGATTTTTGATGTGCCGTCGCGCATAAATGTGTTTCCCTCTTTGTTGTATGTAACGAAAGCGAGCAGATTTAGACACTACATATTATTATGCTGCATATAATTTATAGTTCATTCAAGTTTCAATTTATTGTATAATTTTCATGCACAGATTAATTATTATATAGAATACATGTATTAATTAAAATTGATTATTTACAAGCTAAATTAACAAACTAATCATAAAAGTTGATAAAGCAATTATATTTTATATTAAATAATAATTTAAATTAAAGTTATTAAACTATATTGTTATTTATATTTATATTAGTTATTTGTCTTTTATCATTATAATATATTTATTTTATATAATCATTATTCTTTGATATATAATTTGCCAATTTAACTTTTTTAAATAATCAGTTATTGTTTATATAAATATGTTACAATATAATTCTTTATGTGTTTTGTCGTTCAGTAGTGAGAATATGCTCATTCTCTTAGTCTCTATAAGATCTAGCACAAAAAGCAAATGAGGTGGTAGGACAAGTATGAGAAACAGTTTAAGGAAAATTGTGTTAAAATATGTGATACTTGTTAGTAAGAAGCACGCTGTTATATGAGTAGACATTTGGGGTGAAGCAATAAAGCTACAGACAGGTAAAATACTGGAAATACATGTCTGACGACATGACGAATTGACAGTTCATATTTGCGAAACAATTGACAGTTGTGGCTTTGTCAAATTAATATTAGACGGTTTATATGACAGATTTCGTCAAAAATAAATGTTGACTGTTTTGTAAATTTGACAGTTGATTCTTCATTGGATGAAAGCTTGATAAAAATGTAAAATATTGCTCAAAAAAATGCTTTGAAAACGCATTTACAGCTCAAATATATTTTTTTAGCAGAACTTAAGATGTAAGCAAGTCTTAAGATGTAGCTTAAGTTGTGTTGGTGCAACCGAACATTAATGATATAAAAGTTGTACATTTTTTAATGTGTGTACTGTGAGATTTAACAGGTTTTGAACCTAGCGCCCGTTATGAGCTGTGCCAATAACAAAAAGAAATTTAATTATGTTTTTAGTATGTTTTGATGGTATAAATCTGATTTAAATTTTTAACATTAGTTTTGCGATTGACAGTTGAGTTACAAATATGTAGTTATATCTTGTCAATAGTTTATTTTGACTTATCTGTTATGTAGCAAACAGTTGTGTACGAGATATGCATTACTCAATTTGTTCCAATTTGTTTTTTTTTGTCATAAACTAAAAGCCTGTCACTATGCGATTGATAACTGGTATGCATAATTAATGTTTTTATTTTATTTATTGTTTTGCCATTGTTATTGCATGTGCATTACATCGCATTTTCTATTGTTTTGCGATTGATAGTTGCGTCACAGTAAATCTAAACTTAACCTAAAAATTGTTGGATGTAATTTTTTGCTTTGCAATTGGCAATTGAGTTTGCTTACAATATTCAAACAAACTATTAGCTAGCTAGCTAGAGTAATTGAGCGGCTCACACAGCGCCCAAATAATTGTCCAAAAATGTAATTTTGTTGCTTATGCTCGGCGGCGTGGCGCACCGGGTCTTGCGTAACTTCCCGGAAGGGGTTTCTGGGTGACAAGTTACTTTGGGTAACTTTCCGGAAGGGGTTTCCGGGTGTGAGGTTGTATTAGGCAACCTTCAGGAAGAGGTTTCCGGGTGAGAGGTTGCCTCGGGGTTTGTGTGCTTGGTTCTTTAGTACTGACGGTATTTTGCGAGGGGAATCTTGGGCAATTGGCAAGCAAAGTGTTGAATTCACCTTAATAGGCGTTACATAGTATTTGTGGCAATCTCGTACTACGACTAGCACGCAGCTTTACGTAACTGGGCAGCATTTATAACTAGCACTGTACGACCCACCGCACTCAGAGCATGTAGTTACATGCCCGGACTTTACAAAATATACACGTGGAGCTTAGATAAACCCTGGCGCACTTGACACACACATATGGTACGTTGCATCTGGATACCGTGTGACCATGCCGATGGCAACAATGGCATTATGCAACCTTTGCGGCCTTCCCCGCAGATCTCGGTGAGAGAGAGTATCTCTTTGTTTTTAACTCCCTGAGGAAGCTTGACGATTTAGGTTAGGCTGGGATGCTGTCAGCCACGTGGCCGATGATGATAATGTTATGCGACTTAAGGTCGCCAACAGCCTTGGATAGAGATTTTTCCCTGATCATAATGGGGAACGGCGTTGTGTGCCAGCACTTTCTGTGGGTACTGGCGGAGATAAGGGACGTGATGGGCCTGAGGATCAACATTCTGACCCGAGGCGGCCGACTTGGGGGCTGAAGGCCCTTTTGACGCTGAAGGCATCTAACGGGGGTTGGCTCTTTGGTTGCAAGAAGATACGGAGGTTCCTTCTTGGCCTTCTTTGACTTTCTTCTTTCCCAGGGTCTGAAATCCATCGGTTCTTTGTCAGACGGGCTGAAGGCCTGGACCTGGTACTCCGAGGTTTTGATAGGGGCTTGGTGGACGGTGGTACTGTCACAGCTTCCTTGGGCAAGGCTTGGGTTGGAGCTTCCGTAGATGATGGCCGGGCGAGAATTCGCTTAACAACCAAATTTGTGGCCATCAGAGATGCGTCTTTGCTCTGACGTAGGGTTAGATTAAAGTCCTTCCTTAGCTGGGTGAAGGTGTCCTGAAGGTCCGCTTTGATGATTCTAACAACGTCCGAGACGATATCCTGCTTCATGTGGTGGACGTCATTATCACGCAGTCCACTCGGAGTCCATATGTTTTTGGTATCGGGCGTCTATTTTGCTGATCTTTGCGATTAACTTCTCCAGCTTCTGGATTTTTGCATAAAAGGTCCCAGTATTTGACAATCGAGCAGCATGGGCGCGGGGCCATTGCTGGTCGATTCCGCCATGACCGGGGATTGCTTGGTTGTGCGGGTTGCAGTAAAACTGCAGTTACTGCGGAAGCTCTTCTATGCTTGTTTGCGACTGTTGACTGACTACTGCTTTTTTTTGTGTGGCTTGGGAGGAGAATCTTCTAAAGACTACAAGTGTCGGATTCACCCACAAGAGAACAAGAGGCAGGCGTCTATCAACTAAACTCCCCCCCGGTGATGTTTGAGACCTTAAGCTCATAAACCTTCCGTTGTTGGACATATGCGCCCTATAGGCTGAGGGAAGAGGGTAGGAATTGTTGGGAATGTTAATCGATTGATTATCTGGACGCTTATGTTGCGAAACTTCTTTGTCTGGCTCGACGAGTCGGGCCAGATCAGGATTGGAGTGAACCTCGAGATTGTTGAAGTTTTTTGCGGCATAAGCTTTGATGTGTTTGCGTAATGCAGGAACCTTTAGATTGCTTTGGATATCACGATTTTGGACAAACCATGGACCTCCAGTGAGCCAGTAGACGTGTATTGCCGGACTTTATTCCGGAGAGAGAGACCATTGTTCTGCCGCAGCATCAGAACCAGAAGATTTTTTGCTAATTGAGCCCCTTGCCAAAGATAATCCACAAATACTTAGCAGAATCGGAAATTTCCTCAGCTGTAACTTGTTAGTAAAAAAATGTATTAATTTTTGACTTAGGGATTGGTCTTTTAAACTTTACAATTCCTCAAATTTAGGGTTTCTCAGCAAGCCATCGGCAGTTTTTAGTAAACAATAATAATTTTCTGAGAGTTTTTTATTGTCTACAGGAACTACAAGTTTCTATTGGGGGTTGTTTATTGGCATACTTGATCTTTGGTAATACAGATTTTTATAGTTTCTAGTTATTCTTCTTCTGTGTTAGAAATTTATCTAGGTATTATGCTACCTCTTTACGCTAACAGTGACTCCAATGAATGTGTTGCTTGTAACCATCTTTTTTGGAAAGTGATATAATGGTGGTTGCGGAATTTTCCTGATTATGGTTTTTGTTTAGCAGGTTAATAATAATAATAATAAATACATTTATTGCCTGTAGTACAAATATTATTACTTATTTACAAAAATACTTAAAAAAACTAATGTTTGGGCAATGGGTTCAAGATTAGACTAAATGTCATCTTCTTCTTCTTTTCTTCTTTGTTATTGGATTGCATTCTGTTTGTCTTCAACGATTTCAGCCGTAGTTGAGACACTGAGCTCCAGCTTTTGTGCCATTGTATTGGGGGTCTTCCAAGAGGTCTTTTCTATGTCGGAAGTCCCTCTTTGGCAATTTTTGGAAGGCTGGACTTATCCATCCTGTCGACATGGTCTCTCCACTCTCTTCTTCTATTGCAGCCATATCTCACCACATCTTGTATGTTGCACAGCGTTCTGATGTCGTGGCTTCTAATGTGGATTGAATGTAGTAACATTTATCAACTTTCTCTTGAACCTATATTTAGGCTAATATGGTATAAATCTAAACTAACTAAGATCTAGAGATCTAGTAGTGGAGACTGGGGTAGCTTTAGGCTCTTGATTTAATTTTTGATGGTGTCTTGGCTACTTCTGAAATAAGTAGTTTCAGAATTTTTAAAGTTGGTTTTGCATGAAGCAAATTTGAACTCTTGTGACCTACAATTCACAAATGTTTGTCGTGACGGGGCTTTGACTGCTTTTTAAAGATTTTTAGAGAAATGAAACTTTACTGGTTCTGGATGGTGCAGTTCTGAGCTGTTCAGCAGTTGTTTTTAGAGGACAATTGTCCAAGTAGTAGTTTAGCTCTGGGGTTGCCTTCTACTGAAGTCTAGGGCATGGTGTAAATCTCTTGTTTGGTGCTAAGTTAGATTTTGTTGGACATAGTTGTTAGTTTGTTTATGGTTAGTCTGGGTTCCGACTTTTAATTTTTTTTAGGTTTTTTTAAGTTAAGTTATGATCATATCTAGCACCTCTGGTTGGAGTACCGGTATGTTCCAGTTTGGTAATTAAGTAGTTGAGTTAGGTTAAGGCATTTTTGGACATTGTTGAATTTTGATTGTGCTTTGCACCACAAATTTTTGTATCAAAACATCGTGGGTTGTGATGAAGTTTATGTCTGCAGATAATTGTGTAGATGCTCTCTTAACGTATTTTCGGACACATACGCATTTTTAAGCTGCCAACTGCTAATATTAAATATTTTGTTTTATTTCTGGTATGTATTATGTAATAAAATAATAATTAAATTTTGTACATTTTTCTATAATTTGAATTTTCCTCATAAATTTAAATTGCATTGCTTGTATTTGGCATATCAGGGGTCGATTGTGAAGTGTTTTCCAAATCTTCCTGTGCACAGGAAAATAATGGTGAATTATTTTTCACGCTCTCAGTAATACTGGAATCTTGCCGAGTGCCGATGGCGATGGCAGGGTATTTTCATAACTTTCAGAAATATCTTGCCGTGTACCTGTGTCAAAAGTTTTTATTTAAAAAAAAAAATAAAAAAACAGCCATGATCGTCTTTTACTATAATTTGAGCTCAATTTATGCTTTGAAAATTGTGAATAATTATTCTCCGGGCTTTAATATTAATTAACAATTACGTGTTAAATAATATACTGACTTTCCTTTAAACTTTTTACCCTTTACTAAATGGGCAATATTTCCGCGCCTTTTCTTTCTAAAGACTTTAGTGACACTTCGCTTATTAGCTGCACCTTTTCCCATTATGAAAAAAATGAAAGATCACAAAAATATGAATAAAACACAAACAACAGTAATATAATAAAACGCAATTTTTAATATCCGTGCAGTGTTCGAAATAACAACGCGTCTGATGTTGAAAAGAAACCGGTTATTTTGTAGGCGTTGCTTAAAAATGTGATGCGCAATAACAGTCAATATTGGGTGTGTTACGCGCACAGATTAATATAGTGCCGCTGTCTCCTACTATGTGGCAGCACATTACTATTGCCAAACAATCAATTATTTCATTTATGTAAAGTCAAGAATGCGGCTTTATTACGCAAATTTTAGCTACAAAAAAATTTGAGGTAACTTGCAAGATCTTTAATTCCATTTCGATGGAAGGAATTTTTATAAAACGCAATATAACTTACGTAAAATAATGTTGAAATAAATTTTAAAAATTAAGAAAGTATGCAAGCTTTATCCATCATAATTAATTAATTACAATATTATTCTTAAAACCCCACCATCAAACGGTAGATAAATGTTTAAGCTTTTTAAATCCGGTCTCGGATTGTTATTATGTTAACCGATGCGTTAGTTATCTTGGCGCCCGTATACATGTAATTCCCTATACTGGCTAGGGGTATAGAGGCCTCTTAAAATCAATTTTTGATCGTACGATACGTTTTTAATTTTTCATTTATTCCTTTAGCAATATTTTAATATAAAGTTCTAAAAACACGTTTATGGCTAAAAATGCGGTTACGTCTACTTTTCTCATCGTTTTTGAGATAGCATTTTAGGCATGTCATTTTATTCAAAAGAAGAAGATTTGAAAAACCAATATATTAATTTTATTCTTCTTTTTTCACAAATTTAGAAATTTAAAAATCAATTTTTTAATTTTTTTTTGCATTTTGTTGTTTTTGCTTTCTTTCAAGTTTTGTTGATTTTTGTTAATTGTTGGTTTTATTAGGTTGATTTGCATTTTTTTGTAAGATTTTAGGCTTTAATCAACCTAGTTGGCTAGACCATTGCATCAGTTTGGTCGGTATCAAAAAGTTTTTTGCTTTTTCTTCTAGGTTTGATTTGGTGTTTTTTTTTTTTATCGGACTGCTAAAGTTTTTTAAGAGTTTTTTTACCTTTAGTGTGTTTGGGTGGTAAAAGGTAAATATTATTTTGAAATTTAGAAGAAAATCTTTTCAAGGCTTGAGTTCTTAGTTATTTAGTTGGCTAGAAGCTGTGCTGAAAATAGAAACATCTTTATACAATCTTTTTTATTTGTTTGGGATAAGCAAAGTAACAGCTAATTTTTAGTTGAATGTAATGCGTTTTACGTTGTTTTTGTTGCTTCTTGCCAACGTTGGGGGTGCTTCTAGGCAGAGCAGAAGTCTGCTGTTGAGAAGCAGGTGACTTACCGTGGGCTATGTTGTTGCGGCTTGTTTTTAGTTTGTGATAAACTGAACAGTCTGTGTACTTTAAGGACCTTTAATTTTTGAGATTTTTTTTCCCGTTTACCAGGATGAATTTCTTTTTAAGAGATTGGACTCTGTGCTAAGCAGTAATTTTACTGTCCGGGAGTACAACTTTTATCTTCTGTTTGTAGTTGAAGGCGGATTTTTTGATAGTTTCTTGAGGGAGGCTTGGGCCGGGGGACAGGTCTTCTGGGGGCTGTAGATGTGCTTCAGCTGCAAGGGAATATGCTAGAGCGTCTGGGGTTAAGGATAAGAGGTTGTGCTTAGCCAAGATTGGCAGCTTCCATTGTTGCCATCTTCATTTTGAATTCTTTGGGGATTGCTTTTAGCTGTTTCTTGTTTTCTGCTTTGAAGGTGGCTACTACTACTTGTTTGTACAACTTTTATGTAATAAATGTTTGTTGTATGCATTTTTGAGGTTGTTGAAGTTAATTTTAATAAAGTTTTTGTGAGTTTTGAGCAAATTTTAAGCTAGAATTAAGTTATAAAAATATATTCTGTGTAATTTTGAGTTTTTCTTAAACAAATTTTATACTATAATTGTTTTTTTTTATTATTTTGCTGAAGGTTAAATATTAAATGTGGTTGTTTAGCAAAGTTTATGTTAAAAGTGAATTTTTTATGCAATTTTGATATTCTAAATGTTTATTCTGTGAAATGTTTGATAAAAATAAGTTTTTTGCGAAATGTTATGGTGTAAATGTTTTTTTTTTTTAGGTTTGTTGCCCACTTACACAAGCGTTTGTTATCAAGAAATTTGTTGTAAACTAATTCTCTGTTGTATTGCTAACAATTTACGATAATCTTCTTGTTAAGAATAGCTGCAGGAACACTAAAGGTGGTCGAAATAAATTTTTTGTTTAGTTTTTACAGTTTGACAAATGTTAATCGCGAAGCGACAAATAGTGTTATGATACAAATATTGTATTAGTAGTGAAGCGATTGCTAAATGTTAATCGCGAAAGGACATCTTATTTGTTAAATTATTTATGTTAAGTGTTTAGTGTCTGACAAAAGTCAATCGCAAAGCGACAAATGGTGTTTTGTTACAAATATTATATTAGTAGTCAAACGAACACTTAATGTTATTTGCGAAGCGACACCTTATTTGTTATTTTTGTTCAGTTTTTACAGTCTGACAGCTGTCAATTGCAAAGCGACATATGGTGTTATGGTGTATACAATTATTTTATAAATAATCAAGTCAGATGTACGACATCACACATGAAACAATTTATGAATAATATAATGAATATCTCTGTGATACATTTTAATCAGTTAATGTATGTCAATATATGTATATTGTTAATGTATTTACCTGTATAGTTTTTTTAACTTTGTGTATTTTATTATTTTTATTGTAATTATTATTTTGTATTGTAATTATGACTTGTACATCCGTTTTATATGGCTTACGTACCAATAAAATATTCTATTCTATTCTATTCTATAATAAAATTTTACCTTTGCTTTTACTACAAGGAAATTTTAATATATTAACTAATTACATTTAATACATTATCTCAGATAGAAAAAAAAATAAGTTGTAATAAATATTACCGGAAAGGCATATTAGATACAAGTATAAGTTTTGTGTTCTGATCCAAACAAAATAACTAAATATTTCCTGTAATACCAATATTGCTTTATAAATAATTACCCTTAAATTTCCTTTGATATAATGCGTGTGGCTGAAAGTAATAATACACTCTCTCCGCCAGAAAAGCAATTAACTATAACATAAAAAGCAATTATTAGGCACATTACGATTTTTTATTTGTTTTCTTTGTTTTGGTTCCCTAAAATAACAACACGTATCAAGTTCCATCACTTTAATAAACAAACATAAAAGATAATGTAGCGAAACTTTTTCTTTATGCCAACATTAAAGTAAAATCTTTTATGCCCTAAACACACTGAAAAGTTGAAAAACTTCATTTTATTAAAAGTTACTTTTAGAGTAACTATATAACCAATTTAATATAAATAAAATTGCTTGTATATAAAAATATTTTCAACAAAATTGTTACTTCATATTTTTGTAACATTTCACTCCCCCAAGGGACGTGTCGCTGCTAATAAAAGCATGCTGATTCAGTGTGCGCCTGCAGGCAGACAGACACCTACAATATTTGCATTTTCCCCAGGAAGCGACCATAAATTTTATCTCTTCAAGTGTATTAAATCATTAGTCTACGCGAATGGAGTCATAACTTACATACACTTGTAAGCCTCTCCGTGCACTTAATTCTGACTAACTACTGACATTATGCATGTCGAATTATGTCCCGAATCCACCCCCTACCAACTAGTAGTAGCTAAAGTATCACCGTAAATGTTTAACATTGGCAAAACAAGAACGCGGGTCAGAAAGTTCAGCATAAGGTAAAGCGCCGAGAGATACAAAGTATGGAGTAATTTATTACACTGAAACAATGTTTGTTCTAGTTAAAGCTTCTTACAGGCTTTACCAACTTTGTTAAATTGTTTCATTATTTGTATATTTATTATAAATTGTTGAAAGCATTATTGATAGAAATATTTTACAAAATTATAGTTTAGCTTTTAAGCATATTATTTTGTAATAACTAAACAATGATAAGATCTATTAAGAACCTCTTTATAGAAAACATGCGACTTACAACAACTCGGAAGCTGCAATCTCCTCACTTTAAAATCTCTTTACATGCAAAAGCTGAGTACTAAATTCTGCCATTAAACCTTTATCTAAACACTAACTTCATGCAAGACTGCATCGAACTCACATATACACACAAACACACACAGACAAGACGTAATCCCTTATGCATGCACCTTAACGTTTTGAACATTTGTAACAAACAAAACAAGCTGCATATACAAAACCTCGGGCGTCATATACAAATATCGTCCGCATATACATCAATTCCCGACAAAATTTATATTCAACGAGAGATACAATTTGCTCTTTGATGTACTGTTCTATAAAATCCAATAAAATAAATCCAATCAAATAGTTTTAGAAAGTGTAATTTAATATTTGTAGTTAAATTGATTATTTACAATTCTATTTACTTAGTTATAATTTATTCTTCATATATTCTAACAAACAATGTATTGCAAGCAATCCTTTAGGGAAACAATTAGCTTGTTGGCTTTATATGCAAATAACTTTGTTTGTTTTACATATATCTTTAGGGCAAAAATAATGTTCAATATTAATTATCTTTAGGAATATAATGAGTAAATGAAATCAAACACAATCACATTTTGAGGATCAGCGTATGCCTGAGGCGATAGACAATTCTGTGACCTTTATCCTTTAACAGTAACAAATAGTTACTGTTAAAGGATATATAAATCAGGATATCGGTAGTCTTAAGGACAATTATATGAAACTACAACTGCATCGACTAATGATGAACTACGCAGTTTCAGGGAGGGGAGGGCAGAATTGTACGGAAAACACTGTTGCGGTCTAAAGTTTGTCCGCGTTAAGACTGCAGTGATTATTAAGTCAGTGAATCATTTTTATTTAATTTCAAACGATTTAAAAACTTTAAAGCAAAAACAATATAATTGATTGATTGTTAATTAAATATACAATGTTTAATAGAAATGTATGTACTTGAGTTTATTTGTATTAGCTTTTTTTTTTCTAATAATAAAATTTGCCAAAAAAACTGCTAGAATTGCATGACGTTTAGTATTATATTGTACGTCATCGATAAAAATTTGTATTTTAAAGTTAATAAACAAATAATAACTTACAAATACGTTAACGTAGATTTAACAACGCAAAAATCAATAAATGGTGAATACCAAAAATTTGAATGCATTCAAGCAGCTTTGTCTTAACTTGGTAGATATTCTAATGTAAATTGGGAGGGTCTCTAAGCAGTCTAAGCCAATTAGAGCATTGTTTCCCAGTTGTTATAACAACTGCAACTGCAGTCTTAACGCAAACAAACTAAAGTTACAGGGGACTCAGAGTATAGATAAAATATATGATTTAGGTAGTGTTGTTAAAAAACGTAATATAACGCCAAGAATAGTGGCTCTAGTAATTAGTGTGTTGATTTGATGGAGCATTACTTTCTGGGTAGATGCTTTTGTGAGTGAGATTGCTGTGGTTTGAGCTGCTTCATCTATGGTATTGCGTGCTGGATGTAGGGACAGCGGTTTCTTTTCTGGCGCGCGGCTTGTTCTTTTTTATAGCTGCTGTCTAAGCTTCTAAAGAACAAGCACACTTGGTAGATTTTTGTCTGATTTTTAATACATTTAATTATAGGAGTATAGCTTAGACAATTTTGTTTAATTTAGTACTAATATAGTTTTTGGTAAAAGAAGCACACGTACATCTTAAAACTTTTAAAATAAGATTCTAAAGTTGTTGACAGGGGTCTTGACAATTATCAAATTTTAGTTTTTGGCTTGAAAGTTACTAGATACTTTATTGTTGCTCAAGGTTAGTTTGTCTGTTTAAGTTTGCTTAGTCTCTGTATCTTTCTATAGTTTAGAATTTTTTGAATGTTTAGAGACAAACGAGTGTTTAAGGTTGGTTATTATTGGGTTAAACTTAGTTGCAAAGTCTGTTTGATTTTTTCCGAAGAAGTTTCATAGGTGTCTGGTGAGCTGGGATGTTTTGTTCCAAGTTCTCTTACGTTTAGCGCCAATTATTACGGTTTAGTATTAGGGTATGAAGCAGAAGACGATGCGATGCAGTTGTGCTTTAGGTTGCAATTGTTTTCTTGAGGACAGATATCAAAAAGATTTGGATTGTGTTTCTACAGGAACACAATGTTACGGCAAAACTAATAACAACATGGACTTTAGTAATTAATGTGCTTATGTGGTGGATTTTTCTTAAGATGTTTTATGAAGTAAGATCTTTGTAGTCAAAGTTGTTTTTTATGATATTAAGTTTTTGTGATGCTAGAATTTTTTGGATGTAGGTAATTGATGTTTTGTCTTTAAGTGGCGGTGGAAATCTAACAGAGGATCTGTTTTTGGGTCTTATTATTTGAAGAGTTGAAAGTCTGAAAAGTTTAATTTAGGCAGCGGTTTGAAGTGTTTTTATTGTGTGGACGTTAAATGATGATTGGAAGTTGTGAATAAGTGGCCCTAGTAAAGTGTTGTTTTGTTTATGTAAACTTACGCGACGGAGCTTAAGCTACGTTGTTTGATAACATCTGGATGGTGGTTGTTGTTTTTTTTTTTTTGAGTAGTTACTAGCTTTTGTTGCAAAAAGTTGCTGGTAATAATGGTCTTAAAATTTGGTGGCATTGGGATTGTTTTTTTTTTAATTAATAGTGGTGGTTAGAGTTTTGTCATTTTTTTTTTTAATTATCTTATTTTTAGCATTTGGCACATCTATCTGGATGGTCTTGACGATGATGTTTTTTGTCAAAGTTTTTTTAGTTTTGCAGTTATACCCGGCTTTTGTTTTTTTTTTATTAGTGCTGCTTAAGCGATTTGTATTTGGTTGCTGGTTTGATTTGGTTGGCTTGCACTCTTCTTCCTTCCTTTTTTTTTTTAGTTTGTCGGCCTTAGGTACTTTCTGTTTGAATAATGTCTAACGGTTTTTACAGGCTACTTATTTTGCCAGGAATCCTTGTTAGATTGTTGGTTTGGTTTGATTGGCTCACATTCTTTAGTGGCACAAACTGGGTTGCATGTGCAATGCTTTTTTGGAGTTTATTTTTTTTTGCTTAGTTACTCTTAGATTATTAAATTACTTTATGGACGTATCTTGTCAAAAGAGACCAGGCCGATGTAGGTGTTGGGCAATCAAATTGGGTCAGTTGGGATTAAGAAGTTTTCCGTTTTTTTTTTGTTACTATTGGTTTTATCTTTATTTGGTAGCACGTGGCTACATACTGGGGCATTGTTTATTGAATGCTTTTATTTTTTTTCACTTTGTCGGTACATGATTGTTTTTTTTTGTTTTTTTTTATGAGAGAGGCCAACCTGCTTCTGGTATTTTGCGGTTCAGTTGGGATCAGAAAGTTTTATATATTCTGTTTGGTTTTTCTGAAATTAACCAGAATTATTATCTTTTTATCTTATTAGTTGTAGTTGTTTGGGTTTGACATTTGCGGAAATGGAACAACTTTTCAATTTTTTTTTGTCTTGCAAAAGACTTTGATGTTAGTAATTTTATGTGTCCAGGGAATTTGCCACATTCTACAATAGCACCACATCTCAAGAGCTTCTAGTCTCTTTAGCTTTAGTTCTTTTAGAGTTCAGGCTTCAACTCCGTACAGCAGGGTGGGAAAGATGCATCAGAGCAGCACTCTTGTTCTGAGTTCTATACTGGCATTTCTTCAACACAAAAATTTTTGCTATCTCTACTTTTCTCCTAATTTTATTTGCCTGGTCACCCGTCTCACGAAGCACAGTTCCAAGATTCTTATACGAATCAACCTTTTCTACTACAGTGTCACTAATTTTCAGATGAACCTGTTATGTGTTTTCACATTCTTTAGTGGCACAAACAGTGTTAGGATGTACAATGCTTCTTTGGAGTTTATTTCTTTTTTGCTCACTTATTCATAGATTATTAGATTACTTTATGGACGTATCTTGTCAAAAGAAACCAGGCCGATGTAGGTGTTGGGCAATCAAATTGGGTCAGTTGGAATTAGAAAGTTGTGAGCATTTTTTTTGTTACTATTGATTTTATCTTTATTTGATGGCACGTGGCTACATACTGTGGCATTGTTTATTGGATGCTTTTATTTTGTTTACTTTGTCGGTACATGATTGTTTTTTATTCTCTTGATGAGAGAGGTCAACTTGCATCTGGTATTGTGCGATGAGATCAGTTCAGTTGGGATCAGAAAATTTTAAAAATTTTGTTTGGTTTTTCTGAAGTTAACTAGAGTTATTATCTTCTTATTTTTCTATTAGTTGGAGTAGTTGGGGTTTGACAGTTGAGGATTTTTTAAAAATTTTATTAAGCTTTGTTCATGATTTTCGGTTAGTTTAATCGGAGCTGGTTTTAAAACTTTAGTTACTTTTTTGAGGTTTTGAAATGGTTTTTTATCAGTTTTTGAGTGGGCTTTAGCTGGCTAGGAATTTTTTCTTTTTTTTTAGTAATGCTTTTTTAAGTTGCAATAAAACTAGACTTTTAATTTTGCAGCAGCAACATCTTCTTTTAAAGTAACAAAATGCAAATGACACAGTTCAAATTTTTTTTGAGTTCTGTAATTTTTAGAAAACTTTGTTTACATTTATTTTTAAGTGAAATTCAACTTTTAAATTATCCGTTGGTTTGTGATAAAAACACAACTTAACCTTAATTTTTTTTGCACATATTTATGAGATTTTTGTATATACTTTATGATATTTGGTAAATTGTATTGCTATTTTTTACTGCTATTTCCAATTTTTTAGTTTTTGCAGGAATATGATGATATATGATGATGCAGTTGGCGGTGTTTTTTGTTTAGGTCAATCTGCAGTGGTTTTTATTAACTTACAAAAACACGATCTGAACACGGACAACTTCTGAAAAGTCAAACAAACTACGGAATGATATTTTTTTTTGACAAAAGTATTTGTACACAAGTTGTTTTTTAGAATTAACACTGTAGTCAATACATGTTATATGTTTTTAGCATACACTAATAAACATAACTTTTTGGATTTTGGACAATAAAAAAGGAAATCTACGCATTGTTTCCATAGATGGCTGCCCCGTTAAAACGATAGTTTGTGGGTTAAAGTTTAGTTTGTAAAACGTATTTTTTTTTAGACTAATTGAATTCTGTTGTATGTTGATTTATGCTACTAAAGTAACTAAGCGGTTGAAACGATATTGCCTCGATGATGTATTGAAGTTTATTGAAAGAAGAGCTCTAATTGTGTCATCAAACCAACTTCTTTTATGTGTGGTACTGATTGTAGCATGTGATGATGGTCAATCGGTAATGCGAGTTTTTTTGTAATTTTTGTAGATGTTTTTTTGGGGTTTGAGGCTTTTGAACTGTAGTTCATGGGGGTTGTTAACGGATGAACACAACTTTAGTCTATTTTTAACGACGTAGTGGTAGCGGGTGTAATCACTAGATAAGTGAAACTTGGTATTATTAAATTCTGTAAAAACGTAGATGTGTCAAAGGTTTGCATAAAAACAGCTCGGTTGCAAATTTTGATTCTAAAAAGTTCAGAACTTGTCTAATCTTGTTGACGTACGGATTTTTTAGTTTTTTATGTTGATTGATTGATGTTGTTGTTGATATGTCATGATTTGATTTGATTCAATTTAAACACAAGTTTGACTAATTATAAAATCTTTCGGAAGCTAAGAGGACATTATGAAAGCTTAGGGATCAGTATGAAAGCTTTTGGAAGCATAGAAAACATTATGAAAACTTAGGAAATAATATAAAAGCTTAGAAAATATTATAAAAGCTATCAGAAGCTTAAGGAACATAAACAAAGCTTTGTGATTATTATAGAAACTTACAGAACATTATAAAATCTTTCAGAAGCTTAGATGACATTATGAGAGCTTGGAAAACAGTATGAAAGCTTAAGGAACATTTAAAAAAACTGAAGCTTAAGGAACATTATGATAGCTTTTAGAAGCTTAAAAAATATTATGAAAGCTTAGGAAACAATATAAAAGCTTTGTGACTATTATGATAACTTATAGACCATGATCAAGCTTTTATAACTTTAATAAATTACTTAAGGTATTATTAAAAGCTTAAGGAACACTATAAAATTAAAAGCTTAGGGAGTATTATGAAAGTTTTCAAAACAATAATAATTTTAATGCAATTTATAATGTTAAAAGCTTTAAAAAAAAAATAGTGAACATTATGAAAGCTTAGAAAACACTTAAAAAAAGTTTTTAGAAGTTAATGTTTTACAAGCTTTTATAATGTTCCCTACATTATAAAAGCTTGTAGAACATTATGAAACTCTTGAAATTGTTATAATAGTTTAGAGAACGTTGCAAAAGAAGAGAGAACATTTATAAAGTATTCAAATTTTTATAGAAGTTTTCTGAACAATTATAAATTACTAGTTTTATTAAAAACTTAGAAAACATTATGAAAGCTTAAGAGAACATTATTAAAGTCAAAGGAACATTTTGGAAAACATTATGAAAGCTTAGAGGAGATTATAAAAACTTTCAAAAGTTTAAGGAACTTTATGAAAGCTTTGAGAGTTTTATTAAAGTTTTTAGAATAGAGTAAAAAACATGAAAGTTTGAAATTTTTAAAAGTTTTTAGAACTTTTTTTTAAGCAGTTTGGCTGGCAGCATGGAGGACATTGCAAAAGCATAGAATATATTTTTAAAAGCTTGGTGGAGATCATTATGAAATCTTAGGAAACAAAAATAAATTACATAAAATATTATTGAAAGCTTATTGGGGAACATTATGAAAGCTTAGGGAACAATTATAAATTACTTAAAATATTATTGAAAGCTGAAAGAACATTAAGAAAACATTTAGAAATTTAAAAGTTTCTTAAAATACTGTTAATTTTGATACTTTATATAAGCTTAGAGAACCTCATAAAAGCTCATAAAACATTTTAAAAGTTTTTAGAACATTTTTAAAGCTTTAGAATTACTTGAAATATTGTTAAAGATTTGGAGAACATTTTGAAAGTTTGTTGATTTATTTGAATGCATAAAGTATTAAATTATTTGAAATATTGCTGATAGCTTTGAGAACATTCGGAAAAACTTAGAAATTATTATAAAAGTTTACAAACTACGTTTGTTGTAAGTTTGGAAACATGAAAGCTCATAGATCATTTTAAATTATTTTAAAATATTTTGAAAGCTAGAGAACATTAAAAACCTTTTAGAACATTTATAAATTACTTGAAATATTGCTGAAGATTGAAAGAACATTATGAAAGCTTGTACACTTTTATGAAAATTATGAAACCTGAAATAACATAATGAAAGCTTTCAGAGTATTTATAATTTACTTGATTATTAAATGCTTAGAAAACATTATGAGAAATTACATGATTAGGGAACATTTTGAAAGCATATGCAACATTATGATAGCTTATGAAAGTTTTGAGAACATTTTGAAAGCTGAGAGAAAAGTATAAAAGTTTTCAAAACATTTATAATGTGCTTGAAGTATTGTTGTAAGTTTAGGAAACATTATAAAAGCTTGAAAAACATAAGGAAAATTTTAAGAACATTTATTAGTTTATGAAATATTGTTGATGATTGAGGGAACATTATCAAAGTTTGTAGACCATTATCAAAGCTTTGTGAACATTATGAAATATGAGAAAACATAGTTAAAACTGTTAGAATATTCACAATTCACTTGAAGTAATGTTTTAGAACATTCATAAATTACTTGAAATATTCTTAAAACTTTAGGGAACATTATGATATCTTAAAGACTGTTGTGAAAGTTTTGAGAAGATTTATAACTTTCTTGAAAAATGATTGAATGCATAAAAATTGTTATGAATCTTATCTTAGGAGATTTATATATTATTTTAAGTACTGCTGAAAGCTTATGGAACATTAAGAAAGGCTGGAGACAACTCATAAAAGCTTTGAAAATATTACAAAACTTTCAAAATATTTATAAAATGCTTTAAAAGTATTGTTTAAAATTTAATGGGTTCTATGAAGGTTCTTAAAATTACTTGCAGCGTTGTTGAAAGCATAAAAAACATTATGAAAGCTTTCAGAGTATTTATATAGTATTGTTGGAAGCTTAGTAAACATCTGATGGAGTTTGATTTTTTTTTTTTTATTTAAATTGTAGTTTGCGGCATCAAACTGAAGAATGTGTTTTTTAGATTGTTGTCAATGAGTACCGTTAGTTTATTGATTGCGACAAATGATCATTTTAATTTTTCTAGGATTTTTAATAGTATATTAAGTATCAAGGGCACGAAAACACTGCTTGCAACATCAAAAAAAATAAATGTTTTATACTTTTTTTTATTGATTTTTTAAGCTTTTTTGGACACTTTTTTTTAGGCCTCTGTTTATTCAATTGAAGCTTTTTGTATCTTTCTTCACGTTGCTCTCTTAATTTCTATGCGTGGAAAGGTTAACTTGGTTTATGTATATTTGAAACACTCTTTTAGCTCTAACATTTATTACTGTTTGAATAGATTTCAATAATAGTGCCCAATATAGATCTTTGTGGGACACCAATTATTATTTTTTGTTGCATTTATCATGTAATATTATATCATTTTTGTTGCTTTATTAGTTTATTTATTATTATCAATCTTGTTACTCTGAAGTGTTATTTTAAAAACATTGTAAATTTTTATGAAAAAGCGTATTAAATTACTTTATAATTTCTTAATCATGATTTATTATTACATCGTCATTTTACTAATACTTAATTCAATGATAATACCTTTATGTCAGAAAACATATGATCAAACACGTGTGAAGTGAAACTATAAAATGATTAAATATTATTATATTATTTTAAATTTAAAGTATACAAACTATATTTGATATATTATTTAATAAATGATGTAAATTGTCTTTTCACTTAGTGTGAGACACATTTACTAGTGTTTCAGGGTAATGGACTTATCATTAATGTGCCTAGCATCGTTTTATTCATTTATTTATTTATTCTTTCATGTTTATGAAATAATAAAACAATTTACTCTTCTATCCAGTTAACTTATTACATCTATAGAAGGCTCTAGTAGAGCTGAACTTATAATTATAATATAGGCTTTTTAGCACTGGTGTTTGGTTTTTGTGGTGCGGTTTTGTTGATCTTGCTAGTTTTGCACTATAGTCTTGTACGCGGAAGCTATCACGCACTCAAGTCTATGTAGTTACAGATCAGTACAAAGTTCAACATGCTTTTAATCTTTATCCGGTAGCAGTTGCGCGAACTTGACTACACGTTTACTAGCACCACATCACGGTTACAGCAAGGTTTTTAGTTTTTAAAGATTGTGCAATAAATACTTTAGTTTTTTGCGATAGTTGGTGATATAGATGTTTAGATTTAAAGGTCGACTATCGTTTTTGATGTTTTTAATTAGTTCAGATTGTTGTTTTTTTCTCGTTACATCTTTGTCAGTGACGCGAAAGAGTTATATAGATGATTTTTGGCTATCTCTCACGTCAAATTGAAGTTTGGCCAACAGAAGCGACTATCTCATGAATTAATCTTGGATTTTTTTCTGTGGAGTACACCAGTTGGTTTGTAATAGAAACCGTCTATCTACTAAGCATGCGTGCTATTTTTGGCATAGCTTTCTTAATTGGCGGTCAATCTTATTGAAACAAAAATTGTTTAGCATTGTTTTTGTGCTGATGATACAGTCGTTTTTATGTAAAGCAAACTGGATATTGGATCTTGCGCTATTTGAAACTAATAGTCGATCGGTTTTAAGGCGAAAAATTCTTTAACTGCTTAACCTGTTTGTTCCATTGGAAGGAGAATTTTGTTTTCTAAAAGTTTGTGAGAGGTGATTTTTTTTTTGAGTTTTTACGTATTTTTGTAGCCAGATACATTGTTTTTGGGTAATTGCTTTGTACTAGACGAAGGTGGTGATGTTTTAAGTAGTCTTAGTAATTGGCTGAATTGAAGACAATGTTGCCTAAATACATTAAAATGAATTTGCCAGTTCACTTTGTTTGCACTTTAGTAATCTTTATTTGTATTTTTAAATGTAGTTAAGAGTGGCTTTGCCAGACGTAGCAAAGCAATTTTTTGTGTTTTATAGTTTGTGCAAATACGTAGCTTGCTATTTTGTTAATGATCGCTTAGGGTAACACTGCGCTATATCGGTTGCATTGCAATCAAATTGCAATGACGTTCATAAGACGTTGAGCAACATATGCTTTTTAATATAAAAATGAAATGGCAACGTAATGTTATATTAACGTTACTGCGATGCGATCGGTATGGTAAAGTGTTAGCCTTGGTTTTAGTAACTATTGTTGGATAGATTAGTGATACTTTTAATAAGCATTTTGCCTAAATGTTGGTAAATCAGGGTTTTCTTTTTGACGTTGTACGCATATGCGTATCACAAAGTTGTTTGTTAGTTTGATCCGATAAGTTTTTTGTTAGTTGTTGGTAAAACTAGAATTATAGACAATCTGCGAAGGAAAGCCAGCTTATGATTATCTGCAATAAATCTGGTTGGGTTAAGTGAGACTGTTTTTAATAGACCATATTGCGGTTTTTGCGTCTGAGGCGTATTGGCCATAATCAAAAGTAGCGTAGTTTTTGACAAGGCGTGAATGTCTTAGGATTATTATTTTTTTGCCTAGCATAGAGTCTTGAATAAACGTTATAATTTGTTGGTGTTTGACCTTGATGGTAGTGGTTGGTTTTCTAGAGACGTCCAGTTAGTTTTTTGGAACTGGCTTGGTGTACAACAAAACTGGATACGTGTAAACCAGATAAGGTGAGTTAGGTAAAGTTGTGGCTTGCCCTTTTGATGATCAATTTTGTTGATTAACTTTTGTTTTTATTGGTAGAATATAGCAATTTTGAGTAGGTCAACACATTGCTTGCTCTAACTACTTGAATATGGATTGGCTTTTGAACTTTTGTACCGTTTGTACTTGTTTCTTCCTGGGTTTGATAGTTTTTGCAAAAACGTGGTTTGTCATTTTTGTTAATGTTTACTGAAGCACACTAATCACTGTTGTGTGGTTTGCTGATATCTTGAGTAAACATTTTTTTTTTGACAATGAACGCATATGGTCTAATGCGTATTGCGATGGTATTTTTGATTTTATTCCGTGGGTTACGACGTTAATTGTTGGTAAACTGAAAAATTCTTTTACTAGTTGGTAGAATCTTAGGTTGTTTGAGAAAGCATGCTTGTTTATGTTTACTTGCGGCATGTCTGGTCTGTTTGAGTGGGGTTGGCTTTAGTATACTATCGCAGTTCTTTTGTATCGGTTTTAATTCAGAGTAGCGTAGATTTTGACAAACCTTGGGTATTCTATGATTATCTTGTTGCTTAACTTTGGAAGTTGTGGGAACATAACAGTTTGTTAGTATTTTTGAGTTGAGTGACGTTGACGTTGGATTAGTATGTAAGATTTGCTACTGATCAAAGTTAATTTTTAATTTTGTTATAGTATACAGTAGCATATAGAGTGGCTATTGTCTCTTTTTTCTATTTACATGGATCGATTTTGTGCCCGTGTTTATGCATGGTTGAACAATGGCTTATTTTTTAATGAGTGGGTTGTTCTTTGTAGTTGACATTTTTGCTTGCTTGTACGCTTTAACTTTAATTGTGCAAGATTTGCTTTTATCTTAATAGCCATGTCATTTAGGTATTCTAGGTCAGTGACTATTTGCTGGATTTGTTAGATAATTATATTGACGAGGTTCTTAACCAGACTTTGTTTGAAAGCTTTTGGAAGCAATCTGTCGGTATAAGCTAGTTTTACGAAGCAGGAAAATGGAGACTGATTCTTGTACGTTGTGTTTTGTTTAAAGCTGTTGACTCAGCTGCTTGTAGGGGTTTGCTGGTTTTTGTAGAAGCAATTAAAACTTTGGTAATGTTTTTATTGTGCGTTTTATAGGTTTTTACATTGATTTAGAAATTGTACGACTTGTTTGAAGGGGTTTGATAGGACTAACGGCTTATTAGGTGAGCAAGTTATTATTTCAGTCATCTTTTGGGGATTGAACGTGCTACGTTAACGCTCTATAACTGAGCTATCTCACCGTACATGTCTTAAGCTATATCAAAATTGTATGCTGCTCACTTTTAAATCTATCCAGGTAAAGGTTCAGTTGAATTTCTCCCTTGAAGAATTAAAGCTTTTTTTAGAATTTACTGAAACTTTTAAAGTTCATATTTGCAGTTTTCAGACATTCTTTGGATTTAAAAGTTGTCTAGGTAGTAGTTTTTTTTTTGCATTATTAGTTGGTCATAAATTAGAAATCTTTTTAAGTGTGGGTCTTAGGGTTAAGGTGGCTTTGAGCGGTTTGGGTTTTAATGATAGACTTAGTATTTTGATCGTGACAGGAGCACGCACCGGTTCCAATGGCTCGAGCGTTCCAGTTGGGCTGGGATCCAGTTTTATCTTATTTTATTTTATTATTACAAACTTTTGGCAATTTAACAAAATTAAAATGTTGCTTATAAGTTGTAGAAATATGTTGTTTAATTGTAGCAAAAATATTCATAAACGGTACAAATTTGAAACTTGTTGATTTATTTAATTTTTTAATTTATTTTAATCAATTTTTAGTTGTAGCAAATAGGTTGCTTTGCTGTAGCAACAATAATTATAAAAATTGATTGCTTATTGTAGCAAAAAACTTATAATTAATTGAATTTAATGTGTTTTTAAGTAAGTTTTTGGCTTTGTTGTAGCAAATTTCTTGCAACCAATACTAAATAGCAAAAAATGTAGCAGAGGTGTTGTTTAAACAAATAGTTTATTGGTAACAAAAATAGCAACAAATGTAAAATTTAATGAATATGTTGCTATACTGCAGCAAAAAAATTTAGATGATGATTGCTTATTGGTAGGAAACAATAGCAAAACACTTAAAATTAGTAATTTTAATTTATTTTAAGTTTGTAGCAGTTTAGAAAATTAAAATAACAAAAATATGTCTCAAGATTACTTGCTTATTGGTAGCAAAATAGCAACTAACTTGATTTGTTGATTTATTTTAGTTTTTAATTTATTTTAATCAATTCAAAATAGCAAAAATATTCAATAAGATAAGTTGCTTATTGGTAGCAACAAACTTGCAATTAGTTGATTTATTTGAGTTTTTAATTTATTTTAAACAATTCAAAATAGCAAAAAATAAAACAAATGATTTTTAATTGTAGCAAATATGTCGCTTTACTGTAGCAAAATTATTTATGAAAATACAATTGGTTCCAAAAAAACAACAAACTAAAAATTAATAATTAGTAACTGTACTTAAATTTAAGTCAAGATTAAATTTTTTTTGGAGTTGTAAGTCCTAAGTGGGGTCCAACAGGTTACACTTGCAGTTTGGAGTCTGCTTGGATTTGGTTGAAAAATTATCTAGCTTTCATAAAGAAAGTAGTCGTTTGATTGAGTCGGATTAGATTTGGTTGTAAACTTTTCTAATTCTTCAAAGAAGTTTTACAAATAACGGAGAATTCTCAAAATGTGCTCCTTTTTTCAAGTGTGGGCTTAGATAGTGGTAATTTGTAGGTTTAATTGAACTAAAAAAGACAAGAAGAAATGATTATTATTTTTAAAACTACTTAAAGTCTACCAATAGCGGTAGTATTTATTGCAATAATTGTGGAGTAATAGATGAAATTCTTGAAAGGTGTGGTTTAGATAATATCTGTATAACTGTATAGGAAATGCTTGCAAAGCCATTTTAGGCTTCTAGATGGACGCAAATCTAATCAACCAATGCTCAGGAGAATATGAAAGAAGTAGGGTGTCGCAGCCGCCGCCACACAGTACGTGCTTGTAATATTATAAATTTTATATAAAAAATGCAATATATAAACGATTGAATATTGAAGATTTTTACTCACATAAAGTGTACTAGATAATAATAAGTATAAAAGGCATTTAAGTAGTAATTCTTTTCATAAATTTTATTTTATATCTTTTCGATCCTTTAATCCGACCCGCAACAAGAAATATATCAAACAATTTATTTAAGATTTAAGCCCCGATATAAACGATAGAATTCCCGAGGGTGAAATTAATCTGTTGCACAAAACCCAAATCCCTTCAAATTAACATCCCGCATAAATCTTTGCTGCGATTTTTCACCCAAAACACAATTCAAATGCAACGAATTGAGACGACGACTCGTACATTTGATAATTAAAGGACGATTTTCTAAAGGCAGGTGTCTTTTACTTAGATAAATCACAATGCAAATAATAAATTTTCTTTGGAATTAATTATAACTAAGTTACATCACAAAAAAAGACAATGGCAGCTGTTTATTCTACCTTTTTTTCGGTGAAAAGGGATCATTGCATGATTTATTAATTTACAAAGGAAGGGATTTCTGGTAGTATATTAATTATTTGTTGAAACAAAAAGAAAATGGGGAAGTGCAAGAATGGAATGTAGATAATTGCTTGTAAATATTTAAGGAATTAATGAATAAAAACTTTGTTAATTAATTCTGCGAGATTGAAATTCATTTTATAATATAAATAATAATTAATTGTGATACTAAATATATTTATTATAGAATTATATATAACTTATAATACAATTTTTCTATTTACAAATAACCGGTTTAATTATTTGGTTCCAGATGTTGCACTCGAAAAGCAATCATCATATGCTGGAGCAGCCGAGCTGGTCTAGTCAGTCGGCAAGCCCCTCACCGCCTCCACCACTGCCACCCCCAGTGGCGGCGAGATGGGCACGCGTCGAGCAGAACAGCAACGATTCGTGTCCTCATTGTAGGGGCAGACTGGCATCGCTGCCCACAAGGACGACGTCCCTAAGCAGCTATTCAGGATGTAAAGGTAATTCATGTGCAAACAATTGTGTGCTCTCTGATTATGCGTCAATGAGATACAAGCTTGTTATTGGCTCAAGTATAATTATCTTAACTGAAGAATAATAATTATTAACAAACTTTGTTGTTATTATAATCAAATTTTTTTCACTATTTGAAGTTACCCAAAAGTTTTCACTTTTAGTGACTTCTCATCAACAATTCTTATACGCTTAAGGGGTTTCGATACATTAAACTTTCTGCATAGTAGTATTTGTAAAAGTTTTTTTTAGAAAACTTGTCAATGCGCATGCAAACAAATTTGAATAAATATTTTAGTGCTTTCATACATATAATATAAATATAAATGAGTAATAACTTCCAATTTTATTAATGCATAAGCAATTATTTTTATTATTTATATTAAAATATTACTTTTCACAAATATTACTAAATTAAAATGTTATGTTTATGAGCTGATAGATAATAATTTACAAATTTGATTAACATCCTATATTGTGTAGGGTTGGATTAGAATTGATTTTATAAGAACTTGTTTGACAAAGTTTTTACGATTTTCTTTAGCTTTGTAAGATTTATTGCAGGAGTTATTAATAAATCACACTATATTACAACAAGCTTTTTCTACCTTAAAATGTCATGTCACATCTACATCATGCACATAAATAAACAATAATGAATTACAAGCAATAATATGATACAAAAAACAGAAAAAAGAATATCAATAGAATAAAAATAAAAATAACAAATTTTATGTAAGAATTATTTATAAAATCATTTAATTATGAACTTTAAATGACTTTTAAATGTACATTTTGTCAATTGGATTATTGGCTCTATAGTTAGTAGAATATATAGATAGATTCTATAATAGACTCCTCCTTAAATATTTTTTCCTGATCTTTACAAAAAACATGTCGATACTCTGCTTTAGCTAATGAAGTAGCTACTATACGTTGCTTTTGAGTATACCGTATAATGAGTCTTGACTGCTTATCTTCTTCATAATCCGAGTTGGTATATCGAAAATTTTGTTAATTCATTTTCCAATATTTTATTTTTGTTTTAGAGGGGAATATTCTAAAGACTCAACGTGTTTCATTCATTGTTTTAAGGAAAAGTACCTACCGACAGCTTGAAGCTGTTTCTCATAATAGGGACGCATAAGTGAGCGTGGGTCTGATGATAGTTGAGTACAGCCGGATGTTGTTCCGGAGCGACAAGCCACTGTTCCGACGCATTATTGGAAGACTTTTTGGCTTTATCCAAAATGGTCTGCACGTGCAATTTGTATGAGTCGCATGTCGAAGGTAATCTGCAGATACTTGGCAGGGTCGGACCACAGTATGGGAACGTTGTTAAGGTGAACGTTCTTATCAGGGGTGATTTGTCGCCGTGTGAAGAGAACAGCTTTGCTTTCTTCTGAATTCACTTTGACTTGCTATTTGTCTAACAATTATTTAAGGTCTGTTGTGGCTTCTTGTAGACTTGAGGTGATCATCGTCAATAACCTTGAAGAGTATAAAAGTGCTATTTTAACCCCGTGCGTCAGTTGCGACGTATAAGTTAAATAGCAGCGGAGAGAAAATAGAACCTTGAGAAACTTTTGCCGTAATCTGCCGTGAAATAGATATGTGTTTTTTGGTCTTTTCATTTTGCAGACAAGTGCCCAGTTTTTAGAATTGCATTATCAATGTTGGTGAGCGTCATTATTGATTTATGCAAAAACTATTGAAAGCTCTATTTGTTACATTATTGGGGCCAGGAGCAACCCAAGTTTTTTTTTGCTTTGGCCTTTTTCTCGACAGTGTATTGAAACCCATTTTTGCCACGAATGAGTTGAATGGAAACTTGTCTGTTCTGTAAGGTTTTGGAAATCTGCCACATTAGATTGTTATCTTTTGTGGTTGATTCTAAGGTGTTTTGCCAGCACAATTCTTTTTCGTTTTGCTGTGGATCGAATTTAAGATTTCTTGGTTTCTATGGTTGCGATGCTTTTGCTATTGATGTTTGGCAGCATTTTTGCTGCAAATCAATGTGTTTATGTTGCGTGATATTTTCAAAGGATTGTCTGAGCGGACCTGATGGGTCTTGGATTTGGCGCGTAAAAAGTTTCATAGCTTTTTCGATATCTTTAACCGTTCTTACTGGAGCAAATCCAAGGGATTCAAATGCTTGTTATACCTTCATCTTTGAAAAATTCAGAGTCGTGCTTGATTGCTATTTTAAGGCAGGCTAGGCTGTAAAATCTTCTAAAAATTGGCAAGTGTCGGATTTAATTCCGTTCAGATTGAAATGTCTACTGACTAAAAACCGCCCAATAGTGAGTGTCAACGAAAGTTCAAGACCTTACGGCTTATGTACCTTTCTTTTAAGAGATTTACTAGTTCGTAGATGGTTAGAGAGATGGTTAGGAAGCGGCTACTTGGTTTACCGGTTGTTTATTGAAAAAGATCTCTCTCTCTGGCTCGGCGAGTCGAGCTAGATCAGGGTTGGGATGATTTGCGAGATTGTCGAAATACTTTGAGACCAAAGTTTTAATGTACTGACGCAGCGGGCCTAACCCGAAGTTTGCGAATTTTTTTGTTTCGAAAATACCATGGAGCTCTGTGGAAAATTCTTAGAGTGTTGTTTTGAAAGACCTCTAGCCTGTTAAGATGACAGCTAGTTGTAGTCTTCCAGATTGGAGACGCGTAAGTGAGCATTAGTTTAATGATAGATGTGTAGAACCGGGTTTTGTTCCGGATTGACAAGCCACTATTTTACCGCAACATTGGAACAAGAAGATTTTTTGTTATTTTGATTTAATCGAAAATAGACTGCACGTAGTGTTTGTACGTGAGTCCCTTGTCAAATTCCCCAGATATTTAGAAGAATAATACTACGGTACGGGAACGTCTAGCTTTGTCTTTCTCTGGGTTAATTGCGACTTGCCACTTGGCTAACTATTCTTTGAGATCGTCGGTGGTTTTTTAAAGCTTCAAAGTGACCATCTCAGGCTACCTTGAAAAGTATAGAAGTGCACTATTATCAGCAAATTGTGCCATTTTGACTCCGTGCTTCGCTTCCGAAGGCATGTCAGCAAATTCGAGGTTACAAAACAGCAGAGAGTGGAGCCTTGAAGGACCCTTGCCGTTATCTTTCAAGTGGAAGATATGTCTTTTTTGAGCTTTACCGCCAGCGTTCTGCTGTTTAGATATGAAGCTATCAGCCTCACTAGACCCGGAGAAAAGTTAGCGTTGTACAATAAAAAAAGAAGACTCTTGTGCTAAATCTTGTTTCGACGTTGAAAAAGACCATTTTTTTGATTTTTTTTACTCTAAATCCATTGATGTTGTTAAATGTCTCTATCTGAACCCATTTGGGGGGGGGGGGGGGGGGGATGTTGTGTGATTTTGGATTTTGATCTCTTTTTTGATGATTTGATACTTGATACTTAATACTTAACGTTTGGCGGCATTTCTTTGACGGATCAGTGCATTAAGTGCATTAAGTGGATTATTTACCCGGACCTGATGGGTTTTAGAAGCCTTTTCTGTGGCTTGGTGTATTGGGCACGTGAAATTTTTGACGGCTTTTTTTGATATCATTAACTGTTTGTACTTGGCAGCGGTTATTGACCGTTGCCCACGTGTGGAAGTCTGCGTCCAAACTTAGGTGTGCAGTTGCCTTCCTGTGGTCGGAGTCGACAGTCACTGAAGGCGGTTGGGAGTTAATTTAATTTCACTTCTGGAATATTTTTGCTTTCTATATCTTTGGACCAGGTAGAACTCTTTGTTGTCTACAATGATGATGATGACAATAACGGTGAGGTCTATGACGGCGGGTAAGATAGTGTCATTGCCTGGGACGGTATGGAAGTTGGAATTGGCGTCTTCCTACATTTGGATGCTTTGTGGCTTCTTTTTGTCATCCTCTTCTCTCTCTTCTATGTCAGCCGTTTATACGCCACTGCTGGCGTCTTAGCCTCTTCTTTGCTTATAATGCTGGCAACTTACATTACAAGGGACCTACAGTTTTAAGTGGATTTTGAACTACTGGAGAGAATTTATCACTTCATTAGAGAAGGTTTTAGCCGTAAAACTCCACGCTGGCAAAACGGTTTGGGAAGTGGGAGATCGTATAGAAAGTAAAAAGTATATCACGGTACATGGGAATCGAACCTACGATCTTTGGTACAGCGGCCGCATGCCTAGACCACTGCGCCATGCTCTCTATTCCAGATTTTTTGTGTGACGGTGTGCGGCTTTATTTTTTTGTTGTTGAGGGAGGAGCGGCGTTGGCGAGATCGGCTGCCTGCGCGGCGTTGGTGGCGGTGAGAGCCGCGATGGTGTCTTGGAGAGTTTTGAATTTTATTTTGAAGCTCTCCGCCATTTTGCCTGATGCTAGTGCAGCTCAACCAGCTGGTTTTCTAAGGTCTTTGCGAAGGCTTTGGACCTGTAGTGGGACCTATTCCTGCTTTGGGATTTGCCTCGTTTTTTTTTATTGCACAGTTTCTTTTCTGCGTCTGCTGGGATTTGTCTTCTAGATTGGTAGGCGGCAGCTGTTGCTTTGGTTCTACGATCGCAGCAGCGTTGGAAAACCTAGATAGATTTTTCTATTTTTTAAATTTTAATACTGCAGGCATCAATAAATATTGACAATTATAATTGCAGGAATTGCTGGAAGTTGGACTGATGCGTTGAGGTTCTGTGTAGTCTCTAGATGCGTCGTTGTCAGCTGCTGGCATTTGACTATGTTGATGCTGTTTTTTATTGGTTTATTGTAGAAACGGATTAAGTAGTTTACTGCAAAATTGACGTCTGGACCAGAAATTATTGCCAGATATAGTAGAATACTAATTGTCTCACGATAGAAAATAAATTTGTTTAACGGCTTATTGTTTAAAAAGTTTTCTTTGTTGGTTTCTATATCTTTCTTAATATGAGTTGAAGTAGGGTAGTAGCTATCAAAATTAAAATGTTGAATTGTCTTCTTGGTGTGCTTGGGTTGGTTTACAAAAATTTCTTTTGGCTTAATGTTGATTTGCATTCAGTTTTTAATTTTTTTTTATCAAAAATGGTTTCCGTGAGTATGTCAAGTCATTGTGCAGAAATTTTTTGAACGGGACTTTAATGCTTAAATAAATTTGTCTAAAGCTTTAATATGCGCCACTGGGCTGCCAACAACCCCTTAAAATTTTATCAAAAGCCTTTGCATTCAAATTGTGTTACCGTTTGGTGCGCAATCTTGGCAGATAGGATTATTGGCCTATGGTTTTTGAGAAAAATGAGTATTTTGTTACAAAATTTAGACCGTTATGTGAATATGCTTGAGAATTTTTTTACCACGATTTGGTGAAATGGACTTAAGGTCAATAGGACTAAGCAACGGTTCATAATTTAAGTGTATCTATAGTTTTGTTGTAAGAGCACTTTGAAGGACGCCTTATTTTACTGAGAGGTGATTTGGAGTGCCCGGAATAATCACCCTATGTGACCACCTGTGACTTTTTTTGTGGGGGTATTTGAAATTTTGTTTCTCAAATTCTGTAAGACTTGAAAAAAACATTTATGATAAAACGGCCAACATACCTATCAGTATACTGGAAAGAGTATGGAGAGGTGTAACTTACCCGATATGATTTTGAAAGCGATGTAAACTACAACTTTAAATGTTTAACTTTTTAATTTAAAAAAATAAATTGAAAATTATGAAAAAAGGAATTTTCTTGTCGCACCCTGTACGTAACGCAAAATGCGGAGGGGCATCATTGTGCTGGTACTACACACTATGTCTGGTTGCCAGAGGGACATCAATCCAACCAAATGAGCACGTTATCAATCATTCTACACCAGACATCTACTAAAAACTTATGTTAATAATTTTATAATGTTTATTAATCTATTTCTTGTAAATGTTGTCTCATTTGTGTAAAGCAAACATTCAGCTTGTTACAAATATTTTTTCTATGTTGAAGTCTATTTTTCTTAGACTAATATGTTATAATTTGTTTCAAAATTGCATTTGTGGTACATTAAATTGTGTAGCTACACAACGAACATAGGTGCTGGGATTATAAATAAATTCTTCCAAAATCTTGTTTTCATTTTCTACAGGGAGTTTATGAATGAATGGGATTATGTAATCACTTTAAGTATGCCGTTTTTTTAAATTGTCACTATACTATTTGTTATGACAGATCAACTTTGGCAGCTGTCAAGCAAACATATGAAACATATGTAGTATAGTGGACAATTTTAAAAAGGCGACATATTTAAAGTGATTACTTAATCCCATTCATTTATAAACTAGTAGTTGCTGTTCGAGAATGTTTCGTGTTCACATAGGTAGTTCTGCATTTGTTGAAAAACTTGTTAGTCTAGTAGTCGTCGATTTAAAAATCTTAACTCATATTCTCGAACAGCTACTGAGTTACAAAAGCCGTATATCTAATGGATATTGGCGTACTTTTGCATTGTTAATGTAAACATCTACTCTGTTAATAAGCGCAAACAGGAAGTAAATTATTTCATAGTAAACTTTGTTTACGTCAATATTAAATATCATTTAATAGAGAAAAATATACTTTAGTTTTGACTTTTTTTTACTTCTTCTACACGCAATTGAAGTGAAGTGGTTTTCTCACCTCATGGGATCCTTCTCGCATAAAACTAAAACCTTTTTTAAATTTTAATTTTTTTAAACATTTTTGATAATTATTGTCAGGAACAAAATTGTGAAGTTTGTACAACAAATGCGTTTTATTAGCAATTGTTTGTGATTCTAAGATTTATTTACTTACAGTTAAATCAATCAAATATCAAAGTAGACAATGTTAGACTATTGTAGACTTTGCTACAACTCTTAACGTTTTAAAAGTATGTGGTAAATGTATGGCATATTAATCTTATTTTCCTGTATGGATTTTGATTACAAATCTAGACTTATTATCAGCTTTTTTGACAAAACTAAAATTAGATGCTTTTTATTCTGATCCTAATATTATAAATGCTGATAATTTTGATGGTTATGCACTTTCTTTTAGTTTGTTTTGATTTACATTAACAAATTTCTTCAGATATCTACACGTTTTTTATAATTTTGATATCATCCGTTATCTTTTATATTACCTTAAGATTTTGTATAGGTATTAAAAAATAAAGTAAAACATCTTGATATTTCTTGATTAGAACCTGTAACATTATAAACTTTTTTTTATATAATAATTAGAGATTTTTCTACTTATTCACTCAAGTTTTTTAGATTGTAAAAAAGTTTTATTGTTAAGTAAGGTTGACTTGAATGGATTTATCAAAAAACTCTAATGCATTTCAAACTAATAAAATTAATCTTTTAAAACATTTATTGAATCATCATGACAATGTATATAATCTTGCATAACTATCTACCCAAAAAATCCATAATACTGTTTGCGTCCAATTCTGCTGTGTGGCCTATGTCCTCTGCTTGGACGCTCATAATATTCATCATGTTCATCATAAGCCAGGGTAATAACCATATTGGCCGCAATTATTGCAAAAATGATAAAGATATAAAACTAAAACAAAAGCAAAATATTAAATAAATATGTGGTAAAAAGATTTACAAAAACGAAAATATATCTCTTTATGAATGGGTAATAATAAAAGTATCAGAATAAAAAACTGAAGTGATTATTTGTGTTTAATACACTTTGTCAGTCCGTTGCACTATAAAAATCAACGTTGCTTGTAATAGTTTTTCTAGAAATATTCAGGTAACTATTATTATCTTTAACGTTTTGGATTGAAAGAACATAATTTCGCTGCACTGTTAAATTTGAATTTTGAAATAATATTGTTTTTTAAATACAAATAAAACATTAAACAATTAAACTTTAAGAATATAAGTACTTACCAACTGCATATTGAATTAGTTCAGATTCTTTTTTCAAGAACTGATGCAAATTGAATGGTGTCCTGGTCTTTTATACTAATAATATGAATGATTTACAATGAAGCTATAAATTACTAATTAACAGATTTCAATTATAATTTATTAATAATAAAAATATAATTTATAACACATTGTTTTCAGTCTTTTTGTTGTTCCACTTTAGCTAAGATTATTTTGTGAAATGTTGAAACAGTAAGTTACCAACAATAAATTTAAAATTTTATAATTTAATTTTATATATTTGCAAATTATGTTCTGATTTATTTATTTGCTAATTTGATAAAACTTAATATTGATACCGATTAATTCATTTAACAACTTATTTCTTTACTCTTTACTTTTAACATTGGCAGGTTTTTATAATAAATTTGAGTTGAGTTGTAATAATAATTTAGTAAATACAATTATTCTGTTTATAATATATTTCTATTATATAGAAATTAATAACGTTCAAACAATATTGCGTGTTTGTTTGTGTTTAGGTAAAAAAAGTTGCTGATAGGATATTTTGGCTTTGTATTGATAAAAAAAGTTATACTGATTTAAAATTTAATAAAAAAGCATTTTTGTGCTTTCTTCTTCCACTGGCCTACAAGGCAAAAGTTGCTAATTTTATTAGTGATACTGGTTTGTTGAAAATAATGCAAACTTGCTCGACACGATAGGAGTGAATATTAGTTGTATTTGTGGTATATTGGCTAAATTGGGCAACAACGGACGGTACTTGCACCCTAATCGCTAGCGACAAATACTGTTTAGGGAGGAGTTCAATCAGGTTAGTACATTGGTTTACTCTATTAGTTGAATACTACGCAAAATACATGTGCAATAGTTAGCCAAAGCGAAGGTAGGCAGCTGAGATCAAATGGACAGGATCTATCTAATTACGATTTGGCAAAGAACATGATTTGTTGAAAAGAGCAAAGCAAGGGGTGCAACAGAAAAGTTGTAGCATTCAGAATGGTTGTGGAGAAATTATTTGGAATGAGGTAATAGAAAGCGCTGGAGAGATTTTGAGCAATTGTATGGGGACAGTTTGAATCTTACTGTAGACAAAAGAGAGACTAGGGAAATGGCGGATAGTGTAACTGAAGACGAAGTGATAAAAGTTATATACTTAGTAAAAAATGGCAAAGCCGCAGGTGTAAATGAGATTACGGGTGAAATGTTAAAATATGGGAGCATATTACTTATTGGTAGATTGAATGGCTTAGTCGGTTTGTGCTTTAAAAAATTAACTGTACCAAATGATTGGAATGGGGCAGTAAAACAGAATGTAAAAATTATTGTGTTATAAGTTTGTTGAGTAATCCAGGATAAGTTTGGAAGATTATTCATTGAAATAGTGCAAAAATTTGGGAAGTGCGGTGTCGTTTTATGTCAGGTAGAAGTTGCATGGACCAAGTTTTTGCATTTCAACAAATGATTGAGTAATGTATGGCAGTAAAGAAAAAAGTGTATTGTGCATTTTTAATCTAGAGAATGCATATAATCAAGTAAACAGATGTATGTTATGAAACGTTTTAAAAGAGTTTGGAGTAAATTATTGTTTAGTAAATGCTATTATTGCTATATATGATAATAGCAAAGCGTGCGTTAAGGTAGATGTTACACTATGCGATTAGTTTAACATGGAGCAAGTAGTCAGGCAGGTATGCGTTATGTCTTCCTGGTTGTTTAATATATTTATTGATAATTTTGTAAGAAATATCTGTGAAGACAAATGTAAGAGTGCTTTTATATGCTGACGATGTCTGAGGTAGTGTGAAAGAATAAAAATGATCTACAGAATGTATTAAACCTGACTGAATATTGTAGCAATGATCTCTGTATAAAGTTAGCAAAAATTATAATCTTTGATAAGGACGAAGTAGGCAGTGATTGTAAAACTGGGTTAAACGGAAAACGTTTAGAGCAGGTGGATGCTTTTGTGTATCTGGGAGGAATGTTTAATAAGAGAATTCAGATAGATAAATTGAGTGACGAGTAAATGCATTGCTAATAGTAGTTGGAAGTATGTGTATAATTTCAAAAAATGAGGTATTATCGAAAGAAGCAAAGATGGCAGATTATAAAAGTGTATGGTTCTGAAGCATAGAAACACAAAAAATAAACCAATTGCGGATACAAAATTAGGCTATAATCTGTTAAAAAATGTAAAATTTTACTCATAAAATGTCAAATATGACAAAATATTGTTAGAAATTACCAAAAATCAAACTGCAAAATATGGTCAAAATATTGTTAAAAATAGCTAGAATTAGGCTATAAACTATCAAACAGTTAAAATTCTATTAAGAAAATGTTAAAAATAGTTAAATTTGGCCTTGAATCTTAAAAATAATGTCAGAAAGTACCAAAATCCATTATAAACTGTTGAAAAAAAAGTTTATGGAATTTTGAAATACCTAATTTTGGCTGTTAAATATCAAAATATTATTAGTATAGCTAGATTTTGGTAAGTACAAAACTATTAAAACATTTAAAAAGAACAAAATTTGGCCAAAAACGATTGAAAACTACATAATTTTGTTAATAAAATGTCAAAAATGGTAAAATCCGCTTTAGAAATTTTAAATAATTAAAAGAAAACACTAAAATTGAACTAAATAAACTATTAAAAACAGTAAAAATTTTTTATAAATTTTAAAAATAGCAATATTCAGCTATAGAGTTTTAAAAATTTGGTTATAGACAGTCAAAAGGTGCAAATTTTAATTCATAGAAGGTCAGAAAACATTGAAATTTTGAATTAAGTATTAAAATATTTATGAAATGAATTAATAATTTATTCAAAATCAGTCAATCGAATCACAGCGGCCAAGGGTCAAGCATAGACAATTGTTTCGGTTCTACAAACCTCGTCAGTATGCCTTGTACGACCACGGCATCGCATGATAGCGAAGACAATTTTGAATAAATATTTCTGTTCTTATGAACACAATTGATATTATAAATAATCAAACATTTTAGTATTAAAAATTGCAACTAGATGGCAAACCAGTCTTTCGTTTGATTATTTAAAATATTTAATTAAAAAAAATCTTAAAATAAACAAAATTCAGCTTTAAAATATCAAAAACATTGTTAGAAAGATTCAAAATCCGGCTTAAACTGTGAAATGTACAAAACCAGGCTATGAAGTTAAAAGCAATTTGTCAGAAAAAACCGAAATCTGGCTATAAACACTTAAAAATCCGGCTATTAACTGTCAAAAAGTCAAATTAATAATAGCTACGCCACTAATACCTTAATACGAGTACAATACTTTACTTGAAAATTAATTAATTAAGACACCAAAATTAACGGAATCGAAGTGACTTTGCAAATTAAGAGAATTATCGACAGAGGATTTTCTTTCATAATTTTTTAGATCTTTAGCAAATAAAAAAAAGACAACGGTTTACATACAATAAGAAAGATTATTGAGAAAAAATAAATACAGAGTTGGTCTACAATGAGATGCTTAGGAAACTCCAAATAGAACAATAAATGGTTGCGATATAAAGTTATTAACTTTTATACACTGAGTACAATTTCTTAAAAACGTTGACAACCACAAAATTACAAAAACCGTCTATAAATGAGCAAGCAAAATTCTATCAAAAATCTGTGTAAATTTAATCAAACTATACTCTTGAGTTAAATATTGTATAGAAATTGATTGAAACTTATTATAATCGAACAAAAGTCTTTAAAATTTATAACGATTATGAACAGCTTTCTTGACTATATTATGTGAAATCAAACTAAATTAGAAAAGTGTTTTTAAGCCACGGTTTTTGGAGCAAAATGCAAAACAAGGAAAAATAACTTCTCTATAATTTTATAAATGATTACCATTCTTTATATTTTATACTATCTTATAAAAAAAAGTATAGCATTTTTATGTATTAACAAACTATACTGTATTTCAAACTAAGAAAATTGATTTGTTTTTTAAAACATTTATTCAATTATCAATCTAAATGTATAAAATCTTTCATAGCATATTGCTTGCGTCCAATTCTGCTGTGTGGTCTATGTTTTCTGAATAGACGCCCATAATAATCAACATATTCTTCTTCAGCTAGGGTACTAACCATATTGGCCGCAATTAATGCAAAAATTATAAAGATATAAAACTAAAACAAAAGTAAACTATTAACTAAATATGTGATAAAAAGATTTACAAAAACAAAAATGTGTTTAGATAAAAAAAGTTGCTGATAGAATTTTTTGTCTTTGTATTGATAAAACAAGTTAAGAGACTTATACTGATTTAAACTTTAATAATGCATTTTTGTGCTTTCTTTTTTGTAAGCTATAACTATGTTTTGGCCCAAAAATCATAAATATGAAATAGTGTCATGGTATTCTGGTGAATTGCCCAACCCTTCTTATACTGGTTTGTTTGGAATAATGCAAACTTGCTTGATACGATTAGACTGAATAATAGTTGTAAAAATATCTTTACTAAAAAAATTTAAAAAAACATGACAAAGTGGTTTTTTCAAGCTTCAATCATTTAATAACAAACCACTTCTTTAAGTAAAAATAAATTAAATTACTTAAAGGCACTTGTGCCATACGTATGACAAACACTTGGGCGGATTGGTAGAAACACATTTTCATACACCGGCTCAACACTTTTAAACTGTGATCCCGCTCATCCGCTTATTATTTGTTATTAAGACATTGGTTCTATCACCTCTGTTTTCTAACTTAACAACATATGTCAGTCATTCTATCATGTTTTTTAGCTGCAGGAAAGCAGTAGGTGGTAGTAACTTTTAATTTCTTAATGACAATCACTTGAAAGTGTGGTCGGGAACACAGTTTTAAATAACCGGTCCAACAATTTTAAACTGTGTTTTTGCTCGCTCACCCAAGTTTTTGATATCAAGAAATTGGTTACGTCACCTCTGTCATCTAACTTAATGACATTTGTCAGTCATAGTGTCATGCTTCTTAGCTGTAAGAAGACGGGAGGTGGTAGTTACTTTTAATTTCTTTATGACAAACACAAACTACCGACCAAACATTTTTAAACTGTGTTTTTGCCAGCCAACTCAAGTGTTTGTTATTAAAAATTTGGTTGCGTCGCTATTCTCTTAAAACTTAATGACATGAGTCACTCATTCTGTCTAGTCTAGTTAGCTGCAGAAAGCAGGAGAGGGTAGTAAATTTTTTTATGACAAACACTTAGGCGGGTAGACGGGAACACAGTTCTAAACCACTTGCCTAACATTTTTAAACTGTATTCCCGCCCGCTCACTTAAGTGTTTGTTATCAAGAAATTAGTTACGTCACCTCTGTCTTCTAACTTAATAAGATCTGTCTGTCAAAGTGTCATGCTTCTTAGCTGCAAGATGGGAGGTTGTAGTTATTTCTAATTTTTTTATGACAAACACTTGGGCGGGTGGGTGGGAACACAGTTTTAAACTACTGGCCTAACATTTTTGATTTGTGTTTGTTATCAAAAAATTGGTTTTGTCACTTCCGTCTTCTTACTTAATAAGATCTTTTAGTCATATTGTCATGCTCTTTAGCTGTAAGAACACGGGAGGTGGTCGTAAGTTCTAATTTTTTTATGACAAACACTTGGGCGGATGGGCGGTAACACAGTTTTAAACCACCGGCCCAACATTTTTAAACTGTGCTTCCGCCTGCCCACCAAAGTGTTTGTCATCAAGAAAATTGTTACGTTGCCATTCTCATGTAACTTAATGACATGAGTCAAATATTCTGTCATGTTTTTTTCAGCTGCAGAAAGCGGGAGGTGGTAGTAACTTCTAATTTTTTTATGACAAAAACTTGGGCGGGTGAGCGGGTACACATTTATAAACCATCATCCCAATATTTTTTCAAGGTTGTAGAAGGTTAAATTTTTGCATGCGTTAATATGATAGCTCCCAATAATATGTGAGTTTCTTATTGATTTGATTGGGGCGTTTAAAAAATCAATTACTTAAAAGACAAACAATCTGTGACTGTTCATTATGAGTGCCGCATAGAGCAGTACTATTTTATGTAAGAAAGATGCTGAGGAAGCTAGCAGATGTATTAGTTCTCATGTTTAACGCAATAGTTATTTTAAAACTGTGTGTAAATTTTGCGGAGAAACAGCTACAGAAGAAAATGAGAAGAAGAAGAAAGAAAGAAATCTTTCGGCTTATTGTTCTATATGTTATGTATTGAAATCTTTGTTTTAGATTTGTATTTTGAAATTTGCTAAAAAGCGTGGTAAACATTTGGCAAAAGCTGTTACTAACTGTTTGGAGGTTTTAGAAAATTGAGTTGCCGTGAGTGCCAGGTATTATTTTTGAACTCTTATATTAAATGTTATTATGGTTACATGGACACTATTTATGTATTAGAATTATTAAACGTTATAATTTCGTAAAAATGCTTACCTGGAGCTGAGGCTCAAACCTGCAACAAATTATGCGCCATGATTTGAGTTAGGCGCTTCACCCAACTGAGCTACTCTACGTTACAAATGTATAAAAATACAGAGGTAGCAGGATAGAGTAAAATTATTAGAGTTTCAATATAAGGTAAATTTAGTGACATATTTAAACTGCTAGGATAAATAATACTGGAATAAAAATAACTTTTATTATTAAATATCTTAAGTTCTCTTTTTGCCGTTTTCACATCATTCAGCTAATATTTAAAATATAATTTATACGACTTTGTTATGTGAATTGGAGAAAGCCAAAAGTCATGTTCACAATATACGCATTATAACTTGATTAACCCTTGTTCACCAAAGACGTTATTGCTGCAGCACCTTCAAATTTAGTTTAATCTTTTTTGAATGTACTTGTGAAAAAATAAATAATTTATTAAACTATACTAAATAGAAATGACGCCAAAGTAGCTGCTTTCACTACAATACTGGAAAACAATGTCTTGGTCGGTATGCTCATAACACTGGCTACAACGTCTTAAGTATATGTGATAAAGTATGGCATATATTAATCTTATCTTCCTGTCTAGATTTCGATCACAAATCTAGACTTATTAACAGCTTTTTTGACAATAAGAAAATTAAAATTAGAGGTTTTTTATTCTGATCCTAATATTAAAATGCTAATAATTTTGATGATTACGCACTTTTTTCGACTTTGTTTTGATTTACATTAACAAACTTCTTCAGATATCCAAACGTTTTTTATAAATTTGCAAATGATATCATCCGTCGTCTTTTATATTACCTTATGATTTTGTATAGGTATTAAAAAATAAGGTAAAACATCTTGATATTTCTTTTATTAGAAACTGCTACATTATTAACTTTTTTCTTTATAATAATTAGTGATTAATCTACTTATTCACTCAATTTTTTTAGACTGTAAAAAAGTTTTATTGTTAAGTAGATTTATTAATAAAATTCTAATGCATTTCAAACTAATAAAGTTAATGTTTTAAAACATTTATTAAATCATCATGATGTGATGTATATAATCTTGCATAACTATCTACCCAAAATATCCAAAATACTGTTTGCGTCCAATTCTGCTGTGTGGCCTATGTCCTCTGCTTGGACGCTCATAATATTCATCATGTTCTTCATAAGCCAGGGTAATAACCATATTGGCCGCAATTATTGCAAAAATGATAAAGAAATAAAACTAAAACAAAAGCAAAATATTAAATAAATATGTGATAAAAAGATTTACAAAAACGAAAATATATCTATTTCTTTATGAATGGGTAATAATAAAAATACCAGAATAAAAAACTGAACTGATTATTTGTGTTTAGGACACTTTGTCAGTCCGTCGCACTATAAAAATCAACGTTGCTTGTAATAGTTTTTCTAGAAATATTCAGGTAACTATTATTATCTTTAACGTTTTGGATTGAAAGAACATAATTTCGCTGCACTGTTAAATCTGAATTTTGAAATAACATTGTTTTTTAAATACAAATAAAACATTAAACAATTAAACTTTAAGAATATAAGTACTTACCAACTGCATATTGAATTAGTTCAGATTCTTTTTTCAAGAATTGATGCAAATTGAATGGTGTCCTGGTCTTTTATACTAATAATATGAATGATTTACAATGAAGCTATAAATTACTAATTAACAGATTTCAATTATAATTTATTAATAATAAAAATATAATTTATAACACATTGTTTTCAGTCTATTTGTTGTTCCACTTTAGCTAAGATTATTTTGTGAAATGTTGAAACAGTAAGTTACCAACAATAAATTTAAAATTTTATAATTTAATTTTATATTTGCAAATTATGTTCTAATTTATTTATTTGCTAATTAGATCAAACTTAATATTGATTCCGATTAATTCATTTAACAACTTATTTCTTTACTCTTTACTTTTAACATTGGCAGGTTTTTATAATAAATTTGAGTTGAGTTGTAATAATAATTTAGTAAATTCAATTATTCTGTTTATAATATATTTTTATTATATAGAAATTAATAATGTTCAAACAATATTGCGTGTTTGTTTGTGTTTAGGTAAAAAAAATTGCTGATAGGATATTTTGGCTTTGTATTGATAAAAAAAGTTATACTGATTTAAAATTTAATAAAAAAGCATTTTTGTGCTTTCTTCTTCCACTGGCCTACAAGGCAATAGTTGCTAATATTATTAGTGATACTGGTTTGTTGAAAATAATGCAAACTTGCTCGACACGATAGGAGTGAACATTAGTTGTATTTGTTGTATATTGGCTAAATTGGGCAAAATCGGACGGTACTTGCATCCTTATCGCTATCAGCAAATACTGTATATGGAGGAGTTCAATCAGGTTAGTACATTGGTTTACTCTATTAGTTGAGTACAACGCAATATACATGTGCAATAGTTGCTCACTGCGATGGTGGACAGCTGAGATCAAATGGACAGGATCTATCTAATTACGATTTGGCAAAAAACATGATTTGTTGAAGAGAGCAAAGCATGGGTGCACCAGAAATGTTGTGGAATTCAGACTGATTGTGGAGAAATTATTTGGAATGAGGTATTAGAGAGCGCCGGAGAGATTTTGAGCAATTGTATAGGGACAGTTTGAATCTTACTGTAGACAAAAGAGAGACTAGAGAAATGGCGGATAGTGTAACTGAAGACGAAGTGATAAAAGTTATATACTTAGTAAAAAATAGCAAAGCCGCAGGTGTAGATGAGATTACGGGTGAAATGTTAAAATATGTGAGCATATTACTTATTGGTAAATTGATTGGCTTATTCGGTTTGTGCTTTAAAAAATTAACTGTACCAAATGATTGGAATGGGGCAGTAAAACAGAATGTAAAAATTATTGTGTTATAAGTTTGTTGAGTAATCCAGGATAAGTTTGGAAAATTATTCATTGAAATAGTGCAAAAATTTGGGAAATGCGGTGTCGTTTTATGTCAGGTAGGAGTTGCATGGACCAAGTTTTTGCATTTCAACAAATAATTGAGGAATGTATGGCAGTTAAGAAGAAAGTGTATTGTGCATTTTTAATCTAGAGAAAGCATATAATCAAGTAAACAAATGTATGTTATGGAACATTTTAAAAAAGTTTGGGGTAAATGAATGTTTAGTAAACGCTATTATTGCTATATATGATAATAGCAAAGCGTGCGTTAAGGTAGATGGTACACTATGCGATTAGTTTAACATGGAGCAAGTAGTCAGGCAGGTATGCGTTATGTCTTCCTGGTTGTTTAATATATTAATTGATAATTTAGTAAGAAATATCTGTGAAGACAAATGTAAGAGTGCTTTTATATGCTGACGATGCCTGTGATAGTGTGAAAGAATAAAAATGATCTACAGAATGTATTAAACCTGACTGAATATTGTAGCAATGATCTCTGTATAAAGTTAGCAAAAATTATAATCTTTGATAAGGACGAAGTAGGCAGTGATTGTAAAACTGGATTAAACGGAAAACGTTTAGAGCAGGTGGATGCTTTTGTGTATCTGGGAGGAATGTTTAATAAGAATGGTAATTTAGCTAGATAAATTGAGTGACGAGTAAATGCATTGCTAATAGTAGTTGGAAGTATGTGTATAATTTCAAAAAATGAGGTATTATCGAAAGAAGCAAAGATGGCAGATTATAAAAGTGTATGGTTCTGAAGCATAGAAACACAAAAAATAAACCAATTGCGGTTACAAAATTGGGCTATAATCTGTTAAAAAATGTAAAATTTTACTCATAAAATGTCAAATACGACAAAATATTGTTAGAAATTAACAAAAATCAAACTGCAAAATCTGGTTATGAAATGTCAAAATATTGTTAAAAATAGCTAGAATTAGGCTATAAACTATCAAACAGTTAAAATTCTATTAAAAAAATGTTAAAAATAGTTAAATTTGGCCTTGAAACTTAAAAATAATGTCAGAAAGTACCAAAATCCGTTATAAACTGTTGAAAAAAAAGTTTATGAAATTTTGAAATACCTAATTTTGGCTGTTAAATATTACAATATTGTTAGTATAGCTAGATTTTGGTAAGTACAAAACTATTAAAACAATTAAAAAGAACAAAATTTGGCCAAAAACGATTGAAAACTACATAATTCTGTTAATAAAATGTCAAAAATGGTAAAATCCGCTTTTGAAATTTTAAATAATTAAAAGAAAACACTAAAATTGAACCATAAACTATTAAAAACAGTAAAAATTTTTTAGAAATTTTAAAAATAGCAATATTCAGCCATAGAGTTTTAAAAATTTGGTTATAGACAGTCAAAAGGTGCAAATTTTAATTCATAGAAGGTCAGAAAACATTGAAATTTTGAATTAAGTATTAAAATATTAAATTAAAAAAAAAATCTTAAAATAAACAAAATTCAGCTTTAAAATATCAAAAACATTGTTAGAAAAATTCAAAATCCGGCATAAACTCTGAAATGTACAAAACCAGGCTATGAAGTTTAAAGCAATTTGTCAGAAAAAACCGAAATCTGGCTATAATAAACACTTAAAAATCCGGCTATTAACTGTCAAAAAGTCAAATTATTAATAGCTACGCCACTAATACCTTAATACGAGTACAATACTTTACTTGAAAATTAATTAATTAAAACACCAAAATTAACGGAATCGAAGTGACTTTGCAAATTAAGAGAATTATCGACAGAGGATATTCTTTCATAATTTTTTAGATCTTTAGCAAATAAAAAAAAGACAACGGTTTAATACAATAAGAAAGATTATTGAGAAAAAATAAATACAGAGTTGGTCCACAATGAGATGCTTAGGAAACTCCAAATAGAACAATAATTGGTTGCGATATAAAGTTATTAATTTTTATACACTGAGTACAATTTCTTAAAAACCTTGACAACCACAAAAATACAAAAACCGTCTATAAATGAGCAAGTAAAATTCTATAAAAAAATTGTGTAAATTTAATCAAACTATACTCTTGAGTTAAATATTGTATAGGAATTGATTGAAACTTATTATAATCGAACAAAAGTCTTAAAAATTTATAACGTTTATGAACAGCTTTCTTGACTATATTATGTGAAATCAAACTAAATTAGAAAATTGTTTTTAAGCCATGGTTTTTGGAGACAATAGCAAAATGCAAAACAAGGAAAAATAACTTCTCTATAATTTTATAAATGATTACCATTCTTTATATTTTATACTATCTTATAACAAAAAGTATAGCATTTTTATGTATTAACAAACTATACTGTATTTCAAACTATTAAAATTGATTTGTTTTTAAAACATTTATTCAATTATTAATCTAAATGTATAAAATCATTCATAGCATATTGCTTGCGTCCAATTCTGCTGTGTGATCTATGTTTTCTGAATGAACGCCCATAATAATCAACATATTTTTCTTCAGCTAAGGTACTAACCATTTTGGCCGCAATTAATGCAAAAATTATAAAGATGTAAAACAAAAGTAAACTATTAACTAAATATGTGATAAAAAGATTTACAAAAACAAAAATGTGTTTAGATAAAAAAAGTTGCTGATAGAATTTTTTGCCTTTGTATTGATAAAACAAGTTAAGAGACTTATACTGATTTAAACTTTAATAATGCATTTTTGTGCTTTCTTTTTGTAAGCTATAACTATGTTTTGGCCCAAAAATCATAAATATGAAATAGTGTCATGGTATTCTGGTGAATTGCCCAACCCTTCTTATACTGGCTTGTTTGGAATAATGCAAACTTGCTTGATACGATTGCTTGATATATTGGCTAAATTGTAAAAAAAATTTTATTAAAAAAATTTAAAAAAAACATGACAAAGTGGTTTTTTCAAGCTTCAATCATTTAATCAAACCTTTCTTTAAGTAAAAATAATTTAAATTACTTAAAGGCACTTGTGCCATATCTATGACAAACACTTGGGCGGATTGGTAGAAACACATTTTCATACACCGGCTCAACACTTTTAAACTGTGATCCCGCTCATTCGCTTTTATTCGTTATTAAGACATTGGTTCTATCACCTCTGTTTTCTAACTTAACAACATATGTCAGTCATTCTATCATGTTGTTTAGCTGCAGGAAAGCAGCAGGTGGTAGTAACTTTAAATTTCTTAATGACAAACACTTGAAAGTGTGGTCGGGAACACAGTTTTAAATAACCGGTCCAACAATTTCAAACTGTGTTTTTGCTCGCTCACCCAAGTGTTTGTTATCAAGAAATTGGTTACGTCACCTCTGTCATCTAACTTAATGACATTTGTCAGTCATAGTGTCATGCTTCTTAGCTGTTAGAACACGGGAGGTGGTAGTTACTTTTAATTTCTTTATGACAAACACTTGGGTGGGTAGTCGGAAACACAGTTTTAAGCTACTGACCAAACATTTTTAAACTGTGTTTTTGCCAGCCTACTCAAGTTTTGTTATTAAAAATTTGGTTACGTCACTTCAGTCTTCTAATTTAATGACATCTGTCATTCATACTGGCATGTTCCTTAGCTGCAAGAATACGGGAGGTGGTAGTTACTTTTAATTTTTTTTTAGAACACAGTTTTAAACCACCGGTCCAACATTTTTAAACTGTGTTTTCGCCCGCCCACCCAAGTGTTTGTCATCAAGAAATTGGTTACGTCGCTATTCTCTTGTAACTTAATGACATGAGTCAGTCATTCTGTCTTGTCTTTTAGCTGCAGAAAGCGGGAGGGGGTAGTAACTTCTAATTTTTATATGACAAACACTTAGGCGGGTAGACGGGAACACAGTTCTAAACCACTGGCCCAATATTTTTAAACTGTGTTCCCGCCCGCTCACTCAAGTGTTTGTTATCAAGAAATTAGTTTTGTCACCTCTGTCTTCTATCTTAATAAGATCCGTCAGTCAAAGTGTCATGCTCCTTAGCTGCAAGAACACATGAAGTAGTAATTATTTCTAATTTTTTTATGACAAATACTTGGGCGGGTAGGCGGGAACACAGTTTTAAACCACTGGCCCAACATTTTTGAATTGTGTTTTTGCTCGCCCGCCCAAGTGTTTGTTATCAAAAAATTGGTTTTGTCACTTCCGTCTTCTAACTTAATAAGATCTGGCAGTCATATTGTCATGCTCTTTGGCTGTAAGAACACGGGAGGTGGTCGTAAGTTCTAATTTTTTTATGACAAACACTTGGGCGGATGGGCGGTAACACAGTTTTAAACCACCGGCCCAACATTTTTAAACTGTGCTTCCGCCTGCCCATCAAAGTGTTCAAGTCATCAAAAAAATTGTTCAAATCATCAAAAAAATTGTTACGTTGCCATTCTCTTGTAACTTAATGACATAAGTCAGTTATTCTGTTATGTTTTTTTCAGCTGCAGAAAGCGGGAGGTGGTAGTAACTTCTAGTTTTTTTATGACAAAAACTTGGGCGGGTGAGCGGGTACACATTTATAAACTATCATCTCAATATTTTTTCAAGGTTGTAGAAGGTTAAATTTTTGCATGCGTTAATATGATAGCTCCCAATAATATGTAAGTTTCTTATTGATTTGATTGGGGCGTTCAAAAAATCAATTACTTAAAAGACAAACAATCTGTGACTGTTCATTATGAGTGCCGCATAGAGCAGTATTATTTTATGTAAGAAAGATGCTAGAAGATCTAATAGTTCTCATGTTTAACGCAATAGTTATTTTAAAACTGTGTGTAAATTTTGCAGAGAAACAGCTACAGAGGAAAATGAGAAGAAGAAGAAAGAAAGAAATTTTTCGGTTTATTGTTCTATATGTTATGTATTGAAATCTTTGTTTTAGATTTGTATTTTGAAATTTGCTAAAAAGCGTGGTAAACATTTGGCAAAAGCTGTTACTAACTGTTTGGAGGTTATAGAAAATTGAGTTGCCGTGAGTGCCAGGTATTATTTTTGAACTCTTATATTAAATGTTATTATGGTTACATGGAGACTATTTATGTATTAGAATTATTAAACGTCATAATTTCGTAAAAATGCTTTTCCGGAGCTGAGGCTCAAACCTGCAACAAATTATGCGCCATGATTTGAGTTAGGCGCTTCACCCAACTGAGCTACTCTACGTTACAAATGTATAAAAATACAGAGGTAACAGGATAGAGTAAAATTATTAGAGTTTCAATATAAGGTAAATTTAGTGACATCTTTAAACTGCTAGGATAAATAATACTGGAATAAAAATAACTTTTATTATTAAATATCTTAAGTTCTCTTTTTGCCGTTTTCACATCATTCAGCTAATATTTAAAAGATAATTTATACGACTTTGTTATGTGAATTGGAGAAAGCCAAAAGTCGTGTCCACAATATACGCATTATAACTTGATTAACCCTTGTTCACTAAAGACGATATTGCTGCAGCACCTTCAAATTTAGTTTAATCTTTTTTGAATGTACTTGTGAAAAAATAAATAATTTATTAAACTATACTAAATAGGAATGACGCCAAAGTAGCTGTTTTCACTACAATTCTGGAAAACAATGTCTTGGTCGGTATGCTCTTAACACTGGCTACAACGTCTTAAGTATATGTGATAAAGTATGGCATATATTAATCTTATCTTCCTGTCTAGATTTCGATCACAAATCTAGACTTATTAACAGCTTTTTTGGCAATAAGAAAATTAAAATTAGAGGTTTTTTATTCTGATCCTAATATTAAAATGCTAATAATTTTGATGATTCCGCACTTTTTTCGACTTTGTTTTGATATACATTAACAAACTTCTTCAGATATCCAAACGTTTTTTATAAATTTGCAAATGATATCATTCGTCATCTTTTATATTACCTTAAGATTTTGTATAGGTATTAAAAAATAAGGTAAAACATCTTGATATCTCTTTTATTAGAATCTGCTTCATTATTAACTTTTTTCTTTATAATAATTAGTGATTAATCTACTTATTCACTTAAATTTTTTAGACTGTAAAAAAGTTTTATTGTTAAGTGGATTTATTAATAAAATTCTAATGCATTTCAAACTAATAAAGTTAATATTTTAAAACATTTATTGAATCATCATGACAATGTATATAATCTTGCATAACTATCTACCCAAAATATCCAAAATACTGTTTGCGTCCAATTGTGGGCCTATCTCCTCTGCTTAGACGCTCCTCATATTCACCATTTTCATCACAAGCCAGGGTAATAACCATATTGGCCGCAATTGTTGCAAAAATGATAAAGATATAAAACTAAAACAAAAGCAAAATATTAAATAAATGTGTGATAAAAAGATTTACAAAAACGAAAATATATCTATGCGAGTCGAGCATATATAACCTTTCTCTTTATGAATGGGTAATAATAAAAATATCAAATTAAAAAACTGAACTGATTATTTATGTTTAGGAAACTTTGTCAGCCTGTCGCACTATAAAAATCAACATTGCTTGTAATAGTTTTTGTAGAAATATTCAGGTAACTATTATTATCTTTAACGTTTTGGATTGAAAGAACATAATTTCGCTGCACTGTTAAATCTGAATTTTGAAATAATATTGTTTTTTAAATACAAATAAAACATTAAACAATTAAACTTTAAGAATATAAGTACTTACCAACTGCATATTGAATTAGTTCAGATTCTTTTTTCAAGAACTGATGCAAATTGAATGGTGTCCTGGTCTTTTATACTAATAATATGAATGTTTTACAATGAAGCTATAAATTACTAATTAACAGATTTCAATTATAATTTATTAATAATAAAAATATAATTTATAACACATTGTTTTCAGTCTTTTTGTTGTTCTACTTTAGCTAAGATTATTTTGTGAAATGTTGAAACAGTAAGTTACCAACAATAAATTTAAAATTTTATAATTTAATTTTATATTTGCAAATTATGTTCTGATTTATTTATTTGCTAATTTGATCAAACTTAATATTGATTCCGATTAATTCATTTAACAACTTATTTCTTTACTCTTTACTTTAAACATTGGCAGGTTTTTATAATAAATTTGAGTTGAGTTGTAATAATAATTTAGTAAATACAATTATTCTGTTTATAATATATTTTTATTATATAGAAATTAATAATGTTTAAACAATATTGCGTGTTTGTTTGTGTTTAGGTAAAAAAAGTTGCTGATAGGATATTTTGGCTTTGTATTGATAAAAAAAGTTATACTGATTTAAAATTTAATGAAAAAGCATTTTTGTGCTTTCTTTTTCCACTGGCCTACAAGGCAAAAGTTGCTAATATTATTAGTGATAAGGGTTTGTTGAAAATAATGCAAACTTGCTCGACACGATAAGAGTGAACATTAGTTGTATTTGTTGTATATTGGCTAAATTGGGCAAAATCGGACGGTACTTGCATCCTTACCGCTAGCAGCAAATACTGTATAGGGAGGAGTGCAATCAGGTTAGTACATTGATTTACTCTATTAGTTGAGTACTACGCAAAATACATGTGCACTAGTTGCTCAAAGCGATGGTGGACAGGTGAGATCAAATGGACAGGATCTATCTAATTACGATTTGGCAAAAAAACATGATTTGTTGAAGAGAACAAAGCATGGGTGCACCAGAAAAGTTGTGGCATTCAGAATGATTGTGCAGAAATTATTTGGAATGAGGTATTAGAGAGCGCTGGAGAGATTTTGAGCAATTGTATGGGGACAGTTTGAATCTTACTGTAGACAAAAGAGAGACTAGGGAAATGGCGGATAGTGTAACTAAAGACAAAGTGATAAAAGTTATATACTTAGTAAAAAATGGCAAAGCCGCAGGTGTAGATGAGATTACGGGTGAAATGTTAAAATATGGGAGCATATTACTTATTGGTAGATTGATTAGCTTATTCGGTTTGTGCTTTAAAAAATTAACTGTACCATATGATTGGAATGGGGCAGTAAAACAGAATGTAAAAATTATTGTGTTATAAGTTTGTTGAGTAATCCAGGATAAGTTTGGAAGATTATTCATTGAAATAGTGCAAAAATTTGGGAAGTGCGGTGTCGTTTTATGTCAGGAAGGAGTTGCATGGACCAAGTTTTTGCATTTCAACAAATGATTGAGGCAGTAAAGAAGAAAGTGTATTGTGCATTTTTAATCTAGAGAAAGCATATAATCAAGTAAACAAATGTATGTTATGGAACGTTTTAAAAGAGTTTGGGGTAAATGAATGTTTAGTAAATGCTATTATTGCTATATATGATAATAGCAAAGCGTGCGTTAAGGTAGATGGTACACTATGCGATTAGTTTAACATGGAGCAAGTAGTCAGGCAGGTATGCATTATGTCTTCCTGGTTGTTTAATATATTTATTGATAGTTTCGTAAGAAATATCTGTGAAGACAAATGTAAGAGTGCTTTTATATGCTGACGATGCCTGTGATAGTGTGAAAGAATAAAAATGATCTACAGAATGTATTAAATCTAACTGAATATTGTAGCAATGATCTCTGTATAAAGTTAGCAAAAATTATAATCTTTGATAAGGACGAAGTAGGCTGTGATTGTAAAACTGGGTTAAACGGAAAACGTTTAGAGCAGGTGGATGCTTTTGTGTATCTGGGAGGAATGTTTAATAAGAATGGTAATTCAGATAGATAAATTGAGTGACGAGTAAATGCATTGCTAATAGTAGTTGGAAGTATGTGTATAATTTCAAAAAATGAGGTATTATCAAAAGAAGCGATCTTCGCGGCAGATTATAAAAGTGTATGGTTCTGAAGCATAGAAACACAAAAAATAAACCAATTGCGGTTACAAAATTGGGCTATAATCTGTTAAAAATGTAATATTTTACTCATAAAATGTCAAATACGACAAAATATTGTTAGAAATCAACAAAAATCAAACTGCAAAATCTGGTTATGAAATGTCAAAATATTGTTAAAAATAGCAAGAATTAGGCTATAAACTATCAAACAGTGCAAAATTCTATTAAGAAAGTGTTAAAAATAGTTAAATTTGGCCTTGAAACTTAAAAATAATGTCAGAAAGTACCAAAATCCATTATAAGCTGTTAAAAAAAAAGTTTATGGAATTTTGAAATACCTAATTTTGGCTGTTAAATATCAAATTATTGTTAGTATAGCTAGATTTTAGTAAGTACAAAACAATTAAAACATTTAAAAAGAACAAAATTTGGCCAAAAACGATTGAAAACTACATAATTCTGTTAATAAAATGTCAAAAATGGTAAAATCCGCTTTTGAAATTTTAAATAATTATAAGAAAACACTAAAATTGAACCATAAACTATTAAAAACAGTAAAAATCTTTTAGAAATTTTAAAAATAGCAATATTCAGCTATAGAGTTTTAAAAATTTGGTTATAGACAGTCAAAAGTTGCAAATTTTAATTCATAGAAGGTCAGAAAACATTGAAATTTTGAATTAAGTATTAAAATATTAAATTAAAAAAAAAAAATCTTAAAATAAACAAAATTCAGCTTTAAAATATCAAAAACATTGTTAGAAAAATTCAAAATCCAGCATAAACTGTAAAATGTACAAAACCAGGCTATGAAGTTTAAAGCAATTTGTCATAAAAAACCGAAATCTGGCTATAAACACTTAAAAATCTACTATAAACTGTCAAAAAGTCAAATTATTAATAGCTACGCCACTAATACCTTAATACGAGTACAATACTTAACTTGAAAATTAATTAATTAAGACACCAAAATTAACGGAATCGAAGTGACTTTGTAAATTAAGAGAATTATCAACAGAGGATATTCTTACATATTTTTTTAGATCTTTAGCAAATAAAAAAAAGACAACGGTTTAATACAATAAGAAAGATTATTGAGAAAAAATAAATACAGAGTTTGTCCACAATGAGATGCTTAGGAAACTCCAAATAGAACAATAATTGGTTGCGATATAAAGTTATTAATTTTTATACACTGAGTACAATTTCTTAAAAACCTTGACAACCACAAAATTACAAAAACCGTCTATAAATGAGCAAGCAAAATCCTATAAAAAATCTGTGTAAATTTAATCAAACTATACTCTTGAGTTAAATATTGTATAGGAATTGATTGAAACTTATTATAATCGAACAAAAGTCTTTAAAATTTATAACATTTATGAACAGCTTTCTTGACTATATTATGTGAAATCAAACTAAATTAGAAAATTGTTTTTAAGCCACGGTTTTTGGAGACAATAGCAAAATGCAAAACAAGGAAAAATAACTTCTCTATAATTTTATAAATGATTACCATTCTTTATATTTTATACTATCTTATAATAAAAAGTATAGCATTTTTTTGTATTAACAAACTATACTGTATTTCAAACTAATAAAATTGATTTGTTTTTAAAACATTCATTCAATTATCAATCTAAATGTATAAAATCTTTCATAGCATATTGCTTGCGTCCAACTTAGCTGTGTGGTCTATGTTTTCTGAATGGACGCCCATAATAATCAACATATTCTTCTTCAGCTAGGGTACTAACCATATTGACCGCAATTAATGCAAAAATTTTAAAGATATAAAACTAAAACAAAAGTAAACTATTAACTAAATATGTGATAAAAAAATTTACAAAAACAAAAATGTGTTTAGATAAAAAAAGTTGCTGATAGAATTTTTTGCCTTTGTATTGATAAAACAAGTTAAGAGACTTATACTGATTTAAACTTTAATAATGCATTTTTGTGCTTTCTTTTTTGTAAGCTATAACTATGTTTTGGCCCAAAAATCATAAATATGAAATAGTGTCATGGTATTCTGGTGAATTGCCCAACCCTTCTTATACTGGCTTGTTTGGAATAATGCAAACTTGCTTGATACGATTGGACTGAATAATAGTTGTGTTTGTGGTATATTGGCTAAATTGTAAAAAAAATTTTATTAACAAAATTAAAAAAAAAACATGACAAAGTGGTTTTTTCAAGCTTCAATCATTTAATAACAAACCAATCTTTAAGTAAAAATAAATTAAATTACTTAAAGGCACTTGTGCCATATCTATGACAAACACTTGGGCGGATTGGTTGAAACACATTTTCATACACCGGCTCAACTCTTTTAAACTGTGATCCCGCTCATCCGCTTATTATTTATTATTAAGACATTGGTTCTATCACTTCTGTTTTCTAACTTAACAACATATATGTCAGTCATTCTATCATGTTTTTTAGCTGCAGGAAAGCAGTAGGTGGTAGTAACTTTTAATTTCTTAATGACAATCACTTGAAAGTGTGGTCGGGAACACAGTTTTAAATAACCGGTCCAACAATTTTAAACTGTGTTTTTGCTCGCTCACCCAAGTTTTTGATATCAAGAAATTGGTTACGTCACCTCTGTCATCTAACTTAATGACATTTGTCAGTCATAGTGTCATGCTTCTTAGCTGTAAGAAGACGGGAGGTGGTAGTTACTTTTAATTTCTTTATGACAAACACAAACTACCGACCAAACATTTTTAAACTGTGTTTTTGCCAGCCAACTCTAGTATTTGTTATTAAAAATTTGGTTACGTTGCTATTCTCTTAAAACTTAATGACATGAGTCACTCATTCTGTCTAGTCTAGTTAGCTCAAAAAATTGGTTTTGTCACTTCCGTCTTCTAACTTAATAAGATCTTTTAGTCATAATGTCATGCTCTTTAGCTGTAAGAACACGGGAGGTGGTCGTAAGTTCTAATTTTTTTTATGACAAACACTTGAGCGGATGGGCGGTAACACAGTTTTAAACCACCAGCCCAACATTTTTAAACTGTGTTTCCGCAAGCCCACCAAAGTGTTTGTCATCAAGAAAATTGTTACGTTGCCATTCTCTTGTAACTTAATGATATGAGTCTGTTATTCTGTCATGTTTTTTTAGCTGCAAAAAGCAGGAGGTGGTAGTAACTTCTAATTTCTTTTTGACAAACACTTGAGCGGGTGAGCGGGAACACATTTATAAACCACCGGCTCAATATTTTTTTGAAGGTTGTAGAAAGTTAAATTTTTGCATGCGTTAGTATGATAGCTCCCACTAATATGTGAGTTTTTTATTGATTTGATTGGGGCGTTTAAAAAATTAATTATTCAAAAGACAAACAATCTGTGACTGTTCATTATGAGTGCCGCAAAGAGCAGTATTATTTTATGTATGAGAGATGCTGAGGAAGCTAGCACATCAATTAGTTCTCATGTTCAAAGCAATAGTTATTTTAAAACATTGTGTAAATTTTTCGGAGATACACAGCTACAGAGGAAATTGAATAGAAGAAGAATCTTTAGGCTTATTGTTCGATACATCTTTGTTTTGGACTTGTATTTTGAATTTTGCTAAAAAGCGTGGTGAATTTTGCAAAGGTTGTTACTAACTGTTTGGAGGTTTTGGAAAATTGAGTTGCCGTGAAAGCCAGGTATTATTTTTGAACTTTTATATTAAATGTATTTATGGTTACATTTATGTATTAGAATTATTAAACGTCATAATTTCTTAAAAATGCTTTGCCGGAGCTGAGGCTCGAACCTGCAACAAATTATGCGCCATGATTTGAGTTAGGCGGAAAACAATCTATTATGCATGTATTGTAAATTCAGTGACATATTTAAACTGCCAGGATATATAAAACTGGAATAAAAATAACTTTTATTATTAAATATTTTAAGTTCTCTTTTATCCAGTTGTACACCATCCAGCTAAAACTAAAAATATTATTTATACGACTTTGTTATGTAATTTGGAGAAAGCCAAAAATTATGTCCTCAATACACGCATTATAACTTTCGATTAACCAAAGACGTTATTGCTGCAGCACCTTAAAATTTTGTTTAATTTTTTATAGGTATTTTGTATAGTTATTTAAAATTAAGGTAAAACATTTTGATATTTCTTTGATTAGAATCTGCTACATTATTAACTTTTTTTTATAATTATTAGTGATTAATCTACTTATTCACTCAAGTTTTTTAGACTGTAAAATGGTTTTATTGTTAAGTAAGGTTGACTTGAATGGATTTATCAAAAAATCAAAAAAATCTAATGCATTTTATACTAATAAAACTAATGTTTTAAAACATTTATTGAGTCATCATGACAATGTATATAATCCCTCATAACTATCCAACCCACTGTTTTTTCCGTCCAAGTCTGCTGTGTGGCCTATGTCCTCTGCTTGGACGCTCATAATATTCATCATGTTCATCATAAGCCAGGGTAATAACCATATTGGCCGCAATTATTGCAAAAATGATAAAGATATAAAACTAAAACAAAAGCAAAATATTAAAAAAATTGTGATAAAAAGATTTACAAAAACGAAAATATATCTATCTCTTTATGAATGGGTAATAATAAAAATATCAGAATAATAAACTGAACTGATTATTTGTGTTTAGGACACTTTGTCAGTCCGTCGCACTATAAAAATCAACGTTGCTTGTAATAGTTTTTCTAGAAATATTCAGGTAACTATTATTATCTTTAACGTTTTGGATTGAAAGAACATAATTTCGCTGCACTGTTATATCTGAATTTTGAAATAATATTGTTTTTTAAATACAAGTAAAACATTAAACAATTAAACTTTAAGAATATAAGTACTTACCAACTGCATATTGAATTAGTTCAGATTCTGTTTTCAAGAACTGATGCAAATTGAATGGTGTCCTGGTCTTTTATACTAATAATATGAATGATTTACAATGAAGCTATAAATTACTAATTAACAGATTTCAATTATAATTTATTAATAAGAAAAACATAATTTATAACACATTGTTTTCAGTTTTTTTGTTGTTCCACTTTAGCTCAGATTATTTTGTGAAATGTTAAGTTAACAACATTAAATTTAAAATTTTATAATTTAATTTTATATTTGCAAATTATGTTTTGATTAATTTATTTGCTAATTTGATCAAACTTAATATTGATTCCGATCAATTCATTTAACAACTTATTTCATTACTTTTTACTTTTAACATTGGCAGGTTTTTATAATAAAATTGAGTTGAGTTGTAATACTAATTTAGTAAATACAATTTTTCTGTTTATAATTTATATTTTTTATATAGAAACTAATAATGTTCAAACAATATTGCGTGTTTGTTTGTGTTTAGGTAAAAAAAGTTGCTGATAGGATTTTTTGGCTTTGTATAGATAAAAAAAGTTATACTGATTTAAAATTTAATAAAATAAAGTTTTGTGCTTTTTTCTTGCAATGGTCTACAAGGCAAAAGTTGTTAATATTATTAGTGATACTGGCTTGCTTACAATAATGCTAACTTGCTCCACACGGTAGGAGTGAACATTAGTTGTATTTGTGGTATATTGGCTAAATTGGGCAACAACGGACGGTACTTGCACCCTTATCGCTAGCGACAAATACTGTTTAGGGAGGGGTTCAATCAGGTTAGTACATTGGTTTACTCTATTAGTTGAATACTATGCAAAATACATGTGCAATAGTTAGCCAAAGCGATGGTGGGCAGCTGAGATCAAATGGACAGGATCTATCTAAATACGATTTGGCAAAGAACATGATTTGTTGAAAAGAGCAAAGCAAGGGGTGCAACAGAAAAGTTGTGGAATTCAGAATGGTTGTGGAAAAATTATTTGGAATGAGGTATTAGAGAGCGCCGGAGAGATTTTGAGCAATTGTATGGGGACAGTTTGAATATTACTGTAGAAAAAAGAGAGACTAGGGAAATGGCGGATAGTATAACTGACGACGAAGTGATAAAAGTTATATACTTAGTTAAAAATGGCAAAGCCTCAGGTGTAGATGAGATTACGGGTGAAATGTTAAAATATGGGGGCATATTACTTATTGGTAGATTGATTGGCTTATTCGGTTTGTGCTTTAAAAAATTAACTGTACCAAATGATTGGAATGGGGCAGTAAGACAGAATATAAAAATTATTGTGTTATTAGTTTGTTGAGTAACCCAGGAAAAGTTTGGAAGATTATTCATTGAAACAGTGCAAACATTTGTGAAGTGCGGTGTCGTTTTATGTCAGGTAGGAGTTGCATGGACCAAGTTTTTGCATTTCAACAAATGATTGAGGAATGTATGGCAGTGAAGAAGAAAGTGTATTGTGCATTTGTTAATTTAGATAAAGCATATGATCAAGTAAACAGATGTATGTTTTAAAAGAGTTTGTGGTAAATGATAGTTTAGTAAATGCTATTATATTATTGCTATATATGATGATAGCAAAGCGTGCGTTAGGGTAGATGGTACACTATGCGACTAGTTTAACATGGAGCAAGTAGTCAGGCGGGTATGCGTTATGTCTTTGTGGTTGTTTAATATATTTATTGATAAATGCGTAAGAAATATCTGTGAAGACAAATATAAGAGTGCTTTTATATGCTAACAATGCTGTGATGGTGTCTAAGAATAAAAATGATCTACAGAATGTACTAAACCGACTGAATGTTTTAGCAATACAATGTATTTCTGTATAAATGTAGCATATACTAATAATTTTCAATAAGGGCAAACTCTTAGAGCAGGTGGATCTGGGAGGAATGTTTAATAAGAATGGTAATTTAGATAGAGAAACTGAGAGACGAATAAATGCATAGCCAAAACTAGTTGGAAATATGTGTATGATCGCAAAGAAGGAGGCAAAGATGGCAGTTTGTAAAAGTGTGCTGTACGGCTCTGAAGCATAGACATATCAAGAGAAACACAAAAAGTAAACTAAATGCTGTTGCAATGGGGTACTTAAGAAGTGTGTGTAGCAAAATATTGTTTAAAATAGCAAGAATTAGGCTATAATCTGTAGAAAAGTGCAATATTCTTTTCACGAAAAGTCAAAATAACTAACTGCGGTCTAAAAACATTAAAATATATTTATACAAGGTCAATAATAGTTTTAAAATGCAATAAGTTATTCTAAATGCATCAAAAATAGCAAAATCCGCTCATGAAACATTAAAATATTGTTAAAAAGCACCAAATTTGCTCACGTGATATAATAATAAAGAAAAAAAATTAAAAACTGCAAAATCCGTCTATAAAATATCGAAAAATTGTTAAAACCACCAAAATTTATTAAAAAATTGAAAATATATTAAAATATTGTTTAAAAAACTAAAATCTAGCCATAAACTGTAGAAAAATGTAAAATTCTATTTATGAAATAGAAGAACAGTAAAAAACTTTTTTTTAAATAGTCTTTTTTACGACTATTTTATATTGCCCTATGTCTACTATTTCTTAAAGAAGGTTGATGACCATCATTGTATTAGGTGATTTTTAAATTACCATAGCTGATAAAGATGTCATATTAGGGATTGAATTCTAATTGACCACATTGACTTACCATACTATTGTATGTACCAAAATCCAGCAGAAAATGCAAAAATCTATTAAGAAAATGTTGAAAATAGTTAAACTCTGCCTTGAAACTTAAAAATAATGTTGGAAAGTACCAAAATCTATTATAAACTGTTGAAGGAAAAGTTTATGAATTTTAAAAATAGCCAATTTTGGCTGTAAAGTTTCAAAATATTGTTAGTATATCAAGATTTTGGTAATATTTATTAAAAAGTACAAAATTTTAGCATAATAATAGCAAAATCTAGCCATAATCTATCAAAAGGTACAAAAGTTGATTTATAAAATGCAAGACAGCACAAAAATTTAGTCATAAACTGTTAAAAAATGCAACATTTTATTTATAAAAAGTTGAAAATGGCAAAATCCGGTCTTAAGCTATTAAAACATTTAAGAAGAACAACTTTTGGCCAAAAACGGTTAAAAACTCCACAATTTTGTTCATAAAGTGTTTATTATTAAAAAAATTGGTTAAGCCACTTCTGTTTTCTAATTTAATGACATCTGTCAGTCATAGTGTCATGCTCCTTAGCTGCAAGAACACGGGAGGTGATAGTTACTTCTAATTTCTTTATGACAAACACTTGGGCGGGTGAGCGGGAACACATTTATAAACCACCATCACAATATTTTTTTAATGCAGTAGAAGGTTAAATTTTTGCATGCGTTAGTATGATAGCTCGCAAAATATTATGTGATTTTCTCATTAATTTGATTGGGGCATTCAAAAAATCAATTATTTAAAAGACAAGCAATCTGTGACTGTTCATCATTAGTGCCGCAAAGAGCAGTATTATTTTATGTAAGAGAGATATTGAGAAAGCTAGCACATCTATTATTCTTTATGTTCCAACAAGATCTGCCAATAGTAATTTTAAAACTGTGTGTATAGTTTTGGGAGAATCAGCTACAGAGGAGATTAAAAAAAAAAGAATTTTTAGGGTTATTGTTTAATACGTTATGTATTATCATCTTTGTTATGGACTTGTAATTTAGATTTTTCTATAAAGCGTGGTAAACATTTGGCTGTTACTAACTGTTTGAGTTGCCGTGAGTGCTAGGTATTGTTTTAAGTGTTGGATATATTGTATGCGGCTTACTACGGAAGTCAAGAGAGGTTGTTTAGAAGATAAGATTATTATGATAGAAAATATATTCTCCAATATTAAAAATTTTAATTACAGAAAAGAGAAGAAATTCTACTATTATTTGTTTCAATGATACACAGCACAATATTTTAGCAAGATTTGTTACAATAATCGGAAATAAAATGAAAGTGAAGAACGATTACGAAAAGTTAATGCAGCAGCTGTAATAATTTATGAACATATACTATCTCCAGTATTTGATGATCAACGCTATCTACTTTCAAGTGATATTTTACATTTTTTGACTTTATTTATGGAGAAATTAATTTTAAAGTAAAGGGTTTTACAATAAGAACGGGTAGATGTTGAAATGAAATAAAACATACTGTGTGTGAGGTATTAACCATTTTTTTTTTATTTAAAAGGCTTGTATTCGATTAAGTGTGGAATATGACATCGTTCAAATGCCCGCCTTGGCTTTTTATGGTGGCACGGATCCAAGTGGTCTAACTTTTAATTACTCTTTTGCATACATCCGGATGAGTTTGAGCAATGGCTAGTTATGTACATTTTTAGGGCATCGGTCAGTTGTGGTTTATTTGCATAGACCTGTAATTTCAAAAAACCCCAAAAGAAAAAGTTAAGCGAGGTTAAATTGCATGACCTTGGTGGGCAATTCATATCATCCCTGCAAGAAATAACTTTACCTTTAAAATGTTCATGCAGAATGTCAAATGTGGCGTTTGCTGTGTGGCACGTGGCGTCATCCTTCTGCAACCACATGTCGTCTAGGTCCATATGGTTTAATTTAGGCTATAAAAAACTGGTTATTATTGTTTTGTAGCGCTTGCCGTTGACGGTGACCGCTTTACCAACGTTCTTTTCGAAAAAATACGGACTAATGACGCCGCCGCGCGCCGGCTCAATATCCACACCAAAATGTAACTTTTTGAGGATGCATAATCACCTGCTGAACCTCGTGTGGATTATTGTCGTTCCATATACGGCAATTATGTTTGCTAACATAGCCCATTATCCAATAATGCGCCTTGTTGCTAAAGATGATTTTTCCGCCAAAGTTGGGGTCCTTTTTTAAATGATTCGAAACCCAATCAGCGAACAAACAGCATTGTCTATGGGAAATTAAATCTTGTACGGATGTAGGCCTACGTCCCCACGCAAAATTGCCAAATTAAAGTCTGCGAAAGCGAAAGTTCTTATGCCGTGATCGTACAGGTGTTAGCTGATTATTTACCGAACCCGTCGTCTCAAATTTGTTTACTAAATGTTGAAGAGTCGACTGTGAAGGGCCACCACGTCTACCATAAAATGGGCGCAATGCACATAACGTTTGCACTAACAAATTTGATAATAAAGTTTTATTATTTGAACGTGCTGTTCAATCGTGTTATTTGCCTTGGTGATTTGGCATAAGTAACTGAATAATAAACAAAAGATTTGCCAGATTTGCTGCGATTTGAGTTAGGCTCTTCAATTAATTGAGCTACTCTACGTTACAAATGTATGAAAATACAGGTGTAGCAAGATTGAGTAAAATGAACTTAGTTTTAATATTAGAAAACAAGTAATGTATTATTTCTGAAAACATTAGATGTATTACGGATAAATGGTAAATTCTGTGACATATTTAAGCTGCCAGGTTGGATATAAAAAACACCGGCATAAAAATAACTTTTAATATTAAATACTTTAAGTTCTCTTTTTGTCGTTTGTACATCATCTAGCTAATAATTAAAATATAATTTATACGTCTTTGTTATTTGCTTTGGAAAAAGCCAAAAGTCATGTCTACAATTCACGCATTATAACTTTCGATGAACCTTTGTTTCCATAAACGTTATTGCTGCATTACCTCTAAATTTAGTATAATCTTTTCTGAATGTACTCGTGAAAATATAAAATAATTATTAATTAGTTAATAGACAATACTGGAAATCAAGGTAGCGGTTGGTATGCATTTAAAACTTGCTAAAACTTTTAACGTCTTAAATTTATATGATAAGGTATGGCATATATTAATCTTATCTTCCTGTATAGACTGTGTTCACAAATCTAGACATATTATCTGATAGTTTTGATGGTTATGCACTTTCTTCGGCTTTGTTTTGAGTTACATTTACAAACTTCTTCAGATAGCCACACGTTTTTTTTTATAATTTTGCAAATGATATTATTCGTCATCCTTTTATTACCTTAATATTTTGTATATTAAAAAATAACGTAAAACATCTTGATATTTCTAGATTACAATTTGTAACATAATAATTAGAGATTATTCTACTTATTCACTCAAGTTTTTTAGACTGTAAAAAAGTTTTATTGTTAAGTAAGGTTGACTTGAATGGATTTATCAAAAAACTCTAAAGCATTTCAAACTAAAAAATTAATAAATTATGAAATGAATGAATAATTTATTCAAAATCAGTCAATCGAATCACAGCGACCAAGGGTCAAGCATAGACATTTATTTATAAAAAAATAATGTTTTAAAACATTTATTGAATAATCATGTCAATGTATATAATCTTGCATAACTATCTACCCATAATATCCATAATACTGTTTGCGTCCAATTCTGCTGTGTGGCCTATGACTTCTGCTTGGACGCCTATCATAATCATCATGTTCATCATGAGCTAGGGTACTAACCATATTGGCCGCAATTAATGCAAAAACTATGAAGATATAAAACTGAAACAAATGTAAAATATTAATTAAATATGTGATAAAAAGATTTATAAAAACGAAACCTATCTCTTTATAAATGGGTAATAATAAAAATATTAGATTCAAAAACTGAACTGTTTTTTTGTGTTTAGAAGACCTTGTTAGTCTGTCGCACTATAAAAATTAACACTGCTTGTGATGATCTTGTTTTGGATTGAAAGAATTTAGCTGCACTGATAAATCTGAGTTTTGAAATAATAAAGTGTTTTAAATACAAACTAAACAGTAAACAATTAATCTTAAAGAATATAAGTACTTACCAACTGCATATTGAATTAGTTATAAGAACTGATGCAAATTGAATTGTGACCTGATTATTTATAGTTATAATATGAATGGTTTACAATAAAATTATAAATCACTTGTTAACAGTTTTGAATTATAATTTATTAATAATAAAAATATAATTTATAACACATTGTTTTCAGTCTTTTTGTTGTTTCATTTCAATCTAGAATTTTTGGAATATTTCTGCATAGAAGTCCCTATAGATAATCATGTTGATTTGTCAATAAAGAAGTGAATTTAGTATAGAAATCGTTAATATCTTTTTTGTGAATAGGAAGATGAGATCAGTTTTTAATATAGAAGAATAATTACCTGACGAAAAACATTAATTAATTAGATAACTAATGGTTTTATTATTATTTTTGCAGTTTTTTTAAATCATTTTGATAGGCAAGTCAATAGTTTATGCGCTATTTGTATTTGGTTTACAAAAATTAATATATTCTGTTGTAGACACTTTCCACTTTCTTTGTAGATTTCTGAGAGTAGTCCATTGCTAATGTATTCTATATCCGTTAAGTTGTTTGCGTTTACGTCTACCGTCTGTAGGACAACATATTTGGATCAGTTTTTATAATAGTCCTAACTGATGTGTATCTGCCAGCGATTGTTTCTTGCTTTAAGTTTGCATACGCATTTTCCATAACTTGTTTTTACTTTGGACGTTGATGATTTTTGTCTTATTGTCTCAGTATTAATCTATAGGTTTTGTATGCACGCATTAGTTTGAAATTATTTTTCTTGAACCATTTTTGGTATTATCTAAGCACTTTTTTGTTGAATTGTACAGTTTTTTTGATGATGTAATTAATTATATGGCATTGTTTGGATTTAGGGTGTTGCCATGTAGTTTGGTACTTATTTTTTGTCTGAATTAGTAGTAATTTAATCCGTTTGAGTAACATTTTCTTAGCCCATGTTTTTCGATTACTCCAGGCAGGATTCATAGCCTATTTTTCACTTTTTTTGTCGTCTCTTTTAGAAACCTTTGTTTAGTCATAATATTTATCCTTCTCATGGTTGGTAATGTTATTAGGTAAGTTGGGGAGCCTTTTTATGAGTGTATTGTACAAGATTATTGTGAAGGCATTTTCCAAGGCTGTAGAAGGTTAAATTTTTGCATGAGTTAGTATGATAGCTCCCAATAATATGTGAGTTTTTTATTGATTTAATTGGGGCGTTCAAAAAATTAATTAAAAAATTACTTACTTGTCCAAGTACAGGGTTTTCCAATAGAGACGCCCCTGTTTTGAATAGCTGCTATTTGAACATGTGTGAAGTTAGCTCCATATTATAAACGTCAATTTGTTCGAGACATTATACCATGATAAAATGGTACACGTGTGCGCAACGTTTGCAAATTATTAAAATTTATTACGAACAATCGAGTTCGGTCACCGCAACTTTAAATAATCAATTAAATTCGAGTCGACCTACTCATTATTGGATGTTCCCTTGCCGAAAAGAGCAAGACCAGTCAGGAGCAAAGAAAATATTGGCGTTGTACGAGCTCCTGTAGCCGAACAACCAAAACAATCGATTTCACGCCGTTCTCAGAAGTTGGGGATCAGCCAAACAACATTGTGGCGTATTTTGCAAAAAGAACTTGGCCTACACCTGTATAAGATCGTTCTAACCCAAGAATTGAAGCCAAATGACCATTTCCTGCCCAGAAATTTTACAAGATGGAGATGGATAATGATTTTTATCAAAAAATCACCCTGAGTGACGAGGCTCATTTTTGGCTAAACGCTTTTGTTAATAAACAAAACTGTCGCATTTGGGCAAGGGAAAATCCTCAGGAAATCAATCAATCACCTTTGTATCCATTAAAGCTCACTGTTTGGTGTGGTTCTCATGCCGGCGAAGTCATTGGCTTTTATTTCTTTTTCAACAATGCAGGAAATGCCGTCACGGTCAACGGCGATTGCTATCGGGGCATGTTAATCATTATTTTTGGGACAAATTGGATGATTTTGATGTGGACAATATGTGGTTCCAACAAGACCGGGCTACATGCCATACAGCCGGCCAAACAATCGATTTATTGAAGACCAAGTTCGGAGACCGTGTTATTTTAAGACACGGCCCAATCAATTGGCCGCCTCGTTCGTGCGATTTAACGCCCCTAAACTTTTTTCTTTGGGGGTACGTTAAGTCAGTGGTCTACAGCAACAAACCAACAACATTATAGGAGCTCCAGACCAATATTGAAAGAGCCATTGCTGACATATCGCCAGATTTGTGTGAAAAAGTGATGGAAAATTAGGTCCAGCGTCTACATTTGTGCAGCCGTTCCTGAGGTGGCCATCTGAACGATGTTCTGTTCCATTCTTAATGGTATAGTGTCACCTTCAACTCACAATAAACAGATCTTTGATTCTCATCAATTGCTTGTTTTATTTACATTTTAAATAGGGGCGCTCTTAATGGAAGACCCTTTATAATTGTCATTAAACTATTGTATAGAACCTCTTACTTCTTGGACAAAGAGACTTATAACGCTTGCAAAGAAGAAATATTTCCAATTTCTTAACAACAAACACTTGAACTGAACCCGAGTTTCCACCCACCTACCCAAATGTGGAGTTAAAAAATATCAAATTTATTAATTTGGAGGTTCTTCTTTATTGCGCGTTTTACAGCTATTTAACATTGCCCAATAAGTCTTACGACTTGTTTGAAGGCGTTGATGGGACCAACGGCTTATTTGGTGACTTTTGATTTTTTTTTTTTGTTGAATTGATTATTTAGACAATACCAATAAATATATAAAAAAAAATTTGTTTAATTTGAAGAAATTAAAAAAAAAACTTTATTTGAAACCACTTTAGTCTGAATTTTTGTAAAATCTAAACATTTTGTACAAACATTTAATTCAAAAATTTTGATATTTTAAAAATTAAAAAAGAACAACAAAGTGGTTTTTCCAAGATTCAATCATTTAATAACAAACCACTTCTTTAAAATAAATAAAATAAAATAACTTAAAAGCACTTGAGCCATATCAATGACAAACACTTGGCCTGATAGGTAGAAACACATTTTTAATTACCGGCTCAACACTTTTAAATTGTGATCCACCCGCCTATTATTTGTTATCAAGACGTTAGTTCTATCACCTCTGTTTTCTAACTTAACGATATATATATATATCAGAAATTCTATCATTCATTTTGTCAAGTTTTTTAGCTGTAGAAAGCGGAAGGTGGTAGTAACTTTTAATTTCTTTATGACAAATGTTCATCATAAGTCCTGCAAAGAGCAGTATTGTTTTATGTAAGAGAGCTGAAGAAGCTAGCACATTTATTAGTCTTCTTGTTCAAACAAAATTTAGTTATTTTAAAACTGTGTGTATAGTTTGCGGAAAAACAGCTTTAGAAGAGAATGAAAAGAAGAAGAATTTATAGGCTTATTGTTTGATACGTTATGTATTGACATCTTTGTTTTGGACTTGTATTTAGATTTTTCTATAAAGCGTGGTGAACATTTGGCTGTTACTAACTATTTGAGTTGCCGAGAGTACCAAGTATTATTTGAAGTGTTGGATATATTGTATGCGGTTTACTACGGAAGTCAAGAGAGGCCGTCCAGAAGATGAGATTATTATGATAAAAAATTTATTTTCTAATATTGAAAATTATAATTTCAGAGAAGAGAGGAAGTTTTATTATTATTTGTTTTAATGATAGACAGCACGATATTTGAGCAAGTCTTGATACAATTATCGGAAACAAAATAAAAGTGAAGAACGGTTACAAGTAGTTAATGCAGCAGCTGTAATAATTTATGAACAAATACTATCTGCAGTACTTGATGATCAACGCTATCTTCTTTCAAGTCAAATATTCTTTGTTATTTAACATTTTTTGAATTTATAGAGAAATTATTATTAAAGTAAAGGGTTTTTCAACAAGGTCAGGTAGATGTTGAAATGGAATAAAACAAGCTGTGTGTGAGGTATTAACAAAATCTTTTTTTTATTTGAAAAGCCTATGCTTGCCATTAAATGTGGAAAATGACATCGTTCAAATGCCTGCCTCGGCTTTTTATGGTGGTACGGATCCAAGTGGTCTAATTTTCAATTACTCTTCTGCATAGATCTGGCTGAATTTGTTATATTTATTTTAAGGGTATCGGTCGATTGTGGTTTATTTGCATAGATCTGCAACTTTAAGAAACCCCACAAGAAAAAATTTTGCGAAGTTAAATTGCATGATCTTGGTGGCCAATTTAAATTATTCTTGCAAGAGATAACTTTACCCTTAAAACGTTCATGCAATTGTGGTGTTCGCTGTGTGGCACTTGGCGCTATCCTGCTGAAACCACATTTTGTCTAGGTCCATATAGTTCAATTTAAGCTATAAGAAATTGGTTATCATCCTTCTGTGCGCTTGCTGTTGACGGTGATCGCCTCACCAACGTCCTTTTCAAAAAAGTACAAATCAATGACGCCGCCTGTTCAAAATACACACCAATAGGTAACTTTTTAAGGATGCATTATCACCTGGTGTCGTTCCATATACGGCAATTATGCTTGTTAACATTATTTAAAAATGCGCCTCTTTGCTAAAGATGATTTTTCGCCAAAGTTAGGTTCTTCTTTTAAACGATTCGAAACCCAGTCAGCAAACAAACAGCATATGTCTATGGTCAATTGATTCTTGTACGGGTGTAGGCCTAAGTCATGACGCAAAATTTGCTAATCTGCGAAAGCCCGAGTTCTTATGCCTTGAACATACAGATATTGGCTGATTATTTACCGAACCCGTCGTCTCAAATTTGGTTACTAAACGTTGAAGAGTCGACTGTAAAGGCCCATCACGTCTACCATAACTGGCGCAATGCGCTCAACGTTTGCACTAACAAATTTGATAATTAAGTTTTATTATTTGAAAGTGCTGTTCAATTGTGTTACTTGCCATGGTGATTTGGCATAAGTAACTGAATAATAAACAAAAGATTTGTCGGATTTGCTGCAATTCGAGTTAGGCTCTTCAATCAATTGAGCTACTCTACGTTACAAATGTATGAAAATACAGGTGTAGCAAGATTGAGTAAAGTGAACTGAGTTTTAATATAAGGAAACAAGTAATGTATTATTTCTGAAAACATTTGATGTATTACGGATAAATGGTAAATTTTGTGACATATTTAAGCTGCCAGGTTGGAACGGATATAAAAAACACCGGAATAAAAATAACTTTTAATATTAAATACTTTAAGTTCTCTTTTTGTCGTTTGTACATCATCTAGCTAATAATTAAAATATAATTTATACGTCTTTGTTATTTGCTTTGGAAAAAGCCAAAAGTCATGTCTACAATACACGCATTATAACTTTCGATTAACCCTTGTTTCCAAAAACGTTATTGCTGCATTACCTCTAAATTTAGTTTAATCTTTTCTGAATGTACTCGTGAAAATATAAATTAATTATTAATTATATAATAGACAATACTGGAAATTAAGGTATCGGTTGGTATGCATTTAAGACTTGCTACAACTTTTAACGTCTTAAATATATGTGTAAAGTATCCTGTATAGACTGTGTTCACAAATCTAGACATATTATCTGCTTTTTTAACAACAAGAAAATTAAAATTATATGCTTTTTATTCTGATCCCAATGTAAAGTCTAATAATTTTGATGGTTATGCACTTTTTTCGACCTTTTTTTAATTTACATTAACAAACTTCTTTAGATATCCACACTTTTTTTATAATTTTGCAAATGATATCATCCGTAATCCTTTATATTAACTTAATATTTTGTATATTAAAAAACAAGGTAAAACCATCTTGATATTTCTAGATTAGAATCTGTAACATTATTAACTTTTTCCTTTATAATAATTAGTGATTAATCTACTTATTTACTCAAATTTTTTAGACTGTAAAAAAGTTTTATTGTTAAATAAGGTTGACTTGAATGGATTTATCAAAAAACTCTAATGCATTTCAAAGTAATAAAATTAATGCTTCAAAACGTTTATTGAATAATCATGACAATGTATACAATCTTGCATAACTATCTACCTTAACCCCAAACATAATACTGTTTGCGTCCAATTCTGCTGTGTGGCCTATGACTTCTGCTTGGACGCTCATCAAAATCATCATATTTATAATAAGCCATGGTACTAACCATATTGGCCGCAATTATTGCAAAAATTAGAAAGATATAAAACTGAAACAAACAAAATATTTTAATATGTGAGCAAATTATTTACAAAATCGAAATTATATCTATGCGAGTCTTATAAATAAATGGGTAATAATAAAAATATCAGAATAAAAAAACTGAACCGATTTTTTGTGTTTAGGACATCTCGTCAGTCTGTCGCACTATAAAAATCAACACTACTTGTAATAGTTTTTTGTAGAAACATTCAAGTACTATTATGATTTTTAACGTTTTGGATTGAAAGAACATAATTTAGCTGCACTGTTAAATCTGAATTTTGAAATAATATTGTTCTTTTAAAATACAAATAAAATATTAATCAATAATTAAACTTAAAGACTATAAATACTTACCAACTGCATATTGAATTAGTTCAAATTGTCTTTTCAAGACAGATGTAAATTGAATTGTGTCCTGATCTTTTATACTAATAATATGAATGAATTTTAATGAAACTATAAATCACTTATTAACAATTTAAATTATAATTTATTAATAATAAAAATATAATTTATTAACACATTGTTTTCAGTCTTTTTGTTATTCCATTTTATCTCCGATTATTTAGTGAAATGTTGAAACTGTAAGTTAGCAACAATAAATTAAAATGTTTATTATATAATTATTGATTTGCAAATTATTTTGTGTATTATTTATTTACTAATTTGGTCAAACTTAATAATGATGCTTAATAATATTTTATTAACAAATCTGATTCGAATAATTTCATTTAACAACTTATTTCTTTATTTTTTACTTTGAACATTCACAGGTTTTTATAATAAATTTGAGTTGAGTTGTAATAATAATTTAGTAAATACAGTTTTTCTGTATATTATATAGAAATTAATAATGTTCAAACGATATTGCGTATTTGTTTGTGTTTAGGTAAAAAAAGTTGCTGATAGGATTTCTTGCCATTGTATTCATAAATATAGTTAAGAGACTTATTATACTCATTTAAAATTTTATAAAAACGCATTTTTGTGCGTTCTTCTTTGTAAGCTACATTTATGTTTTGGCCCAAAATTTATAAATATGAAATAGTGTCATGGTATTCCGGTGAATTGCTTTACCCTTATACTGGCTTGTTTGGAATAATGCAAACTTGCTTGATACAATTGGACTGAATAATAGTTGTGTTTGTGGTATATTGGCTAAATTGTAAAATATCTTTATTAAAATTTTTTTAAAAAAACATGACAAAGTGGTTTTTTCAAGCTTCAATCATTTAATAACAAATCACTTGTTTAAGTAAAAATAAATTAAATTACTTAAAGGCACTTGTGCCATATCTATGACAAACTTAAGCGGATAGGTAGAAACACATTTTCAAACACCGGCCCAACACTTATAAACTGTGATACCGTCCATCCGCCTATTATTTGTTATCAAGACATCGGTTCCATCACCTCTCTTTTCTAACTTAACAACATTTTTCAGTCATTCTATCGTGTTCTTTAGCTGCATAAAAGCGGTAGGTGGTAGTAACTTTTAATTTCTTAATGACAAACACTTGAAAGAGTGGCCGGGAACACAGTTTTAAATAACCGGTCCAACAATTTTAAACTGTGTTTTTGCTCGCTCACCCAAGTGTTTGTTATCAAGAAATTGGTTACGCCACCTTTGTCATCTAATTTAATGACATTTGTCAGTCATAGACTCATGCTTCTGAGCTGTTAGAACACCGGAGGTAGTAGTTACTTTTAATTTCTTTATGACAAACACTTGGGTGGGTAGTCGGGAACACAGTTTCAAACTACCGACCCAACATTTTTAAACTGTGTTTTGCCAGTTTACTCAAGTGTTTGTTATTAAAAATTTGGTTACGTCATTTCTGTCTTCTTACTTAATGACATCTGTCAGTCATACTGTCATGTTTCTTAGCTGCAAGAATACGGGAGGTGGTAGTTACTTTTAATATATTTTATGACAAACACTTGTGCGTGTGGGCAGGAACACAGTTTTAAACCACCGGTCCAACATTTTTAAACTGTGTTTCCGCCTGCCCACCTAAGTATTTGTCATTAAGAAATTGGTTACGTCGCTATTGTCTTGTAACTTAATGACATGAGTCAGTCATTCTGTCTTGTCTTTTAGCTGCAGAAAGCGGGAGGGGGTAGTAACTTCTAATTTTTTATGAACAAATTTCTAAACCACTGGCCCAACATTTTTAAACTGTGTTCCCGCCTGCTCACTCAAGTGTTTGTTATCAAAAAATTAGTTACGTCACCTCTGACTTCTATCTTAATAAGATCTGTCAGTCAAAGTGTCATGCTCGTTAGCTGCAAGAACAAGGGAGGTAGTAGTTATTTCTAAATTTTTTATGACAAATACTTGGCGGGTGGGCGGGAACACAGTTTCAAACCACTGGCCCAACATTTTTGAATTGTGTTTGTTATCAAAATATTGGTTTTGTCACTTTCTTCTTCTAACTTAATTAGATCTGTCAGTCATATTGTCATGCTCTTTAGCTGTAAGATCACGACAGGTGGTTGTAAGTTCTAATTTTTTTATGACAAACACTTGAGCGGTAACACAGTTTTAAACCACCGGCCCAACATTTTTAAACTGTGTTTCCGCCTGCCCATCAAAGTATTTGTTATCAAAAAAATTGTTAAGTTGCATTCTCTTGTAGCTTAATGACATGAGTCAGTTATTCTGTCATGTTTTTTTAGCTGCAGATAGCGGGAGGTGGTAGTAACTTCTATTTTTTTTATGACAAACACTTGGGAGGGTGAGCAGGAACACATTTATAAACCACTATTCCAATATTTTTTCAAGGTTGTAGAAGGTTAAATTTTTGCATGCGTTAGTTTGATAGCTTACAATAATATGTGAGTTTTTTATTGATTTGATTGGGGCGTTCAAAAAATCAATTACTTAAAAGACAAACAATCTGTGACTGTTTATCATGAGTGCCGCAAAGAGCAGTATTATTTTATGTAAAAAAGATGCTGAGAAAGCTAGCACATCTATTAGTTCTCATGTTCAAAGCAATAGTTATTTTAAAACTCTGTGTAAATTTTGCGAAAAATCAGCTACAGAGGAAAATGAAAAGAAAAAGAATCTCTAGGCTTATTGTTCGATACGTTATGTATTGACATCTTTGTTTTGGACTTGTATTTTGGAATTTGCTAAAAAACGTGGTGAACATTTGGCAAAAGCTATTACTAACTGTTTGTAGGTTTTAGAAAATTGAATTGCCGTGAGTGCCAGGTATTATTTTTGAACTCTTATATTAAATGTATTTATGGTTACATTGACACTATTTATGTATTAGAATTATTAAACGTCATAATTTTTTAAAAATATTTTGCCGGAGCTGAGGCTTGAACCTGCAACATATTATACGCCAAGATTTGGGTTAGGCGCTTTACCAAACTGAGCTACTCAACGTTACAAATGTATAAAAATACAAAGGTAGCAGGATAGAGTAAAATTGTCAGAGTTTTAATATAAGGAAACAAGTAATGTATAATTTCTGAAAACAATGTATTACGGTAAATTCAGTGACATATTTAAACTGCTAGGATATATAATACTGGAATAAAAATAACTTTTATTATTAAATACCTTAAGTTCTCTTTTTGCCGTTTTCACATCATCCAGCTAATTAAAAGATAATTTATACGAATGCCAAATAGCCAAAAGTCATGTCCACAATATACGCATTATAACTTTTGATTAACCCTTGTTCACCAAAGACGTTATTGCTGCAGCACCTTCAAATTTAGTTCAATTTTTTCTGAATGTACTTGTGAAAAAATAAATAAATTATTAAACTATATTTGAAAATAGGAATGACGCCAAAGTAGCTTTTTTCACTACAATACTGAAATCAATATCTTGGTCGGTATGCTCTTAAGACTGGCTACAACTTTTAACGTCTTAAATATATGTGATAAAGTATGGCATATATTAATCTTAATTTGATCACAAATCTAGACTTATTATCAACTTTTTTGACAACAAAAAAATTAAAATTTGAGGTTTTTTTATTCTGATCCCAATATTAAAATGCTGGTAATTTTTATGATTATGCACTTTCTTCGACTTTGTTTTGATTTACATTAACTTCTTCAGATATCCAAACGTTTTTTTATAATTTTGCAAATGATATCATCCGTCATCCTTTATATTACTTTAATATTTTGTTTAGGTATTAAAAAATAAGGTAAAACATCTTGATATTTCTTTGATTAGAATCTGCTACATTATTAACTTTTTTTTTTATAGTAATTAGTGATTAATCTACTTATTTACTCAAGTTTTTTAGACTGTGAAAAAGTTTTAATGTTAAGTGGATTTATCAAAAAACTCTAATGCATTTCAAACTAATAAAACTAATGTTTTGAAACATTTATTGAATCATCATGACAATGTATATAATCTTGCATAACTATCTACGCAAAATATCCATAATACTGTTTGCGTCCAATTCTGCTGTGTGGCCTATGTCTTCTGCTTGGACGCCCATAATATTCATCATATTCATCATGAGCCATGATACTAACCATATTGGCCGCAATTATTGCAATAATTATAAAGATATAAAACTAAAACAAAAGTAAAATATTAAATAAATATGTGATAAAAAGATTTACAAAAACAAAAATATATCTCTGCAAGTCGAGCATATATAACCTTTCTCTTTATAAATGGGTAATAATAAAAATATCAGATTAGAAAACTGAACTGATTTTTTGTGTTTAGGACACTATAATAATCAACATTGCTTGTTATTACAAGCACATATTGTAGAAACATTCAGGTTACTATTATGATCTTAAACGTTCTCAACATGGTCAATTTCAACTGTAAAAAAAGTTAACTTCTAATTGTTTCAAAATCAGAATCCGAGGTATTATCAGTACTAAATATTAAACAAAACAACAAATCCGTATCTAAATTTGACAAAAAAACTTTTTTCTGAAACGACCATATTGTTGACATAGATATGAAAGTATTTAGAAAATAAAGGATGTTAGGTAAACATGTGGCAAAAATTTAAAGGGTTGTTCCTTGGCCTATTTAAGAATATTTGGTCTTATGATTATTTTTGAAAAACTTCTTTGTTTTGAAGATATAGTAAACAAAATTTGCGACAGTTACAACATTTTATTATCAAAAAAGTACATGTAAAGTTGTTGAATCTACAATAAATGTTTGAAATGACTTTTTCTAGCCTGACTACAGGCATTCAATCTTCTTGTCATTGAGTGCCAATTTTTTTCAAACACACTAGGTTGTTTCTAATTGAGTTACATCCAGCAATTATCCGATTTTGCAGTACGTTCAAATTGTTGACTGGAATAGCGTAAACTAATGACTTTAGATAGCCCCATAAGAAATAACCCAGGGGGTTTAAATCTGGGGATTGAGCACACCATGCGTGTGGTCCACCTCGACCAATCCAGCAATTTTCGTATGTTGCTGTTAAATAAACACGAGCAACCAAACTGAATTGTGGTGGTGCACCACATTGCAATTCTTGTTGCTAATGGTACATCATCTAGAAACTGAGGTAGCATGTGTTTCCATAAGTTGCGATACACCTTAGACAGTTGCCTACAATTGTAACCCAAACTTGATGAAAACGATGGTTGTTATGACATTTTTTTATTGCATTTCTTGATAAACTGGTTTCATTGGTGAAAAGAGTCAGGAATTGAGGGATTAAAACATACGTATACGTGGCACCAAGAATCTAGACAGCTTAAATCCGTAATGGACTATCTCATTATGAAACAAAACTCGAACCTAAAAGTGCATGATGTTAGAGCATACCGGGGAGTTGAATGCGGAAGTGATTATTATCTAGTCAGAGCCATAATTATTTTACCATATTAAACAGTCCGCCAGCAGTAGGCCTGAAGCCCAAAGAAAATAAAAAAAAGGAAACACTGGTAGACAGAAAAACTTCAAACAGCAAAGGATGAAAAACAGAAACTATATCACAAACGGCTACAGACACAATCAGATGATAACAAAATTGCTTACAGAAGTTTGCTTGCAAAATTCAACTGAAAAGAATAACAGCTGGTTTACAAAATGTAAAGAACTAGACACATACCTAGGAGGCAGCAAGTCACAGGAAGTCTGGCGATTTATAAGAAATATAAAATCAGACAAAAACGAGAGAACCCAACTAAATATAATAACACCAGATAGATGGATAAGAAACTATGAAACACTGCTGACTGAAAGCCGACCCACTTACATGAAACACCAAGGTGTAGAGTGTCTTCTCGAAGGAGAAAGTGTGGAAATTAGCACAGAGTTTGTTGAAAAAGCCGGTAAACAACTAAAAAATAGAAGTACACCTGGCCCAGGTGGTATTCCTTCCAAATCGCTTAAGTATGGAACAAAATAACTCTTTTACCAAATATCAAAAATGTTTACTAAATGCATCAATGAGGATAAAATACTAACTGAGTAAAAAATGGCGGCGTGGATATTACCAATACACAATAAGGGAAGCAGCACATTCATTCGACTATACGGAAAAATTATAAAAGAACTAATATACAAGGAATAGGATCCGCACGAAATAGAAGAACAAAGTGGCTTCCGATTTTATCTAACCCAGCTAATAGATAAACGGATATCCAGAAATAGAGAAGTACACTTAATGTTTGTAGACCTAAGCAAGGCATATTATAACGTGCCAGTAGAAAAGTTACTCGACAACACGAACATTAATGTTAACTTAATTAGCGCACTGAAAAGAGCTCTACAGACAACAAACATTTCAGATAAAGGTTGGAAACCACCTGACAAGCAGCTTTAAAGTGACAAAGGGACTCGGACAAGGATGCTGCATATCGCCAACACTTAGTGTTGCCCTAAAGCAGTGTCGACAAAAATATCAAAGAATGGGATTGAAAATAGGAGATAACACTTTTTACACATTACACTATGCCAACAATCAGGTGGTAATAGCCCAAGACACAGACGACATACTCTATTTGTCCAGAAAACTTTAGGAAGAATATGGAAAGTGGGGACTCAAAATAAACCTAAGTAAGACTCAATATATGTGTATTAGCAAAAAGCAATAGACCTTGTTATGGACAATTGGAATAAAATAATAATAATAATGGATGATAGCAGAAAAATGGAAAGAACCATTAAAAACCAAATTACCAAGAGTAAGAAAATAATAGATGCGCTAAATTCTACTCTATGGGAACCAAGTATTAGGCAACAGACAAAGATGTTGATATAACACCATTTTTAAAAGTACAGTTACATACGAATGCGAAGTATGGTCTTTTACTAAAACCATGGAAAACAAATTACTTGCCGTTGAAATAGATTTTCTGAGAAGATCAGCGAGAATATCCAGGTTGGACAAAATACGCAATGATGTTGTGAGGGAAATAATGAAAGCCACATCAAAACAACTTGTCTGGTTTGGCCATGTGATAAGAATGCCAGACTAACGACTCCCGAAGCAAATCTATGAGTGGGTTCTTTCAGAAAGAGAGAGAAGAGGACGCCCGGCAATGACATGGAATGTGGGCATCAGAAAGGCCATGTCAGGGAAAAACTTTAATGATGAAGATTGGCAAAGCAGAGTACCGGAAGGCGGCTCTATTTGTTATAAAACCGGAAAAAAAAAGAACTAATGTTTGCAAAAGCCATTAGCATAACGCAATACGTGAAGGAAAATTAGCAGGTAGTAGTGCCTAAACACGCTGAATGTGGTATGGATACAACAAACTGCCCCAAAGAATTTTTAAAACTGTTCAATGACTTACATTTAAAGCAAAGGCAATTTTTTGAATAGATCTACTTGGATCTTTTTTTATCATGTCCAGCACGTTCTGTTCCAGTTGTACCGTTCTTACTGTCATTGATCTTTCTGGCATTCCATTTTGTTTCAATGTGCTTGTCTTTTACAATTGTGTAAATGATTATTATTTTTCATACTTTATACAATCTTATAATAAAACAGTGTAGCAAAACATCTTGATATCTTTAGATTAGAATATGTGTACAACAAGAAATGTTATTGATAAGTAAGGTTAACTTGAATGGATGTATCAACAAACTATACTGTATTTCAAACTAATAAATTTGATTTGTTTTCAAAACATTTATTCAATTATTATTATAATGTATAAAATTTTGCATAACTATTTACCAAACCATTCACTATAATACTGCTTGCGTCCATTTCTGCTGTGTGGCCTATGTTGCTTGCTTGGACGCCCATCAAAATCATCATATTCATCATTAGCCAGGGTACTACTAACCATATTGGCCGCAATTAATGCAAAAATTATAAAGATATAAAACTGAAACAAAATTAAAATATTACATAAATATGTGATTTAAAGATTTACAAAAACGAAAGTGTATTTATGCGAGTCGAGCATATATGACCTATCTCTTTATAAATGGGTAATATTAAAAATATCAGATTAAAAAAACTGAACAAATTTTTTAAGTTTAGGGCACCTTGTCAGTCTGTCGTGCTATAAAAATCAACACAGCTTGTAATAGTTTTTTGTAGAAAAATTCAGCTAACTATTATGATCTTTAACGTTTTGGACTGAAAGAATATAATTTAGCTGCACTGTTAAATCTGAATTTTGAAATAATATTGTTCTTTTAAAATACAAATAAAATATTTAACAATTAAACTTAAAGAATATAAATATTTACCAACTGCATATTGAATTAGTTCAGATTGTCTTTTCAAGAACTGATGCAAATTGAATTGTGTTCTGATCTTTTATACTAATAATATGAATGAATTACAATAAAGCTATAAATCATTCATTAACAGATTTGAATTATAGTTTATTAATAATAAAAATATAATTTATTACACATTGTTTTCAGTCTTCTTGTTCCATTTTAGCTCAGATTATTTTTGTAAATTGTTGAAACTGTAAATTTAACTTTTTATAATTTAATTATTCATTTGGAAATTATTTTCTGATTTATTTAGACAAGATAGACAAGATTTTTTTAATATTTAGAGTAATCCATAGTTAAACCACCCAACGTTTAAGGCTGATTTTTAGGTTAAAATATGAAGTTGTTGTCTATGAACTTATTTCCAAAAAAAACCTGTGTGGAAAATGCGTTAATTTTGCGACTTTCTTTGACAACCTTTGACATTTCTTTGAGTGAATAGATAATTGCAGCTGTATTGTATTTTAAGCGTGTTTTGTATATTTAATCAAAATTAATAATAAGATCATAGTTTTTCCTATACTTTTCAATGTTCAAGAGAGACAGGATCAATTTCATTGCGGTTCTAAGAAGATAGATTTTTCTTCAGAATTAAAGAAAATCAGATCTGATCTTAAAGCTTTTCAATAAAACGCTTTCTAGCAACACGAGTACTTTGATTAAAATCAATATATAAATAAATTATTATCTGTTTATTTAATTATGTCTAAACTAAATCTAAAACTTAATACCAATGGAAGTGTTTGTCTGATGTACTAAACCAATTCTTAGAGAATAGTTGGTAAAGTATCTGGAAGCTACAGCAGCTTTAAAGTTTAATCATGCTCGATCCATTCTTTGTAAGGATTTTTGGCCTGCAAATACAGAGTGATTCTTGACCTATGCGCATAAACTCGAGGAATTATAGTTTACAATCAATATTATTGATAAATGTAGTAAAAGTTTTATAATAAGCGAGATAATGAATTATAAAGTTTTTGGAAAGTTTAAATATATATTACTTAAAAAAAATCGGAGTGCCATGCTAAAATTAAAATAATAAAAATTTAGTAAAGCTTTTAATCAACTAATTATCAAAATAATAAACAAATAACAAAAATGCAAAATTATTAGAACACTTAACATTATAATAAATGCTCAAAATTATTTCCTCTATTTTCCAAACACATCATGCACGTTGCACTCTCTGTGGTTGCCAAATTGTGTTAGCGTCAGCTAGTATGCAATGTTGCAACTCTTTAACACTGTGAATTTCGGTAGCGTATACCAGATGTTTCATATGCCCTCAAACATAAAAGTCTAGGGGATTTAGGTCAGGTGATCTAGGAGTCTAGGCAGTTGGACCTCCTCGACCAATCCACTTCCTCGGGAACACATTGTTCAAGTGTTGTCGCATATCTATTGCAAAGTGTGGTGGAGCTCCGTCGTGAAGATACCACATGCGCTGTCTAACATTAATTGGAACTTCTTCCAGTAGTGCTGGTAGCGTCTCTTGTAAAAAAATTAAATAAACAGCGCCCGTTACACAATTTGGAAACAAAAACGGTCTAATAAGATGGCCGTTTACAATTCCAGCCCATACATTCACCGAAAATTTGTGTTGAAAGTTTGTTCGCCGGGTAATGTGTAGATTTTCAACGAGCCAATAATGCGTATTGTGAAAATGTTTCTCCGAGTATTCATTAAAAAGCATCAGGGACAGTAAACACCCTTGGCAATCCCCACGTTTAATATCTATCTATTTTGTATCTTTGCCTTCAAGCGTTATAAAGGCTTTCTGATTCCAGTAAAGTTTCTGGATGATGCGGACTCCTTCCCATCTTGTCTTAAGTTTTTTAGGTCTTCTATCAATTTGTTGTGTCTTACTTTGTCGAATGCCTTTTGATTATCTATGAAGCATTAATAGACCTTTTTTTGATGGTCAAAGTATTTTTGCACAAGTTTTTGTAGTGCGTAAAGAGTTTCTCGTGTTTTAAGGCCGCTTCGAAATCCAAATTGCTCGTCACTATTTTTGCTTTCACATTTACTAAATATTCTGTTTTTGATAATGTTTAAAAATATTTTCAGAGTATGGCTTATTAAGCTGATGAGTCGGAAGTTTTCATTAACTTTTTTTGGAGTTGTTATAAACGCGAATTTTAATCATTTATTTGGTATTTTATAAATTCTGTTGAAGAGGTCAAGGATGATTAATATTCTCGTCTTCGACTAGTTTTATTGTTTCCACATGAATTTTGTCTGGTCCGCTTGCTTTGCCTATTTTTGCAGTTCTAATTGCATATTCAACTTTTGTTTGAAGTATAGGGGCGTTTATTTCATATGTAATTTCCGTGTTTGTTCGATTATCTGCAAAAAGCTAATAAAGCTTTCCCATGTTTTTATGCGTTTATTTTTATTCAGGATTATTTTCTTGTTTTCCTCTGTCAGAATTGTTGTAGGTCTTTTTTAATTAACTTAACTTGCCTTTTTAAGTTTCTTGTGGAGATTAAAGCTTTTTATGGTTTTTTTCTAGCTCTTTAATTTCTCTGCATTGATCTTATAACCACTTGTCTTTGGCTGCTTTTATCTTTATTTGAATTTCTTTATGTACTTTTTAGTAGTTTTCCGTATCTAGGTTTTTACATGCTCTTTTCTTTTTCATCAGCTCGAGGATCTCTACAGTCATCCACTTAGCTTTTTGGACGTGCATACGTTTTCTGCTATGACTTCTTATAAAGTAGCTTCAAGTAGACCCCATTGTTTGTTTATGTCATCATCTTCTCCGTGTTCCATCTTGTTGAGTTTTTTGTTTATTTTTGTTTGTATTTTACCGATGTCGATAATATGTTTGGCTGGGGGTTTCCGTATAAATTTTAATTTAGCTATCACGGGATTATGATCGAACGCTATGTCCTTATGGTTCCTTATTATATGTGTCGGTTTGTGTGTAGGTGACGTTCATGTGTAGAGTTGTCTTATCGGTAATTTAAACAACTCCCTAAAATCTCCTATAATAATATTAAGTTGGTGTTTCTTGGGGCTTCTTACGTTCCACGTTGCGATTGTTAATCATTTTTCTTGGGGCTATTGTTTATTTTTCCTGTCATATTGAAGTGGTTTTCTTGGAAAGTTGGAACTCGGATAGTTTCCCATTGCTTTTCAGGGTTTGTAGTAGTCCTACCTGACTGAGGACTGTAGACGTCGCCGTTAATTAATCAATAGTTTTTCCGTTGGTGTTACAATCTTACATAATCTTCTTTGAAACGACCATATTGTTGACATAGCTTCAAATGTATCTAGACTAAAAAACTAAAATTTCTTAATAGATGTAAAAAGTTTTTTACTTCTGTTCAATTTTTGCATATACATTGGCAAACCAAAATAATAAAATTATGACTTAGTTTTGGAATTTTTTGTTTTAACCTTGTTTTCGCTTTCGGATACGTTGTCCCAACTCATCCCAGACATGTTCTATGAGACTCATGTCCGAGCTGAGAGCTGGCCAATCGATCCGCAAAATTTCTACTTTATCCAGATAATCTCTGACAACTCTGGTTACGTGAGGTCTAGCATTATCTTGCATGAAAATGCCACGCTTGTCTATTGTTGACATAAAGGGCATAACATGATCTTCGAGAACTTCCATAATGTATCTGTGAGCTGTCCGGGAGCCATTCTCTATAAAAACCAACTCTGTGCGTGCTTTGGTAGAAATTTTTGTCAAAACTATAACCGATCCAACGCCAAATAAAAGTCGCTCATCAATACAGACTGAAGCGTATCTTTCTCCGCGCCTTCTCTACACTTTCCGACGTCCGTCTGATCCATTGAGGCAAAAGCGCGACTTATCTGAAAACAGTACCCTGCTCCAGTCCTTATTATTCCATGCCCGGTGGTTTCGGGCAAAAGCCAATCTTACAACACTATGTCAGCGTTGTAAAGGTAGACCTGTATCCATCATTCACAAAGCCTTCTCCTAACGGTTGATTCACTCACATTTACAATCTCTAACTTCATGGAGTTGATTTTGTAGACTTTGGTTTACAATTTGCAAACATAAAATTAAAACAAAAAAATTTAAAAATAAGTCATGTTTTTAAAGTGACTTCTATATATCTCTGCTTTTGCTTGCCAGTGTATATAAAACTTATATTTGTATTGAATATTGTTTCCAAGTATGGAGAGGAGCATCGAAAACTTTACTATCTCTTCTAAATTCAGAAACGAGCTATTTGCATTATTGCCGATCCAAAATTGACTAATGACTTAGTTACTTTACAATACAGGCGTAATATTGCAGAGTTTTGCATTTTTTATAGACATTTAAAGGAACAATGTTCAAACGAAATACAAGACAATTTGCTATCTAAACAAATATTTACTCGTAGTACAAGGCTTGCTAGGAATTTTAACAAATATTTACTGGCTGATCCGATATGTAGGACCAAAACTTTTAAGAGAGATTTCTTTAACCTACTTTTATCGACAAATGGAATAAACTTCCAAATTCAGTTGTAAAAAAATTTGGGTTCACATCATGCTGACGCAACAACTATTCGCAAAATACTACCCTAAGAGGGAAATCTGTTGGTAACAGGGCATGTACACGCTGCACATGGTAGGGATACAGTAATGTATGCTTTAATATGCGCCATACCCTAGTTTGATTGGCAATTATCCAGGTACTGATGTCAGGACGTTCTTTAGCAATATCGACAATATCCTCCTCGAGATTAAATTTATGTCTTGGACTAGATCGTCCCCCATTTTGTCCAGGTCTGGGCTGCAAGTGCCCAGTTTCTCTTGCACGCTGTACCAAACGTACAAACGATCTACGAGCTGGATGATACCTTTGAGGGAATCTCTCGGAATAAAGGAGAGCTGAAGCTACTGAATTTTGATGAACTTCTCTATACACCAATATCATATCCACAAATTTTGCATTAGTCATGTTATGTTGCGCCATAATTTAATTTTTTTTACACACTGACAGGCGCCATTTTTTTTTCTTCATTTTTTTGGCAACAACCGCTAGGACTTCAACGTGCATTATTTTAGTTTTGGCATGGCACACCGATTTTTTTCAAGTAATAAACTTTCCAGAAATTTTATAATTCATTATCTTGCTTATTATTAAACTTTTACTACATTTTTTATTTAATAATATTGATTGTAAACTATAATTCTTCGAGTTTATGCGCATAGGTTAAGAATCACCCTGTAAAGCGGTTAAGAAATTTATTAATTATAGGCAAGTTAATAATGTTCCTGCTTTATCTTTGGTGGATTTTTGAAATCTAGATCTAGCCAACATCTAAACCCGTCACTAGGAACTCCATCGGAATCTCTATCTTTTACCAAAACGTTGGGGGTATAAAAACTAAGCTTAAAGAACTTATGCTGGCTGTAGCTGTATCTAACTGCGATATTATTGTGCTGACCGAAACCTGGCTTAATCACGACATTAGCAATACGGAGCTACAATTAATTGATTACAGTTTGTTTAGAAGTGATCGCTCTTCATTAACAAGCCCTAAGGTGGACGGAGGAGGTGTTTTAATTGCTACTAAAAATTGTTTTAATTGTACTTTATTACAACTTACTTTTCTAAGTGTTGAACATTTGTTTGTAATTATTTAGTTTAAGTTTATATCATATATTATCAATGCAGTTTACTTACCAATACCGAGCTACAAACTGTTTGTATTGATCACACAGTCGTGCATTCAAAGTAGTTTGCTTTTCTTCGATAATCAATTATTAAATTGTCGGTCATTTCTTGATCCAACGCAGCCTGAGACATGTTTCTTGTATCGGAACTCACCCGCCTGAATTTCTCTGGGAAATCAGTGACTAATTTGTCGACTACACATTCGGCAAGCGGTCCTTATATTAAAACTGGCCTGAATTTCGGATCTGAAATAAAATTAATGATGTAAGTGATATGAGGTTACGTTAACAAATATTTCAAAACTACTCAACAGTTAAATTTGTTTCTTGTCAAACATTACATTATAATCATAATTTATTGAAAGATTTCATCAAACTAGACGTCATGATCTGTCAAACTGGATATCATAACCAGTAAAAAAAAAACGGGCCTCAAAAAGGCGGTGAATTAAGCGCAATCTGTGAACCGAAAAAAGCAGATACCTCAGAGATCGGCGTTTGTGTCCAAATTCCATACCCGAAAGATCTAAAACACATTTTTGAGATTTTGGCTATCTGCAAGTAAGAGTCTGCAATGCGGAAGGGCCCACAAGCATACAGACCCCCCGGACGTCTATTTAAATATCTTTTGCAAAAAAATTGTGTACTCTGTGTAATAGTTACGGCCGGATAATTTTATTATTGACATTTTATGAATAAAATTTTGCACTTTTCAATTGTTTTTGGCCAGTTTTTGTTTCTTTTTGGAGATACTTTGAGAAAATGTTGACATTTTATTAATAGAATTTCTTTTCAACAGTTTTTGGCCGGATTTTGATTCTAAAGTCCCCGTCCCAAAGTTTCAACAATCCTATTCAAGCGCCACTGCCCACTCTCATCTTTTCAAAACCGTGCCGCTATTCTCTGCATATAAATAATGTTTTTGAGGTTATGTGATAAAACCGACCGATTCTTATATAAAGCAATTTTAGATTAATGTAAGTTATATTACTTGAATTCGTTTTCTCACTGAATCTGTATTATCACTTTTAAAGAAATTCCAATGCCGTCAAAAACAAGAATTTATGTAATTTGTTTGAAATTAGTTAAAAATTCATATTTAAAATAAACTTACAGTCCAGTCGTTTGACCCGTTGATACGAACACTGAGACAGATCTTCATGCAGAGTACCATTATCAGAATACTATCCGGACGATATGTTATGAAAACTGGCCAACTCTTTCGAATCCCTGGATCCACTTCTTTGATGCTTTTTGCGTCGGAAAAAGGTTCTCCTTGCCGATGTATTTCCCCGGCTTTCTAAATCTCCGCTACTTCGTCTAAGCAGCAACTCTTCTTCAACCCTATTAGTAATAATAATATAAATAATAAATTAAATTAGTAAACAAATATCTTACTTGTATTTGCTTGGAATAATGCCGCATTGTTGACGATGTCCTTCGCTATCCAATATCCAAGCCCTCCAATGACCCGGAACTCCATTAAACATTGTATTATCAACATATAAAACATCATCTGTATTAAAGCATAATTGCATGTTATCTGTAAGATCGCTGCCGCTTCTATCAAACCCGCATTGTACATACAAGCTATCACCAGGTTTATCTTTAATCTCATTATACCGGTTAATTTTATAATGCGATAAAACTGTTACTTTATCAGCCGGTTTTGCTAATTCATAAGCAGCCTCTTCAGCAGTAGCATGCCTTAAATCGCTTCCATTATATTCTAATATTTGATCACCAGTCCGTAATCCAGCGTGATAAGCCAATGAATCCGGTTGGACTGAATGTATAAATATGCCGACTGCATTACCACCCACTAAGGATATTCCTAAATTAGATGTTTTTAATGTTTTGATGCATAAATATCTTCGTTCATCTTCGTTGCGACTCGCACTACTCTGTCTCTGTAAGTTTGATGAGGCTTGTTGGCTTCGACTTAATGTGTTTTGACCGACGAGTGCGGATGCCGGTAGACTCAATTGGGCTGGATGTGATTTGCGTATTTCTTTAGGTGAATTGCAAGGTGTCGGTTCGCCATCTCCATCTTCGTTAGAACTCGAGCCGGAACAGAAACCTGAACCTTCCCATTCATTGTATTCTAAAATTAATATGATAAAGTAATGAAAACGCAATAAAGTATATTGAATATGCAATGTTAGTTATTTTTCCGATTGGTTGTGTTGCAAAGCTTGCTGACGAGAGGTGTCTAACTTGAAACTGTAATGTCTCACTTTGAGTCAAATGCAATTTGTATACGTTACGTTTTTAATTTAAATGAGTTAGTCTACGCTTCCACTATTGCTATAACGCAAAGGTGTACCCGTAATTAAAAATATGATAATATCCTAATACTGGCAAGAATTAAAAAAAAACTCCACACATTACAACAAAATCTTACGGTTTAGTGATAAAACTAAGTCGGTATGTGATAAATATTTAGATCATTGTTATTCCGTTGAATCTATCGCTAGCAAATATCCCAACAGTAAACTAATTTCACTAGGCGGTTATAATCTACCCGCAGCGGTATGGGTAAATGATGAGTTAGGCATAAGTATTATTTGTAATAATAATTATTTTGCTCATTTTGTTGCAAAATGTTATGGATTTCTAAACTGCGCTTAATGTATTTCTATACCTAATGATGGTGATGTGTTCTTAGATTTTGCTTTTCTAATATCTTTGATATTTCTGTGATTAATGCTGTAGATGTTTTGCTAAAACTTAGCTAACATCATAATGCTTATGTGATAGAATAGTAAAATGAGATACTAGTCGTGATGTAATTTGCCGACTTTAACGCAATCAATAACTTTTTGCTGAATGTTAATTGGTCTGCTCATTTTTATAATAAAATTGTGATGTTGATAATTGCGTTAATATATTTTATTCTGTGTTGCATTTTCCTATTAACTGTTTAGTCCCCAAAAAACTGTGACGTGAAAACAATTTTTCAGTTTGGTTTAATAAAAAATTGATTTTACTTACTAGACTCAAAAAAACTGTTCATAAACGTTATAAGTCTTCAAGATTTTTGTCCGATTATAACTGGTTTTAATCAATTCGTATTTTGTTTAATAGTCTCAGTACATGTCTATACAAGCAATAAATTACTCAAACAGAAATCAATCATTTAAAGCAACCCTAAACACTTTTGAAAATTTGTTAGTGACACTAGAAAAACTAATGATTTTCTAGCTACAATGACTATGTTAATAGTTTTGCTGTTTTTTTTTTTCTATTTACAATACACAAATTCATCCAACTTCATTGTTTGACTTTAAGAAAAACGTATTACATAAATCATTTTCAATTAATCTGTTGGATATATTTAAAAGGATTGAGAACTTTAAATGTAACTTTAGCACTGAACCGGACGGTGTTCCATCTATGCTGTTAAAACAATGTATATGTTCAATTTCTACGCCATTGCATTTACTTCTCTTAATGAAGCTAAGTTTTTTCAAGTTAGGAAACAAAACTGCATTATGTCTTTGCATAAATCCGGAACTAAGGAGGATATTACTAGTTATAGAGTTATATGCATCCAGTCTGCTATTCCTAAGTTCGATCAAATTGTAACTGGTCAAATACAATGAATATGCAAAAGCATTTTAGTGTAACAGCAACAAGGGTTTTGTGAGGGCCGTTCTATTCTCACAAATCTTTTTTGTTACGAAAATGATCTTTACACAGATTTTTTAAACGGATTGCATTAATCATAGAATTTTGATTGCTAAGCTTTGGGCTTTGGGGTTTTATAAATCTGTTGTTGAGTGGTTATTGAGCTTTTGGGAAAATAGTACTAAAATTATTAATTTTTTATCAAATTGTTGTTCTATCTGGGATTTCTCAAGGTTCTCATTGTAGACCAATTCTGTTTTTACTCTTTATTAATAGTACATTTGCATTGTTAGAAGAAAGAATGTTTTATAAACTAAAAAATGTTGATGATGGGTCTTGGTCCGTGGTGGTTAAAATTTTTATCGTTTTTCTTGAGGTTTGTATTTGTTGCCAGTCCACTAGTGAACGGTTGTTGGCTTGTCGTCAACTAGGTACACTGGGTTTACTTTTATTTGCTGTTTTTTTAAGTTCGTGTATTTTGTCCAAAGAGGCATTGTTAAAGACTAAGTTTGTTCTGTTTGATTCAGTTTTGATTAATGGAATCTAAACGTTAAGTTGACCATTGATTGTAGTCTGTTTGTTGATATACTAGGTATTTTCTAACTAGAGGCAAAAAATTAAACTATAGGCACATTTTTAAATTTCAAACAGACAATCTATCTATATATATATAGACGCGTTAACCATCAATATGAAGCCCAAAACAGTATGTTGTGCGGATGATACCAAGCTCACTAAAGTTTTACGAAGCCCGTTTTGGGCTTCCTAAAAATTTTTATGTATAATGAACCGATATGAAAAATGAAACTATCCTGTACTTTTTTAGCAAAATTTATTGGGCTTCCTATGTCGGTATACCATCGCAAATTATACACTTATAGTTCATTATATGCAACTATAGAGGGCTTACGTTTTAAACTGCATATACAGTACATATGTTTTACGGATGTTAGGAGCCAATCATGTTTTATGAATTATATGAAGCCCTTAACTTTGGCATCAGTGCTTTTCTATAAATCAGTCTATTACAATAAAATGTTTGAAAAATATAATTGATGGTTGTGACCTCTACTACATGATAATTCATGTTTATGAAATAATAAAACAAGTTACTATTTTTACTTACTTTGGCTCTACTAGAGCCTTCAACAGAAGCAATAAGTTATATAACTATAAGTAGAGCCAAAACTAGTAATGTATTTGTAAGAATAAATTTGGGATAAAAAATATAGTAACTTGTATTATTATTTCATGTTTGAAGAAGTAAATACACAATATATTATTATTATTTTTTAATTTGTTTTGTATGGTTATGTACTACGTTTAAGTAATTGTTTTTTTTTTTGCTATGTTAAATTTAATGCTTGCATTACTTTTTTATCAATCCCCTTCAAACAAGTTGTAAGACTCTAGCTATAGCAGATTTTTAATATTTTTTAAATTTTTTATGGCATGTGCTATCAAATTCAGTGCCGTGACTAGCTTCTGATGCGCTCGGTGCAAAAGCGTCATTTTGCGCCCTCTAAACTACACAATTATAAGGTATAGGTAGTTTTCTGCGCCACAACTAAACTGCGTCCGGTGCGGGTGCACCGACGGCACCGCCCTTGTTACGGCAGTGATCAAACTGTCAATTAATAACAACATAATACTGTCCAAAGATGTTGCAATAGTTAGAGTTAATATAGTAAAGAACTTGTTGCCTATTTGAGCTTTGTTGTGTTGCAAGTAGACTTGTTTGCAGAGGAATATAATATTAAGCAGGAATTCTTTAACAAAAGGTCGTCTATAATGCTTATTTTAGAATTCTAAACATTTTTCGTACATTGTTACAGGTTTCTCCTTAGATGGTTTTTAAAAGTTGATGCTGATGAGCTACGGTTATAATTTGGAAAAGTGACGTTTTGACCTTACTTGGCGTTTAACTGATGTATGCAAGTACAACGCTTTGAAGGGTCTCCTCTATACTGGCCATGTCAAGCCAACAGTTTCCCAACATGGACTCTCTATTGTATGAGAGGGCATCTACATAGCACCTGCTCAATCGTCTTGTCATTCATTTCACAATCTTTACATGTTGGATTATCTCCAATACTAATCGAATACATGTGTTTTCTTAGTTGGCAGTGTGACAGTCACAAATAGTAATCGGCTGTCTTAGCATTTGAGGTAGTCATTGTTTCCTTTTTTTGTCTACAGCCAGAAGTGTCATTCCAGCGTCTATCCAGTGCGTTATTTTTAAGAGGTTATTTAAACTTTTGAGTGTTAAAGAGATTCATGGTTTAGGTTCACACGTCATAAGGGTTGACCCGCTAGCCCGTCCGCCTCAATGTTACCTACTTTGTTGGAATGTCCTTATACCCAGAGCAGCTTGATGTTATTTCCACAGGCTGCTAATGAAAAGACACAAGGACATTCAAAAATTAGCTTCAATGTGATTTTAGGCTTGTTTATAGCAATTAAGGCCGCTCTACTGTCTGTTAGAGTTTAGGCATTCTTGCCAGATATTTTGCGAGTTACTTTTTTCATAACCCCATAAGTTGTACTACTTCTGATTAGAAGATAGATGTGTGCGTTACTAATGGTAAAGATATTTTGAGATCCAGATTTTGCGAGAAGATTCTCACTTTAGAACTTTTATTGGTTTTTGGACCATCCGTGTAGATTCGTATCATTAACTTCGTTCTGCTCATCTTGTTTATGTGTGCGCACGTTGTAAGGTTTTTGAAACACAAAGAAGGATGACATGTTATCTGTTTGTGCTTTTAACAGAGGAGTTTTTTTAACAGCCTGTTCCAGGAGAGTTAAGCTTTCCCTGCAGTGTTAAAGTTTAACTGCATTTAGATGCAAAGCGTATTGGTTGAGTGGTGGCAAGCAGATTGTTGGCAGCAGGTGGCAATGGTTGCAGCGGTTGCAATAGATGATCGGGTCGGCGTCTGTGTAGGTAAAGTGTTTATTTGTTGCAAGGTGTTTGTTTTTGTCTTCTCATTTTAAAATTAAGAAAACCTTTGGGTATATTTAACAAATTAGTATAAAAATAATTTATTAATTAAGTTTTCTAAATTTTTGCATAAAAATACAAAACTCCGATTTTTTTTTATGCAAGAGTTTCTGTGAGTTTATACAAAAGGAGTTTTATACAAAAAATATTTACATTTAACTCTAGTTAGTTGAAAGGAGCTCATATCTGAAACTATGTTGATGATTTGGCAATAGGTTTATAACTTCCGTGTGATTTCTGATTTTGTCCAAGGTTATTTTGTGAATAATTTCTCAAATTTTATTAAAAAATTTTATGAATACAAAAATGTGACGTTAGCATTGTACTTGTAATGTAAGTGGGAAACTTTACAACCTTGTAAGAAAATACTTTCAAGCTTTGTTTTGAACCTGGTTCTAATTTTGGTTTTAAATGAGGAAACATATTTCTTACTTTAGACGTCCAATCCAATTTAAAAAAATCAGCAAAATTAGTACGTTTCCTACAATATTTTATTTTTTTGTGGATTCTTTTTAAGTGGTCCAAATCTAAGTCTTTGTTGTAAAACGGCGCGCATTAGAGTTGTCAGCAAATAATTTGACCATGTTTTCCAAAGTATATTTAAAGCTTCTTTGTCATAAATAAAAAGAAACGGTCTACGCTTATTTTTACACATTAGATTATCTTTGTTGGAAAAATTTTGAACGGATTTTCAGCACTGATTTTTGTACTTTTTACTGCCTTCTTTATCTCACCATTGAGTTAGTTTAGATTTTTGGCTTATCAGCCTAAAAAATAACCTCATAATTAAACTGATTTAGTTTGTTTTGGTCAATTAAGTCATAAAATTTTGATATTTAAAGTTAGATGAGCTGTCTGGTTTTCTATTGAAACCCAATCTATTTTACTTTTCGCAAAACCTGTAGACTTTTCCATTGCTAGCGAGATGAGTCTAGTTAAGTCAAAGATAACGCTGTCAACTCTTTTAATTGTTTGAATATTAAGAAGCGATGTGATGCTCTGTTCTAGAGTGTAAGAAAAACGTCTAATCGATCTTATAGACCGACTCTTAACTTTCTGTTCATTCCTTCCATAAAGATTAAAGACTATTGGACTATGGTCTGAGCTAATGAAATAGTAGTATAAACTAAGAGGATGTTGAGTTAAGCAATGTCACAAACATCTCCAAGGACCCTCATTTTTAACTAAACAAATTATAAGTATTGACATTAATAACCAATCAAAAAGCTTTACATACATTAATATAATTTTTTTTAAATATTAATATTATATATTTAGAAATTACTTAGTTGTCACAACAACAATTAGTTATTGTATAGATTAATTTTTTTTACAATGATCTATATATAGCATTAGAATACTAACATTATATTATTTATTTAAAACTATTATGTGATAAATTATTTATATTCAACAGCCACATTTCTTAAAATATTTGTCCGATTGATTTTCTAATATTTTATGCGGTTTAATAGCGAAAAAATTGGCAACACCGTTGGGCGTCAAATAAACCGTAGGCAATATAAACATATGCACTTAGGCTTCGCAATATCCGTGTTGTCTTGTAGGGCTAGCATAACCTGACAAATCTATACAAAATAAATTTATATATAAACTTACCCCTCGCATATCAGATATAATTATATTCATTATTAAAGAGTAAATTTGCAAAATATACAGCAAAACTGTTTTTTTAAGACCGGGTTTCTGGTGGCCTATAGTGTATACTGGGCTTCGCATCATCCGCGAGGTACGTATATATATATATATATATATATATATATATACATATATACAGGGTGTAGATTAATTGGCAGACAAATGCCAGATAACTTTGTAGACCGTGCCAAAAGAAAACGAAAATCTTAATTCCAAAATCCTGAAAAACTCTTACACATTATTTAAAAAACTTTATATTTAGCAAAAATTACGTAAAAAAAAACATTTGTAACAATGGTAACAGCAAACAAAACAACATTATTTTAATAAGTTTTCAAAATTATTACCATGAGCGTTGATGCAAGCTTGACAACTCACTAAAAGAGAATGATAAACTGCTTTAAAATCTGTTGTGTTTTGAATGTGCAATGCATCATTTGCAATTTTTTCTTGTAGCTGCTCCACGTTGTTTATTGGCTCCGCATAAACCAATTGTTTTATTTGTCCTTGCACATAAAAGTCCGATAGGATTTAGATCAGGAGATTTTGAAGATTAGTTCACTGGATCTTTTCTATCAATTCACTTATCATTAAAATTAATGTTGAGCCACCGAACTACATATTGCCTAACATTGGGCGGTGCTCCATCGTGCTGGTACCACATCCTATTACGCAAGGCAAGAGGGACATTGTTATTTAACAATTTTTTTTTAATTTGATTTTTGAAAAATTTTGCGTATTTAATCGAGGTATTAGAATTTGAATTGGCAGTAGTTGCCCATTAAAACCCCACACCATGTGTTAACTAAAAATGTTTGTTGATAAGTTTGTTCCCTAACTGCGTACCGATTTCCTAATGACCAGATATGCTTTTTATGTATATTGTTAATGACATTTCTTGTGAACATAGATTCATAGCTCTACAATATTTAACTAATTATTGTGCTGCTTTGCCTGTTTTCAGGTGTTGTACTTTTTAATAGTGATATGGGTGAAGAATTTTTCTATTTAAGGTTTTTCAGATAAAGTTTTTAGATAGTTGTAAACGGGTAAAAAATTGCTTAACGTTGACTCTTGGTTTATCAAGAACTGCGTCATTTATTTGTTCCTCTTCTGCTACGCTGTGCTGTTGATGTACCTCCAATTCGGCAATTTTTAATTCTAAATTTACGGACCCTTGAAAATGCGGCCGAAAATAGGGCATTACCAGTACAGAATTTGTAAACAAAAAGATATCTGCGTACTCTCCGATATTGAACACCATTTTTATCTTTTTATCAAATTTTGCTAATCAAACCAAAGAAAACGATTTTGACAAATATCAAAAGCTTGCATCAACGCACACTTGTTAAAGGTTGTTTTTTTTTTTGTTAAATTAAAAGTTTTTTTTAAATAATATGTATTTTTTATTATCTCGAAAAGGAAGCGAGATAGACAAAAAAAAAATTAGATTTTCTGTTTGAAATTAAAAAATGTACTTAAAGTTTCATATTTTGCCTCCAGTTAGGAAACACCCTCTATATATAGGGTTTTTTGTTTTGAATTGGTATCCAGTTGATATAGATGAGGTACGTTTCCAATTAAAATGTAAGCAAAAGGTTAATTAAATATTAACTTATTTGTCAAATATGTTAAAAGTGATGTTTTTAGAACGTTTTATAGCTGCATAAACGTAACTTTAAGTATAATTAAACTATCAAAAGTGACATTTAGCAGTACTAACTAAATATTGACAAAATTATTCCTTTTGTGGTCTAACAAAAGTAAAACTTTTAACCATAATTTGAAAAATAATAGTTGTGACACAAATAATGTTTTGTAAAAAAAGTTATTTTTCTGTCAAACTTGACTTTTAACTCAGTTAAAAGTAAAGTTTAACTGTCAATGCAAAATTTGTCTAAAAAAAAAATTATTTATCTATTGGTGCTAATGTCTGATAAACGTTATTTTTTTTATGAATAAATAATAATTGTTAGTTATGGCTGCAACTTTTGGTGATAAACATTCCGTTTGCCCACTGGACAATATTTTTCAAAAAAAAAGGTAAAAGTTTATTTTCAGTTTGATGTAACAATTTAGTTTTAAACCCTATTTTTCTAAATAAAAGTAATATTTCTATAATTTTGTATTTTTATTCTAGTAATTTTTTCAAACCCAAATTGTTATGGTAGGTTGGATCAAACTAAATTTTTATTTTAAATTTAATTTAGAAAAAATTTTAAACTAATAAAATAGGTTTGTTTTTAAAACATTTATTCAAATATCTTTTCAATTATATATAATTTTGGATTATTTTCCACCATAATATGGAAAATACGAGTAATGCTTCCGTCCTTTTTCGTGATGAGACGCATAGTTTCTCCTGGGTAGATGTTCAAATGAATCTTCGTTATCATATTTATAGTAAGCCATAGTACTAACCATATTGGCCGCAATTAATGCAAAAATTAAAAATATAGACAACTAGAACAAAAGTTAAAAATTAAATAAATAAGGGATAAAATGATTTACAAAAAATAAAATATTTGAATGCAATTAATAAATTTAATAAATATAAGTACTTACCAACTGCATATTGAATTAGTTCAGGTTATTTTTTCAAGAACTGATGTAAATTGAATCAATGTCCTGCTATTTTATACAAATAATATGATTGATTTATATTGAAACTATAAATCACTCATCAACAGATATGAATTAAAATTGATTAATAACTAAACTATAATTTATAACACAATGTTCTCAGTTTTATTTTAGCTGAGATTATTCTATAAAATATTACAATTGTAATTATAAAATTCTTAAACAATAATTTATTAACTACTTTGATCTAACTTAAACAATCTACACATATTTTGAATAATGCTTTATTAACTACCAGATTTATTCCAATCAAATAATTATCAATTGGTTTTTTTACCTTTGTTTAAATGGTTAGGTGAAGAGAATGTAACAATTTCTTTTTCTTTGGATGACCAACACTTGGGGTAGCTCCCTTTATGATTACTATCTAGTAGTTTGAACTGAAGTTTGTAATCAATTAATTGGAAATTTGTTTTCTTTGCAAGCGTCAGAAGACGAGTAGGAGGTGATATTTAATTTTTTGATGACAAACAGATTATTCCAGATTAAGATTACCATCATGTAATTGAACTGAAGTTATCTAAGAATTTTATTTTTTTTATCTTTTTTTGCAAGTGTTTAAAGTGAATCCCTTAGGCAGTGGAGGAGACGGTGATAACTAATCTCATGATAACCAACATTTGGGCAAGTGGTGGGTCACTTCAGATTATAGTTACTATCCAATAGTTTAAATTATAATGCCGACCTACTTGCTCGAGTGTTTGTTGTTAAAGAATTTGAATTTTTTTTTCTGCAAGTGTTATAAAAAGAGAAGGTAATATCCAATCTTTTGTTGACCATCACTTGGGTGGGTGGTTGCTTCACTGTTACCGGCTGGGGTTTGTGACTGCAAAAGGTGGCAGCTGGTTTATACCCAAGGCTTGTTCTGAAATGGTTTTCCGGAGCGTCAAAAAACTAGAAGTTTGCACGAAGGGCACTGCTAAAGTTTGCGGAATCAAGTACTGCCTGTATTGCCCGCGTTCTGCGATTGTCATATTTGTAAAATTTGTCGTTTTTCACCTATAATTCAGTTGACAGTACGATTTCAAACTGGTCGGTTTTATTTCAACAAAAGTTAACGAGAGTAATAATTGAGTAAAAAATGGAAATTTTGAATCGTGATTTCCGAGTGATAATTTTTTATGATTTTCGATATGGTTTAACACCGCAGCAATGTGTGGTAAAACTTAGTTTGTTAATTGGGGATGAAGCACAAGATTTTCGAGAAGGTTGTTCATGCACCTCTGTTGTCGCAAAAAATATTTTGTCAGATTGGCATGTGACCTATAGTGAGATAGAGGCATCCTTAAGAATTGCAGCAAAACAAATATATACGATTTTGCACGATTATTTGCATGTCAGGAAGCTTTGCAATTGTTGGATCCCATACAATTTGAAAGAAGAACAAAACAGGCACGTGTGAAGTGGTGCAAGGGAATGCTAAAAAAAATTGAAAAAGGTCGTTCAAATTTGGAATATAACATTGTAACAGGTGACGAATCTTGGATATATTTATATAACCCTGAAACTAAACAGCAATCGACTGTATGGGTGTTTCAAAATAAACCTAAACCCACAAAAGTGGTTCGTTCACGAAGTGTTTCAAAAAGAATGATTGCTTGTTTTTTTTGAAAAAACGGGTCATGTTGCAACTGTTGCATTAGAGGATCGAAGGTCAGTTAATGCTGACTGGTATACTTCAATTTGTTTGCCGGAAGTTATTGCTGAAATCATAGAAATCATAAGAAACAACATAAACAGGCAAATTATTGTTCATCATAACAATGCAAGCGCTCACACAGAACGACAAACTGTAGAGTTTTTGACCAGTAACAACATCCAATTTATGACTCATTGCTTATACTCGACTGATTTATTGCCCAATGACTTCATTCTATTTCAACATATCAAAAATAAAATGCGTGGCAAGCGTTTTTCATTGCCTGAAGAGGCCGTTGAAGCATTTAAATCACTTGTTTTGGAGGTACTTTATTCAGAGTGGCAAAATTGTTTTGAAGATTGGTTTCATCGGATGCAAAAGTGTATAAATTTTTAAAGAAAATATTTTAAGAAGCAATAAAGCAATTTACATATTTGTGTTTTGTTTTACATTTTCCGCAAATTTTGGCAGTGTCCCTTGTACACACACGTTAGCACAGAACGCCAAGTTTACACAACCAGCCTTTAGGTCTACTAGGACTATGGTTTTGATCGACGTAAAAGTGCTGTGACAGTTATCAGTAGCTATTTAGAAACCTTGGCGGGGTGTGCAAGCACAAGGTGGTTGATGTGTTGTTTTTTTGATAAATTGGGGATTGATACTACGAGTAGTTTTAGACTATTCAAGAGAGTCTACTAGCTGCGGTTGACAATATCAAAGGTCTTGCGGAAGCTGCAAGGTTATTGGAAGCGGGTCATCTACGGGTACAAATCGCTAATAGCCAAACAGTAGTAGTGGTTAAATGAAAGTTCCCTTTCTTCTTGCTGCGTTGCTTTTTTGGACTCGATTGAGGTGTGTTTTTTAATTTTTGTTTGTTTGTTAGTTGGGAAGGGAAATCTTCAAAAACTTTAATGTGTTGGATTTACTTTCTAAAAATTTAGAAACACACACCTGGAAGTTTTACACATTACATTTCAATCTGACCTGTACCTTATAAGTGACGTTTTTAAGAAGTCATTTAGAAATGCGCATCTTGCGCCAGCTTTGTAGGCGTTGATTAAGAAGTTTTTCTTGTACAGCAAGCATACTTTTTTTGCTATTATTATTATTTATTATTATATGTTTTTATTTACCCAAAAAAAAAATAATACAGATTCAATATAACAATATAATCAGGCAAAGTTCAGTTTTACCGCAGAAACGGCAAACCTGCTCTTCCACTTAACCTGGAAAATTAAAAATAACAATACATATTTGAAATTAACAATAATCATTAAATAAACATAAAAACACACTTAAACACTAACAAAACTATTGTTAAAATGTATGCCAACAACACATTTTCAAAACATATATATCTATTGGTTTTCAAAGAAGATATTTTTTAAAAACTTTCTTAAATTTTATTATTGGTAGAGCTTTAATCCATTGAGGTATTGCATTATACAACTTTGGAACATTATAAGAAAACGATCTTTCATAAAATGTTGTTTTATGAGCTGGTGGAATTATCATACTATGAAACCTTAAATTTAAGTTATAAATGTCAGTTCTAAAACGAATTTTGCGGTAAAGATATTGAGGCGTTTTGAGAGTTACAATTTTATGATAAAGTGTACAACAATGAAGTGAACGTCGATTAGCTATATTTAACCAGCCCAGCTTGTACATTCCTTCAGAAATTTTGCTTGATCTACGTAAGCCAAATATAAATCTAATACACAAGTTTTGTATTCGTTGAATTCTTTTCTTGGTTTTTCCATTAATGCACGTATTGTAGACAGCGTCTGCGAAATTAAAATTACTTAACCCATGAGCCTCACAAAGTATTTTTTTAGTATTTATACTCAAAATATGTCTATTAGAAAATAACAATTTTAAGGCACCAAAAGCCTTTCTAATGCACCTGTTAATATGATCTTCAAAACGAAGATCAATATCTATAGTTACTCCCAAGTTCCGAGCGCTAATGTCAATTGGTAATATATTATTATCAATCATTATCATTATTTCATTTTTAGCCATAACTACTTCTTTTTTTTTGCCAAATAGCATAACTTTAGTTTTTATAGGATTAATTTTTAATGAGTGTTTGTTTGATATTACATATAAGTTTTTAAGTCCTTATTGACTTTGTTGTTTGCATCTTTAATTTCATTTAATTTAAAAGAGTAAAGTAACTGTGTATCATCAGCATATAAATTTGATGAACAAAATTCTAATGAATTTGTCAAAAATGAGGAATAAATGCTGAATAAGGTAGGACCTAATATAGATCCTTGAGGCACCTCTGCTACAATAGCTCTTAAATCACTGATGCAGTCATCTATCACTACTCTTTGTTGCCTGTTTTCAATATAATTTTTTATTAAACTAAGAGAATTTTGACCAAAACCAATGTGATGAAGAATTGCAAGCAATGTTTTGTGGCTAATAGTGTCAAAAGCTTTGCTGAAGTCGACTAACACTAGTAAGCTTAAGAGACCTCGATCTGTGGATTCAAATATACTGTCTGTAACATTCAGCAAAGCAGTTGAACAACTATGATTAGCTCTAAAACCAGATTGCGTTGAAGGTAAAACTTCAAAATTATTTAGGTGTTGTTTGATCTGAAAGTTTAAAATTTTTTTAAAAATCTTAGAAAGAGCAGGTAATATACTAATTGGCCTAAGCTGTTTAAAACTTTCTGGATTTTTTATTTTTGGCAAAGGAATAACAACTTATTACCAACATGTAATCCCTGACCAGGTCAATTCCCGCATCAGCTCTCAGTTGGGTGTTTTGTATGTAGTGAGATGCTTTGAGAATCAACGTCTTACTTTGAAATGATTTTATCTTTTTTAGATATCAATGATGCAGCTATTTTCCATGCTGAACATGCGTATATCAGTATTGGGCAAATGATTGTTTTGAATAATTTATGTTGCTGTCCTTGCGTAGTAATAGAGAGAACTTGCCATCTTGGTCTTTTTCAAGATGGTCTTAATATGTAATCTGAGAGCTAGTCCACGATTTAGCTCTGTTTTCAAATACTTTGTAGTATTCATCTATGGAATTCCATTGCCGTTAAAATAAACGTTTTTATGAGGAGGTTTTTGGTGACATTTGATGAAAAGAATAGCTTTATTTTTTCCGGATTTATTTTTATTCTCTATTCAATACCTTTAATAATAATAATAATAATATTTATTGACGGTTTCACCTTTTTTAGAAACAAGTACATTTACAATAGTTTACATAGTTGTAGTAGGTAATTACAATAATATATAAAAATAAATATAACTAACAAGCATGACACTTAAATACAAATATTTACATTTACAACATTTAATTTCATCTTAAAATCACTTAATGATAATCCTGTAATAATAAATTTACTAAATTGGTTTAGTTGATTACAGTATCTAGTACACCTATTCAGTGGACTATAACTGTGGTAATTGGAAGTAGAATTCGGTTGACGAAACATATTATTACTTCTTGTACTAACTACACACATATTTACATAAAATGGTAACTCATAGAGAAGTGCAGGACTATCAGTAACTCCGTTTACAAGCTTATGCATAAAGCATAAATCAGTTTTAATGCGTCTAGTGCGCAATGAATCAAAATTTAAATTATTACTAATCATTTCTAAAGTCCATTTGTTATTAAAATATTTATATTTACATCTGTTTAAAAATTTTGTTTGAACACGTTCAAGTTTGTTTATATAAATATTATATTGTGGGCTCCAAATACAAGAATTATATTCAAGAAGTGATCGTACCATGGAACAATACAATGTTTTAAATGTTTTTAAACTAAAGTTTGTGTTTGTTCTGCAAATAAAACCTAGCATTTTTAAAGCTTTATTTGTTAAAGCTTGTATGAGAATACTAAAATTAAGCTTAGTATCAAACAAAACTTCCAAATCTTTAATTGTCTCAACCTTTTCTAATGTAGTACCGTTTAAAGAATAGACCCAGTTGTGCTGCATTTTTACTCTACTAAAAGTTATAACTTTACATTTATCGATATTAAGATACAATTGATTATCTTCACATCATATAGAATTACGATTCAAATCCTCTTGGAGAAGAAGACAATCATCAAAACAAGAAATTGATTTAAATACTTTTAGGTCATCTGCAAACATAATACAATCACTTTTAATGATATTACACAAATCATTTACAAAAATTAAAAACAGAATAGGACCACATTGAGAACCTTGCGGTACACCTAAGCCAAGTTTCAAAAACTGACCGTGTACAACAATGTCGTGTTGATTTTAAAACCTTGAGTGATGCATGGTATGTCAGCTATATACAGATTAAAGAACATTAGGAATAAAACTGAACTTCAAAAAAGCCCTGCTTTGATTGGTCCTATATAACAGCTTTGAAATTAAAACAATGCAATTTTGCAAGATGTTCCTGGTGCTAGACCTTATAGAAGGCCTTTTTAACATCGAAGAGTATGACACTAGTTTTAATTTGGTTTGTAACTCTAGTTACTTAGAGTTGTGGAGAGCCCAAATCTGAAGCCATGCTAATGATTTTGTAACAGGTTTTCAGCTGTTGTGTAATTTTGAACTCTATCTAAGATTACATTTCTTGTCACCTTATTTAGGGTGTGGTGTTAACATTCTGATTTTTATAGTAACCCGCGTTCTTGTCGCACAATCTGGTTGATGGAGCGTGGCTTTGCTCAAGCGCGGTTACAAATCCTAACAACTTTTTAGACTGAGCTTCCGTTTTCACTTAGTGGAGATATTATCTAGGTATTGTCGATGTTTTGATTTATTAGTATGGTTTGGGTCGGCAGTAGTCTGTAAAAATAAAACAAAAATGTTCACTGGGGTTTTGCTATTAGTTTGGTGGCGTGCGCTTGTATTGTCTGAACTTGCGGCACGGGTTTGTCCAATATGTTTATGTTACGGGTTTTGGCATTTTTGCGGTATTTGTTTAGTTAGATTTGTTAGATTGTCGATAGGTTTAGGCTGCTTGCTGTCTTCTTCTTTTTTACGTATTTCTTCTACTAGTACAGGATGCCCTGTGTCCTCTTGACAGTTTGACTTGCTTGTGATAACTTAGTCTGTCTACCACATTTACTGGCTTTGTTGTGATAGACAGGAGTAGCAGTGTCGGTGGCGTGGGCGTGCACGTCGCACTGAGGGTTTTGCCGGGCTCAACTGCAGGTTGATTTGGTGTAACATTGTCGGGTTTCCTAGTGAGGTCGGCTTTGGAAGTAGACGGATTTGTTTTATTTAGTGGCGTTACTGATGTTGGTGACGATTGGCAGGTTAGAGCCAAAATGTAACATTTTTGGGTGGTGTACTCTCCTTCAAGGCATGTTGGCTCTACTTCTAGGACTATTATCAAGTGTTATTTGACAAGTTTTGGTACAAGATCTTAAACTTGTTTTGTCTCTTTAACGATGCTGTTGACGTTAGCTTATTGTCACTCGCAGCCGACTTAGTCTGTCCTCTATGTTTTCATGGTCTACCCCAAATTGGCTATAATTTTGGTCTTGTATGTCAGTTGCAGACGTACTCGAGTGTTTTATAATCTCTGTGCATTGACATTGATAATAACTTTGTGTATTGCCAGTTGTGACTAGAAGCTGTGCATACAGAACAGAAGATGACCAATCATATAGGATGGATCGTTGGGATTTTGCGTGACGGTGACTGTGCCGTATTTGTAGGTTTTTGTATCTTTTTAAGTAATTGATGGGTTGAGTGCCAAGTATCGGTTTGCTTCTCTGTAAACACCAAACCGGAAAACTTGCATATGTTTTGGTTTACCTTGGGTTGCTATGGACTGCGGAATGTTTCAATGACTATGTCGAGGTTGTTGACTGGGTTTACAGCGTTTGGGTCGACGGGGTTTTTGTCTTGCTTTTTGACTATAGCGTTGGAGTCACCCAAATGACTGGTTATGCTGTCATCTTTAGAGATATATTTATGTTGTTCTTCTTCCGAGCGTCTCTGTCGCTGGGTCTTTCTCTATCAAAGGTTTTGCGGAAAGTATTGTTGGAAGCGGTTCATCTAGGGGCACCAATCGGAAATAGCCAGACAGTGGTGGTTAGATAAAAGGCTTTTTTCTTTTTGCTGCGTTGTTCTCTCGAACTTGACTTGGAGTTCAAGTTTTCAATTATGAAGATTTTTATTTTTTAGAAATACAATTTTCACATTTAATGTGTCGTTATGCTCAAATACCTAATTTTACTAATAGGAGTTCTAGATGGAGATGCGTATGTAAGAATTGTTGTGGCGGATGTGGAGTTTGGAGTGGTAAAAGAGGATAGGTTGTGTTTTTTTAGGGTTGGCGATGAGTTTCCATTTCTGTAACCACAACTGGAAGGTGGAACGGTATGTTTGGATGTGCTTGCGGGCAACCTCGAGGGAGTGACGGGATACCCACGCAGCGGTGACATCCGCGTACTATTGGAGCTTTGTATGTGGGTTTGAGGGTAGGGGGATGCTCATAACATAAATGTTCAAAGAGTGGAAGTGAGAACAGAACTATGGGGTACCCCTGCGAAAAGGCGAAAAGGGCTTTGAAAGTAAAATTAAAGATGGCGTGACGGATGAAGATTCCCTTCCTGAATTCGAATTAGGGCCGTCATAGCAGGATTGAAGGCAGCTTTGGATAAGCTTTTCCAAAAGTTTGTAAATAGTATTGGTAAGCCATATGGGGCGATAAAAATTGGGGTCATACGGAGGTTTTCTAGGCTTAGGGATAAGGATTGTGTGCGTTTGTTTGAGTCGGATGGAAATAACCGTAAAACATACATTTATTGAAAATAGGGGTCAAATACAATACTGGTTTTGGGGGGTGGTGAATGCAGTTTGTAAGTGGTTTGTTTTCTCCTGGGGTGTGGCATAGATGACGTCGTTTTTCCTGAGTGGGCGGTGTTAGGTTGCGCCTGAACATCTGTCCATTGCGGTAGTCAAGTTCATTTTCTTTCTCTGAAACAGTTTAGGTCTCGACGGATTTTAGAATTTGATCTGTTTTATTGGGTTTTTATAATTGGGTCACGGGTGCGAAAGAATAGTTTAAATGTTTGGTGATTTTTTTTGATCAGGGAGAGGATAAGGGAAAGGATATCATTTTGAGTGGTTTGACGTTGATGGGGATGTAGGATGAGGAAGCAGAGTTGATCACGTCGATTGCGGAGTCAATGTCGTGATACGAGTTGAGAGATAGGGGTTTGGGAAGTTTGTTTGATAGGTCTCGTTAGAACGCAAGCCAGTTTGCATTTTTGACATTATTGTAATTGAGATATCTGATGAAAGTTGAGGGAAGCAAAAAGAGGTTGATTAGGAAGGTAAAGTTTAAGAGGGGTTTGTGGTTGTTTGTGTTAAATTTGAGGACACTTGAGAAGCCAGATTGAAATGCGAGATGAGGTTAGAAGTGATTACAATGTGATCTATGATCATTTGTCTATTGTGGTTAGCGAAGGTATTGTCTGAGCAACTAAGGCAATATAGAGGAAAGTTTATGAGGAGGTCTGATAGAGTGATGCTTTAGAAGTTTGATGAATGGTTGCTAAACAAAAGGTGTCGGGGATTCATGTTGCCAAAAATAATAGTCTGAGGTTGATGTAAATCCAAGAGTGGTTGGGGTTATGATGAGAAAGATGAGGAGGAGGTCATCGTAGGCCACCGCGTGTTTGTAATGAAATAGAAATTTGGGGAGTGAAAGGTTAGATTTGAGGTATGATTTGGATTCCTGAAAGGCCAAGATGGAAATTTTGTCTGTGAGGACTAAGTCTTCTATGTGAGTGTACGCTTTTGCGTTTACCCGCTGGTGTTAAGGGATGCAATGGCTGATCAGCACAGTGTTACCCGTGTATAGAATTTGGCTTAGGATCTAGAGTGGCGCAGGTAATGGGGTTGTGGCAGGACTTGCGTGTTTTGTGGAATTTGATACACCGAGAACATTGAAAGTGTTGAGGTGAGGAAGGGAGAGAGGGAGAGAGGGCTTGGCCCGGTATTAGGTTTTGGTGTATATTAGTTTATTGGATAACAGGTAGTCGATGGTATTGGAGGAAGCCATGATTACTCTGGATTTAATCCTGATTGCCTTTATTGCGTCTAACCCGGTTTTCTTTAGGGTTAGTGCAACATCGTCATCCGTGATGTAAAATGAGACATTTTAAAGGACGCACGAAAAGGTTGGGGTACGGGTGGCAAGTTGGTAATGCTGAGGTCTTTGGTTTGAGGGCTTCAAAAAAATTGGTTTCTTAATGTTGTTTGCGATGGCAAATTGTCGAGGTCGTTACGGTTGGATGTAAGGTACTCGGTGTTGTTGTACATTTGGAATGTAGTTATGCCGCTGTTGATTGGGGCAAAAGCTAAGAAAACAGATTTAGTGTTTTGAAAGGCTTTAGAGAGAAGAGAAAGAGTAAATTTAGCGGTATTATCCTGGTCCTGACTTTTTGGTGCTGGGTTGTTAGGCGATATCAAAGCCTGGCGCTTCTGGTTTAATCTACACTGGTATTGTTGTTTATGAAATTGGTTTCCATCCTGTGCGTTGTTGTTGTCTTCTTTCATTTGTTCCGGTTTGTTGGGGTTGCCTGTGGATTGTGTGTTATTGGGTTTCTACGACGAACCCGACTATCCGAGGGGTCTGTTGATGATAAAGCTAAAAGTAGTAGAAAGTTAGTGGTAAGTAGTCATAGTCAAGATTAGTGCTGTGGTCGTCATAGGTTGGTTGATAAGTTTGTTGTTTGCTTGGAGATTCTTTTTTCTACAAGTTTTAGAAGTTTTTTGCTAAAAGGAGCAATAGATGATGTCTAATTTCTTAATGACCAACACTTGAAGGAGTGGGTAGGTTTTTCTAGATTATGATCACTAGCAAGTAGTTAAACTGTAATACCCGAGTGTTTGCTATTAAAAAATTAGAAGTTTTTTTCTTTCTGTAAGTGTTAGAAGTCCCTTAGTCAGAGGAGGAAAAGGAGGTGATATTCAATCTCTTTATGACCAACACTTAAGAGGGTGGGTGGCACACCCTAGATTACGATTACCATCGATTAGTTTGAACTGGAGTTTGTTAATAAAAAATTGGAAGTTTTTTTTCTATGCACTTGTTAGTCTTTTAGTCAGAGGAGAAGGATGTTGTAATATTTAATCTCTTGATGACTTACACTTGATCGGATGGGTACAGATTATGATTATTGTTAAGTAGTTTAAATTATAGAGCTCACCCATTCTCTCAAGAGTTTTTTAACAAGAAAATTGATTTTTTTTGCATGAGAAATTTTTATGTTAGAGGTAAAGATAATGAATTGAATTTTTTGATGAACAAGATTCAAGTAGGTGGGTGGGTAGGTGGTTTACTCAAAATCATAATTCTTATCGAGTAGTTTGAATTGAAGTGTCAACCCATCTGTCCAAGTGTTTGTTATCAAGAGATTAGCAGTTTTTTTTCTTTCAAGCCTTAGAAGGGTCAAGTCAAAAATAGGGATGTAAATCCAAACATTTGATGTCACTTCAATTTATAATTAACGAAAAGTCGTTTGAACTGGAGTAAAAAATCAAACAAAATGATTGCTTACCATTTGAATAATTATCTACATTTTTAACAAGTTTTACTTTTTCTTCAACTTTTTCATCTTTTTGCTGTCCATCAGAAGCCACAATACCACTTGAATATTTATTTCTAATTTCTTTCAAAACAAGTGCAGCTTGCAAAACTTCTTTACTAAAATCAATATAATCACCAGCATCCATTTTAACAACAAAAGTCATCGTTGCTTTGCACAAAGCAAATTACAAAATTTTTAATAGGAATGCGGCTTTAATGTTTCGGAATAATCGGAAAAATGTTTAACAAAACGTATTTCAAATATGTTATTTAAATTCTGTTCTGTTTTATATATTTTATATTTAATAATTAAACGTAATTAATCTTTAATGTATAAATAAAACAAATACAAATTATAATTAATGAATTTTATTACCACCATATAATATATTTTGCAATGTAATCAATTTTACAATCAAATATTTATGGGTATTTTTAACCCACAGTAATACAACACTTTCAATAAAAACAAATCCGATAAGGCAGGCTTCCCTAAAAAAACTAAAAGGAATAAATTTATTTTATTCTTATCGTAATGGTTTTTTTCTTCTTCTTGCTTTCGCTCAACACATCAGTCACGTAGATTATTCCGAGTGTGGTGGTTCTATTCACCAATCAATTTGTAATTAAATTGCTTTTATTGAACGATGCATAATGGTTCATCCGCGTGTGCATTTAGCAAGTGTGTGAAAGTGATTATTTCAAGTGTTTTTGATGTGTAGCAAGAGAAACAATAAATGGGTCGAACCCTGTCAGCAGGAGATACATAGAAAGGTTTGATTAATTTTTATTAATTGCATTTTATCTGTTATTGGCATATATAGGGCGCGTTGACGTTATTAATTATTGAATACAAATACACTAATTAATAATTTATTATTATATTTATATAAATTTGATTAGTTCAATCAATATATTTTATTAAACAGCATATTTTTTATTTTCTAGTAGTGATTTTGATGTCATTTACACAGGAAATTGACAGCTAAACACCGTGATAACTGAGCATTACCCTAATCTACATAAATCTACATACTGTTTTCGCGAATTAAACAAATGTTTATTCGTATGTAATCATCATAAATAAATATAAATTTGTTGATATGGACTCATAGTGCAGGCAATAATAAATTCGATTTTAGTCAATCACCTTTATTAATAATATTAATAGTAACAGGTAACAAGAATTATATTTTAAATCTCATCAATTTGATACAGGATATATTTTCGCTTTGTAATTTACATGCAATCTCGCTATAAAAGCTACATTAGAGTTTTTGCATAATTACCCCAAGCACAAAAACGTGTATCATTCATAATTCATATCGGAATACAATCAGGGGGGGTAATTATAATGTCGTACGCGGCTTGAATGGTAATATTTGCGAGAATCGGATACATTCCCGACGTTATCGCAACATCTTATTGCATACATCGCGGATATGATTCTTTTGCAACCCCTCACGTTTCGCATTAGTTTAAATGGGAAATGTCAAGTTTATCTGTCCGACATCCGGCAAAACATTCAACAGAGCGTATAAATAAAACTACTGGAGGGAAATGAAAATTGTAAATAAATCACAAATTGTGGGGAATTGTTTAGATATTTTATAAAATTAAATATAGTTTGGTTTTAACAATTTTAAAATCGATATTAATGGGTTTTTAGTAAATGCAAACAGCATATAAAGCGAGCATATTATTTGCAAAACGTACTCGTATCAAAAAAGAAACCAGACCTAACGATGCTCAAAGACTAAGTAAAAAAAGAAGAAGTAGCAAATGAAATAAATGAAATAATCAATAACCTAAAGGCAGGAAAAGCAATAAAAACATAGAGAAAAAGTGAAAGCACAAAAAATGAGTGGTTGACAAACTATAGATTATATAGATCAAAACTGGTGGGAGAAAGATATATTCACAAAAACCAAGACAAATATAAAGACATCCACAAAGAATTTGGAAAGAAATTCTGAAAGGCAAAGGAGGTTTTTCTAAAAACAATATGCAAAGAAATAAAGATACTACAAAATTTTTTTATGAAAGAATTAAAAAAATTAATGACATCACCGGACAATAAAAAATAGAAACGTTGAAGACAGGCTAAATGCATGGACAGAATACAGCCAACAACTATTCGACGACCAACTGCAAGGCGAACACGTACTAGTAAAAACACTCAATGATCTAGAAATCACTAATGACAAAATAGGATCCGCTGTAAAGAAACAATAAACTGGTTGAGATACAGGATTAGACAAAGTTCTTAACGGGCTACTAAAATTGATCAATGACGACAACATTGAAGTACTAACTGAATTGCTTAACAGTAATTATATATATATATATATAGAGTAAATCATTTCAGAACCCACAAGAAACTTGATTGTTATGTACGCTGTTACCGGCTCTCCGCTTCCAAAGTGGTAGAAGTGGGACTTGGAGAAGGCGGAGTGGCTTTCCTTGTGGTTGTGTGTGTTTGTAATTTAGTTGTGAGGCTTGAGGTGAAAATAAGTATTATTATGACTGCGGAGTCGGAGTAGTATTGGATCAACCGGCTTTTCGTGTTTGCGTACGAAGGTTTTTTCTTGTCGCATTTCAGGTTCTGTACTAACAGCCGGTGGTAAGCTGTCGTCGGAATTTGCTGTTATACAAAGGGGCTAGAGCGTTTGTCGGTACGTGTAAGAGTCCAGCAGGTACTATGGGCATAGCAGGGCTCGACGTCGAGAAGGAGGTCAGCAAGTTTCCAGTGCGGCAGATGGTGTTTCATTCCTCAGGTGGGTAGCGGCTCACGGCCGTGAGTCGCGTGCAGTCCGTGGTGCAAATACATCCCCACGGCGGTCGTCGTTGTAGAAGTGTGTTAAATTTCAGAGGCGTTGTCCAGGGGCATAGCAGTGGTCTAAAAATCCGTCCGGTCGTGGTAGATGGTAGTCGGTGGAGGCGTCGTAGTCAAAGGTGAGACAGTTAAATTGCTCCGGTTCATAAGTTACTTGCGGCTTTGCTGCGTTGTCTAGACTGATTGTCAGGCCGTCGACGCGCAGGGTTTATACCAGCCGGCAGATGGTGGTGCGCCGTGATTGACCCGTGTGGCTCCGCCCACTAGGCGGCATCAATTACCCCCAACTTTTTGGGCGGTGATTTCTTCTCTTGGTGTGGGTTTTGGAGTTTCTGAAGATGGTGACGGACTTAGGTCGTCTAGGTAGAGTTTGACGGGTGGCCTGTGGGGATTATCTTCCACCTAGTAGCAGTGGGTTCCCGCTGTGGTAATTATGCGTTTGGGTCTCTTGGTTCGTATTCTATCCTGTTTGTTCTTTTAGGATATCTTTTCTCTCGGTATGCAGCTTGTCGTTGATTAGCCTGTTGTAACCGGTCTTCCGGAACTTTGTTGGGTGCGTCCCAATTTTCTGGGTTGGCTAAGTTTTGTCTTAGCAAGAGTTTGCTTGCTGTTTTGCCGGTGGCTGCATTTGTCCGGCGGTTGCAATGGTATACGGCTTGGGGGATAAATTTGTCTCACTGCTCATGGGGTTGATCTTTTCTTAATGCTCGTACACTTTTTTTGAGATCGGCGTGCTTTCTTTTCACCGGGTTGGCCTGTGGGTGATATGTGGCGGTCGTATGATGTTTGGCTTTCTACTTTTGCACGGCCTTCTGGAAGTGCTGGCTTATAAATTGCGTGCCGTTGTCTGATAATATCACCTTCGGGTATCCCCAACGGTCGAATTGCCGTTTCAGTTTTACTAGTGTTGCTTTTACCCACCTGGTGCACATGTTCATTAGTGTAAAAGCATACTTCTTTTCCGCTTCCGTTGTTTCTAGGGGTCTCATAAAATTGATGGCTATCTTCTCCCATGGTTGACCAGGTGGGTGAGTCTTTAGCGGTGCCTTTGGTGATGTGTCTGATTTTACCTTGCCGCGTATCATGCAGCTTTTTATGAACGTGCGTACGTTTTTTGCACGTTTGGCCAGTGGTAGAACCGCAGGATTGCAGCCGTGGTCTTGACCCTATCTGGGTGACCGGCTGTGATTGTGGAGTGGTGTTGCATTATCAATTTGTAACCCAAATCTGGGCCTTCCGGGTTGTTCAGCATTTCCTGACATTGCGGCGTCGGCGTATAATCATTTGAACTTGTTTGCACTCGATCTGAGCGCGTCTGCCAAGGTTTCTCTCATTAGTAGCTCTATTTTGGCTTGTGGAGAGTTATGAGTTTGGTCGAGTTGTTTGTACAGGCAATGTATGGTTGCGGTCTTCTGCTGGTTTGGGTCTTCTAGTGGTAACTGCCGTTCTGCTTCTTCAATCGACTCGTCGATGAGGTTGTCGCTTGGGTTTCTGTTTAGTACATCGGGTAGTATGTTTATTTTACCAGGTGTGTTTTCGATTGTAAAATCTAACTCTTGGAGTATGAGTGACCACCTGGTGATTTTTGCCTTGGCGTCGGTTGAGTTTTTTAGCCAGACTACCGAGTAGGTAAAAAATAGCGGTGCCTGTGACGTTGCTTATGGCGATTAGCATGGACATCCGGTCGATCTATTTTATGCATATATTTGCGACTGCGCATGCGTCGCCTGCGTCACCCAAGCGCGCTCGGCTGGCGGTACCTCCTTATCAGTTGCTTATCGCTTCTTATCAGTTCTTATCAGCTGTATGGACATCTGTAACGGGGACTCCGTGAGTGTGACTGCATGAAAGAGTGGGATGCAAAATAAGAATAAAATTTGCTGACACAAATTATGAAACGAATCGAGAGAGATGGGTCTCTGTGCGAGGAAACATCGGAATGCGATGCGCGTGCAAAATTACACACTATCGGTGCTCTTATCTATTACATTTGAAACATTATGTATTACATCTGTAACGGATAATGATTTTAATTAATAAGCATATGAATAGATAATAAAATGATGGAAATTAATTATATGTAATAATTTAATTATTAATAAAGAAGTTGTTTGTTTATTAATTTTATTATTAATAAAGATTTAAAATTGGACATATGAACGCGCAGATGGGATTAATATTAATATCCGTCCCGTCAACGCATTAGTAAACTATTAGATAGATGCTATTCCCATCTTGGAGCAAGGAAGGATGGATAAAGAAAAGGAATATATTAAAATAAAAAAAATAATTTACATAGATTATTTATTCTCACCATTCAAATACATACATATTTTTTTAACATTTTCAAATGAACAGTAACTGAAATTATTTTTGTGATTAACGCAATCATGGACGCATTTTTTAAATTTAGGTGATCTTGCTTCATTTTCCAAATCAAGTATTTTAAAACTTGGAAAATTATCTTGTAAAAATTTGGTTTTCTGGTGTCCTTTTACCACGCATGTTACATCGCAGTTGTCCCCCCCAAACGTATAAAAAATATTTTGAACATCGCCGGAATCGACAAAGCCGCCCCAATATGGAATTGAATGATAATTATTTTCCAACCATTTAGTCTGGATTTTCTCTTTTTCCGTCAAAAATGCATACTCCACAGATGGTTTCACCAGATACGAGTAAATATGTTGATCGTTTTTTGCAATACTTATCTCCTTTGGTACAAAGTTTCCCCCAATTACAAAACCCTGCATATCTACGGCCAATACAATTGCCATGGCTTAGATAATTTTTCTAACTGATCCGGTCAATGGTCTGTACTCCACTAAATTGTCCGACAGAATGAGGCAATACGCTCGTGTGTTGGCACTGAAGGCTAACGCTGTTTCCATTTCAATTTTTAAATCGACTGTAGATGACTTCACACTTTCGTTTTGACGAGAAACATCAAACACGTAAATCATTCTATTTTTGAACAAGTCATAATCAAACAGAGGGTTTGATTTATCCTGGTCATAATAACTTTTAAAAAAATCGCAGTACATTTTGTATACAAGTGTCCAATCTCCAATACCGATATCCATATTCATATTATCGTAAGGGTAGCTTTCAGAGTTTAGGAAAACTTTTATGTTCCGAATGTGGCAGTGATCAAAAAAGAAAATGTTTTTTCTGAAATCATCTTTTCGAGCGATTTGAAATGCGACAATGACATAGCGTGGTCTTTCCAAACTGCTCGATGTTTTTACCATCCAGACGTCCTTTGTGGATTCTCGTACGGTAGGAAGTTCATGCAATTCGGCTTTCCGAAAGGCAATGCGAATGGATGAGTCGTTTTTTAGTTGATTCAAAAACCATAATCTGGCGGAATCGTTTATTTGTATGTGCGGAACTCTCCATTCTACCTTGTTTAATTTAATTTTCACATTTTCCGCACCCATGTAACAATTGTTATCGGATCGAGCGCGTAACAAAATTAATTCCTGTTTAGCATTAATAATAACTTTTTGGTAGTCTTCGGCAAAACCTAGCAGTAGTTTCAAAGGAAGTATACAAAAAAAATTTGTTGTTTTTGTGGAGATAGTTTTGCTGTCAAACCATCCCGCAGAACAATAATCCTTTAAATTTTCACTTTGTATTGATGCGTATCCTTTTAGGGTACTGGTAATACCGGGATCCCTTATTTTATCTACTTCAAAGCCATTCAGTTCATAGCGTATTTCTTCGAATAGAAATGCCCACGGATTCCAGCCTATTGAACAGCCTGATGCAGCCTCCGGTTTTATTATTTCGCCTTCTATATGTAAATAACTTTTGTATGTAGCGGTGTATATGTCTTGATGTTGAATTAAAATTCTAATTTCATCAGAGTTTGAAAGCCCCGGGGCACGAGGTTGATAAGTATGGTATTCTTCTTTGGTGATAGAATCATCATATTTTTCTTTGTCGAATATTTGCAACATTACTTAATTTGTAACCCCACAACAACAATTGGTTTTGGTTGTGCGATGTTACCTCTTTAAGGGATCTTTGACTACTAGATATTCGTGTAGGTGTCAACTTTCTATTATACTGAATACCCATTTTTTTTCAATTCTAATCTGACAAGAATGCGTTCTTTCCGAAAATTCACTGGATCCCCGTTTTGGTCAATAATTGTTATAGTGATATTATCAATGGTTGACTTTACATTTACAGGTAAATACAGTATATTTCGGGGTTCTATGTTAAGAGAAAAACCCGGATCAACGTTTATTGAAAACTCGTATAGTGTATGGCCTAACTTGTTGCCGTAGTAAGCCCCTGTAACGATGTTACACTCCAAGCGAATTGTCGACACTTTTATAATATCTACGGGTAAGTCCGATTCATGCAATTCGCCGGCCTTTAATTGCAACGGGGAAAAGCCCAACAGTCGTCCAACTGTGTTTGGAGTTGAGAAATCAATATCGTACTTGCATTTTATTTCACATTTTAAAGTATTATTATTTGGTTTAATACTTAAAACCGTCTCTCCCGATTCTTCTTCCAAATGTTTACATAACACTTTTTCTATGTCTCCTATTTCATAAGACCCCGTTTGAATTGTAATTTCTTTATTTCCACAAAGAAATTTATTATTACTTTCATCTATATTTGGTATACTGTTATATGACCGAAATCCTATTAACCCCAAACAATATGTTGCATTCTCGTCTAATTCAATTGGTGGAAACAAATTGATTGATAACACATTTGTGGTACCCTGCAACGTAAAGGTGTGGGACATGACTAATCATAATTTACTTGATTTCTTTGATTTTATTGCAGAAATTTAAATACATTTATATGTTTTATTCTATCAGTCAAACCTTTTGTTTGCAAAACTAATCATTTAAAAACTTTAAACATAAATGCCCGCAATTAAATGTATTATAATTTTGATACCGATTATGGTTGTACATGATTTTACTACCCCGAAAGTAGCGACAGAGTTCTTGAGGGGGTTTTAGATTCCCAAAACTGTCAAAGTATTGGACAATGTTTCCGCGTTTTTTATACGCTACCCAGTGCGTTCCAGGTCCATCGTTTGAATCTAAATTAATAATTGCACATTCAACATGATGTGGTTTGTGAGGAAGGTCATCTCGCATAAACACCCCTCGAAAATGTTCAATATGACTAGAAAATTTTCGAATGTCCTTGTCTGTCAGCGGTCTTCGTGGTAGTTTCCCTAGTTTTTTTGTTTTTGTAAAAAAACTCCCAATCCTTTGCGGTACGGTTTCAAATAAAGTCCGGATCCTTTTTCTGTCCGCGTTCCCAATGCGATTGCTTCCATTATTTTATTGTGTCTTTCTAATTCCTTGCTTTTCCTCATTGCCTCTCTGGATTCCTTTACCGCTTTGGCAATACCCGCTGCTCCTCCAGCTAATGATCCTATGGCACTTAGTCCCGCAAAAAAGGGAATTAACGGTAAAAATCCTCCCGACTTGGGAATGGGTAAAACTCGAGGATGCCGAATTTTTTGCTTTCCCCCCAATTCTCTGACAGCGGCTTTTGCGGCACTTAGAGCTATTTGGGCTCCGTCCTTTATGCCGTTGCGTTTAGAAATTTTAGATTTAAACTTTTTAAGTGCTTTTTTTGCGTTCATTATCACATTTTTTTTCAAATCATGTTTCTTGCTTTCATTGCCAAATCCCATTTTTCTTTTTCCCTTAATCATATTGGTAACTGTCCAAGCGGCCGCTTTTTCACCCAAAGTGGAATCGTTTGCTTTTACTCTTTGCCAAGCGGCTTCCTCTAATATTTTGTCGGCCCTATGTCTTTCGACCAAATCGTTTGATTTACTGTACGCAATATCGTGTCGTTTGCAGGCCGCGTCTAGCGGATTAATACCGGGATCACCTCTGGCTAGACGTTTATGTAATTTGGTTCCGGGTCCGCAATACTGATAACCGGGTAAATGCACTTCAAAGGGTAGTTTGTTGATTAAACTGTTAATCATACCTGTACCGTGTCTTATCGACATTTAATTAATACAGCAATACTCATAAATATTTATACCATACTTATAAGTAGGTCAGTTGGGTAAAAAGAGGAAGACGACATGCATACAGTAAAACAAAGGCAGACTTTAGAAGTCGTTAATATGGACTCTGTGTGTGGCGATGGGTTAAAAAAAAATAAAATACGACATAGTAAATTATTGCCAAATTCTATCCGGGCACTTATTTGCGGTCCATCAAACTGCGGAAAATCAAACGTTATGCTTAGTTTACTGTTTGGGGAAAACGGTGTAAAATTTAAGAATGTGTATATATATTCTAAGTCTTTGTATCAACCTAAATACCAAATGTTAGGTAACATTTTAAAGTCGATGCCGGAAATTGGTTATTTTTCCTTTAGAGAAAACTGCGAAATACTTCATCCAAGTGAGGCAAAAAGTAACTCAATTTTTATTTTTGATGATGTAGCTTGCGACGGACAAGATAAAATCCGAAATTTTTTTAGTATGGGTAGACATAAGAATGTAGATTCATTTTATCTCTGTCAAACATACACTCGAATTCCAAAACATTTAATTCGCGATAATGCTAATTTTATTATCCTTTTCAGACAAGACGAAACAAATTTGAAACATGTTTACCAAGACCATGTAGGTAGTGACATGACTTTCGGGACGTTTAAAGACTTCTGTTCTAAGTGTTGGAAAGATAAGTACGGATTTATAACCATTGATAAAGATAAAGATCTTAACAAAGGCAGATATCGAATGATGTTGGATAGATTTATAGTTGTTACAAATAAATAATTTATTCAGTTATAGTTTGATTTTCCTTTGGGTAGGTCAGATTGTGCATCTGTTAAAAAAACTGATTTGCTAATTTACCTGATTATAACGGTGATTTTGCTGATTCAAAGCCGATTTACCCTATTTAAAAGATGATTTAATTGATTCAACAGCTGATCAAAGTTGATCTTAATGCTGATTTAATCCATTCTAATGTCGGCTAAAACTAAACAAATACTTGATATCAAAAAAGCCATTCGTAAAAAAGTATTGGCTCTTAAACTCGGTAGGGTAGATGAGAATGAAAAACTGACTAAGGTGTACGCACCGCTTTTAAATCCCCTACAAAAAATTGTAGACCACGAAACCAACATTAAAGTAGAGAAAAATGTTGGGGTCAAAAAGCAACGAAAGGAAAGCGTACCAAGTGTAGAATTAGCGGCACATAATGAAAATGTAGGATCAAGTGATATTAATATAGATGATGAGTTAGATAATTCAAATTTGTATACAAGTTTTGAAGAGCCACAAGAATACGTAGATCTCGATAGTGAAAGTTTCAGTGGAGATAATGATGATGCATTTGAAATGAGTAACCCAAATTTCTATGCAAGTATTGCAGAAGATTTTGAGCAGAGTAAATACGATCCATTGCCGGCATCCTATTTTAAGGGGTTAATAAACGATTCACCCGTAAAACCGGTATTTGATACATCAAAAACTACAGGTATATATCATAATCCGAGCACCTTGAAATGGTCAGTTGGTGATTCAGATGTTGAAATTGACGGTAAAGACTTGGTAATAAAAGGAGAAAGATTTGAAGGAACCACAGGTATTTACGAATTGCTTTTTAAAAGAAAGCCCAATTCAGGATTTAGTACAAATGATTTGGAAAACTATCAAAAACTTTTGGACTTAACAAATGCGCTGAGACGTAATCATCAACCCGGTGCACAAATTCAAGGACTTAAAACGTATAAATATACCCAGATTATCAAACCGTTTCGGATCAAACAAAAGAAATCTGTAGGAAGTGGAATGTTTGATAATACTATGATAGTAAATTCTAATCCAATTCAACTTGTTTACTGGGACGATCCCAATGAATTAATAGAAAGATTGGTACTGCTGTTAGCTTCGCAAAAAGCGGGAAACACATCTCTCAACAACGAAATTGTCTCTATCGAAGAAGAATTGCGCGAAGCCAATATAATTGTATAATAAAATCTAATGCATTTCAGTGTTAATAAAAACATTGCGGAATGAGTGTCGATAAGTTTGGACGACACTCGCAAACAACTGATTTAAAACGACATTTGGCTGGGCGACGGGGACCAGCTGGTGTCGGGTTTCTTAAAACACCCGATGGAAATTTTGATATTTTACATAAACGCTTAGAGAATGTTGACGTACCGGTCGAAGACAATGACGCCGTAAATAAAAAGTACGTTAATCAAATTTATAAAGAACTCAATGAACAAATTCAGTTGAATAAATTTAATGTAGCAAAATTTACGGAGGCAATAAATCAGCTCAATTCAGAGATAGAAACTTTTAAAATAAATACCGAAGAGCGTATATTTAATATATTGTTTTCATCTTCGTCGTCATTCCCAATACCGGAAGCAAAGCAAATTTAAATGATTAAAAACCGACAGTAAATGAACAAATCAAGCCGTTAAGGAATGGACAAACTAAAGTACGATGTTGTGACCGAATTACATAAGCCCGCCCGTAAAAATTTTGCAAGACGACGGACAATATTGAAAGGCATTGACGATTTATGGCAGGCGGATTTAGCAGAATTTCAATTATACGCTCGTGAAAATAAAGGATTTAGATATATTTTTGTAGTGATTGATTGTTTTTCAAAATACGTGTGGACGGAACCGTTGAAAGATAAAACTGCAAAATCCGTGCGAGATGCTATGATAAAAATACTTAATAATGGACGAACTCCGAAAAATTTACAAACAGACCATGGCACAGAATTTTACAACGAAAAATTCAAACTGCTCATGGTAGAACGGTCTATAAACCATTATTCGACATACACCATTAAAAAAGCGGCCATAGTTGAACGTGTAATACGCACACTGAAAGATAAATTATACCGTAATTTTAGCATGCAAGGTCGTTACTTATGGTTTAATGTACTGGCAGATATTACTGACTCGTATAATAATACTAAACATAGTACTATTGGAATGAGACCTTGCGACGTAAGCAAAGATAAAGAGAACAATCTGTTACAAACTGTTTATTCACACATTAAAATAGCCGGCAAAGGAAAGTTCAAGGTTGGAGATTTTGTTCGAATCAGCAAAGAAAAAACCATGTTTGCCAAGGGGTATACGCCAAATTGGTCGACAGAAATTTTCAAGATTGTCAAAGAGAACATAACTAATCCGATCACCTATGAACTTGAAGATAATAGAAAACGTCCTATTATAGGATCATTCTATAGTCTAGAATTACAAAAAGTGAAACATTCAGATGTTTATTTGGTGGAAAAAGTGTTGCGTCGTAAAAATGGGAAGCAGTATGTGAAATGGTTGGGTCTTGATCATTCGCACAATTCCTGGACTAGAATGTGATTTTATAGAGCAAACGCTACGAAGAAATGTATTGTTACTCACAGGAAGATAATTTGTCATTTAATTAATTTTATTAAAGCAATAATAGATGATATATAAATATAATTATTTCAAATTAATCCGTAAAGTTAAGATTTTAATAGAAATAGTTAAGAATATGTTAACGAGAAATAAAATGTTTAAATAAAGTAAAATGTATTTATAATTATGTTTTAAAATAAAAAAATTACTGTTTATATGTTTTTTTATTTAACTAAATGTAATAAAAACACTAATATGGAAATAAAATAGACTTAAAATTATTAAATAATATATATTATATACACATACATTAATAGAAATAAACATAAAATTATTGTTTCATATAAAGTTTTAACATATTATTATTGGTTATACATAAATAAAATAATAAGGCAATATAATTTGTTAGTAGGTATAAATGATGCGTTCAGCAAATAAACAAATTTTTATTGTTTGAGAGAATAATGACCCCAAGGGACCGAATTTATTTGATCATCCAAGAGATGTCTTTTATCATCAAAATTATTAAGAGAAATTTTATTTATCTGAAGAGAATATAAGTTATGATTATTAGATCGTATAGTATTAAAAGAGCATATTTTTGATACATTTTTAAATATAGCATTTTTATAGTCTTCAAACTTTAATTTTTTTACACTTGATTTGCCAATACCTTTATGTTTTTTAATTTCACTTCCATTTTCTACGGAAATAGCATACACTTTTGCTCGTATTCCAACATATTCGCGTATTATTGTTCCGCATAATTCATCTTTAAATTTTCCCATGACTTTTTTATTTACCAATGGTATGTTAAATTGATTATTATTTTTGTAGTCTGATGTGTCGTATATTAATAAAGCGTCGCGACGAATAATCTCGTAAATACTTTGGAACTTACTGCCATCCTTTGGTGAGAATTTAGCTATGATACTATCGGTGTCGGAATAACAAATAATCGTATCAAAATACGGATGAACATGGCTGGGTAAATAATCGTACAGAAAACTGTACATAACTGTTTTTGATATGTCTAATATACAAGTACCAACGTATAGGGCCTTATCGTATTTAACTTGTATTTTGTACATTTCAATCGCTACAAGATTTTCATTAAATATTTTGAAATTTTTGAAATTTGGTTTTGCTATTAATTTTTTTGCTGTTTTCCAATTATTCACTAAATGTATATCACGGTACTTTCTTACCGATTCCATCATTTTTCCAAACCCCATATTAGAAAAATCTTTGTATTGTTGTTTCTCAAAATCATTTGTTGCATTTGCACGAAGGCCCGCGTTTAAATCAATAAAAGGCTTTAAAAATTTACTTTGTAAAAATTCAATTCCTCTGTGAATTTTTTTCAAAATTATACCGTTTTTTAAACACTGCATGAGAACATTAAAATGTAAAATGTAATTGTTTTTATTATTCAATGTTAGCATTAGTTTTTTATCGGCTGCCTTATTGGAGTGAGATATATGTTCAGGACAGAACGGAAAATAAATATGCTTGTCGTGCAGTTCTACGGGATAGTCCAAGTCGCATTCCAGCACACATGATTGGCTCAAATCCTCACCGTAACTTTCTTTTATTGATCCATCTATAATTTTATTTTTTAAATTTTCCAAATCATCTAACCATCTAAAATTACCATACGGTAAACTAGATGTCATGGCAAATGAGTACAAACCATTTGCATCTATGTACAAAATTTCTGATGTTTTACTGTGTTGATCGTACGTGTCACTGTACGGAGAATTTGAGACTGCGTGCTTGGAGCTAACCTGGCAAATTCCACCACGAAGACCTTTTTCAAAAAACAGGACCATATCTATGTCAGTCAATAGTTGTAATTTTACTTTAGAAATAATTAAAGCTGCCGAAAATGCTAGACCCGGACCTGTATAAAACGCACATGCGTCTAAATAATACGTGTTTAGTATTAATTGTCTATAATTTTCAAAGACATCCGCAAGCAAGTAAATATCAGATTTTAGATACAGATCTGCGTAGTCTCCCAATGTCCGACATTTAAAGTTATACCAAACTTGGGTTGCATGCAAATAGTCTTCTGTTGTAATATTTTGATCTTGCAGTCTGCTATAAAACTGTTCGAGGTCGGGTAATTTTGTTTCATCTAATCTACTGAAAGACTCTATGTAATCGTAAGGAAATATTCCCTTTTTTCTAACCAAATTAAAATCGACATTATTTGGAAATGCTGACTTAGTATATGTCATTTGTTTATCGGTTAAATTGTCAACTAATTTCTCCAGAGAGCAAGGCATAAACCGAAGTGAATCTAAAAACCTTAAATGAATGTCTTTGTATTTTTTTGTAAACGCAATATACGTTTCATCGGTTGTTGGTATTATGTGTATTGGTTGATTGTCGATGTTGGCAAGTTCCTCGATAAGAAAATGTGCGTCATATCGCGATAAATTATGAAATAATATTGGTAAAATTTTTTTGGAATATTTACACTGTAAGTTACAATTGTTGCATAAAGTTTGAATAAAATTACCAGTAAAATGACAGTGGTGGGCAACTTTAACATTGTTATCATCAAACTCACAATTACATATTGTGCACTTAACACATGAGTTGTGCTTAATTTGTTGAAGTGCAGTTAATGGAGTCATTGGAGTTTTAGAATGTATACTAAAATAGTTTGATATAATGCAAGCTTCTTTTAATAATTCATTAATAAACCATTTTTGAGGATTTTCTCCACGGTATATATTAAAATAATTCAATGTTGAATCGTACGAACAGACGCGTAGATAGGCTACACTAAATGGAATGTGCTTTTGATAGGCGTTGCTAAATGATATATTAGGATTATTTTTGCAACTAGATATTGGGCTTGTCAAACACTCAAAGTCAGCGTATATTACAAATGGTAATTTTAACGTGGCATTGAAACGATTAAATTCTACAACTGACCCATTTGAGGGCATTACCACTTTAACCGCCTCAAAACTTGAGCAATCTGAAGAATGTTGATTTAACTTTTCACTTGAATTAAAATGATTTAAGCATCGATTACATATGTATTTCCGATGTTCAAATTTAGAAATTTGTTTAAAGCATAGTTTATTTAAGTCTTTTATTAGGAAAAAATGACCATTGGATTTATGATATTTGTTAATAAACAATAAGTTAATTATATTCCCATTATTACCTTGATTTTTTGACATATAAAGTGGGTAAATGCACTTAGAAATTTTATCAAAAGAATATATATTTATTGATAATTTTTTATTTTGTTGTTCAAATTTATAAATATATGATATTTGCATCGGGAATTCTAAACCGACTAAATTTAATAGCTCATATAAATTTTGGGGATAAGACTGGGTTAGTGTGGGGTCAGTACCGTCTTCTTCTTTACAGGGGAATAACGCGGCAACAATACACCAGACAAAACATCGTTTATCCATATTTCGAATGTTTAATATGGATTGTTTTTTTCCCTGTAATTCCGTTGGCAGCTCCAGATATGACGAAGACGAACCATTCAAAGGGCAATATTTGACGAAAGAGACTGAGAGGCTGATGATGGATGACAACGCCCAACCACTTTTTCTTTCTTGAAATTCTTCTAACTGAAAAAACATACATATTAAACATTGATCATAGTCCCATAAAAATTAAATACCTTTGTTTGAATTTCCCTGATAAGATCATCAAGGAGATCGTCATCGTTGGACCCTCTCAAAAATATTACATTCCGAGTAGAAATGTATTTATATTCACCTTCTTCTGACGAAGGTTGTATAAATTCACCGCAGAATGTAAAATTTAATTTAAAACAATTTACAAATTTTCTTAAATTTTTTAAACGACGCATTACCAATACTTTAACATCTTTTAAAAAATTTAGAGGATCAATGTGCTTTACATTTACTGCAAGCCCCGTTCTAATCCTTGATTGGAACGCTGACGTCATCTACAATTTTATTTATTTATTAAATAAACAAAAATTAAATAAAAATATCGTACTCACCTCTTGCCATTTTACTCGAGCTGTTAAAGTGTCTTTTTGCTTTCTGTTTATAGATCCGTAATTAATTTGTCGTCGAGGTCTCAGTCCTGCCTTCACTTGATTATCTCCCAATACTTGTAACTTTTTTTTTAATTTAATTTTTAATGCGGTGATTGCGTTCAAATAACCCATTAGTTTTTTTCTATTGCTCACACCGGGAGAGGATTTTAGTAAACTATTAATGATTTTAATCTGTTTATTAATTGTTTTTCCACATGCATTTAGTAAAGCCGGGGTGTCCGATGTTGGTGATGCACTTAATATTTTTTTAATTTCTTTTATTTTATAGTTAATGTTAATATATTCCATTATTATTAGTATTGAGTTATTTGCTATTATTATAGCTAGATTTAAGCTTCCCACTTAATAAACTTTATGTCGTGGCAACTCTTGCCTCCACCCAATTTTTTTAATCCGTTATATACAATTGCGGATTGGGAATAGTTTAGGGCATCTATGTCGTCAGAAGTAAAATGAGTATTAAATCGCTCTGGCATAAATACAATAACATTTTCAGCTATTTCTGCAATTAATTTCTTGCCATTTTGAGTATTTAATATTCTAAATTCCGTTATCGGATAGGGTTTCTTCAGTGACAAATCTCTTAACGGCTTAATTTTTAACTGGGTTTCTGCTCCAGCATAATTTAATTTATTTATAATATCGTCGCGCTCGTCTTCGCTCTTCTTTGTGATTTTATTTGACGGCTCGAGCAAATGTTTTTCTTCTCCTTCCTCGCTATCTAATTGCACTTGTCGCTTCTTCTTCTGCTTTTCCGGAGCACTCTCAGTTAAGGATTGAGTTGGTTGTGGTAGATCTACGACAATCCCATCAGCAGATTTATCACTTATTGAGGACATTTTTTGGTTATTGTTGACGCACGTACAAATTATAACTGATTTACTAAAATCTGTAGTCACTGGTTTATAAGCAGGATGAAAACGCAAAGTTGCAAAACTACAGTAGCAAAAAAGCAACTAATTTTTTTTTTTATGAATAAACAATCAATTTAATTAATAATTAATAAATTAATAATGAAACAATGGACATTCATATTAATTATTGCACAATTATAAAGATTAGTAGTTGTGCTATCTTTGCGTTTTTTTCAATTATTACTATTTGATAAAATAGAGGATTTACTAAAGAAAATAATACACTTGATTGCAATTTATTTATTATCAATTATTTTCAATGTTTACATGTTTATAATACAATACTACAAATGATATTAATAACAATAAATAGAATATATATAGAATTCAAATGCGTTTTTTTTTTATATTTATTTATTTTCCATGTCAATTGTAATAAAGCACCTGCTATTAATTTTCGGTTGCAAAAGTGGCGTGGCGCTTGTCGAGACAACGTTTGCAATTTTTTATGGGGGGTGGTGGACCATCTATATGGGTTCGATCAGTAAGCAGATTATAATGTTTGTGACATGGAAGTCTTCTACGAAAATTCTCACTAGTTTTATGCTTGTCAGGTAGAAAATTCCAAATTGCTTCCAGTTCTTGTCCCTCAATGGAATGCAGGAACCTGCTGGGAAGATATGTTATTATATCTTTGCTTAATTTTCCGTCATGGTATGATATTATAGCCTTGTTTACTTTTTCCATCATAATTTCAAAGTCATTCATTATCACTAAATTTAATTTTGTCAAATTTTGGGCATAAGTAATTTTTGACTTCGTATTCCCAAATAAGTCGTTTAATTTGTTTTATACGATATATTTGTTTCTCTATATTAAGTTGTAAACGTCTTTTCATCGTTTAAGTTATCAACACCGTCGCACTCTTGCACTAGTTGTAAGTCTTTCTTTAATTTGTCCTTATTATATAGCAATGCTTCGTAAAAGCATTCCATATTTTCATAATAAAGTGGTGGGTTTGATTGGATCGCGCTTAAGACTGCCTTTTTCAAATCATTATCGGTGTACTGTTGCCGTACAATTTTATTTAGACATGCATTATAATATTCAAAAAAATGTAATTTACTCAATCGATCAATTCTGAAATTAATTAATTCTTGCATTTCACACAAAGACCCGAAACTGAATTGATCGAATGGTATTTTAATTCCACATCTTTCCAGAGACACCACCTTCTGTATTTTACTTTTTCCGCTTTCCTCAAAATGTAAATTAAACTTATTAAATAAATTCTTAATGTTCGAATCACATTGCAAATCTTCTTCAGCAAGCACATTTTGACGACACGTTTCACAGACAAGACTGCCCCTTTTCCTTTTCACCGCTTTCCTTTTGATTGACAAATACTTGATTATTTGCTCTTTTTGCTGCATAAGTGCATTCCATTCTGAATAGATCATAGATAATTTTTTATTCGAAAAAGTAAATAAAATACATGGGTAGAATCCACGAGCGGCACTCAATCCGACGGAAACGTTGAAACGCTTGTTTAAACAATATCTAACTTTATTTATTAGAGTTTCTTCATTTATTATTGAAGTTTCAAAATCATTTAAAAAATTATCCAACGCATGCGAGGTCGACCACGACAAATCACTTTCATCACCACTTATACTGATTACGTTTTCCATTTTTGCCAGGAGACAGAGTTCTAGATCTCCACAATATCAGTTTTTTAATTAAATTGTAACTATTGTCTAAGTTTAGCTTTATATAATGCTCCCCCACCACTATTAACCCTTTTATTAATAAATAAGTTAATACATACAATTAATCTCAATCGTTTTGTTGCATTATGCGTTGACGGGACGGATATTAATATTAATCCCATCTGCGCGTTCATGTGCCCAATTTTAAATCTTTATTAATAATAAAATTAATAAACAAACAACTTCTTTATTAATAATTAAATTATTACATATAATTAATTTCCATCATTTTATTATCTATTCATATGCTTATTAATTAAAATCATTATCCGTTACAGATGTAATACATAATGTTTCAAATGTAATAGATAAGAGCACCGATAGTGTGTAATTTTGCACGCGCATCGCATTCCGATGTTTCCTCGCACAGAGACCCATCTCTCTCGATTCGTTTCATAATTTGTGTCAGCAAATTTTATTCTTATTTTGCATCCCACTCTTTCATGCAGTCACACTCACGGAGTCCCCGTTACAGATGTCCATACAGCTGATAAGAACTGATAAGAAGCGATAAGCAACTGATAAGGAGGTACCGCCAGCCGAGCGCGCTTGGGTGACGCAGGCGACGCATGCGCAGTCGCAAATATATGCATAAAATAGATCGACCGGATGTCCATGCTAATCGCCATAAGCAACGTCACAGGCACCGCTATTTTTTACCTACTCTACCGCTCGGTTGACGGTCCACAGAATAAACGGCTCGTCTTTGAGGTACGCTCTGTACTTGTCAATTGCTTACATTATTGCTATGCACTCCAATTTATTCTAGTAGAATTTCTGTTGGCATGGTATCAGTTTTGCGCTGTCGTAGGATACTACGCGTCTGTGTGAGCTTTCTTTCTGGTACAGAACGGCTTTAATCCGATGTTGCATGCGTCGGTTTGTAATACGAATTTCAATCCTGGTTTTGGTCGTGCTAATATTAACGGCTTATCGAGCGCGTCTTTGATTTTGAGTTTTTGGGTTCACCCCATACAAACGGTCGTTTGTTTTTTTTGCATGGCCATCAACGGCGCTGCTATCCTGGAGTAGTCTATTATGTATACTCTTAACCAGGTGCGGATACCCTAGAACCTCCGTAGTTGCTTTTTGTTTTGTGGGATCTCTTGGTCTCGGATTGATTTTAGATGGTGCGGTAGATGTTGTTTTCCTTTCGAGCTGACCCGGTGGCCTAAGTATTTTACCGAATAGGTCCCAAAGACGCACTTTTTGAGGTGGCATCTCAATCTGTATTCTTGTAGGCGTTTGAGTACTTTCTTAAGTGCACGTACATCTAGCAGGCCGGACAGGACTTGCAATATAAGCTTTTGAAAAGTTGCTGGCGCGTTCTTTAGGCCGAAGGGCATCACCCGGAATTGATAAGTGCCCCCATATGAGGCGGCAAAGGCGGTGTACTGCTTGTCCTCATCTTTTATGGGAATCTGCCTTTGGACAAGGGTGCGGCTTCTTTCTTGCGTCGTTCAAGGCTTGGTAATCAATACAGAAGCGTGGTGAGCCATCTTTCTTCTGCACGATGACCACCGGAGCGCAGTAGCTGCTGTTGCTCCTCTCAATGATGTCATTTGTCATCAGTTCTTCCACCTGCTCGATGATGAGCGCTTTCTTATGCGCATTGTAGGTGTATCGCGCGGTGCGTATCGGCGTAGTGTTTGTTAATTAGATGTAATGTTGACTCCGGAATCAATTAGGGCTTCCATGGTTTTGCCGTCAATGGTCACGGTTATCCGTGTTAGGTGGCTTTTTCTCACCGCACCTATGGTGGCTTGGTGAAGGTTTGCGTGTTCACACTTCTTTTCTTCTTCTGCTTCTTTTAGGTCGGTGCGGCTTTCCTCTTCTGCTGGGGCAGATCCTTTATTTGTTTCCCGGAGTCGACTTGGTGGTGCTGGTAGCTGGCTTGGTGCTTGTCCGGGTGCTACGTCGCAAGGCGATATTTGGTTTTGACCTTGTTGGCCGTGTGCACCAGTTGATTGAACGATCGATAATCAGTTATGTTGAGTGATTGTTGAATTTTTGGTTTGACTAACGTAGCTAGAACATTGTCCAGGATCTGCTCCGGGTGGTGCGGACAGAGTCGCCTGTATAGCGTCGCGTGACGTTAGAAGAAGCATTTCACTGGTTCCTGTGCGTCATGTTTTTGGGTCGTCAGGGTTCCCATTAGGCGGGCTAAGACTGCAGAGTTGGCGTAGTGTCGGATGAGCCGGCTTTGGTTCTGCACTAACAGCCGGTGGTAAGCTGTCTTTGGAATTTGCTGTTGTACAAATCTGTTCTCCAGGTCGTTGAAGAACTGGTGTGGATCTTCAGCTGGATTGTACGCCCTAGGACGTCATGGTGTTTGTATCTCCAGGGTTCGGGATTAATTGTCCAACGGCGTAGGGTGCAATGCTGTGGGTGCAGTTGGGGGCTAGAGGTGAGTGAATTACCTCTAGCGCGTTTGTCGGTACGTGTAAGAGTCCAGCAGGTACCATGGGCAAAAAACCTAACAAATCTTTAAAACATGGTCTAGAAAGCAAATCAAATTAGTCAGCAATATGCACAAAAATTAAAGAAAACAAAGTTTTTGTTTTTTACTAATAGTAGATAATGCCAGCATTGAAAGAGTGCAGAAATATAGTTGCTTAGGCATATGGACAAAACAGGCTACTCATCCGAAATTAGCAGTAGGATAGAATAATGAAGCAATTCTTTACGAACAGATACATAAAACATTACATCAAAACACAAATGTTACGATTACTGGATTGAAGCAGCTACACTCAGAAAAACTACGTACGTAAATTAAAAGCCTTTGAGATGTGTTATGTTGTAGAATTATGCAAATATCATGGAAAGACAAGATCACCAACGAAAAGATTTTAAGAAGAATGGGCAATGATAGGGAAGTCACCATCATTGTCAAAACTATGAAGTTAGAATATATAATGTACATAATACTGAATGGTTAAGCCACTCATTTTCTAAAACATTATGATTTTTTGCTGTTTTTTATAATTTTACATTACTTATTCAGCAACCCACATATTTTCTTTGTGATGGACTTCTTGGTAAACCAAGGTTATTAAGTTTGTATCTTTCAATTATTTCAGAGTTTACAGCAACTAATGCTTTAGGAAATTCTGATCATTTACTTATTACTTTTGTTAAAACTTTTCTTCCTATTACTACCAAACCTACACCGCGCGTCATCTATTATTATTTTTAGATGAACATAGTAAAAATAAAAGAATTTTTTAATAATTTTTATTTTTATACTCATTGCTTATATTTTAATGATCCACATATTGCAGCAAAAAATCTCACAAAATCTATTCAAAATGTTATCGAAAAATTTGTTTTTTTCTCTATTATTAAACCAAAAGAAAAGTATTTGTTGTCAACTCAGACAAAACAGGCAGTAAATAAGGGGTCTAGGACACTTCGGCGCCGCCGATTTGGCGCGGCCGTTTTGGCGTGGCCAATTTGGCGTGGCCGATTTGGCGTGGCCGATTCGGCGCGGGGACTCATCGGCGGTGGCCGTTACGTCGCCGGCCATTTCGGCGCCAGAACTTTCTCTCGATTTTGTCACATTTTTTAGAAAACCAGCTATATCTTATTTTTTTTAATTTTCCTTCAACTTTGTTTGTCAAGGTCTACATATTTGGGTTTATCATTCTTTAGATTCCGACGTAATTCCATCAGATCTAAGAACTTGTTTGTCATTCAAGCTTTTGTCATGCCCTTTCTTGACTGCTTGAGTTCGTTTCTGCTGACACTCACGATAGATGTTTTTACTCAAATCTATGCTTCCTCAGTGTCCGGTATATTCTTTCAGTGACTGTATAGCTGCGTTGATCTTTAAACCAACCAACCGCGACACTGTTGATTTAGGTGTTTGTCTCTTGAGCTTAAGGTGTAATGTAGCTACTAGGGGGTTGTGGTCAGAGTTAACGTTAGCTCTTGGGTACGTTTTGACTGCGCGTATGCTATTTTTGAACCGATCTTTGATTATGATGTAGTCGATCTGATTTCTCACTATTCTGTTGTGTTGGCGCGTATGCCTGAAGTTGACGGGCTAGGCTGCTAGTTAGAGACCAATTACCCGATCTGACACTGGCGTATAACTGAGGACTGATTTTTGGATTTTGTTGTTGACTATTAGCGCAACACCATTTCTGAGATGCGCATCATTATTTTCTGCGTAATATATGCGATACCCATCAATTTTGCATTTGCCTGAGTCTGGTTAGCGCGTTTCACTAATTCCTAGAATACTAATGTTGAGCTTTTGCATCTCTTTGATAACGTTGTGTGCCTTGCTTGCTTCGAACGTCAGGTTCCATGTTGCTATTTTTATCATTTTGTCCTTTTGATTATTTTTCACAATCCGTCCTGCTAATCTAATTTTTGGGTTATTCAAGTCTCTTCCCTCCGGAGATCTGAGTAAGGGAATTGATGGAGGTGGTGTTGCAATTTATTTAAAAACAAACATTATTTATAAAAATAGAATAGATATCATTAATTTATCATAAGATTTACATTGTGAAGTAGTGGCAATTGAGCTTTTAGATTATAATATTTTTTAAATAATATAATAATAATATCTCTCCTCATGAAGATTATGAGACTTTTTTTACAATAATGAAAGATATTTTAATTTAATGTCAGAAAACAATTGTACAGGTTGTTATTAATAAGGATTCTAATATTTATTTTAATGATCAGTCAATGCAAACGCAAGCTTTTTAAGATTTGATATTCTTATTCTAGTTTAAATATAACTAACAGTGAAAACACTCGGTACAACGACTGTATCGATAACACACTAACAGATATGGAAAATACGTCATATAATAGTTATGTAGTAGAAATGCGATTATCGTTATATTTGAAACATCAAACAATATTAAATCGTCACATAAAAGTATAGAATACAAACCGCTTACACAACAAGGATTTTTTCATTTGCACAATATAATGGAGTTGGTAAATTGGAGTTTTCTTAGTCGTGCGATCAGGCATTAAAAAAAACTATAAGAGTTAAGTCAAATAGTCTTAAAATTAATTGGTTTAACGATAAATTAAATAATATGCGAAATAATTTAAACTTGCTATACGATATTTATAATAAATATTCTACAGAGGAAAATAAAAAGTATTATTTTGATTACAGAAATTTATACAGAAACGAAATCATTATACAAAAAAGATTAAAATGTGATGACATAATCACATCTTCTTTAAATAATCCAAAATTAGTTTGGAACATAATAAAATCTAATATAGGAAAAAAATACAACATAGTAGCTAATGATTTTGGAGACTATTTTAATAATATTGCAAGAGATATTATATCCAGCATAGGTCCTACAGATTGAATAATAAAAAAAGTAGAAATATTTATTATTTAATTTCAGCAATAGTCAAGAGCATAAAGAACTAATTGATAAGCCTATTAACCAAGTTATTTAATTTATGCTTGGAATAAGGAGTTTTTTCTATTGCGCTAAAAAGATTAAAATGTTCAATCTCAGATTTAGGTAATTACAGACCTATTGCTATAATACCTATCATTGGAAAGTTTTTTGATAAGGTTCTTAAAACAAGAATTGTAGATTATATGGAATCTTACTACTACAACAATTCTCAGTATGGTTATAGACATGAAAGGTCAACGATTATGGCAATAACAGCATTAACAACAAGAATAGTTAATGCTTATGAAAATAGCCAATACTTAAATGCAGTTTTTTGTGATTTAAGTAAGGCTTTTGATTGTGTTGTGCACAGTGCGTTAAATGAAAAACTTAAATACTACAATTTTAGTCCTTACTTGGAAAAAAGAACAAATGTTATTTTTTATAATTCAAAACGCTCTACAAACTTTTAGAACAAATTCGGTGTGCTTCAAGGGTCTGTACTTGGTCTAGTTTTGTTTCTTATATATATATATATATATATATATATATATATATATATATATTAATAATATATCGCAAGCTGTATCGGGTTGCTGAAACTATTAACAACAAAGAAAATCTTAATAAAATGGAGACTGTTCAGAACAATCTTACCTTAAGGTTCTTAGTTAATTCACTAAATTTGAATTTAAACAAAATGCTATATTTACTTTAAAAAATAACTCATTAATAACAACAAATTCAACAAAGTTTTTAGGTATTACATTAGATACTAAATTAACATGGACAGAACATATTAATAATATATCTAGTTCTGTACATTTTGAAAAATGTTGGGTCGATAGTTGAGATTACGTATGGTCGATTTATAGTTTTTTTTTTTACTTGATTTAAATTTTGCTGCAGATCTTTTTTGTTGTTGTATATACAAGGTGTTAGGTAGACATGCAGCAAAAATTTAAGCGGTTATTCTTTGTCCTATTTTAAGAATATTTTGTCCTATGATGATTTTTGAAAAACCTTTTTGTTTTAAAGATACAGGCGAACAAAACTTGCGTCATTTTATTATCAAAAAGTATATGTAAAGTTGCTGAATCTACAATAAATGTTCCAAATAATTTCCTCCATCCTGGATACAAGCATTCAATCTTTTTGGCATTGAGTGCCGAACTTTTTCAAACAAACCAGGGTTTTTTCTAATTGAGTTACATCCAGCAATTATCCAATTTTGCAAGTAGTTCAAATGTTTTACTGGAGTAGCGTGAATTAATGACTTTAGATAGCCCTATAAGAAATAATCCAGGGGTTTAAGTCTGGGGATCGAGCAGGCTATGCGTGTGGCCCACTTCGACTAATTTAGCGATCTCCGTATGTTGCTGTTAAATAATTACGAGCAACCAAACTCCACAATAACTAAGCATTCAATAAACATTGAGTACGGAGTAGTACAGGTTTTCCAATAAGAGGTTTCATTTTGATATTAAAAAAAAAACAGGTATTTTTAAGAGAAATCAATACATGTTTATTTTATTGTAAAGATTTGAAGAAGATATCAGTCAAATGGCCGCCACGGTTACGGTTGCAGTATCACATTCTTTTCATGAAATTTTCTATGACCAATTTGCACATTTGCGGCCCTATGTCTTCGATAACTTTACAAATTCTATCTTTAAGGTCTTGAATCGATTGTGGAGCATTGGCATAGACCTTATCTTTCACGTGGCCCCAAAGAAAAAAGTTTAAGGTGTTAAATCTGAAGAACTTTGCTTGTGAGGCACGTAGCGTCGTCTTGCTGAAAATAAACGTCGTCCACTTCAATATCTTCTAATTCCGGTCATAACAAATTATCAATCATAGCTCGGTAGCGCCATCCGCGTAACTGTTGCACCAGCCTCATTTTCGAAAAAGTAGGGTCCAATAACACCGCCAGCCCACAAACTGCACCAAACACTGACACGTTGAGGATGCAAAAACTTTTTAACAATCATTCTTGGATTTTCTGAGCCCAAACTTAGGTTAGCTGAACACAGTGAACAATATGCCAATCTCAATGCAAACTTTGGTAAAGCTTGTGCTAAATGGCGCAGTAAGTAAATGTTCTTAACTATCTTTTTAGACAACTATTTGCCGTGAGTGTCCCATCTAAGTTTGGAGTCTATATGAACTCCAAGAAATGTTGTGGACATTGCAGGTATTTTGTTACTTAGTGAGAAAACTATATTGACAGTTTTTTTATCATTCAGACCTAGAGAGTTTGATGAAAATCAATTTGAGATATTGCTAAGTGTTACATTGTTTTGGTCAATAGCCTCTTCCAAACTACTCGATTTATTTGCAAACGTAGTGTCGTTGGCATACAGCACTGTAGTGGCCTGGTTTGTTTGGTGCGGCAGATCATTTACGTATAGTAAAAATAGTAGTGGGCCAAGTATAAATCCTTGTGGAACACCATGTTTTATATGAACTAGTTTGGAAGTTAATCCATTGACCGCAACACATTGTTGTCTATTACCAAGATAGCAAGAAATCATACGACAAGCTGCTAGATGAAAATTATAATAATATAATTTTTGTATTAATGTTGTGTGTTGAACACAGTCAAAGGCTTTGCTAAGATCAATAAACGTAACGGCAGTATATTCACTGCGTTTATACGTTGCTAGTACATCCTCAGTTAAAGCAAGAATTGCAGCTGTGGTTGAGTACAAAATCCAAACTGGTTGGGGCTTAATATATTATTTGCATCGAGAAATGCCATTATTTGGTTGAGCAATATATTTTCTAATACCTTAGCAATTATTGGAAGTAACAAGATTGGTCTATAATTTCCCGGATCATTTATATCCCCTTTCTTATATACAGGTATAACTTGCGCAATTTTCATACAAGATGGAAATGTACATTCCAAGATACACCTATTTATAAGTTTAGTAAGAGGATATAAGATCATATCTTTAATACTTTTTAGTAAGTTTACTGTTAGACCATATATATCTTTGGCTTTACTGCATTTTAGTGTGTTTATAGTTTTTCTTACTTCATTTGGAGAAACTTCACTAAATTTAAAGTAACCATCGTTAATAGTAGCATTCTCGTGCATAAGATTAATTCGATCACAGTTAGCGGATTGTAAGTTTATGACTAGATTTTCTGCTATATTATTAAAATAGTTATTAAAAGAATCACAGTTTAAATCACAAGTTTTATCACAGTTTGTTTTTTTTTTTATTATTATTAATAAGTGACCACATGGTCTTTTGTTTATTTGTAGATAAATTAATATAATTAGCATTAGCATTGACTTTGGCTAGTAAAGCTTGTTTGTAAGAGCGCTTAAAATAAACATATGATGCTTTCAGATCCATACTTTTGTGTCATGCTTCTTTAAGCAAATAAAGCGTTTTCCACATTTTTTTAAAATAATTGTTGAACCAATGAGTTTTTGCTTTATGATTGTTCTGAGATTGCCAAGTTTAGTAGGAAATGATGCATGAAATTGAACTTTTAAAACATTATTAAATTGATGAAATTTATTTTCTGCAGATAAGTCTAAGTCATCAATAAAGTTCCAAATGGTGTTTTCTAACAAGTGATAAAACATATTATATAATCTTAAAATTTTGGATTTTACACATTTTTCATAATTAACCAAAATTCGCCAGATTTTTTTTGTTGAAAGCTTTAGACGCAGTTTACAACGCAGGCATCAAATAAAGTCTTAATACGAGTCGGTTGGAGCCCTGCTAGCTGCTTATTGGAGCCGCTTTGTGATCACGTAAGCAGCGTCGTTGCAATCAAAAATGAGGTACAACAACCAATTTATATTTATTGTCAACAAATTTACCGACTGTCAGTAGGTGGTGTGAATTTGAGCGCAGGAGCTTAAGAAAAGTTTCAATGTTCATTGTTTGATGGTATTCAAGGTTGACTCTGGCGAGTTTTTTTTTTTGCCTGATGCTGGGGCTAAAAACTTGTTTTGATATGACCTTCCAGAGCAAACGAGAAACTTGAGGAGCAAGTTTCTTGAAATCGTTGTCAAACACTTTTATTTTCTTGCCATTTGGCTTTGAAAAGTTTTTACATGTTACAATTTATAAATAACTCAATTGAAATTCCTATTATAATTTGTAACAATCTACAAATTACACTACGTAATCAACATAATATCTTATAATACAACTTAAACTCTACATCTTTGTCAATTTTCTTTTAATGACGCTTCTCATCTACACTATCCCTCTTCCATCTTCTTTCAACACATCTTATCTTTTTATTTTTTCTTCTCTCATCTCAATACATTCTTTTAATATATGTTGTATTGTTTCATTGGCTTCTTCACAAATTCTACACATTTTACTTTCTTCATTCATCCAACATTTTGCAATTATATACGTCTAAGTTAAAATTGGATTGGGAGTAGGAAGTGCCTTTGTCTAAGATGGTACGGCTTATTTATGATTTTTATCTAGGCCTTTGTATATACCGCAGAGTTATATGCATTACATATGGGCCTGTTAAACTGTGAGACATTATCTCACAGCTTGTTTCTTTTATGTTCCGACTTGCTAGGTAATATCCTAAGTATAAAGTCTATGTACTTGGTTAATCCACTTGTTCGGTTTGTATGAAATTTGGTATTCCGCTGGTCCAAGTTTGGAAAAAGAATGATCTTTATTTGGAAGCCAGGTTATTTAGTTACTATCATTATCAAGTCATTTATAACTTATTTGTCAGCTGTGATAATAAGTTAAGTTTAGTTAGTAAGATCTGGCATTAACATTTTCTACAATTTTAGTGTCACTTTTGATATTAGTTCTTAATTTTAGCAAATGTGATATTAGGCTTGGTATTTATTCAATTATTTAAATGTTTAATGTGTTAATGTATTATTTTTTCAAGTCTGTAACATGGCAGTTAATGACCTTAGTAGTTGAAAAGATTTAAAAAAATAAAAAATAAGTACATCAAGCATTTTTGATATTTACCGTAGAATAGTTGCATTTGTTAAGAATTTTTAGTACATTTTACCTATTAAATGGTCATATAGGAGCTTTGTATGCTTATCTTAGCAGTTAACTTTCTAGTCGATAGTTTTCCTAAAAACTGTCAAGGTTTTCCAAACTGTTTTAAAAATTACTTTGCACTATAAATTTTTTTGCAAGAAAAAAGAAAATTTCTATAAATAACAGTTCTGGTAAAATTAAAAATGTTTGATCTAATTAGCTTACCAACTGTTGTTGTAGTGAGATTAGCTTTCAGAGGTAACAATTGTTTTACTAAAGTAGTGAAGATGTTGACATACTACAGATTGCATCGATCTATAGCATTGTACCGTTGAGTGAATGATAAATAATAAAAAGAGGGGCAAGGTTAATACATTTCTACGTACGTACGTGTATGCCGCTACTTTAAATGTATCCATCCTCCTCTAACACTAGTTATCGACTATCTGTCATCTCTAATAGTTTATTAGTCTTCTGTCTCATTCTATATTCTTTGACTCAACGATTGTACTAATTGCTATACAATTTTACTACTCACGATCTAAAACACAATATGCGTCTTTTAACAAAGTATTTACTTTATATTCTTCCAAAATCAATCCAATAGAACTTTCAAAATGTAGAACTTATATCATGTCATTCAAAATACAATTTAAATTTCTTTTTCGCATTAACGTTACATAGATAATAAAAATGTCGTAAATGTCAATAAAACGTTATTATTACACCATAAATATTATTTTCAGACATAATACAGCTGCTTAATAATTATGAAAGACATCGACCCCCTATAAAAACAAAATTTATTTCTAGATATTAATAAAACCAATATCATATTTTATGGATACAGTTTACGATACCCTTAAAAACATTGTAACCGATTGTAAAAATTAAATTATTATCCGGTAAATTAATCTCCGTATTTTATTCATCATGTATTTCGTAATAATAATATTTGTGAGGGCGGTTTAACGGAACCCACCATGATTATGGCGTCGTGAAATTTTTTTCCGTCCGTCGAGAACATAAAATTTTGTCGAGTCCTTTTTATGACAGACTGACGGCTGCTTTCTCGTATGTGTATAATGTTTTAATATTGAAACCACCTCACTTTACGACGGTTAATAAAACACGTGATGAAAACGGAGGCAGAATGAAAAAAATATTGTTAGCATGTCATGGATGTTTTTTGTGATTTTAAATTAGGTTTGAAATTCTATTCATAATTTCGAAGGAATTGATGTGAGATGAACATTTTATTAATATTTTATGCAAAGAAATTTTGCGCAGATGACAGTGATATTTTTACTGGAGGAATTAGATATGTAGGAGTCTTTTAATTTTTTTTTGTCATAAAATTGCTCGGAATATTAGATCTATTTTGTAAATTTATCAAAAAATGATAAGAAATTCATTAAAAAAATTATAAGAATGATTGAAATTGATAAAAATTGAATAATAACATACTAGTTTTGTATAAAAGCCAATTGTTGTTTGATTTAATTTTATTCATTTTAATAAATCTATTAAAATTGCATAGAAAATACAGTTTAAAATTTACTAAGAATGAAAAAATGCATTTTTTGTATAAATCTAACATAAATTGCGAAACATTTACTATAAATTGCTCAAGAACCGAATTTAATCCACCATAGAAAAAAACTTTTTGCATATTTGGAACTGATAGTAGAGTTCAGAGGTTTTATAAAGGAATTATTTTTAAAAGAAATCTAGTAATAAAAAGTATTTTTTTATTTGTCAAGTTGGTCTATGTGAATGTACTTCTTTATGTTCTAACCTTATTACTATTATGGATTGATCAGCTGAAAGCTAAGTAGATGTTGTTCTAAATGTTTTTAAATTATTATTAAGCTGTTATTTTTTATTTATACAATTTATATCTAGTTTTAAATTAAATCTTGTTTTTGTGTTTGATTTTGTGAATCCATATACATTGTTGCTATTTTATCTGGTTTTGTATAGTTAATTAGTTACTTTTTTCATGTATTATCTTAGTTGGTGTGCAAATTCAAATATAAGAGATGGATTTAATGATTCAATTACTTGATCACACTTGGGCAAGTGGGTTTGCTATAAATACATAAATTGAGTTTACCTGCTTAAGTTATTGGGGTCAAAACTCTCTTTATTGAATTCTGTCAGATGTCAAAAACATGATTTGATTACAAAAAAGTTTCGAATTTGCTATCACAAGCGCGTGTCTGCTATTATATTTTTGGCTAGAAAATGTATTAAATCTAAGTATATTTTGTTGAAATAAGTTTGGGACAAGCGGAGCAGAAACTGATTTTTGACTGAAAGGGTTGCGTTTTGCGTTTATCTTTCTAGTTAGGAGCTGCAGTCTACTGTTGAGAAGCAGGTGCAGTGGGTTGGGCCTCAGAAAGGTAAGCTGGACAGCTTTTATAGTTTGCAATGTGCGGCTTTTTGCATGAGGCAAATGTTGCTACATGTTAGACTTTTTAATGCTGGTATGGGTTTTGGTGCATTTAAAGCAAATGTGTAGAATAGCTCTGGCAACGGTGGCATTGTACAATATCTGCGGATTTGCGTTTGTATTTAACGCGGATTATGAGATTACACAACTTGAGAACTTGGTGAGAGACAGAATTACTCTACTTTTTAGTTCTACGGAAGTTGAACAATCTACGTTCATTGGGAATGGGTTTCTATTCCTTTCCATGCACTTAATTGAAAGGAATGCATTACCTTAAAGGGATTAGTTCTGCCTGCACTGCATTAGGTTGAATGCAGTTGGGTATGTTTTTTATAACATATTTTAGTCACTTCTTAGTGTTTATTTGGAACGTGTAATGAAAGATATGTCATTATTTTCACATTGCTCAATTCGAGTTCAAAAATTTAAAAAAAAAGCGGGTGCATTCAAATTCCATCAATTACGTTTGTGGACGGCGTTTTATATCAACATTCTCCGTGAGTGTTGAAGAAGGCGGGATTGTTGGGCTTACAGAGTTGTTAGACGGACCTGGTGTGGTTGCTTGAGTTTTAGGGGTCGGTTGGATTAAGGATCTTTAGCCTTGAAGACTGTTGGCCTTGATGGTATAGAAGGCACCTGACGTGGGGCGGGATAGCCTATTAAAAATTAAGATAGCAGAAAAAGACTCACCCGTTTTTTTGTTTTGGTCCATGTAAGTAAAACCTCTGGGTGGACTGTGTTATCTGGCGAAGGTCTTCAGTGTCACTTTGGTAAAGGGTTTGTTTTTTGAATTTGGTGGCGATGTCCTGTTTTATCGCCTCTGTTTTCCATCTTGTGGGCGTTGGGTATGCTCTGGTTAGGAGCTCGAGTCTGCTGTTGAGAAACAGTTTAGTGGATTGAGACTTAGATGAGCTAAGGTTTGCTTTCAGCTTAAGATAAGCTGTGCAGCTTTCATAACTTGCAGTGTGCGGTTCTTTGGATGTTGCTACATGAGTTAACGCGCATTTAACGTAAATATATGTAGATATTGTGTGGTTATAACGCTAACAATGGTGGTATTGCACAATATCTTTGGACTTTTGTTTGAGTTAAGCGCAAGTTGGTGAGTGACAGGATCACTTTACTTTTTTTGTTTATGGCGCTTTTTTGGTGTAGGTTTAAACCGGAACTTTGAGGCGTTTAGCAAAGGTCTTTAGTGCCGCTTTTAGCAAAAACTTTATATCTTTTTGCACACTTTTTGAGTTTGTTGACAATGTCCTGTTTTATTGTAATTTGTCTTTATAGACGTCGATTCTTTTGGATTTTTTTTTTAAGATGATCATGAATTTTTCTAGGGAGTTCTTCAATTGATTAATGTAATGGAATTATTAATGATAATGATTTTATTAGAAAAAAAAAATTATTAAACTATCTGTGATTTTTTGTTGGTTGCAATAAAAATTGCATTTATCTGGTCGGGATTGCTTTATTCGAGTGTTTGGGTTAATCGCTCTAGGCCTGGGTTGGGGCTTACCAACATAAACTATCCGCTCAAAATGTATACACTTGTTGTTTGACGTAAAAATGTCTTTATTGAATTTTTTAATTTTATGTTTTTGACAACTGAGTTTAACTCTCTTGTATATTAATGTTGCAGAAATATTTTAAAGGTGATAATTATTTAATTTTCTAATCATGAACACTTAGGCGGGTGCTGTACACCATGATAAATTACTCTTTTGCAGTCTATGCACTTAGTGCTCACTTGTCCAAGTGTTTGTTGTCAAAGTTTCTTTATTAAATTTTTTTATTTTATGTTTTTGACAACTGACTTTTACTCTTTTATATATCAAATTGCGTGCAAGAACATTTTAGAAGTGATAATTATTCAATTTTTGATCATAAACTTTTGGGCGCGTGGGTGAGTTACTAACTTAAATTATTCACTTAGAATTTGTTATCAAAAAACATTTTATTGGCTTTTTGGTTTTTGACAACTGACATTTTTTTTCTTGTATATCATATATCCAAGAGTATTCTAGAGATGATATTTATCTAATTTTTTCATCATGAACATATATATTTCTAATTTCCTGCTTACAAACACTTGGGCCATGGTAGTTGAGTACACCATCGTTATTACTTGCTAGTAATAGATCTATTTAGTGCTTGACCACCCGTGTTTTTTGTCTAAACTTTCTTCATTAAATTTTGGTTTTACGTTTTTGACGTTTACTTTTATATATCATTATTGCATAAATATTGTAGGGGTGAGTAGGAGTTATCCAATTTTCTGATTACAAACACTTGAGCGGGGTACACACACCAACATAAATTAGCTGCTTGCAATGTTTTTGGTGCTAGCCGACCTGCATAAATCTTATATACATTAGTATAAAGTACCGGCTTGTACTTTATACACTTGGTGTCAGCTCAAGAGTTTGTTGTGAAAAATTTCTTTATTGAATATTTTTGTTTAATATTTTTGACATCTAACGTTTACTCTATTGCTCACTATTTCAAGTGTTAGTTGTCAAAAATGTGTAAAATATTTTTGAATTTTGGCGTTTAATTTTTTACTATTGTTGCAAACACATTTTAGGGGCAATAATCTAAATTACTCGCCTGCAATCTGTGTAGTAGGTGCTTGCAGGAATATTTTAGAAGTAGTACTAAACTAGTTTTGTGATTACAAACACTTGGACGAGTAGGTGGGGTTGTCAACCTAAATTACTTGTGCTACCTAGTTCAAGTCCGGGACACAGAGTATAGATTTGATGGTAGCGGAGGTTGGCGGCACTTTGGTGGTTGTCTCGGAAGCTGAAGCTCTGGACGGTGTAATTTTAGGTGGTGGCAGCAGGCGAAAATCTAGCCTATGTTGTTGTAGTCTTGTTCCGATCCAATGTTGACTGGTTAAATCCTAACTCTTAACTGACTGCGAATTTTTGTATTTTTAGTAGCGGGGAATGACGAAGTGAGACGTTGTTGGTGGAGCTTAGCTCCGTCCACTAGCGGTATCCATTTTTCTTACTTCTTAAGACAACTTTTGTTTCTATATAGATGTTTGGCGATAGGATCTAGGTGCCGTTGACTTAGTTCTACTACTATTGCACGGGGACGGAAGTACTCTATTGTAAAAGAAGTGTACAGGTGTTTTATAAGTTTGTGTGACGCGGTGGTTTGGAAAGTTTAAATCATTTGCGGCACGGTCCAGGTTCAGATGGAGGTCTCTACGACATCTTATTTTTCTGTCATGTTTGATTTTTGAAAATTGGCCGTGAAGCGCATTTTGTTAGGTGCGTTGTGTTTGGGTATGTCATTAAAGCTAGCGACTGCAGTTAGCATCGAGCCGAAGCATTTCCCTTTTTGGTGGATTTTGGCAATGTAAATCTTTTGTGTGCAGTTATGAGTGATAATACAAGATCGTTTTTGACCTCATCGAAGACTACCGTGGTGGATTTTAAGTTTAAACTTTAGGATTTTTTTGAACTTTTTGGTACTTTGCAACTTGATTGCATTCTACAGGCGGTTTCATGATTTGTGAACAATCTGTCGTTCTACGTAGTAAATTTTATAATTGATCATGTTCAACAGTGCTGACGTTTTTTTATTGTAATGTGGACTTGATCTCGATTGGATATACCACTATAGGCTAGTTCCGGGTCACCATCTAGTAATTTCAGACTTATGATGTAGTCTGTGATATCCCTGAATCGCCGGGGGCTTGGGTCATTGACGTGACTCAAGTGACCTGTTGGTTGGTAGTCGGCGGTAAATACGCCGATGGGGCCGATTGGCTTGCTTGGTGGTAGCTCGATATTGTAGCGCTCGTCTGCAAAAAAAAATTCAAGCGACTGTTCTTTATCTTTTTCTGCGCTTCTTTTGCGAGGTTTTTGTCGCCGAGTCTTCTTGTTAAGTTTTTTTTCAGATTTAAGTTTAGGGCGGCTGGTCCAAGTCCGGAAGTTTGACTGTTTTTGGTAATAGTTCTCCGCTGGTCGGAAGGTAGCATTTTGTTAAATGTATTAAAAGTTTTGACACACACGTTCATTCATAACGCACACATACTTAGCATGCTTTCACACGCACTTACTAAGAGTGCAAATTTACTAAGGTTTAGATGGTTTGTTTTGGAACAACGTAAAAGTGCATATAGCAGCTATCAGTGGTCGCCTTGAAACTCTAGGGGGTGTGCAAACAAAGAGTATAGGTTTGATGACAGTTGCCCCGGAATTTCTAGGGATTGAGGGCACCTTAGTGGTCGTCTTGGAAGCTGAAGCTCTAGACGATGTGGTTTTAGGTAGTGGCAGCAGGCGGGAAATTTAAACTATGGTAGTTGAATGTGGTGCTATAGACGCATGATGAAGATATCTTGGACAGATCAAATGTCAAACATTAAGGTACCAGAACGTATAAATAAACCACTGGAGATCACACTTACAATTCAACAAAAAAAGTAACAATATTTTGGTCACATAATAAGAGAAGAAAAATACGAACTGCTCCAGTTAATCGTGCAGGGAAAGATAGCTGGTAGAAGAAACATTGGCAGACGCAGAACTTTATTGCTGCAAAATTTGAGGGAATGGTACAATACAACATCGAAAGAACTGTTCCGAGCTGCTTACTCAAAAGTAAAAATAACGATTATGATTGCAAACCTCTCCTGAATGGAGATGCCACTTAAAGAAGAGATGAAGATATGAATCCTGGCTGTAACTGACTGCGAGTGTGATATTTTAGTATGTATACTAGCGGAGAATGACGAGATTAGACACTTTGGTGGAGCTTGGCTCTGCTAATTTGCGGCGTCACCCGCCCGCAATCTAAGTAATAGGTGCTTGCCTACTTACTAAAGTGTTTATTGTCAAAAATGTCTTTATTAAATTCTGTTTTATGTATTTGACGTTTGATATTTACCTTTTTGTATGCCATTGTTGTAAAAATATGTTGGTGGTGATAATTATTTAATTTTTTGATTACAAACACGTGTGCGGGTGGGGGACACTAACGTAAATTACACGACCACATTTCACTTAATGCACTGCCAGTCAACCAAGACCTACGGGATTCTTCCTCTTGTTCTAAAGTGGCTCTGCTCTGCTTTGGTGTTTAGGCGTTGCGTCATGTTAGGGTATGTCGTTGAAGGTAGCGATTGCAGTTCTTAGTTGGGCCTGCGGAAGGTTTACCCGCTAAAACTTTCTCTTGTTTCTCTTATCCTAATACGGTACCGCTTAACATTTTATATACTAAGTGCCCGCCCAAGTGTTTGTGGTCTAGAATTTTTTTACTGAATTTTGTTTCATGTTTTTGACATCTGATATTTACTCTTTTGTATGTCATTGTTGCTTTTTTTAGACTAGGAGAGGAATCTTCTTAATAACTTGTAAAGTGTCGGATTTACTCTTACGAGCGCCTACCGACTGCCAATCTTGTTGCTTGTGTATAGGATTGATTTTTGCAACCGTTGGAAGTGCCTATTGGTGAGGAAAAGTTTGCTGTTGATGAGCAGGTGCCTTACTGTTGACCTGGCTGATGCGGCTTGTTCTTATTTTGTGATAAACTGGGCAGCTCTAGTGGCGGTGTGCGGCTTACCCTTGAGCTATAACGTAAGCCTGCACCACATCAGCTTTGATGCAGTTGGGTACATTCCTTGATAACGTATTTCAGGGTTGTTTTAGCCTTTAGTAGTCAAAGACATTGAGGTCGATGATTACATTTATTGATTTGAACGTTGCCAACAGTCCTTGGTATACGGATTTATCCCAAATAGAGGATGTGCATAGGCTTGAAGGAGCATTAGGGAGCCAGTAGTCGAACCAGAGTCGGTTGACTGCGCCTTAGGGGTTGACCAGATCTTGGACCTTTTTGTCTTCTTAGCTGATGACTTTGCTGGCGCTAAATGCCTTTTTTTTGGGACCCACCAGGGTAAATCCTTCTTCTGGGGACGGAGCTTTGTGGTGGATGACCTCCATACTAGATACAAATCCAAATTAATTAATTGCAATGAGAATTGCAGTTAGCACAAACACCTTGGTGGATGGTCGGGGTACAACAACGTAAAAAAATGTTAGTGAGATGCCATTTTAAAGAGGAACTTAATTGAGTTTTAATTGTCTATTAAGCTTAAGACCACAATGTGGCTAAAGACTTTGATTTGGCTTCAGTCTTTGGGGAAAACTTGATACAAATTTTAGGATTCAAAAGTTTTATTTATTTTTTCAATTACTGGCATGCTATTATCTGCAAACTCTACTACTATTAGCGTTGCTAAAATATTGGAGTTTGCATTTTTTTCTATTTATGTTATTGATAATTTTAACTAAAAGTGTAGTACAAACTTTTAATTAAAATTATCAATAATTAACCTACTAGTAAAGTCTTCTATAAAAAAACCATTTGTAGGTTTAATTTTAACTATTTGATTTTAGTCTTTAAATAAATTCAACCATTTCAGTCATAACTTTTAGTCAATTTATTAAGATTAAATAATTAATTAATTTAGCTAAAACTATATGACCGGTTATTATATTATATATGCAATTAAAGCTTTAAATATTGTTTCAATTTAAGCAGGGAGAACATTGCTTAACATTGTGATTTTGAATCTAATCTCCCCGCAGCTAAAATGTTTGTGTGTACATTACAAGTGGATTTGTTGATGACTGCGGGTGGTATTCATGGCTTTACCTATTCACATATTCGTACACGAGTGTATTATAATCAACTCTCCTTTTAAATATAAATTATTATTATGTATGGTAAAAATAATATATTGCCTTTTAAAATTTGCTCCGAGAAGAAAATACTTTGTAAACTTATAAGTGAAACAATATTTTTGATTTTTATTTTATATAAGTTTTAAAATTGTTTTTATTATATGACAATAATTTAACTTTTGTTTCAGGTAAGTCCATGCCGCTTCAAAACAATTCTAATTAAAACAGTGAGTAATTATTTGATTGGAACAGTTTTGTCTATTTTGCTTTGATGGCATTTCACGCGTGAATACAAAACGACAAAATTAGTGCACGACACTTTACACAATTTATCGATAAAACCCATCAACGTTATGTCGCGCTATTAATAGGCGATGCCGACCAAACAAAGCACCACTTTCATCCAATGTGTTTTAATTAACACACTCCACACGCTTTTACTAAAATAAAAAATATAAACAAAAATCTCAGCCAGCTCTTTTTTTACCAACGTTATGAATGGGCAGGATTAAAAGCGTCGCGGAATGCCGTTACACTATAAATAGAAAATTAAGTCGGTTAATGTGCGATGGCAAAAAATACCCTGTTTTGTATGTTGAATGACTGCATAGCATAGGGCGTTGAAAAGGCATACGAGGGATGTTTGATATATAATCAATGCCAGTTTAACATTGTTTATTTAGTCATCACTGAATTATAATAAATAGATTATTTTTTAATTGAATTATTTGTATGCCGATATTGTTAATTAATTAAACTAAATTGACCATTTATTTTCATCGCATATGCAACGATCAGGCAATTAAATGGAAAACTTTGTTTACTCCAGCTACATCATATTATTTTATAAATTAAATCAATTAATTCATTATTTGTTTGTATAACTAAATTAACTTATTGCTGGCTGACAATAGCACCATACTGTGGTCGGATTTAGTCTTTCCTCAGTAACCGCAGCTGTGTTGCTCGAAACAGATGTTAACAGGAAAATTTGTCAAGTTATTCTGATTGTAGTTTGCACGAACATTTCCCAACTGTATTGTTGTTTGGTGTATAATATAATTTTTCTTTAAATTAATCTAGTTCTGATAATGATATTTAATATTATTGTTAAATTTACCATTATAATTGTAAGTTATGTTTTGTTAATGAAAATGCAATGCGGCAAAGCCGTGCAACTCCACAAATTGACTGCTTAATTTAGTTGGAATTCCAAACGCATTTTGGTAGAGGTATAAATTGTTTTGCATAAAGGTCGGACTCGTTTTCGTTAGCGAGGTTAATTGGTAATTCTCGATAGTGCACCCTCGGAGGTGTAATATTGGGCTGTTGACATTTAATTTAAACATACAAGCCCTCTGTTCCTCCATCCAATTAGCAAGTGAATTTTCACCACCTGCGACTCAGACGCTCTTAGAAACTAGGATGGAATAACAACCTTACTCCAATTAACACAAATCGATGATGTGGTCATTTTTGGGAATGTTACACTCATGAATACAGCAGAAAATTATTTAATTTTGCATTAATCTTCAAAGCATGATTTTAACATTCAATTAAATAGTTAAGCAAATAGTGTGACTTTAGCAAGCAACAATATTGATTGCTTCTGTAAACATTTTATTAATGCAACTCTATGTAAACAAATCACACAAAACTTTTATTGATATTCTATACATAGGAATCTATTCATTTTAATCTTAAAACTTAGTTTAGCAAACAATTTTACGAAACTTTTACGCTCGAGTGGTTCGCACTTTACCACCTTGAGACGCGATGGAAATCAGTGTTCTGACAAAATGTATAATGATGGAAAGGAGTCGAAAATTTGCGTACTTAAACTAGCGCGGAAATCTTTTCCGTCACGTCCGTATTGAAATTCAAATGTGCCTTCCTGTCTTTCTGTGTGTGTAAGGATTTATGTATTCAACTCGAATTCTTTCATGACTGTTTTAAATACGTAATTCTTGTGCAAAGTGTCGCCTTATGCTAATTGCAGGGGTAATCAACGTGTTGCGTCCGATGTTTCAATCTCAAGTACGCGATGGAAATACGGAAATAATTTGCAAAATTTTTGCATTCTTTAGTTATTAAGGTGAATTAAATATAAATAAATGTTTTATTCTTGTAATACTAACGGAATTGATCATTATTGAAAACTTAAAAACAGACTAATTATTTATAAACATAAACTAATTTAATCAGCGATGTTAAGTGAACTAAACTTATTTCCAAAATAGAAATTTTGGTTTATACTTTATTTAAAGATTTTTATATGGTTGATTATACCGCCATATGTCCGGTATAACGTTAACGAATATTCGACTTTGAGGACTAGTTTACGCATTTTTACGTAAACAGGATAGATTTAGAATTTTTTCACTACCAAGCCACTAAATTGATTTTGGTTTACTGATTTATTTATCTGATGGTAGAAGTCTGATTAGGTGGAGGTTTGTTGGTGCTACCAAGGTAAATGTGCATTGACCGCCAACAAACTTGTTGCGAGGGTCATAGTTGGCAAATGAGCCTTTAATCTACTCCGGACCAGAAAAAGATTTTAGTTTATAATATAGAAGCAGCAAAAAAAAAAGAGAACTAACAAATAAAACTGCTAAGATGGAGCTACTTTCAGGAGAGAAATCTACTGACCAAAAATGGAAAATTTAGGCTGACTAGAGTAGTACCACAGGGTTTGCAATAGGTCCTAAATTATGGAATTTAGTTTATAATCAGATGCTCAGAATGCGGCTGCCGGAAGGAGTGACAATAACAGCATTTGCGGATGACGTAGCTTTGGTAGGTAGGAAGATAGACATAGAAGTACTAAATAAAAGGTTAGAGTTTTCAATAGAGATGATCAAGCGATGGATAAGAAACAAAGGGTTAGTCTGGCTCCACAGAAAACCGAGGCGGCATGGCTATCGACAAAGAAGACAAACAGGAAAAATACAGGTAGGTGAACAAATAATAACTATAGGCAAAAAAATTAAATACTTTGGAGTAGCACTTGAAGCAAAGGGATGGATTGAACAGGTTAAGGAAGCGGTAAGAGGAACAAAAAAAAATGGAAGGAATGCTTAGTAAGCTTATGCCAAACAAGGGAAGACCAGGAGAAGGGGCAAGAAGGCTAATAGCAACTGCGGCTAGAAGTAAACTATTGTATGCCGCAGAAACATGGGGAGAAGCTTTAAAGACAAAAAAAAAACAGAAAAGAAGTAAAAGGAGCTATGAGAGCAAGTTTGTTAAGGATATGCAGGGCCTACAGGACGGTGTCGCAAGAGGCACTAGAAGTAATTGCGGCGACACTACCCGCAAATGAGATGGTGGAAGAAAGATTAGGTATAAAAAAAATGGTAAATGAAAGTACTAGTAAGCAAGAAGCAAAAAGACAAGCTAGAGAGAATATGATAGAAAGATGGCAAAGACAGTGGAAAGAAGGAGAAAAGGGAGAATGGACAAGGGAACTAATACCAGAAATAAAAGAATGGGTAGAGAAAAAACCGGAGACGTGTTACTATACAACACAACTACTTACCGGACATGGAGTGTTTGGAAAGTACTTACAAAAAATAAGTAAGATGGAGAAAGAGGAAAAATGTATATTTTGTCTAGAAGACACGCATGACGACGCAGAACATACGCTAGTAGAGTGCGAAGCGTGGGAGGAAGATAGGAAAACGCTAGAAAAGATATTAGAAAACAAAGTAGACAAATCTACAATTATTAAAATATGCCTGAGTGACGAAAATAAATAGAGAGCACTAAGAAACTATGCAACGACGGTACTGAAAAAAAAGATAGAAGAGTTAAAAGCTTTGAGATTTAGGTAAACCAAAATGGAAGAAATCACTCAAATTAAAAGCCACAGAAGACAAAGGAAGGAGGAGCGAGAAGCTAAATAGAAGCAAAAGAATATGGAAAAAAGTAATAAAGAGGAAAGAAATAAAGAAGGTCAAAACAACTATGCCTGCCAAGCAATGGAAGATGAACAGAAAGACAAGAGAAGAACATATACTAAAACCCTAGTACCAACAGAAATTGCAGAAATAAGGAGGAAAAGGAGAGAACTGCTCAACGAAAATAAATTGACGGAATTGACTAAACAATTTCCAAACGGAAGATACGCCATCTCGAGGTTGACAGAAAATGCAACTTTTGAAATGGACAGAGTATATCTAACAACTAGGGGACACGAAGAACTAATCCCAAAAGGAGATTCAAAAATATCTCTAGAAGTTAAACTGACAAATATAGGACTACCAAAAGGGATGCATTTAATGAAGCTGCACAAAATATTTATGAAAGAACGAGGATACAACAAGGAAGAAGTTAATGAAGATATAGAAAAACTAAGAAAATACCTAAGGACAATGCAAATATCTAGGCTGAATAACACAAGAATGGGAGAAAAGAGAGGAGAATGTCAGTGTAGAAAGTAAGACAGAAAACTAGGGTGTAGGGAGAGATGGGCCGGGAACAGCATGTGTCGCCGCAGCAGATTGCGTGAATTCCGCGAGGCTGAAACCAGCTCACTTCAAACTAGTACTACATTAGAGACAATGACTAGGACAAATTAACAGCAGGACTTACGCAGAGAAGAAAACCGAAAGGTATTGCCATGCGTTAGTTATTCTCAAGGGCCACTTGTTGAGGCCAACCTTACAACGTCCTTAAAAAAAAAAAAACATAAATCATAAATCATAAAACCTTACGCTGGTTAAAAAGTAGGAGAGCAGCGTATAAACGCTTAAAATGGTTTTTGTTGTGGGGTTTGAATTTACGATCTTTGGTGCATCAGTCGAGTGGTTAGACTACTGCGCCACGGTTCCTAAAATTGTACTAGTCTCGCATTATGCATCTGGGGAATATTTGCGGATTGCAGGTTGTTTTTTGGTATTTCACTTTTGGGTTCTGTTTTTCTGTGCGCTTCTAGTAATTTACGTTTGGTGGTGTGTATTTATTGAGGTGTTTCCGACTTTCTGTTTAAAGTTATTGAGAAAGATAGTGGTTTATCTGCTTATGGTAGAGGTAAATTACACGACGAACTATTTTGTGTTGCTAGGTTTTGTGTTGTGACGGGGTATTGATTATATTTTGTCTTGTTATGGATTGTTTTTTTGAAGACTTTTTGCAGTTGTTATGTTTTTAAAATTTTATGAGCAAGGTGGCCAGGGGAAGGGGAATATTTGTATACATATAATCATTCATTTGCACTTTGTCTTTTATTTGCTTTTATTTGAAACTAATTAGCGTGTGAGCTTATGATTTTGGTCTTTGATAGATTCATTTTTAAGCCCATTTTGTAAGAAGCTATATTTACCTGTTTAAGCATTCTTATTAGTTTTTCTTGGTCTTGGCTGATTAGAATTATGTCGTTTGCAAATTTTAAGGGATTTAGGTTCTTCTACCTATGGTTATGCTTTTGCTTTTTCAGTTCATGTTTTTAAAATCATTTTCTAGTGCCTTAACGAACTCTTTTGTTTATTTTGATTTTATCTGTGGCCGTGTTTGCATCTGCTTTTACCTGATAGGTGGCTTTTTGGTAAATGTATTTAAGAAGGTTTGTGTACCTTAAATTTATTCTGGCATTTTTCATTGCTGTAAATATCGCGCATAATTTATTATTGTACACATAGTTAAATACTGGAGACAACTTCAACTGTGCTGAACTTTGCTTTGGATAACAACATTTAAACCTAAATTTTAAATTTACTTTTTTGGGCGGCTTGATGATTTTTTTAGCAATGGTCGTTTATATAATTTGTAACCTGAAGGTAGTGCTTGATCATTACGCAGGTTAGTTCACAGCTGTTCTTTGACTCTTTGTCAAAAAAGATTATGTCTGGCATAATCTGTCATTGCTAATAATACAATATCACACTTTTGGTTTGGTTTTTGTTTGTTTTAGCTTATAGCATCTTTTTTGCATGTAATACCTTATAGGTGGACTTACAGTTTTCAGTGGATTCTGAACTACTGGAGATATTATTAATCTACTCTACTCCGAAAACACGGGTTGGGGAGTGGAGGAGCAAATATACGCTTAAAATGATTTCAGTGATGAGATTTGACTTTACGATCTTTGGAGCAGCAGTCGGATGTCTAGACTAATGCGCTACGCTCTCTTAACTTCGCACTTAAGTAGTTCAAAATTTGTTTAATTTAGCAAAGGTTTTGCCAATGAAATCTGATGTATTAATTAACAAGGTTATTGTCAAAGTAGCAGATGCTGTGTTTGTTACCGCGTTATCTTGTTATTTTGTAGGTACTAGAAACGTCAAACACATGTTTAATATTTTGTTTTTAAAAAAACATTTTTTGTTGAAATGTTTTAATGGCTAATCGTAGGTATCTTTCTCTATCTGTTGCCACTTAACTTTACGGTAATCGCTTAGACATAGTTTTCTGCAGTAGGGTTTATGTAAATAACCTCAGGTGAATGTACTTCTTTATTGGTTTGGAGGCTATGGGCAGTGCTTCAAGGGATATGATTTGCTTTTCTGAATTGTTTGAAGTAGTTTTACGGCGTTTAATATATTTTGGTGATGTTTCTGAGGAACGGTTTTGTTGTCTAGGAGATCAGTCAAAAATTGGTGATGAGCCAAATTTGTGTTACAGTTTAGTCTGTTGGGGCGGTGATTGACGGTGGTTGTTAAGCTGTTGTTATGCTGAAATTGATTGTTCTTGTGTGAAGATGTGCGTGGCTTTAAATGGGATCATTAGTGTGATTATTTTTTTAGTGACTTACGAGATTTTTAGCTTGCGAATTCTGTCGCTGCTAGATTTTATTAACGATGAGGCCAAGTCTCTTGCGGATCACTTGTCTGCAATAGTTGCAGCTGGATTTTATTTATTTGATAGGCTTTGCCCATTGCTCGTAATATTTTCTGTGTCTCTATTTTTCAAAAACTTTAAAGTTTTTGATGCGTGAATATTGGGGAATTGTTGCGGCCGCCAGGCGGCATTGATTTTCATAACACACGCTCACTCCGCGATGCGCTTGACTAACTACGGTACATAAAATGAATTGATTAATCAAGAAAGCAAACACACTAACTCCTGAACTTTTGACGGTTGTGATCTTTATCTACAAAATCTCTTGCCGGTAACAACTGTTATTAGGGGAAGAAACATCAAATCTTTAGATAATCACTAGGGCGGGTGAACCTGCCACCTGCTCTTAATTCATAAACTAAGTGACTTACTTACCCGCACGAGTGTTTAGTATCTATTAGTTGGTAGCAACTTTATTGTTGCTGAACTGCATTAATAGTGGGAAGAAGTGTACTACCTTTGAATAGTTGACATTTGGGCGGGTGGGTGTGGTACAGTATTGGAAGCCCCCGAAGTGTTTAGTGTCTAGGAATTGGTTGCAACTTCTTTGTCGATTAGTTCTTTTTAGGCTGATATGCCAATTAGTTGAATGTCAACAGTCATTATCTAGTGTAATATTTATTTAATACTAAATGTTTGCATTAATTGGTAGTAGCTATACAAGGCACACTGACAAGGTTTGTAGAACCGAGACAATTTTCTGCGCTTGATTCTTGGTTGCTGTGAATGTTGGATTGAGTTTGAATAAATTATTTATTTATTTTAAACAGTATCAGAAAGGTTGTACTATCAGTTTTTGCTTGTGATATTTAGGCGTTTAATACGTTTCTATCTAGTAATCAATTTTTGGTTTAAGTAGGTTTTGTTTGCTGAATCTTGACTAGCATTTATTGACGTCTTTGTCAAAGTCTAGCTGGTTAGACAAAGGTGTTGATGTTGCTTGAGAACAAGCTATTGGTGTTATATTGAAGGTTACCCGGGGTAAGATGGTGTTGGTATATTTTCAGTTTTGTTCTGGATAAAATAAACACATTTTGCGTGGGCTAAGCATAATAGCCGTATTCTGAACATTTTTGATGAATTTGATACCTGATTGGTTAAAAATCAATATCTACAGCGATGTTAGCTAACATCGATGTTAAAATATGTTCAGAATAGACCCATAAATTGTGTGTTTCATTTAACTTATGTATAAACAAGAACAAATACAACTAATTAAGAAAGACAAAATAAAGAAAATTAATCAAAAATAATTTAATAAAATTGTTTATGAATATACATAAAAATTAAATCCCACATTTCTTTAACGTATTCTTTTATTGGATATTACTAATGAACGTAACGGAACATGCAATTTTCTCAATAATTTAAATCACCGGTAGAATAACAACAAACAACCCTAATTCATACAGACAATATAATTTCCTCTCCATTTTTTCCCAATAACATTCACCACACGTTCAGATTCATCCGCCCCAATTGCGAGAACACGGATTCCATGTGTGATTAACAAAACGGAAGCTTCGTGCTCCCCGTCACCTCCCTTATCGTGCGCGTTAAACCTAACACAAACAGCATAGAAAAAATAACAACCCCTTCCCACACAATTTAGTTAAACAGTAGAGCTTGTATCGGGGCACGCTTTCTGTTTACCACCAAAACTAAAACATCCCCACCGGAAGATTTTTAATACAGTAATGCCTTCCCGTTTTGCCACCCACCAGTATGTTGTTTGTACGTGAATAATGGGGAGGAAAAGCCCGCGGTTCTATTCGCCCCGGTTTTATTTAAAAACGAAACACATATTTTACTTCTGTGGCGTGGAAAACAATATATTTAAGATGTGAAGTGGTTTGGGTGGCGTAAAGAAAAATTATGTGAAGTTACAATAACATTCACAAATGGAACTAAATTTATTATTCCAATTATCCCAATACCAACATCCTTATTGAATATTTGTTAAATAAATTCAACGCTTCAATAAGCTTTGATTGCAACTAGATTTCAACTACCATTGGTCAAACTGCGTGAACTAATTGACTAGACTAATCCGAGCAAACCGGCAACAAAATAACTGTTTGCATTTCGGAATTATCTAGCTATGTTTCGATTGAATCATAAGTCAACCGATACCGCAATAGCTGCATTCTGTTATAGCAGCGTTGGTGGATAATAAATTTTGTGAATTATTCAAACTTTAATTGAGTTGACTGAGGTCGCGCCCGGTTCAGATAGTGCGCAAAAATTATGTGCGTACAAAACTTGTAATTTATGAATGCAGATTTGTTGGATTTATTTACTTTATTATTATTTTACTAATGTATCAAATTTAGTTTTTTCCGAAATCAATAAATCATTAAATTTTGTTTGTTTTAAAATCCCATTATTTTTGTCACATAAAAGTTATTTTAATAAATACCCCAAGAAGTGAAATCAAGCGAATTTCGGCTGAAGTTTCTATGAGTATTTTATAATAATGCGGCGATGAAAGAAGAAGAAATATATATAAAAACTTTTTTCCCCATTCACCACAAAACAAATAATGATTTAGTCCACTCAGACTTCCTCTATCCAATGGATCGCGACGAAACGACATTCATAAAAATCCATCATTACTTTTTTTATTTTTGTATATTACATAAATCATATTTCTTTTATTAAATAATTTTTGCTTATTGCTTAAATTAGTTCAATAAAGCTGACATAAAAATATTTCTATAAAATAATTTAGTTCTTTAATTTTATGTCGAAGCACTTATTTTTTAGGGTTTATCATTGTTATTGTTCTAAATGCATTAAAATTTGATTTTATAGGTACATTAAAATTTATGATAGCATTAAATGAATTTAAATGGAACTGGATTTGTACTGATGTTGGAAACATTTTGTTCAAATCTGAAAACATAAACCACTATAGTCTATATTCACAATTATTAAATTATGTCCACCTACGCAGCCTCTCACTTGTCACAACGATTAAACTATGTGCTTCGCCTACTCTCTTAAGTGTTTGTCATTAAGGAATTAGTTTTTTTTCATTCACTTTTTAACTTTATGATTTGATATTTATTCTCTCTTTTGTCATAGCTGGAGAAATATTGTTGGCGAGAACAAAATATAATATTTTGGTAACTAACACTTAAGTGATTGGATGGACTACTAAAGTCTATATAGTTAATCTACAATGATTAAACTATATCCCTAGCTTACCATCCCAAGTATTTGTTATTAAGGAGTTAGTATTTCCTTTTTAGACTTCAACTTGATAACATTTGATATTTATTCTCTCTTGTGTCATAGCATGTGCGGTTGGTTGGGTTACTATAGTATACGTCATCCTCAGTACTTGTTGTCAAAAAATTGGGTTTGTCTTTTTAATTTTTTAACTTGTAGCTATAGATACGTCGGGGAAACAAAATTCAATTTTTGGATAATTGGGTGGGTGGTTGGGCGGGCCACTTGAGTCTACGGTAGTTGACTACAATTAATAATCTCTTCAACATAATGATGTATGATTTTTTTTTCTTGTATCATAGCTACAGGAGTATTGTCAGTAGTATAAAAGTCAACTTTAGGGCTTAAGGGTATACCATTATAGTTTCACTTGCTCATAACTATTAAAATAAGTTTCTTGCAAATCAGTTATTTCTCTTCTATGGTCAGAAGACTTGAGTTATTTTTTGCCTTTAAAGAAATAGAACTTCTGATTTAGATTACTTTGGATGCAGATGACAAATTGTGCTGACCACGTCAAAATGGCAGAAGTTAGATGGATCCTAAATAACGTGGCACGAACAAAGAACAAACACTTCAAAGCTGGTACACACAACAAGAGAAGAAGAAAACTCGTACAGAAAAGAAATTAAAGAATTGCTGGTTTGGTGCTATTTTAGTGACTCATTTTATCAATGAGATAAACTTTTTGGGAACTGGCTAAAACATAGAACAGTACTGCGATTAAGAAAAGTTGTCACATCTGGCTCTGCGCCGCTTTTATTACAATTTTTACTGTTGCTAAAATGACACACTAAATGAACAGTTAAAATTTAATAAACATACATTAAAAGAGACCAACCAGTACCAGAGAAATGGACAGCAATTCGAATAAGATCGCTGCTGCCTCCGTCAAAACCTGAAAAAAACTATTAGTTCAACATTTACTTCTTAGACCGACAAAACTGGACATCATTGTTTACTGACTGTCTTTCTTCTTTTTCTTTACCAGTCTCTCTCTGTCCACTTTTGGACGTAGGCTTTCTTTTAAGTTTCCACGGCTTCCTAACTTGTGTTAGCTGGACCCAGTGTCTTCTTGCCTGCTGGTAGATGTCATCCAACCATCTCTTCTGCGGCCATCCTATGCTCTTCTTATGCGTTTTTGGCATCTATTGTTTAATAGTTTTGCTCATCTGGTAGCCTGCTGTCTAGCGACGTGACTTACTTAGTTACGTTTTGGATTATTTTTAACATTGCGCGTTCTATCGCTTGCTGTGTGACTCGCAATCTATTGGCACTTTTGATAGTCAGTGCCATAGTTTCTAGATCATATGACATCACGGGAAAGATACACATGTTATGAATTTTTTTTTTTAGATTTATAGAAACCTCGGGATTTTTCAGAATAAAGTTTAGCTTTCCGAATGTGCCCCATGTCATGCGTACTTTTCTCGTAACTTTGGTGTTTTGGTTTACTTTACCGAGTTTGATTAGGTGGTCTAAATACACATATTCTTCTACTTTTTAGATAACTTCTTCTTCGAGAGATAGAGTATTCGTTTTATCCGGGCTCATAAACTTGGTTTTTCCGGGATTCATTTTTAGGCCGACTTCCGATGACGCTGCTTTTAGTTCTTCTAGTATTTGTTTTAGTTTGTTCAGGTTACTGCTAAATATGACTAGGTCGTCCGCAAACCTTAAGTGGCTTAAGTATTTGCAATCTATGTTGATCCCTCTCAAGGTAAAGAGTTTTGGAGAGATGGTGTCGCCTTGCCGGACGCCTCTTTTTATAGGTATTTTGTTTGTGGTATATTTCTCTCTATCTTTACCTGAAAGGTAGCGTTTGCGTATACATATTTAAGGAGAGTTGTGTAACGTCAGTAAATTCGGACGTAATCTATTGCTTTGAACGTTACTGCCAGATTAAGCGAATCGAATACTTTGCTGTAGTCGACGAATGCTATGTGTGGTGGAACATTATATTCAGTACATTTTTAGATTAGTTTGCGTGCTGTTTGGAGATGATTGATTGTGTTGTAAGCTTTTCTGAAACCAGCTTGCTTTTCCGGTTGATATGCATTTAGCTGCTGTGAGCTTGTTTGTTACTATTTTTGTGAGGAACTTATAGGGATGTGGCAGTAGGTTTAGGTAATTGTCTATTTGTTTTTTGTCTCCATTTTTGTGGAGGATGATGACGTTTGCATTGTACCATTGGTCTGGGATCTTGTTCGATTGCAGGCATTTATTTAACAGAGTTTACTGACTAACAACCTAGTATTACCGGTTTGAAGATTTTATAAAGCAGATTTATAGTCGTCACACGTCCAGTAGTTATGTACTTCTTGTTATGTTAAAGTTTTTGAGCAGGGTTAATTGTTAAATGGCTATTATTTCTAACTTTGAGTGATAAATGAAAGTGGCAAAGGGTGTTTACCAAAAATGTTCTGTCTGGTGGCACCGGCAGTTACGAAGAGATACTCAGAGCAGTTGTTTAGATTTGTCTTTGGCGCGATTTTGGATTGGTATGATTTCAAATTTCAAGATTTTTTTTTTATAGTTTGTATTTACTTGTGTTTGGTTTGCCGCATTGTGTAGTTAGTGTGTTACAAAAGCTGGCGCAACCTGGTGATTTTAACATTAGATATATGACGTTTTTGTTCCAACTCCAGTGCCATCTCCTCACAGGAGGTTGGCGATCATATGTCTGTTTAGCTTTTTATGCTTTTAAGTTTTTTGTGTTGCCTTTTCAAGAATTTTGCCTTAGGGTAATACCTTGTCATTAGGGTCATTAAGTAGAGATGCAATGATATTTTGACTAATGCTAATGCTTATAGAAATGGTTTTTGTCCATTGGGAGCAGGTGTCTATGGCCCTGAGTAAAACAAACTTGTTCCACATTTGGGTTACTTTTAGGAGGCTCAAATAGTGTTTCTTATCTCACAGCTGCGTAGGTTTAAATTTGCTTAGTTCTTTTGTAGACGTTCTAAAGTTTCACATAGAGAGCTTCTGGCGTTTAGAAAGCTGTTTTTTCAGCTTTTGGAAAACAGCAATGGTAACTTTGATAAGTTTAATGTCTGACTACAAAATGAGAAGCAACATGTTTGTATATTAGCATCTAGAGTGCCTGCCTAAATTTGTTACTGTTTGCTGTATTTGGTTTGCAGGTTTAACTGCATTATGAAGTGGGGTCAAATGCCAACTTGACCAGTCGAATGTCTTCTGACTTGAGTTTTCTTTGTCAATCGGCATGAAATGCTTTTTTTGGCTCTTAATGTAGAGATACTAATGTTTAGTCTTTGTAGGGACTTTTTTGTTGCACTGCTTTCATCTTATTTTTTATAGAAATAACAGAAAAAATATATTAATTGTATTTGTGCTCTTCTTAATTGATTACGTTTTAGATACTTGTAGCTTTGTCCTAAAGCAGCTTAACTTGGTGATCAAAAATTGTTGATTTTTGACTTGGCTTTTTTATGGTTTTCTAACTGTTATTAAAATTAAATTACTTTCTTTGTTTGATGTTGTTTCTTGGAGATCTGGCTGTTGACTAATTAAAATTTTGTTAGTGTCACTATTTGTTTTTTATTATTGTCTGCTGGTAGATCTTGCTTTGGGCGAACGCTGTAAATTGAGAGCGAGTTTTAAAATTGTTGAAGGTTGCCTTCTGTTGGTCATATAAAAAAAACTGTTTTTGGGTTTGTTATGTGTGTGGTCAATGCAAGTATATGAACAGAACTAAATTTGATTAAAAACAATGATTCTGGAGGTTTTAAGAAGATTTTGTATGGTGTACTTAACGTACAACAACGCCTTGGAGCTACCGAATAAGTGGTCATTTATTGATGCAATGAAACTAGCTCAAGTTTTGTTGTTGGTTTTCGCTAAACCAACATTTGCAAAGCTGGTTTGTTATTTTTTTTTTGCAGATAAGAGCATGACAGACAAATACTCATTTGCGATGAGGCATTGGGTAAATCCGTGAAGACCGTTTGCGTACTTAGGTGTGCGGTTGTTAAAGCTAAATAATTGGTTTGTCCGTTACTCTCAATCCAGACATAGTTGTGGTAAAAGTATAAAATCTATGCAACGTTTATATGGCTAGCACATTATTATTCCTTACTAAGACAATTATCAGTTTGGCAGGAAGGTCTATGCAATCAGAATTGCAAACTTCTAAAAAATTTAAACTGTGGGATTTTAGTCGGTAGGCGCTTGTGAGAGTCTGCACACACTGGAACACTGGAGATTTTTATTTCTGTTTGTCGGGAAGCTTGTTCAGATTGCAGTTGTTGAATAATCAGTTAGGGTAGTGACTTCTGCATATCGCATTTTTGTTCATCTAAAGTTAATTCAAAATTGTTAATTTTAAGTAGTTTGCACGTTCTTAGGAGTTTATCTAGCGTAGTATTGTGTAACCGTACTACATCGCGTGTATATTCTGTTAGCAATTTTTTGGTTCATAGTTCACAAGTTTTAATGTGGATCTTTACTAAAAAAATGATAATCTTTAACCAAGTAGCAGTTCTCGCCTGCTATTGTTTTTAGCATCTTGGGCAATACAGGGTTGGTGGTTTGTGAGGCAACGTAGAAGTTTTTTAAGTTTATCTTAATTATTACCTTCAGATTTGGCTTCAAGTATTAGCTTTGTTTTTTCTTTAAACATGTTTATTGTTTTTTTTTAGTTTTTCTAATTGTTGTTGTAGTTTTTTTATTTTTGAATTTCATCAGGGGGTCAGCGATGGGAGTAGCCTGTTTATTCAGTTTCCTATGTCTTACTATCTGGATTTTAATTCTTAATTGACTGTTTAGATAATTTGTTTTTTTTTATAGGTGGAATCCTTTAAAAACTGAAGCTTTTTTTATATAGTAGTGTGCGAGTTTTGTGTCAGGTGTGCAGACACCGTATATGCACTAAACTACTTTGTTTTTTCTCAGCACTGTTTTGGAAATATAGTTAGGTTTAATATCTAATGAGCCTGGTCTGTCAATTTTGACTTTTTTTTCTCTTCTTTTTTTTATAATTTTGTTTATCAATTTTCTGGAGTACATTTTTTTTGGGCTCCGATAAGGCTTCTTCAATATTGGTGGTGTTTAAACTTTTTCCGAACTATTGCTTCATTTTGGTTTTCTCCGCCACCTGTCAAAGCACCCAAATAGCGTATATTTTACGTCATTTTTTGTTGTTATTTTCTTGATTCAGAGCAAATTTTATTGCAGATTTTTACTGTAAAATGGTGATCTTTAACCAAGATGCGATTCTCGCCTGCTATTGTTATCAGTAAGTTATTCTTGAGGCACCGTAGAGGTTTTTTAAGTTTGCCGTTGGGCTTTTCCAACAGATCTGCCTGGAGTTGGTACGTAGTTGTTGTGTGGTGCATATTCTAAAATTGTTTGATGGTAAACTGGGGTCATTATTGCTGAGATGCAATGGTATTTTTACTGATGAATGGTATTGCTTGTAGCAATGGTTTTTATCAACCGACTGCAAATATCTATGGCCGTGAGTATAAACTTGTTTTGGTTTTAGAATGTTTTTAGAAGACTCACTTAGTTTTTTTTATTTTATAGCTGCGTAGTTAGGTTGAATTTTAAAGATTTGCAATGGTCTACAGCTGGGCATGTTAATTGTTTTGTAATTGCCTTTCATTTCTTTATAGTCAGTTTCTGATGTTTAGTTTTTTACTAGACATGTGTGCATAGCTGGAATCTCAAATTCAACACTTTTTGAAAGAAAGCAATAGTAGTTCTACCAATAAAACTTGGATAAGTACTTTTTACGTCCAACTACAAACGGATAGACTTGTACAATAGCTTTTACTTTGTATAAGTTTGTTAACTGTTTCTCAACCTAACCACACGAACACCTGCTGGTTTAAGTTTTTCATTAATGGACTTAGAATGATTTTTTTTTGCTTTTAGTTTGAAGGTACCAATGTTTAGCTCATGGTGGTTGCCCATTTTGAACGAATTATAGTGTTTGATACGTAGTCACTTGGAAGTTTGACTAAAATCTTATTTTAGGTTTGGTAGGCGTTGTTTTGATTGTTGGTCTGCTTTGAACCTATATTTTCTTTTTCTTGAAATTTGGATTTTGTTCAGTTTTATCAGGAGAAAGGTAATTGTGTTCTTGCTTGCTCCAAGTCACTCGGAAGTTTGACTAAAATCTCATTTTAGGTTTGGTAGGTGTCGTTTTGATTGTTGGTCTGCTTTGAACCCATCTTTTCTTTTTCTTGAAATTTGGATCTTGTTCAGTTTTAACAGAAGAAAGGTACTTGTGTTCTTGTTTGCTCCAAAACATGTGGACGGGTTAATATTTTAAATTGAGGTTTCCGCTTGCTTGCCTAAGTTTTCGTTATCAAAAAATTGAAACATTTTTTTTTCTGCAAGGATTAAAAGTGTTTTGATCAAAAAATTCAACCTCTTTATGATAAACACTTAGGCGGGTGGGTGGTCACTTCAGAACATGAGTTCGAACGGGTATTTTGACTGGGGTTCTTGCCCACCCGCTCAAGTATAAGTAATCAAAAAATTGGAACATTTTCTTCTCTGCAAGTATTAAAAGTCTTTAAAACAGAGGAGGTGATGGTCACATCCAACCTCTTGGTGATAAACATTTGGGCGGGTGAGTGGGTCACTTCTTGTGGCTATTACATTCAAGAGAATGAATGTCAGATGACAATTTTTTTTTGCTGTGGGAATTATCCTAAAGACTTGGCAAGTGTTGGATTTATTCTCACGGACGCTTACCAACTAAACCCCCCCTAAGTGACTGTCATATGGAAGTTCGACGTTTTACAGGCGTAAGTACCTTCCCAACTAACTAAGAAATAAATTACGCGTTTTGATGTTACATAATGCACATAGTGTGCCAGCCTTATAGGCGTTGCATAGTATTGTGGAAATCTTGTATCACACTATTTCCGGAGAACAAACTAATGGACCGAGTCTGAGAAGTTAACCATTAATTTGCTAAAACCTGAGCAGAAGTTAGTATTAACTTTTTAAAATCGTCACCGCTCGCCTGGGATAAACGGAGCAGCAACTGATTGCGATCAATGATATCTGCGCCAATTGCAGAACCCGACGTTTGTGCGTAGGACACGTCTCTGCTATCTTTGGTTGTAGCCTTTGGAGGGGCGGTGGTCTGCTGATGTTTAGCAGGTGCCTTACTGTGGGGTTTGCCAAATTACTAGCACGCAGTTTAACATAAACTGGGAAGCTTTTGTAACTGGCAGTATGCGACTCAGCGCATCTGGCACACGTAGCTACGTGTCCGGACTTCTTAGAAAAAGCAAAGGCAGAGCTTTGATAAGCCCCGGAGCACTTAACACACACATATGGTGCGTTGCATTGAGATGCCGTGTGGTCAAACCGCTGGCAACGATGGCATTGTGCAATCTCTGCGGTCTTACGTTTGTACTCAATCGTAAAACGAAGCTCGCACATCTTACTGAGGGAGAGTATCTCCTTATTTATGGTTCTCTGGGGGAGCTGTCCGTAAAGCATTGGAAAGGATTTCCCGTTTCTTCCCATGCGAGTTACGGAGGAAGGTTCAAACCTCCGAGCGATGAGCTCGGCTTGCACCACATCTGTTGAGATGCAATCGGGAATGTTCCGAATGACGTATTTCAAGGTCTTTTAGTCTCTGTTTAGAATGTGAAGTGCACCACGTTAGCGGCAGTGCAGTGGTCAATGACAGCACGAAAGTCAATTGAAGTGAGAGGATGCATACGAATGTCATCTATCACGTTTACAGCTTTATCAATAGTGATATTGTTAGACTTGAATGTCTCCAACAGCCCAGAATACAGAGATTTTTCCCTGATTGTGATGGGGGGTGAGCGTCGGGTGCCAGCGCTTTCTGTGGGAACTGGCGGAGATGGAAGACCTAGAGGGCCTAAGGGTTCAACAGTCTGGCTCGAGGCGGCCGACTGAGCCATAGGGGCTGGCCGGATTGATAACCCATTGGCCTTGGGGGCTGAAGGCCCTTTTGGCGCTGAAGGCATCTAACGGGGGTTGGTTGATGGCTTAATATTCAAGGAGGTTGAGGAAGACTCACCCGAGTCTTTTCTGGCCTTTTTAAACTTTTTTTTGTTCTTGTCCACAATCTGAAACTCCTTCACTGGGGACGGGGCGTCAAGGTGGGCAGCGACGTTGCTCTCCATTTCCATCTGCTCCTCATCAGATGGACTGGAGTCGATCGGATTCTTGGCTGGCTTTTTGAGGGAGACTTGATGGGCGATGTCTTGCAATTTAATGTAATCAGTCATTTTCTGAACCTCAATGAGCAGAATGGAAAGAACCTGACTGTCAGAGAAGTCGGAATCCATGCTGAAAATTACAGTTGAGTTAATCAAATATTAAATATTATATATTCAATAAATAAATAAATGGGTGGATAATTAATTAAGTGACCAGTTCAATCAATTATCCGAATAAAGGTGCAATAAAAATTGCAGCTATGGTCGTAACTTGAGCTCTTTAAATCGATGTTCTCTCGGCGGCGGACAGGACTCGAATAAATTTTTGATTTTTTGAATTTTTGTTTAAGTCAGATGACATTTAAACTTTAGAGAATTATTTAACAATAAATCCTTTGATAACTACCGTTTGGGTGGGTGGGTGGGCACCTAGTTAAAAATGGGCGGGTGACCCACTCACCCAAGTGTTACTCATCAAAAAAAAAAATTATTTCTTCAACTTCTTGTGTTCTTGTGGCTATTACGTACAAGACATTGAATGTGAGATGACATTTAAACTTTAGAAAATTATTTAACAATAAATTTGTTAATAATTGACGTTCGGGTGAGTGGGTGGGTGGGCACCAAGTTAAAAAAATGAGCTGGTAGCTTCTTCTATTGTAAAAAAGTCAAAAATAACAAAGTCCAGTCATAATTTTTTTTTAGGAAGAATACCTAAACATTGTTAGAAATAGCAAAATTTGGCTATAAACTTAAACAAGTGCAAAATTCTATTCACAAAATGTAAGAAATTGCTAATTTGGGCATGAAACATTAAAATATTGTTAAAAAGCACTAAAAACATTGTCTTAAACTGTTGAAAAATGTAAAATTTTGTTCATAAAATGTCAAAAATATCAAAATTTGCTTTTGAAATATAAAATTATTGTTAGGAAACACTTAAATCCGGCCAAAAACATTTTAAAAGTACAAAAGTTTATTTTTAAAATGTCAAAAATAACAAAATCTGGTCTTGAAACGTCAAAATATTGTTAAAATTTAGTCACAAACTGATGAAAAATGTTAAATTTTGTTCATTAAATGTCAAAAATTGGAAAATTTGGTTTTGAAACTTCAAAAAAAAGTTAGATAATAATTCGGTCAAAAACTTATAAAAAATAGAAAATTTTGTTAATAAATTGTTAAAAATAAAAAAATTAGGCCTTGTAACATCAAAATATTGTTAGAAAACCAATGTACGACCAAAAAAGTTTTAAAAATGCAAAAGTTTATTCTTAAAATGTCAAAAATAGCAAAATCCGGTTTTGAAACGTCAAAATATTGTTAGAAAGCATTATAATCAGATCATAAACTATTAAAAATGTAAAATTTTGTTCATAAGATATTAAAATACCGGCCTAGAAACATTAAAATATTGTTAGAAAGCACTAATTTCGGTAATACTGTTAAAAGTGAAAAATTCTGTTTATAATATATCAAAAATACCAAAATCAAGCCTCGAAACGTCAAAATATTGTTAGAAAGTACTATTCTGGTAATAAACTCATGAAAAATGTAAAATTCTGTTAAAAAATGTCAAAAATTGTAAAATTTGGGATTGAATTGGGATTTACTTATATGTATGTGTCACTTCCTTAATAAGTTTGTGCATGTTGAAGGAGTCGTGTTTAGCGTGACATTTTTCTATTTCTCGACACTTTTCTCCGAGTCATGCTTCTCTCACTATTCGGACTTTTTTTTATTTGTGTATTCAGCATTTTGTATTCTCTAGGACAGTACTTATGTTTTCTTTGATCTTTCATGAACAGAAAGATGTTATTGCTCATCCATTCTTGTTTTCTTTGTTGTTGGCACTAGCCTAAGGTTTGTTCTGTCTTCATTGTGTCTACTACTTGTTGCCATGTTTTTGTACCGATATTATGCTGTTTGGTATTGTATCCTTCATCATGATATTTAGCTTGTCAGCATAGGTTTTTGAGATATCTGGATTTTGCGGTCTTACGTTTGTACTCAACCGTATAACAAAGCCCGCACATCTTACTGAGAGAGAGTATCTCCCTATTTATGGCTCCTATCCGTAAAGCATTGGAAAGGATTTCCCGTTCCTTCCCATGCGAGTTACGGAAGAAGGTTCAAACCCCCGAGCGATAAGCTCGGCTTGCACCACATCTGTCGAGATGCAATTGGGAATGTTCCGAATGACGTATTTCAAGGTCTTTCAGCCCCTGTTTGAAATGTGTAGTGCACCACGTTAGCGGCAGTGCAGTGGTCAATGACAGCAAGTCATTTGAAGTGAAACGATGCATACGAATGTCATTCATCACGTTTAAAGCTTTATCAATAGTGATATTGTTAGACTTGAAAGTCTCCAACAGCCCAGGATACAGAGATTTTGTCCTGATTGTGATGGGGGGTGGGCGTCTGGTGCTAGCGCCCTTTGTGGGAACCGGCGGAGATGAAGGACGTAGGGGTTCAACAGTCTGACTTGAGGCGGCCGACTGAGCTATAGGGGATGACTCATTGGCCTTGGGCGTTGAAAGTCTTTTTGGCGCTGAAGGCACCTGGCGAGGGTTGGCTGATGGTCTAGTATTCAAAGAGGTTGAGGAAGACTCACCCGGGTTTTTCCTAGCTTTCTTAGACTTCTTTTAGAGCTGAACCTGGGGTTCCGGTGTCTTGATGGGCTGGGGCTTGGCTGCGGTCGTCGCCGGAGTTCCTGCATTAATGGCTGGCAGTATGGGCTGCTTTGCAATCTCGGCAATCATCTTTTTTGTTTTCTTCGAGATGTTGTCATGTAGGGTTTGGAGAAGAGAGAGAGAGCCAAGATCTTATTTGGCCCTCTGGATCTTGTCGAAGGCGACGTCGATCTTCTCCGACTCCTTTTTGACCATCCTCACCAGGCGTTCCTCCAAGTTCTTTATCTTGGTGTCTTGCGATTTAATTAGTCATTTTCTGGACCTCAATGAGCAGAATGGAAAGAACCTGACTGTCAGAGAAGTCGGAATCCATGCTAAAAATTATAGTTGAGTTAATCAAATATTAAATATTATATATTCAATAAATAAATAAATGGGTAAATAATAGATTAAGTGACCAGTTCAATCAATTATCCGAATTAAGGTGCAATAAAAATTGCTCTCTTCAAATCGATGTTCCTCGGCGGCGGACAGGACTCCACTGAATTTTTGATTTTTTGAATTTTTGTTTTAGTCAGATGACATTTAAACTTTAGAGAATTATTTAACAATGAATCCTTTGATAACTAACGTTTAGGTGGGTGGGCACCTAGTTAAAAAAATGGGCGGGTAGCTTCTTCTACTGTGACCCACTCACCCACCCAAGTGTTACTCATCAAAGAAATTATTATTTCTTCAACCTTTTGTGTTCTTGTTGCTATTACGTACAAGACATTGAATGTCAGATGACATTTAAACTTTAGAGAATTATTTAATAATAAATTTGTTGATAATTGACGTTTGGGTTAGTGGGTGGGTGGGCACCAAGTTAAAAAAATGGGCGGGTAGCTTTTTCTATTGTGAAAAATGTGAAAAATAACAAAGTCCAGTCATAAAATATTTTCAGGAAGAATACCAAAACATTGTTAGAAATAGCAAAATTTGGCTATAAACTTAAAAAGTGCAAAATTCTATTCAGAAAATGTAAGAAATTGCTAATTTAGGCATGAAATATTAAAATATTGTTAAAAAGCATTAAAAACATGGTCTTAAACTGTTGAAAAATGTAAAATTTTGTTCATAAAATGTCAAAAATAGCAAAATTTGCTCTTGAAACATCAAATTATTGTTAGGAAACACCAAAATCCGGCCAAAATCATTTTAAAAATGGAACATTTTATTTTTAAAATGTCAAAAATAACAAAATTGGGTCTTAAAACGTCAAAATATTGTTAGAAAGCATTAAAATTTAGTCAGAAATTGATGAAAAATGAAAAATTTTGTTTCTAAGATGTCCAAAATAGCAAAATTTGGTTTTGAATCGTCAAAATATTGTTAGAAAGCACTAAAATTTTGTCAAAAATTGATGAAAAATAGAACATTTTGTTAATAAAATGTTAAAAATAGAAAAATCCGGTTTTAAAACAGCAAAATATTGTTAGAAAGCACCAAAGTACGACCAAAAAGGTTTTAAAAGTGCAAAATCCGGTTAAAAATGTTTTTAAAGTGCAAAAGTTTGTTCCTAAAATGTCAAATATAGCAAAATTCGGTTTTGAAACGTCAAAATATTGTTAGAAAGCATTATAATCAGATCATAAACTATTAAAAATGTAAAATTTCATTTATAAGATATCAAAAATCCGGCCTTAAAACATTAAAATATTGTTAGAAAGCACTAAATTTGGTAATACTGTTAAAAGTGTAAAATTTTGTTTATAAACTATCAAAAATACCAAAATCATGCCTTGAAACGTCAAAATAATGTTAGAAAATACTAATCCGGTAATAAACTGATGAAAAATGTAAAATTCTGTTAATACATGTCAAATCTTGTTAAATTTGGCATTGAAACATTAACATATTGTTAGAAAGCACTAAAATGCTGCCGTAAACTGTTGAAAAATATAAGATTTTTTTATAAAATGTCAAAAATATCAAAATGTGGTCTTGAAACATTAAAATATTGTTAGAGAGCATCAAAATCTGGTCATAAACTGTTGAAAACTGTTAAATTCTGTTCATAAAATGTTAAAAATATCAAAATCTGGCGTTGCAACGTTAAAATATTGTTAGAACATAGTGCGTTATCCGGTAATTTAAAATTCTGTTTATAAAACGTCAAAAATAGCAAAAACCCGTCTTGAAACATTGAATTATTATTGAAACTACCAAAATCCGGCTGTAAACTGTTGAAAAGTGCAAAATTCTTTTCATTAAAAACCAAAAATAGCAAAATTCTGGCATAAAATATTAAAATTTAAAAAAAATGTAAAATTCTATTTATAAAATGTTAAAAAATTTGTCTAGAAATATCAAGATATGGTCACAAACTGTTTAAAAAAATGTTTTTTTTTTGTTAAAATTACAAAATTTGGCCATAAACAGTTAAAAAGTGCAATATCATCAAAATATTTTTAGAAGGCACTAAAATTTGGCCAAAAAAATGTGTAACAGTTAATTCTTAAAATGTTAAAAATAAGGAGACTTTTTGGAAGGCCTAAGGAGCTGTTGGCTGCACTAGAGATGGTTGTTTTGGCTTTAGTGCCTGGCCGGGTTGTGGACTCTTTAACTTTGTTGACTGATGATCTTGATGGTTAGGTACCTGATTTGGTGAGCTGAAACTGAAAAAGGTTTACCCGATTTTTTCGGTTTTTTGTACTTCTTGCTGTGAACTACAACGGTGAATTATTATTTTTTTGGGGAAGGCTTTTTTGTAGGCGGCGATATTTGCTGTCCAGGCTGGACCTCTATTGGCTTTTTATCTTTGGAGGAGCTGGATTTGGCTGTAAAATAGTGAAATAATTTATGAATTAATCTGGAGCAATGATTTGTGTCGCCGCTGGCAGGTTAGATCTAAAGTTAGCAACTAGCAACGTGTGTGTAATTTTCAGTTAGTTAGCATTAGAAGGAAGCTAAAAGTTTTGTTTGGAGGATGAATTTGCTGGACGGGCACTGCAAGTCTTAGACAATTTGTGTTTTACAATTTCTTTGACGATTTTGGCAATTTTTCTTGATGGCTATATGGGTATTGGGTTTGCAGCAGAACTATTTAAAATTTTAATGTTTTACCAGGTATTTATTTCAATATTATGAGTTTCTTTGCAATGCTTAATCAACGTGTTTATCGAGTAAAATTGGACATTGTTGTGAATTTTCTACTACTTAAAAGAATTAAGATTTGGTAAAGGTGTATTCTAAAAAAGAATTGTTTTATTGTTGTTTATTTTTTCTGCGTATTTGTCTTTAATTTGTAAAAGATAAAATGATGAAAAAACGCAACATTTTATAGCTACGCAGTCTCTTAAGTAATTTGATATGTAGATTTCGTAGAATTATTCAAAGCACCAACTACCACCTAAATTGGCAATGATAATAATTCTGATATGAAAAGGAAATTAAATTATTTAACAATGACTATTCCGCATAAGATTTAATATCTTGCAAGAGAAACATTACCTACCTGCCACTTTTCATTTGCGTCAGACGAAAAATGTAAATGTTGTCCCGTCTTCTCATAGCCTAGCAAACCCCATTTCTAGAGCGGATTTTATTTTTTAATGAAATTACGGCCCCGTCTTGCGAATACGAAACGAACATCCCTTAACAATCGCGCCAGATATAAAATTAAAGAAGACGAACAAAAATCCACGGGGAATTAAATAAAACTTTCTAACAAAATGAAGTTACTCTAAATATTCAATGATTAAATAGAGTTGACACAATTAACCATTCAAAATAATTATTTTGTATATCGTCATCTGGCGATCTCTCCTCGGTTCAGTTAAGCTTCACGCTGGATTAGTTATTAAATCCGGAGGAATCACGGAAACCCCGTTCAGCGAGACGCTCCGCTTGCCAATAATGAATCGATAATATCTCTATATATTTTTTTTTTCTTATATACGCGATAAGCCATGGAAATGTGGATTTGCCAGCTCAATATTACGGGGAAGTTTTCGAGTATCGCTTTAATTTTGAAACTTTATTTTTCTGTACATAGGAACAGATGCGACGCAAACAATCTGTATGGATCGATCCTTATACATATTTAACAGTTTGAAAGAGGTTATTTATGTTGTATGTCAGTTTTGTGTAATTGTTGTGATTTTTTTTAATATTATGCAAAAATTTCATAATTATTCAGTTTATATGAATAAATTGTAAATTTTACTGTGACTGGGAGATATTTATAACAATTCCGTTTTTACGTAATTGCAAAGACACAGGAGACCGATCAACATCAGCAAAAAAACAAGCGCAATTATCACACAAAAGAAATCCAATCAACTCACCCCCCGCATGACAGTGGCATGGGACTAAACGAAATTTAACCCAAAAAACGGAAAATCATTTGATATTTCCGTAGCGACCAGTTAGTAGGGACTCTGTGGGGATTGTGGCTTGAATATTTGATTTTGATTTTAATGTCAAACATTGCGTTATGCTACAAATAAATCAATATGTTGAATAATAAAAATACGAAATAAACTGTTTTGTTAAACAAAATTTTTTTTATAGGCTTATGTAATTTTTTTAGGGAATGATTTATTGAGTGTTATTGTTGTCGGTTTGCTTTTGTAGTTCAGGCAGGGTTGGCTGCATCTGGGTTTGTATGTTGGATTTTAATCTAAACTATTGACACGTTATCATGGTCTGGAGTGGCCCACCTACCCAAGTGTTAGTTAATAGGTGTTTTCCATTAGAGCACTTCATGCACCCGGTGCGTTAAAGAATTTTTAAGTTTTGCGGGTAAGAGCTTGATAAACTAGAACTAGAAAATATTTATTAAGAGGTTATATCACGACATTCTCGTGTGACAAAATAACTTTTGACGTCCATAGAGAACTAACTACCAATCTCTTGATGACGAACACTTGGGTAGATGGGTGTATGCCACTCCAATCTAAACTATTGATTTGTTAATATGTTCTGGATTAGCTCGCCCACTCACCCAAGTGTTAGTTATTAAGACGTTAGATCACAACCTTCTCATTTGACAAAATAACTTCTGACGTCTGCAAGGATCAAATTACTAATCTTTTGATGACGAACACTTGGGTGGGTGGGTGGGCCACTCCAATCGAAACTGTTCACACCTTATCATTGTTTAAAGTGGCTTATCTAATCAAGTGTTAGTTATTAAGAGATTGGATTACGACCTTCTCTTTTGACAAAATAATTTCTGATGTCTGTAGATAGGTCTAACTACTACTTTGTTGATGACGAAGACTTGGGTGGGTGGGTGGAATAATCTAATCTAAACTATTGACTTGTTAGTATGCTCTTGAGTGGCCCATCCACCCAAGTGTTAGTTATCAAGAAGGTAGATAACTACATTTTTTGTGACAAAATAACTTCTGACGTCCGCACATAGGTCAAAGTATTAATCTTTTGATGAGGAATACTTGGGTGGGTGGTTGAGCCATTTTAATCTAAACTATTGATTTGTTATTATGGTCTGGAGTGTCCCACCCACCACTAACACTTGGGGTTAGTTGTCAAGAAGGTAGATCACGACCTTCTTTTCTGACAAAATAACTTCTGACATCCGCACAGAGGTATAACTACTTTACTCTTAATGACGAACACTTGGGTGGGTGGGTAGGCCACTCGAGACTATGAGACTATGATAACGTGTCGATAGTTTAGGTTGGAATAGCTTACCTATCTACTTAAGTGTTAGTTATGAAGAGGTTGGATGACGACTTTTTCTTGTGACACATTAACTTTTGACGTCTGCACAATGGTTAAACTACAATTTTTTTGATGACAAACACTTGGGTGGGTGGGCGGGTCACTCCAGTCTAAGCTGTTGATTTGTTATTATGCTTTGGAGTGGCCCACCCACCCACCGAAATGTTAGTTATCAAAAAGTTAGACCACGACCTTCTTTTGTGACAAAATAACTTCTGACATCCCCACAGAGGTCTAACTATTGTTCACTCCAGATCATGATAACGTGTCGATAGTTTAGGTTGGAGAGAAAAGGTTTGTATGTTGAATGGGTGGGTGGAGGTTACCTGTGAACATAAAATAATTGATTGATAACGATTCAGCATCTTGCATACTTGTTCTTTGTTATAAAAAAATCAATTCTGTTGGAGGCCCAAAAAGGTTTTTATTTTGGTGTGGCACAAAAAGTAGCAGTGGGTTGTTCAAACTTTTTTTGTGGTTGTTCAGCAGAAAATATTACTGTTGTTTGCTAAAATGTGACCGAGGAACATTTATTTCGCTTCATGTTCAACAATTGAATATTTCAAGAATCATTATGCGTTTTTATGCTTACAAAATTTAACTTATTATACACACACCAAATAGAGTTTCTTTGAACAATAACAAACGAACGGTGCCATGAGTTTTTTATCTTTCATCAAATTTATCTTCAGCGATACGGTTTATTATGTAAACAAACAGAATTTTTGCGTTTGTAGTAACGAAAACAAAATCTACATGGGTTTTATGAAAAGAAACTGTATCTCAAACGTGTTACTGTTTGGAGTGGATTTTGGGCTAGAGGCATTATTGGACTATATTCTTTTAAGGCCCTGCCGGGTATGCACGATATTAAAGAATAATAACCCAGATTTTTGTGCTTTGAATGGTATGGATTTTGTGGGAGTTTTAGCATGTATGTCAATTACTACACAAAAAATGGCATTATTGCACAAGATATTTCCTGGTTATGGAATCTCCCGTTTAGACAATTAGAATTAGCAGCTTAGATTGTGCGATTTAACGTCTTTGGATATTAGAACCAGACCGAAAGATTATTTAGTATTTAAAGTCAAAAGTTTATCTCAACAAGCCTAGGTAAGGTTTGGTTAGGTTTAAGTGGCAGCTAACGCTCACATAGGCCTCTGATATCGTTTTTTTTTAGAGAGAAGATGTTGGTGCTTCTTTTCCTGTTTTGGTGAGGCCATACTTGTCTGGTAACCTTGCAGGTGTCTTCATCCCTCCACCTTTGCTCCGCTTTGTTTGAAGTTATTTTGGCTACGGTCTCCTTGCATGAGGCAAATGAAATACCAATATCCTGTAATACTTTGGTTGAGTGCAGGCTTGTGTCATTTTTGCAAGCTCATCCGCTTCTGTGTTATCTGGGATCCTGCTGTGGCTGGGTACCCACATGAGTCTCAAGTTTGTGTGTGCTGCCAGCTCGTTCAGCTTTCTTAGACTGTCAGAGACTACTGTTGAGTTGGTGCACACGCTAGTAATTGCCCTGAGAGCAGTTTGGCTATCGGTGTAAATGTGGATCTGTTCACCAGGGTTCCCATTTACCATCAGCCACTCTGCTGTCTCATTTATGGTGGTTACCTCCGCCTGTAGGACGCTGCAGTAGTCTGGCAGGCGTAGGCTGATTCTGAGGTTGAGGTCGTTGGAGATAACTCCGCAGCCCACTTTATCCTCCCTTTGTGAGTCGTCTGTATAGACCTGCGTGTGTCCTGCTGGTATCCTTTTCTTTTCCATTCGCTCTTCTTTAGAGGGTATGTGGCATGAGAATTTGTAGCTAAAAGCAGGTGTTGCTAGACAGCGATCTATGTTTTTGGGCACCCTGTTAAATTCATTGATTATACCGGCGTGTCCACGATAATCCGATGTCAACATTTGCATCGACTTTAGTCTGAGTGCTGTGGTAATGGCAAGTTGCTTGCTCATTAGATCGACCGGGGCTATGTCCAGGATTATTTCCAAGGTTTTCGTAGGCGTCGTTCTCATGGCTCCCGTTATCATGAGCGCCGCCATTTTCTGCACTTTTGTAAGCGCCATTTGATGGACTCTTTTAATAAGTGCCGGCCACCATATGAATACGCCGTAGTAGAGTATTGGTGTAACTACGGTTCTGTATAGCCAGAAGGTAATCTTGGGGTTGAGGTCTTAGGATTTTCCTACCGCTCTTTTGCAAGAGTACAGCGCTACCGTTGCTTTCCGTACTGTTTTGTCTATGTTGAGCTTCCATGATAACTTTTGGTCTAGTATGAGACCTAAGTATTTGGCGCTTTTCTTGATCGTCAGTTCAGTGCTTTTTAGCATTGGGAGCTTGAATTTTGGGATGTTGTGTTTCTTTGTGATAACGACTGGCTCGGTTTTCACCGGGTTGACATCTACGCTACACCTTTTGCACCATTGCGCTAGTTTCGATAGGGGTTTTACCTTTTTTTTTGCTGGATGCTTCTTTATTCAGCTCTGCATCAGTGCTAGTGCCAGGCCCGGGTTGCGTTAGCCTGTTGCTTTTATCGTCCTTAGAGGACGAGGGTCTTCCTTTACGGGTGGACTTTATGGGGAACTTTCTTTCCGAGAATGGATTGTTGCCCACACCAGATTCGATTGGGCGCCTTGCTTGCGCAGGGTGAGAGTCCGAGCTGCTGCCCGTACCCAACAAGCCTATGACTACACAATTCTTGAGGTAGAAGATAAGAATTTGTTTTACTGAAATTTAGCCACAGTTACGCCAAACCGAGGAGTAAGGATTTTTTTTTTAAATTTATTTAAAATATAAAAAAAAAAAAAAATTAATTTTTTAAGTTTTTGCTGGTAGTTTTGTCTTGAATGATATGATGCCAATTCAGCCATGTAGTCTTTCGCAAACGAATTGAAAATCCAAAAGAAAGTATCTAGGCCTCACAATTGTTGCGCTCTAGTTTTGACGGGGCGGAAACTAGACAGTTATTATCCTTCTTACCACGAGATCAATGGTAGGGGACTGCAAGGCTTTAGTGGAGGTCTTCCAAGGAATGATTTGTCTTGAAATAGTTGCGTTAGCTTATTGCCAGGTGTTTTGGTGGAAGCAGAAGAGATGTTAGGGCTTTAAATGATGCGGTGAACTGGTAAATGAGATTTGTGGTTCAGTTTTGTTTGTTCTAAGGTGGAGTATTGTGTATTGAGTTCAAGCTCATAGCGGATCCTAGTTTGGTAACAATCCATCCTACTTTTTCGATTCTGCTTTATTCTTTTTACGGAGGGTTGTGCGCCTTAGCTCTCTTAAAGGGTGCTGTATTGTTGAGTGGGGTTTCAGGTTTTGTTTCTGGGTACACCCTTAAGTCGATCAAACCGAACGCGATATGATTATCAAATTGGCGAAAGTGAACAACTGCACCTTCCATGGGAAGATCTGTCCTGAAATAGCTGCCCGTCGCAACTGATTGATGCAGTTGAGCAGTTGCTTTATTGATTTTTCAGGTGTTTTGGTAGAAGAGATGTAGGGGCCTCAAACTGGTTATCGAGATTTGTCGTGAAGTTCTGTACGTTCTAAGGCTACTCACATAGCGGACCATAGTTTGGTAACACAATGAGAGGCTTCAAATACAAACTACTACAATTTATAATTTAGAGCAAGATAAGTAAAAATAGGAATATTTATCTTAGCTTAAAAATTTAAGCCGCTGGGGCCACTGGTTTGATTGTAACAAGACTCAATTATTTTGAACTTTAACTAATAAAGTTTGTATAGCTGTGATGATAACAAACCAACACTAGGAGATGCTACAAGAAAAAAATCCAACTGTTTGGAGTACTAGCTAGCGCTTCAATTTACTTTCTTAAATCTTTTGTGATATTGTTAGAAGCACTATAAATATATCAGTATTGCTAACAAACAAGCTATTGACGCCATCTTTGAATTAGTGCAACATCAATAAATTATTGTTACTGTAAATTGGGTCGGAATTTTGGGGATGGAAAGAACAGAATAAATAAATAATGTAATCTTAGTACCCATTTTTGCTTCAGGTAAAATATAAAAGATGGGTGCTAGAACTAAAAAGAAAAACTCTAGCATACATTGTATTAGAGAAAGTATAAAGAGATAAAATAGAAGTGGAAGCAGGGAAAAGTGTAGTAAGAGATGAAGAAAGATTCGGAGAAAGAAATGAATGCAAAATTCTGCAAGATATGATTGTATAGAAATAGAAAGAACGAGAAATAGTGAAAGAGTTGTGTGGAAAGAAATAACGATGCGCGATAGGGATATAGAAATACAAATAAGAAGAACAAGAGTGAATAAATCAAGGTACAACGAGAATTATGCAACTATTGTCCCAAAATACCTTAATAATTCAAAATACACAAAAAAACAGAAAAAACAATACTAGCAAGATTTAGATGTTGAAATCAAGACAAAGTTTACACATTTTGGGGAATGAGGAAAGCAAAATGTGCAGAATGTGTGAAGAAGCCTTTGAAACAATAGATCATATGTTAAAGAAATGTATTGAGATGAGAGAAGAAGAAATGGAAAGAAAGGATGAGTTGAAAGAAGTTGGAAGAGGAATAGTGTGGATGAGAAGCGTCATTAAAAGAAGAAAGGAAATTGACAAAGATTGTAGAGTTTAAGTTATAAGATATTATGTTGATTACTTAGCGTAATTTATAGATTATTATAAATTATGATAGGATAAGTTTTATTAAATAAGGATTTCAATTAAGTTATGTATCAATAGTAATATGTAAATACTTTTCAAGGCCAAATGGCAAGAAAATAAACTATTATTACTGTACCCCAGAAATTACGCTCTCAAGAAATACCGCTAAAAGAAAGTGCCTCTTTTAGACCTGCGGTAACATTAGATTTAATTACAAACATTTTATACGTTTCAATAAATTTACCAATAAATAAACATGCATTCAATCCGGACATGCTAGAAGAACCACATACTTCTTTTTATATAATGTAGATAACATTTATTTTATATCTAATGCACAATTTTTTTGTGAGCGCGCTCGTTGTTTGTACGCATGGTAATACGAAATAAAATCTAGTCTTTGGTCACTCTTTAAACTAGTAAGATGCATTCAATGTGGTTGTTAATATGTATTCTGTTTTACTAATAATAATTAACGTATGCCGATTAAATATTAGTGTGTGATGGTTGGATTGGGAAATGTAATGCTGATAGTTTACAGGTATGAATGATACTTCTTACTACAATGCGATTGATATTAAACTAATAATAATTGAGTAAACAAATTTTTTGAATTATTTAGTGTTGTATAATTGTTGTTTATTTTTGTTTACAATAATATTATTTGTAATCATTTAAAGTATATTGTTAAGTTGTTACTCTTAGTCTAAAACGTAACTATTATTTGGAAAATTAATTAACAGTTTTCTTCTTCTTTGTTTCAGGTAAGATTTCTTATGGATAAGCCATCTATTGTCTGTTATTTGGGAGGATCTTGGTAAGAATAATTTGCAACTTTTAACAATTTTAATTTGCAATAATCTGAGTGCAATTTTGATCATTCTTAATATAATTTAATATATGTTTTTTAGAAATTATTCCGGAAATATCTACTTTTGGTTACATACTCCGCCCGGTCAATAAATGTTCTATAATTGCACGATTATGAAGAAAAAAAAATCTTTAATTTTGCAAACTTTATCATATAATTAATAATATTTTAAACAACAAAAAAATAATTATCATTTACAAGTTAAATAAAATACCTATGAAATGTTTATGCTAAAAGCAGCAGAAGAATGCTTCTGATAATTTAGATTGTGATTTATTAAAAAAATTATAATCATGCTTTATTTATAGATAGATAATATTTTTGGAAAAAAAATTTAGACTATAATATATTTTTTTCTAAGGCCAAAACTCGTTCTTATAGTACATTTATTCTTGACATACAAGGTGTTTTCTAACTAGAGACGAAAAATGAAACTTTAGGTACATTTTTTATTTTTAAACAGAAAATCTAAATATTTTTTTCTATCTCGCTTCATTTTAGAGATAATCGAAAAATACACATTATTTAGAAAAAAATTTATTTAGCAAAATTAAAGTAAAAAAACATTTGTAACAATGGTAACAACAATCAAAACAATATTAATTTAATTATTTATTTATTTATTTATTTATTCAATTGCCTTTTTACCTTTCGGTGTCAGGCGTATACATTATTAGTTTGTGTAATATTTTCTCCATTTCTTCCTATCCTTGGCTATCTCTTTTATTTCTTCCCACGTGTTTCCTTTTCTTGTAGCTTCTTCCTTTATTGCGCTGTTCCATTCTTTTCTGGGTCTTCCTCTTTTTTGTTCTCCTGTTACTCTTGTCTCATAAATTTTCTTCGTATTTCTTTCTTCACTCATTCTTCTGATATGTCCATACCATCTCATTTGACCTTCAATAATTTTTTCTTGTATTGGTTTTATATTTAAATTCGTCCTATATGTCTCGTTCCTTATTTTATCTTTTCTTGTTTTGTTCTTAATCTTCCTAAGAAATCTCATCTCCATAGCATTTATTCTTTCTATTTGTTTTCCTGTCATCGTCCATGTTTCGCTACTATATGTTAATGTTGGTCTGATTACTTTTTTTACAATTTCTGTTTTTGTTGTTTTTGATATTTCTTTTTTGTTAAAGAAAGTATTTTTTAACATGTTATATATTTTTGCTGTTTTTCCTATTTTGTCCTCTATCTCTTTGTCTAATTTTCCGTTGCTTTGTATTAGTGTTCCTAAGTATCTGTATTGTTCGACCTGCTCTATTATTCTTCCTTTTATTCTTATTTCGTGATTCAGTTTTTCTTTTGCAATTATCATGGTCTTTGTTTTTTCATAATTTATTTTCATGTTTATTTTCTTTAGTTGCTCCTCTATTATTTCCATGTTGTGTTGTAACTCTTCTTCGGTTTCAGCAATCACTGCCATATCGTCTGCAAATAGCAGTTCTGCTATTTTTGTTAATTCCATTTTCCAATATCCTATTTTTACCATTTTCATGTTTTGCTTTGCCTGTTTTATTGCCCTGTCTAGCACAATTGAGAAAAGCAATGCGCTTAACACACATCCTTGCTTCACACCTTTTCTAGTTTGGAATTCTTTTGATTTTTCGTTATTCATTCTGACTATGTTTTTGTTTTCTGTGTACATGTTTTTGATTACGTTTATTATTTTCTTCTCAATTCCTCTCTCTTCTAGTTCTTTCCATATGTCCTCTCTCTTGATCCTGTCGAAAGCTTTTTCAAGGTCAACAAAGCATACGTGCATTACTCTATTTTTTTTAATCATTTTCTCACTTAATTGTCTTATTATAAATATTAGATCCTGTGTGCTTCTTCCTTTTCTAAATCCACATTGGCTGTCTTCTATTGTTGTTTCTAGTTTGTCTCTCATTCTTTTTTCAATAATTCTTGTGAATATTTTGCTTTGGTATGCTCGTTAGTGTGATTCCTCTATAGTTTTCACATTTCCTTTTATCGCCTTTTTTATGTATGGGTAGAATAATTCCTTTATTCCATTCCTTTGGGGTTTTTCCATTCCTCATTATGTCGTTTATTAATTCCGTTATTTGTGTAATTCCCTCATCTCCCATGTATTTCATCATTTCCGGCGTTATTTCATCTGTTCCCGGTGCCTTCCCGTTTTTTATTTTCTTAATTGCTTCTATTACTTCGTCTTTTTTAATTTCTTCTATTTCTTCTGTCCTGTAGCAATTCTTCATCTTCTATTGTTTTGTTTTCTTCTGCTTCTTGTTCTGTTAGTTCTTGGAAGTATTGCCTCCATCTTTCCATTATCTTATTTTCTTCCGTTATTATTTTACCATTTTTATCTTTTATGTTCATCATATTGTATTCTTTTTTTTGTTTTAGATGTTTTAACGTTCCGTAAAATAGTTTTTGGTTTCGGTTGAAATTTTCATTCATTTCTTTTCCAAATTTTGTCCATGATTTTATCTTTGCTTCTTTTATTATTTTCTTTGTATTATTTCTCTTTTCTTTGTATTTTTCGTAATCTTCTATTTCCTTGGTTTGTAAGTATCTTTTCCATTTTTCTTTTTTGTCCCTTATCTCTTTTTTGACTTCTTCTGTCCACCAATTAGTTTTTTTAGTATCTTTGTTCACTATTTTTGCTGATCCACAGCTTTCTTCTGCAGCTTCTAGAATAATTTGTTTAAAAATTTCCCATTTTCTTTCTATGGACGTTCTTTTTTCTTTCTCTCTCAATTTTTTTTGTAGTATCTCTTGGTATGCCACTTGTATTTGTTCTTCTTTTAGTTTGTATGTTTTTATTTTTATCTTAACTTTTTTCCTTCTTTTGTCTGGTTTAAGTTTTGTTTTCCATTTCATATCCATTCGTAGTAAATGATGATCGCTTCCTATTTCCGCCTGTCTTGTTACTTTTACATTCTTTATCTTGTTCCAGTTCTTTCTGTTAACTAGGTAGTAGTCAATTATTGATTTCTCGTTTCTGGTTGGTTGTGTTCTTGTGTATTTGTGAACTTCCCTGTGTTTGAATTTAGTGTTTGTTATTACTAGATTGTTTTCAATGAATAATTCTTTCTCCGTTGTTGTTTCTAATTGCTTCTTCTTCTTTTCCCATAGCCTCTTCTATTCCGTTGTTTTGATTTCCTACTCTCCCATTTAGGTCTCCTAGTATCATTATGTTTTCTGCTCCCTCGTCTATTTCTTCTTGTAATTTTGTATAGAAGCTTTCTTTCTCTTCTTTTTTTGTGTCTTCATTTGGTCCGTATGCTACTATCATGGTCCATGTTTCGTTCTCTCCTAGCTTCATTTCTACTGTCATAATTCTTTCATTTATGTGTTTTTCTCTTATTGTATCTTGTATCCTTTCCGGAGCTATTATCATTCCTACTCCTCCTTTTGCTCTATCCTTTTCCTCCACTCCTGTCCACATTAACCAATAACCTTTATGTATTCTTTCTATCCCTTGCCCTTTCTTTTTTGTTTCCGTTATTCCTAGTATTTCTATTTTTTGGTTTATCATTTCTTCCACCAGTTCAGCTTCTTTTCCCATGTATCCTCTTATATTCCATGTTCCTACTCTTTCTTCTTTATTTTTCTTTTTTGTACTTTTGCTATTTTTGTTCCTTTTGTTTACATCGTTTGCCGTCGTGTTTATCATCTTTCTTATACCATTTTCTCGCCGTGTATTTTTCTTTTTATCTAGCCGTTTTCCTATTAGTTTTTTGGATCTCCAACTTCTTCTAAACCTTTTATTTCTTTATTCCATCTATATTCCTCTCCGTTAATTATTAACTTACGGTAACCTATTCTTACCCTCTTGCCATTCGATTTTTCTTCTCTTGCTATGTCTCTAATTTCTTTTTGAACGTATCTTTCTTCATGGGTTAGGTCACTGTCAATGTAAATTCTGGTCCCTTTTAAATTTCTTCTGGCTTTCATTATTTTTTGTTTTGTTTCCCATGTTCCGGCTTCGACTCTTATTATTTGTTTTTCTTTATGTATTAGCTGAGCTTTTCCTATTTTGACTTGAATCTGAAGTATTTCTCTCAAGAAGTTTTCCACTTTAATTTGTTCCTCATTTTCATTTGTTTTTATGCCAGTTATTATAATGTTATTTCTTTTTTCTGTCTTTCTTCTTTTTCAGCTTTATTTTCTAAATTTTCAATTTTTTGTATCATCTGTATTTTGTCTTGCTCCCACTTTACTTCTTTATCCTTCATTTCTTTCTTTAGCTCTCTAATCTCTTCTTTTAGTTCCTTAGTGTTGTTTGCCATCTCCTTAATTAATTCCTTGAACATGCTTTTTAGTTCCTCCATTTCCACCATTTCCTTCCTTGTATTTGTATTTATTTTGTCTTCTCGGCGTGTTTTATACTTGTTTTTTTTTTTTTAATTTAATTTTCTTATTTCGGTTAATTCCGCACACTCTGGCAACGTCGCAATTACCGCTGTACAAACTACAAAGGTGTGATTTTCTTTTATGCCTATCTTAAGTTATGTTTTTATTTGATTATTTTTATTTATTTTATTTTATTCTTATCTATTGTTAATTTTATTCTTTTCTATTTATTATTTTTATTTATTTTGTTGTTTTTCTCAATTTGTTATAATATATACTATTTATTATAATAATATATAATGTTTTGTTTTATTTGTATTGGAGATGGTTTTTCTCGGTTTCTGTTAGAGAGCGATGTTGATAGTGCCGCAGCTGTTGTATATGGCACTCCTGTCTTTCTCTAACGCGCGTCGCTCGCTGTATACTCGTCTTCCTTCCACACTGAGTACTGACATTCACTTTTATATGTTGGAGATTGTTTATTCGTTTATCACTTTACCACTTTTTTTTGTTATATTTGTGTGCACTATGTTACTTCCTATTTTATTTTATTCAATAGCTTAATTCTTGTTTCTGGTTTGGCGATAAGCCTCGTATAAAGCGAGATTCTTTGTCGGCCGCACCAAAACACGTCTACTCACATACGCAATTCGAACTGAAAACTGTTGTAACTAACAAAAATTAATTTAATAAGTTTTCAAAATGGCCACCATGAGCATTGATGCAAGTTTGACAACGCACTAAAAGAGAATGATAATCTGCTTCAAAATCTATTGTGTTTTGAATGTGCAATGCAGCATTTGCAGTTCTCTTTTGTAGCTATTCTACGTTGTTTATTGGCTCCGCATAAACCAATTGTTTTATGTGTTCCCACACATAAAAGTGAAAAAATAGATCTAGATTAGGTGATCTTGCAAGCCAGTTTACCGGACCTCTTCTACCAATCTACCTGTTATTAAAATTATTGTTGAACCACCGAACTGCATATTGCTCAACATGGAGCGTGCTTCATCGTGCTGGTATCACATCATGTTGCGTAAGGGAAGAGAGAAATTGTTATCGAGCAAATTTTCTCTCTGATTTTTGAGATATTCTGCTTATAAACCAGCATTTAAACGAGTTAGTAGGATTTTAATTGGCAGTACTTGCTCATTATAAACCTTATCCTAGGTGTTAACTGAAAGTCTTTGTTGGTAAGCTTGTACCCTAATTGCGTACGGATTTCCTAATGATCAGATATGCTCATTAAGTATATTGTTGATGCCATCTTTTGTGAACATAGATTTATCGCTCCACAATATTAAACTAAAGAAGTTAGGATCTTGTTAATGTTGTTTAAGAAAAAAGTTCAAATGTTGTGGACGTGTAGATTGGATTAGTGTTGCCCAGTCACCCACCCAAGTGTTTGTGATCAAATTTCTTGAACACCAACACTTGGGTGAGTAGGCGGGAATAAAATTCAAATGTGAGATGGCTCAGATATAGAGCGTTAGCGTAGCACGCTAACAGTCCGGGGTTTGATCCCTGAATATGACTAAAATAATAACTTGCTTTTTATCCACCGGGGTGATTTGGAAGTTACCTAAAAAGCCGTTGGTCTCATCAACACCCTTCAAACAAGTCGTAAAAAGCGCAATAAAGAAGATGTTGTGGTCGTGTCGTTTAGATTAATGTTGCCCACCCACTTGCCCAAGTGTTTGTGTTAAAATTTTTAGACACCAACACTTGGGTGGATAGGCGAGAACTAAGTTCAAATGTTGTGGACGTGTAGTTTGGATTGGAGTTGACCACTCACTCGCCCTAATGTTTGTGATCCAATTTCTTAAAAACCAACACTTGGGTGGGTGGGTGGTAACTAAGTTTAAACATTGTAGGCGTGTGGTTTACATTAGAGTTGCCTGCCCACCCGGCCGAATCTTTGTGATACAATTTCTTGACAACAAACACTTGGTGGGGTGGGTGAAAATTAAGTTTAAACTTTTTGGGCGTGTGGTTTAGACGTTTCCCACCCACCTGCCCAAGTAATATTGATCCAATTTCTTGAATACCAAGACTTGGGTGGGTAGGCGGGAACTAAATTTAAATGTTGTGGACGTGTGGTTTGGATTAGTGTTGCTCACCTACTCGCCGAAGTGTTTGTGATTCAAATTTTTGACTACCAACACTTAGGTGGGTGGACGAAAACTAAGTTTAAACTTTTTGAGCGTGTGGTTTGGATTGGCGTTCTCTACACACTTGCTCGAGTGTTTGTGATCAAATTTTTTACTTGAGTGGGTGGGCGAGAACAAAATTTAATTGTTGTGGGCGTGTGGTGTGGATTGGAGTTGACCAATAATTTTCTATAATGTTTGTGATCAAATTTCTTACTTGAGTGAGTGGGCAATTTTTATGATTTTAATAATGATTACACTTTTTAAAAAGTTTATGGTCGAATTTTGGTGTTTTCTAATATTTTTTTAAAACTTCAAGGCCGGGTTTTGCTATATTGACATTTATTAACTAAATATTTGCAGTTTTTAATTGTTTTTAGCATTTTTTTTTTAAATTAGTATTTTTTAATTGTTTATAATCAAATTTTGTTTTTTTTTGACAATATTGTAATGTTTTATAACAAGGTATTGCTATTTTTGGCTTGTTATAAACGGAATCTTTTACTTTTTAACAGTTTTTTTTAATAAAATTTTAGTTTTTTGGTCATATTTTGCTAGTTTTCAGATTTTATCATTTTTTTTACTTTTTATGAATAATGTTTTGCATTTTTAACAGTTTTAGACCAAATTTGAGTGCATTTTGACATAATTTTAGGCTGTTTTGCTATTATTATTGTTTTTAAATAGAATTTTGTCTTTTTATGACCGAGCTTAAGTGTTTTCTAACAATATTTTGATATATTATAGCCAAATTTTGCTTATTTTGACATTTATAAGTAAAATTTTAGTGCATTTTTAATATACTTTGATATTTGATGACCGGATGTTGCTATTTTCGACATTTTATGATTTTTTTTGTACTTTTAAACAGTTTATAATTATGATTTTGGGTTTTTTAACAATATGTTGATATTTTATGACGGGATTTTTAAAAATATTTTAACATTTCATAGCTGAATCTTGTTATTTTTAAAATTTCATAAACATTTTTAACAGTTTCTGGTCGAATCTGAAGCTATTTTAATGTTATAACGCCGGATTTTTTAATTTTTGATATTTTATAAACAAAGTTTGCAGTGAAGAGAATAATGATATTAAAATAATTGAATGTTCTAATGATAAAAATATGTGAATTTAACTTTAAATCGTTCAAAACAGTTCTTCAGCTTTAAGTGTGTATCGGCGTAGTAATAAGTGCCGTTTCTCAAATTGATTCTTTGCACAGTTTTTTGGAAGAAAAACGTGAGACATAAAGGATTTTGCCAAGAAGGTTTTAAGATAGTTGTAAACGGGCGGAAAGTCGCTTAACGCTGACTCTTGGTTTATCAAGAACTGCGTCAACTATTTGTTCTGCTTCTACCAAGATGTGCTGTCGATGTGGACTTCCACTACGGCAATTTTCAATTCCAAATTTACAGAGCTTTTGAAATGCGTCCGAAAATACGCGAGGAGTTGGTTGTCTTCTATCAAGAAATCTTGATTGCTACTCGCGACATGCAGCTAAGGCATTACCATTACAAAATCCGTGAACAAAAATGATATCTGCGTATTTTTTGTTGTTGAACAGCATTTTTGTCAAATTTTACTAACCGAATCAAAGAAAACGATTTTGACAAGTATCATTAGGCTTGCATCAACGCATAATTGTTAAAGTAATGTTGTTTTGTTTGTTTTTTTGCTAAATAAAAAGTTTTCTAAATAATGTATAGTTTTTTGTTATTTCGGAAACAAAGCAATATAGACAAAAAAGTTTTTTAGATTTTTGTTTGAAACCTAAAAAAATGTATCTAAAGTTTCATTTTTTGTCTCCAGTTAGAAAACACCCTGTATTATCATACTAAGTCTATAGTTTGGAAATCTGGGGTCGGGGGTCAAATATAATATGTTTACATGGTATTTATTCACAAAATGAGTTACTTTGTTTTGGTGTTTAGTCATTGCATTTATAAATAATCAAACGAAAGACTGGTTTGCAATCTAGTTGCAATTTTTAATACTAAAATGTCCGCATTTATCGGTATCATTTTAGCATTTATGCAATTGGCAGTCATTTCGCGGCTATAACGATTTTGAATCGCCAATAAATTATGAAATGAATTAATAATTTATTCAAAATCAGTCAATCGAATCACAGCGGCCAATGACAACTAAATTATTAATTATTGACTGATTTTGAATAAATTATTAATTCATTTCATAATTTATTGGCGATTCAAAATCGTTATAGCCGCGAAATGACTGCCAATTGCATAAATGCTAAAATGATACCGATAAATGCGGACATTTTAGTATTAAAAATTGCAACTAGATGGCAAACCAGTCTTTCGTTTGATTATTTATAATATCGATTGTGTTCATAAGAACAGAAATATTTATTCAAAATTGTCTTCACTATCATGCGATGCCGTGGTCATACAAGGCATACTGACGAGGTTTGTAGAACCGAAACAATTGTCTATGCTTGACCCTTGGCCGCTGTGATTCGATTTACTGATTTTGAATAAATTATTAATTCATTTCATTGCATTTATAGACAAATCTTAGTCTAGAAAAATAATCCTAATATACTATTTTTGAAGGTTTATGCTAAAAGATAATTTTTGGTTTTGTATCCACATCTTTTTTCCTATTAATAACGGAGAAAATTTATATAATTCAAAACGGCCAAATGACATAACTACAAAGTAACAAATTTAAATGTATTTAATAATTTTACACTTCTTTCATAATTAATTTCAAAGAGGTAGGTAGGCTTCTTGTATTTAGTCACAACACTATCGACTCACTTACAGTGAACGTAGTAAAATAACTAGGTTAAAATTAAAAAAATACAGCAACTGTACGCACGCTTAGTTTATGAATAAAATGATTTTTTAGCAAATCCCAGTCATAATTATTCATAACGGATCGCATAGTCACCTTCTAAAATATTGCGCTTGTCTTAATATTGTCAACACGATAAATAATTCATAACAAAATTGATCGCCGTCTTAAATAAAACACATGTTGGCTTTATATTAAAAATAAAGAACACGCTAGGATGGAAGATATATTGTCGTCGACTTTTTAATCCCGTCGACAATTTATAGTTTGTCGTGTACAAATGTTGTTCGAAAATTATCGGAGGCACATGATTTAATATCCCGCCCTAATTTCTCTACTAGAGTAAATAAGAATTTCTCTTGTATTATTTAGTTATGTTAGGGGAGAAACACATGGTGTTCGATTTCGTCAGGTGGGTAATCAATTTATGGAGAGATATGTTCTACGTTGGCCTCCCTGCGGTGTTACGAACGATAAAAGATACGTGGGTGGTTGCGAAGGGACCGCGAATAACAAATTCAGTAATAAAAAACGTGAGGAAAGAAATCAATGGGAGCAATATCTTGAGAAATAAACATTAAGTTTATTGCTTTATATGGACTTGGTTTATCTGTAAATATTTTAGTTTGTACACAAGTTAATAAAGATTATTGTTTTAGGGCATTATATAATTATTGATTTAATAAGATAGTTGTAAATTAAATTATACTTTTTATAGCTAGCGCAACTCTTACAATAATATAATTGATGGAAGAACTGACAAATGACCTAGATACTTTGCAACATCAGCGTAATGGTGCAAATTTGTACTGGTAGTACAAGGGTTAATAGGAATTCAATCAATTGTCTACTGAAAGTTTAGAAATGTAGGATCAAAATCTTTAAATGAAACTATTTTTAAGCAAACCATCGACAAAAGGAATTTCAAAATCATTATTTTTTGAGAATTATAATTCAAATTTTTTTAAAGACCATACCCACAAACTGTTTAAAACTTATTTTTAAAATGATTTAAACGAGTGTGGTCTCACAACATTTAAAGCAGATACTCTGTAAGGATTTTGATTATTACGTCTAAAAACTTATCTTAAAGTTAAGTTTTGCTATACCAAATTGTTGAAAAATTGCAAATGTTTAACCTATTCTTCAAAAGGGAGACAAGTCTGATTTTTCAAATTATAGACAATTGAATTATTGTCAAATATCGACAACAGATCTTCTGACTTATGTTAGTTACAAATGGAATTCTACTTTAGACAAACAAGGAAAAAATCTTGCAGTTGATATTTAGGCATCATAATCTTGTCAACAATCTGCATTGTATAGGTCTTAATAAAAAAAACTGTAAATCTCATCAATAGTTTTCTTGACAATAGAAAAATTATAGTTAGTATTGATGGTTTTAACTCTGACCCTAAAATATAAACGCTGGTGTTTCTCAAGGTTCTGTTCCTTTGCCAACTTTATTTTTAATGAACTTCTTCAAATAACTATAAGTTTTATTCATAGTTTTGCAGATGATTGCACTCTTCATATTTCATACTTTTTAAAGTCCATATTAACAAATATTGCAGAGCGTCTTGAAATTTATTGCTTAGAATGTGTAGCATCTATAAACAAAGACCTCATAACAATATCTGAGTGGGGTACTTCCAACATTGCCAATACAAAAAAACTCAACTTCTTACTGTTTCAAAATCTAAATCCGAGGTATCATCAGTACCAAATATTAAACTAAACAACAAATCTTCTTATGGTGCATCGTCATTATTGAAGAATTGCGACCACTTCACTAAAATTCTTCCTACCGGCGGCCTTGTGGAACAATTCTCTCACCTCCATGCCGGTTCAATTGCGAATATTGCGTAACCAGGAAAGTATTCTTCTAGTAGTATTCTTGGAGTACCGTTTTATTCTGGACTTTCTCTGTCCAAGATATTTTTAGTACCTTCCGATATAACCACATTTTGAAGGCCTCTAGTTTATTTAACATATTAGTTTTTAGGGTCCATGTCTCAACTCCGTATAGCAGCACTGACCAGACGTAGCACTTGATCGTTTGCCAACGTAATTTAAGGCTTAACTTTCCATCGCAAAATAAGTTCTTCCATTTTATGAATGTATTTCTGGCCTGCTCTATTTTAGATATTATTTTTTGCTCTGAGTCGCATTTTTTATTTTACATTGTTTTCAGGTATCTGAACATTTTGACTTTTTCGGTTTTAATACTGTCGACTTTAATGTTCATATTTCCGATACTTGTGGCGGTTCTGCTTACTTTTATTACTTTTGTTTTGGCCTTGTTTATGGATAGACCTGTTGCGGTACTTTCAAGTTCAACTCTGTCAAGCATATATTGTAAATCTGCTTCATTTTTGGCCATAATGCAGGAATCATCCGCAAAGCGTATGTTATTAATCTATTGGCCATTAATTTTCAAACCCTTGTTTTGGTCTTCTAGGGAATTTTTGAAGATTTTCTTTGTATATGCATTAAAGAGCATCGGGGACAGTAAACACTTTTGGCGAACCCCACGTTTGATATCTATGTCTTTTGTATCTTTGCCTTCAAGCGTTGTAGTGGCTTTCTGTATCCAGTATAGATTCTGGATGATTCGGATGTCCTTCCCATCTAGCTCTAATTTTTTCAGATATATTACCAACTTGTCATGTCTTACTCTGTCGAATGCCTTTTGATAATCTATGAAGCATATATAGACCTTCTTTTGATGATCAAGGTATTTTTGCACAAGTTTTTGTAGTGCGTAAAGAGTTTCTCGTGTTTTAAGGTCGCTTTGAAATCCAAATTGCACGTCATTATTCTCGCTTTTACATTTACTAATTATTTGATTTTTGATGATGTTTAAAAATATTTTTAGGGTATGGCTCATTAAGCTGATGAGTCGGAAATCTTCACATGATTTGGCATTAGCTTTTTTTGGAATGGTTATAAACACGGATTTTAACCATTCATATGGTATTTTCCCCGTGTTATAAATTCTGTTGAAGAGGTCAAGGATAGTATTAATTGTTTTGCCTTTGACTAGTTTTATTGTTTTTGCATGAATTTCGTCTGGTCCGCTTGCTTTGCCTATTTTAGCAGTTCTAATTGCATATTCAACTTCTGTTTGCAGTATAGGGGGGCCATTTATTTCATATTTAATTTCTTTGTTCGTTCTATTATCTGCAAAGAGTTTGGTAATAAAGCTTTCCCATGTTTTCAAGCGTTTTTCTTTATAAAGGATTATTTTCTTGTTCTTGTCTGTCAGAATTGTTGTAGGTCTTTTTTTATTTATTCCACTTGCTTCTTTAAGTTTTTTGTAGAGATTAAAGCTGTCATGCTTCTTTTTTAGTTCTTCAATTTATCTGCATTGTTCTGATAACCACTTTTCTTTGGCTGCTTTTATCTTTTTTTTAAATATTTTTATGGACTTTCCAGTAGTTTTCCGTATGTACGTTTTATACATGCTCTTCTCTTTTTCATCAGTTTTTTGGGCGTAGACACGCCCAAAAAACTGATGTTTTCTGCTATGATTTCTTGTAAAATATCATTAAGTAGACCCTATTGTTTGTTTATGTCATCATCTTTTCCGTGTTCCATTTTGTTGAATTTTTTGTTTATTTTTGTTTGTGTTTTCTTTGCAAATTCTTTATCACGGAGTTTACCAATGTCAATGATATGTTTGGCAGGAGGACATTTTAGTTTTTTTTAGTTTGGCTATCACGGGATTATGATCGGATGTTAAGGCAGCGTCTGGATAAGCCTTTGCACATTGTACTTGAAAGTATGAACCAAAAAAAAAGGATTTCTAAAGTTTTAGCCCTCTAGACCCTTTTTTGTTTTTTTTAGACTTTTTAAAAGGTAAAAAAATTGTTTAAATGGACTATTTTTTAATTTCTGTTTTTTTATTTGTTATTTTATGTACTTTGATCCAAAAATTTTGCATATTGGGGTATCTTGTAGATACATTGATATATACCGATTGTAAGCACATTTTATAAAATTTAACCTGACTTCAAAGTGGTACCACATTGCAAAATCACAATATAAGTAGATTCACAATGGCTCAAAAGGTGTTTTATTTAATACCTTTTCCGAATGTTTAAGGTTTTTTATGATTACTGTAGTACTTTTGTAAATATAGTGATTCAAAGTTGACCAATTTTGACAAAAAACGAAAAAATTTACATTTTAAACAGGCGTACAATTTTTTTATCAAAATGAAATGACTTGAAATTTAAGGAAAATATTCTTCAAACATGTATAAATAAATTCTGAATGTTTGGATATGGAACTCAAAGTTAGAAGTAGTTAATATAAAGTCAAACATTTTTAAACATTTGTCCCTGCATCACATCGTTTGGTTTTGATCAAGAAGTATGCATATTTTTCAAAACTTATAAGAAAACAAAGTTGTAAAACGGAAAATTTCCTGTCGATATGAACTGATGTGTTTTTTTTCAAATTCTGCGTAGCTTTATCGCTAGAAGGCACACAGAGAAAAACTACAAATTTGATTAAAAAATAACGATAATTTATATTCATTATTAAATGGTTCAATAATTTAAACAAAAATTTAAATTTTACGTACCACAAAATAAAGTTGAAAAAATAAGAATGAATATGGTTGTAAAATTTTCAAGTGACTTTTTAGATTTTTTTTTCACTTGATTCTACACTCCGCGACAAAAGTCTAAGTTCACTAACAATTTTTCCGATTTTTCGTCCTATTTTTTTTTTTTTCAAATAAACCAAAATGTTAATGTTTGTTTATCAAAAAACAAAAATGAAAAACCACCTTTGCTGATAAATTAATAATTAATCTTTATTTACTTACATTTTAGGATACTAAAGAAATATAGTGTTTATAAAAAAAAGTGAAAAACACGAACTATGGGTACGAACGAAACTTTCAATATCTGGTGTTTCCACCACGAGCCCTAATAACACAGTCCAGACGTCTAGACATGCTGTTAATCAACGTTGCAATGTTTTCTTGCGGCAGTCTATCCCACTCTTCAACCAAACATGCTGCAAGGTCTCTTAAGGTCCGAGGGCGATCAGGGCGAGCTCGAATGGCTCTTCCCAGTTGGTCCCACACGTGCTCAATAGGGTTCAGATCTGGTGAACAAGCAGGCCAATCCAAACACCTAATTCCGACTTCGTTAAAATATTGGAGGGTAATGTTCGCCACATGTGGGCGAGCATTATCCTGCATTAATTGAAAGTTTTCTCCAATAAAGTGACTGTATGGTACAACATGTTCCTCTACAATATCCCTAATGTACCTATCTGCGTTAAGGGCTGCTCTATCACAAATATGTAGTTCTGTACGAGCCTCGACAGAAATCCCTCCCCATACCATTACAGAGCCTCCAAAAAATTGGATCTAGGAGCCATGGTACATGCTGCGTATCGTTCTCCTGGTCTCCTCCATACCCGTGTACGACCGTCTGGAGCATCCAACGTAAAACGGGATTCATCAGTCCATAAGACATGTTGCCACTCGGCAGCCCCCCAGTTCTGATAAGTTCTAGCAAAATTCAGTCGGTTTTGTTTGTGACGAACCGTAAGTTTTGGACCAGTGGCAGCCCGATAAGACTTTAGATTATTTTCTCGAAGTGGTCGCTGAACTGTACGTGCCAATATTTGAACATTTCTGACTGCAGCAAGCTCATTAGCTGTAATTGTTGCAGTTTCAGTGCGATTTCTCAAAGATTGTAACAATATAAATCGGTCATCTTGAGCATTAGTTTTTCTTGGTCTTCCTGACCGTGCTCTGGCTGTTAGTAGACCATCTTCCTCATACCTCTGCCAAATCCTTCGGACCCCGTTTTGAGAAACTCCATACCTACGGCCTGCTTCTCTCTGGCTATGTCCTTCTTCAATGTGGGCAATTATCCGTGCACATCTTACTGGAGATATCGGCATTTTGATCACAAAACTAAATTTCAGCACACACTGACACTTGCCAGCAACATTTGAAGCATGATAAACAAATTCCTGACAACACCTACTTAATTGTTAACCAAATCTCAAAAATCTGAATAAGGCACGTTAGAAGGAAAACATGCACTATATTAAAAATTGTACGGCTATGCATTTGGCGACTACGTCATTAAACTTGTTTTTTGATAAATAAGCATTAACGTTTTGTTTTAGCTGGATAAAAAAAATTCTGTACGAAAAATCGGAAAAATTGTTAGTGAACCCAGACTTTTGTCGCGCAGTGTATTTGATTTTTTTTTTATTTTAACCAAATGTTTCTGCTTATCAAATGATGATCTTTTGATCTCTATTGCATTTTGATCTCTATTGTATTTTTATCTGGTTTGAAACATCTGTCATCTGTCATCTGTCATCTGTCATCTGTCATCTGTCATCTGTCATCTGTCATCTGTCATCTGTCATCTGTCATCTGTCATCTGTCATCTGTCATCTGTCATCTGTCATCTGTCATCTGTCATCTGTCATCTGTCATCTGTCATCTGTCATCTGTCATCTGTCATCTGTCATCTGTCATCTGTCATCTGTCATCTGTCATCTGTCATCTGTCATCTGTCATCTGTCATCTGTCATCTGTCATCTGTCATCTGTCATCTGTCATCTGTCATCTGTCATCTGTCATCTGTCATCTGTCATCTGTCATCTGTCATCTGTCATCTGTCATCTGTCATCTGTCATCTGTCATCTGTCATCTGTCATCTGTCATCTGTCATCTGTCATCTGTCATCTGTCATCTGTCATCTGTCATCTGTCATCTGTCATCTGTCATCTGTCATCTGTCATCTGTCATCTGTCATCTGTCATCTGTCATCTGTCATCTGTCATCTGTCATCTGTCATCTGTCATCTGTCATCTGTCATCTGTCATCTGTCATCTGTCATCTGTCATCTGTCATCTGTCATCTGTCATCTGTCATCTGTCATCTGTCATCTGTCATCTGTCATCTGTCATCTGTCATCTGTCATCTGTCATCTGTCATCTGTCATCTGTCATCTGTCATCTGTCATCTGTCATCTGTCATCTGTCATCTGTCATCTGTCATCTGTCATCTGTCATCTGTCATCTGTCATCTGTCATCTGTCATCTGTCATCTGTCATCTGTCATCTGTCATCTGTCATCTGTCATCTGTCATCTGTCCGGAAAAATACCATTCTTTAAGGAAAAGTTTATCAGATATATTAGGAGCACAATTTGCAATAAACTCGTTAAATACATTTGCTATCTTTAACGGATCATTATTAGTTGTATTATGAATATTAATTTCAGCGATATTTTGTCAAGGATGATTAATATTCTTGCCTTCGACTAGTTTTATTGTTTTTGCATGAACTTTGTCTGGTCCGCTTGCTTTGCCTATTTTCGCAGTTCTAATTGCATATTCAACTTATGTTTGAAGTATAGGGGGACCATTTATTTTATATCTAATTGTCGTGTTTGTTCGATTATCGGTAAAAAGTTTGGTGATGAAGCTTTCCCATGATTTTAAGCGATTATTTTCTTGTTTTCCTCTGTCAGAATCGTTGTAGGTCTTTTTTTATTTACTCCACTTGCTTTTTTAAGTTTCTTGTGGAGATTAAAGCTTTTTATGCTTCTTTTCTAGATCTTTAATTTCTCTGCATTAATCTTATAACCACTTTTCTTTGGCTGCTTTTATCTTTTTTCGAATTTTTTTATGTACTTTTTAGTAGCTTTCCGTATCTACGTTTTTACATGCTCTTCTCTTTTTCATTTGCTTGAGGATCTCTACAGTCATCTACTTAGCTTTTTCTACGTGCATACGTTTTCTGCTATGACTTCTTATAAAGTAGCTTCAAGTAGACCCATTGTTTATGTCATCATCTTCTCCGTGTTTCATCTTGTTGAGTTTTTTGTTTATTTTTGTTTGTATTTTCTTCGCAAATTCTTTATCACGGAGTTTACCGATGTTGATGATATGTTATAATTTTAATTTAGCTATCACGGGATTATGATCGGACGCTATGTTCTTATGGTTTCTTATTATATGTGTCGGTTTGTGTTTAGGTGACGTCCATGTGTAGAGTTGTCTATCCGGTAATTTAAACCATTTATTTGAGATTTCATATTCTTCTTCGTTGCAGAATTGTAGTAGAAGGTCTCCGTTTTCATTTCGTATTTCCAAGCTATATTCTCCCACGATGTCATTTACTTTTCTTATTCCTATTTTAGCGTTAAAATCTCCTATAATAATATTAAGTTGGTGATTTTTTGTTGGGAGGTGAGTTTTTGTACTTGGTCATAGAATTTTTCTATTTCCTTTTTGTTTTTATCTGCTGTTGGTGCGTTCTGACGGCGGGATGAAGTTTAGAACGCTCTGTCCAAGATTTTTACGTAGAGCTACAGCTACACCATAACGTTGAGTTATTAGCTCTTCACCTCCTGAGTGCTATAAAACATAATCGTCTATTTCAGTATATCTAGTTCCGGGTTCACTCAATCCTAATATATCTATTTTTAGTCAATTCATTTTCCCTGTTAAATTTGTAGTTTTTCCGGGGCTTCTTACGTTCCACGTCGCGATTGTTAGTGGTTTCATTGTTACAAGACCGGTGATTTTTCTCGGGGTCATTGTTGATTTTTCTTGTCATATTGAAGTGGTTTTCTTGGGAAGTTGGAACCCACATAGTTTCCTCTTGCTTTTCTGGGTTTGTAGTAGTCCTACCTGACTGAAGACTGTAGACGCCGCCGTTGGTTAATCAATAGTTTTTCCGTCGGTGTTACAATCTTACATAATCTTCTCTGGAGCGACCATATTGTCGACATAGCTTTGAAAGTATCTAGACTAGAAAACTATCATTTCTTAATAGATGTAAAAAGTTTTTTACTTCTGTTTAACTTTTGTATATACACTGGCGAGCAAAAAATAGAGGTCACTTTAAAATTATGACTTAGTTTTGGAATTTTTTGTATTAACCATGTTAGCAAATTGTAAACAACTGTACTGTATGTTACACACTAAATTAAAAATTTAAAGTTCAATCGTAAATGTTTTTATTGTGTATTTTAGAAATATCACAAATTTTCAGTTCAGACAAAGTTCGAATTTTTGTTCTTAGAACTAATATGCAACAAAAAATATAAAAAAAAAACTTATCACTAATAACGAGTGCATTGCATTAATGACTGCTTGAAGTCGACAAGGAACACTTTGAATTAAATTCAGGATCATATTTTGGTCAATATTATTCCATTCCTGCAATAGCAACTGTCTTAGTTCCTAAGCAATTTTGATATTTGGTTTATGCTTTCGGATACGTTGTCCCAACTCATCCCAGACATGTTCTATAAGATTCATGTCCGGGCTGAGAGCTAGCCAATCGATCCGCAAGTTTTTTACTTTATCTAGATAATCTCTGACAACTCTGGGTACGTGAGGTCTAGCATTATCTTACATGAAAATTTTACAATACCATCCAGCAGCTCGAAGCCTTCTCCTAACGATCAATTTACTTACATTTACAATCTCTAACTTCATGGAGTTGATTTTGTAGACTTTGGTTAACAATTTGCAAACATAAAATTAAACAAAAAATTCTAAAAATAAGTCATGTTTTTAAAGTGATCTCTATATAAATTGAATATTGTTTCCAAGTATAGGGAGGAGCATCGAAAACTTCATTATCTTTTCTAAACTCTATTCAGAAAAGAGCTACTTGCATTATTGCCGATCCAAAATTGACTAATGACTTAGATACTTTACAATACAGGCGTAATGTTGCATTTTTTATAGACATTTAACGGGACATTGTTCAAACGAAATACAAGACAATTTGCTATCTAAACAAATATTTACTCTTAGTACAAGGCTTGCTAGGAATTCTATTTCTATCGACAAATGGAATAAACTTCCAAATTCATATTTTCCTGACACTTATAAGCCACACATTATCAATGTCAATATTCACAGAATACTTAAATCTAGTTTTCAATGTGATAGTCTTAGCGTGAGTGGTTTTACTCGTTGAAATTCAAAGGTATTTCTATGTTGCGTCATATTATGTAACTCTTAAATAACATATTTTGAAATTAAAAAAAAAATAATAATAATTTGATTATGGGTAATTCCATTACTTTTCGACTAATTTGAACAGGTCGACCTCGTTGATTTTGCTCAAATTTTCAGGGATTAAAATATGGATAAAAAAATGAGATTTTAAAAATTTTGGACCTTAGAATATTGCCTGTTCAAAATGACACACGTTTGAAGGTCAGAAATTTCACAATAAAACGTCTTTTTTAGCTTATTTTGTATCTCAATTTTTGGGCTTCTGGAAAAAAATAAAAAGGTCCACGATGGTTCAAATTATTCCTTATTACATGTACTTTGAAACCCATATTTTTATGTTTAATATCGTGGCAGTGATTTTATTATATTAAGCTTCAAACATTATTCAAAAAAAAAACCGTAAAATTAGCAGAATTGCAAAACTTTGCTTTCTTTAAACCGTTCTAACTTTGTCAAATCTTAACAAAATTTGATTCACAAGGTCTAGATTTTTTTGTGTTTAATCTCTTTTTAAAGTGATTACACAAAACTTATTGAATTAATACGTATACACCATTATTTTGATACAGGAAGTTGCACATATTTTTTGCGATTTTCAAAACTTGTAATTTTTAGGTCCCAAAAAAGCGCTGCCACCCTATGTCGATTTTAGTCAACATTTTAGTAAATACTCTTTAGAGCACAAGAAAAAAAGTTACTTATATAATAAATGGTAAATCGGGCATTATCAAAAAAAAATTAATATTCAAAAATTGGCAAAATTGGCAAACCGCACATTTTTGTATCTCAATTTTTGGGCCTTTAGAAAAAAGTATAAAGTCCACAATGGCTAAAAGTATTTCTTATTACATGTACTTTAAAACACATTTTTGTTTATATGTTGTGTTGTGTTTTTTTAACACTTTGTTAAACGTTGATGTATAAAATATGTACAAAAGAGGTCCAAGTATTGACCCTTGCACAATAACTTTACTGGTTTCAATAAATGCTGAAGGATTATAATTTAATTTTACTAACTGTTTTCTATTACTTAAAAAACTTATCATCAGTTGACTACTATTAGATGACATTCTCCAATATTGCAGTTGTGCCAGTAGTATATTATGGTCAAATGTATCGAAAGCTTTACTATAATCTAGCAACACAAGTGCTGTAACTTTTCCATGATTAGTTGCACATATTATATTGTCAACAATGGTAGTTAGTGCCAAGCGCAGCTGTATCCTGCTCTGAAACCTGATTGGTTAAATGGTAGTATATTATATTCTTTCAGGTATGTTCTTAGTTGTAACAGTTGACCTACGACCGTGCTAGAGTGCAGATCGCTACGACAACAATAAATGTGAAGTGAACAAGTGACTCATAACAAATGGCAGTGAAATGAACATTAATAGTGACATTAAAACAATAAAAAGTGAAGTGTAAAAAGAAAACGTGACAATTCACTGCGGGAGGCACGAAGCACCCGCAGTAAAACAGCGGCTCCACCATGGGCGACAACGAAGATAACCACATGATAGAAACTCCGATTGAAGACTCTCCGGAAATGCAACTTAAGGTATTAAAACAGAAAATAGATACTAATACCTTGAAATTATATGCAAAAATCAAAGAAAATGCACATAATTTACTAGCACTAATAGCTGTAAATGAATCCCTCCAAGCAGAATTAAATGCTGGATTCCATTTAATAAATTCTCAATTAAAAGTTTTGCTTGAACAAAAATGCAATCAAAATGAAAATCATTCATTGCATTTTAAATTGCCAGACAATAATAACACAACAATGACAGATATAAAAATAACTAACAAAAAAATTAAAAATAAAATGAAAAGGACAGACACCTCTCGCATACAAGGGGACACATGGAGAAAAACACCATTCCCCCCACTTACCCCAATGAATATTGAAGAAACTGATGACAACTCTAATGATAATTCACAAATTACCCCGGAAGATCAAACAAGCAACTCATCCCAATGGATAGACCCATATGCCAAGAAAACGAAAGGTAAAAAACGACTTCTATCAACAAGCAGCAATGACAGTGACGTAGAAAATGAAAATATCACCCAAACACAGACACAAACAAAAAACCGCCCCATCAATTTTTGTTAAAGGAAATGCAGCATGGAGAGACATACAAAAAGATTTAATAGATCTTCAAATTGATGCTGAAATAAAATGCTTCTATGCATCTACAAAAATTAGCCCCAAAACACCAAATGATCATAGACAAACTAAAACATATTTAGACAAGAAAGGACATCATTTGCATACATACGAATTAGCGGAAGACAAAACTTTCAAAATAATTATCTGATACATCCCGGAAGATGTCTTACCAGAAGAAATTGCTGCTGCCATAGAAGAATTAGGCTACAAAGTTAATGCAGTCAGCAGACTACACAACAAAGAAAGATACTACTTAATTATGTATGTACAACTGAAACAAGACCCAAAAAATACAGAAATCATGCAAATGACACACATACTAGGACTGAAAGTAAAAGTCGAAGAAAAATTTAAGTCCGGAGATTGTCATAGATGTCAAGCGTACATTTGCAAAAAATGTGTACCAACAATTTTGTATGCGTCAGATGTGCAATCACGCATCTGCGCATTGCAAACTAACATCAGCCGACCGAGACCAAACAGTATGTGCTAACTGCAAAGGGAATCATCCAGCTAGCTATAAAGAATGCCCCGAGTACCAGAGGCAAAAGGCCAAAATGGATAAATCACAAAAAATTACAAGACCACAAATGACAGAATTGCCAAAGCCATGAGCACAAACAGTAACCTACGCTAAAGCCGTACAACCAATAACAGAAAAAGAACCGGTAACGACTGCAGATATTCTTATAAAAGACAAACTATTAAAGGCAATCAACACCTCCAAAAATGATAAGGAGTTATTAAAACAAATACTCATGATTGCGCTAATGAACATGAGTTAATAATAGCAGCACACCAAAACATACTAAACATAAGCTTCTGGAACTGCGACAGTCTCCCAAACAAAACAGAAGAACTGAAAGGCTACTTTTTCGAACATTAAACAGACATAATGCTCTTATAGGAAACAGGTCTCAAAACCAAAAACAAAATAAAATTTCCTATCATATTTACAGAAATGACAGAGTGGACCGAAATGGAGGAGGCACTGCCATGCTAATTAAAAGATCGATCCAACATGCAGTAATCGACCTACCTAAAATGACAAACCTAGAAGCAACTGGGGCAATTGTCAAAGTTGAACTCATAGGAAAAATCAAAATCATAGCAGCATATTAATCACCATATAAACCACTCTTACACTCAGATCTAAACTCAGCACTGCAAGAAAACATTCCAACAATTCTAGCCGGCGACATGAACGCTAAACATCAGGCTTGGAACTGCAACACCAACAATGTCAGAGGAAATTCACTACTAAAATACTTTGAGAGATGGCAAATAATCGTACACAGTCCAGATGCACCAACATTCTTCAGCACTCAAGGCCATACCCTAGACATCCTAGACATAGCTATAACCAAGCACATCAACAACAACATTACATTAACAGTTATCGATGAGCTAGAATCGGACCACCTACCAGTTCAACTACAATTAGCAAACGTCCATAATCCAAAAAACTTCAACAATCAAAAACAAACAAATTGGAACAACTTTAACAAACACATCCTAGAAAAACTTGGCCCCCTTCCAGAACTAAGAACAAACCAAGACATCGATAATGCAATACAAACACTAACATCAAAAATACAATCTGCAATGCATAAATTGACTACAACCTTTGAACTCACCAAAAAAGATCCGCTAAGTCTACCATCATACCTAAAAGATCTAATCAAAAAAAAAAACAAAGCCCGACAAAAGTTTAGACCTACGAAAAACGCAGAAGACAAAAAAGAAGCCAACCACCTTCAACAAAATGTAAAAGAACAAATCAAAATGTTCAAAAATCAACAATGGCGTCAAATGTTTGAAGGAAGCTCCAACAACATTTTCAAAATCTGGGAAATATAAAAAAAAACAACCACACTTCAATTCCTGCACCAATTCCGGCACACATTGACATGGAAAAAGCTGAAGCCATTGCCCTAACAATGGAACATCAATTCAGCCCGGCGTACGACATTCTAGACACAAACATAATGGAAGCAATAGAAGATGAACTTGAACATCACTTACAATCAATCGATCAACTACTACAACACACAACACCAAAAAAAGTGGCAAAAATAATAAAACAAGTCAATGCCAAAAAAGCTCCTGGACTAGACAACATATCCTACAGAGCACTAAAAAGTTTTCCCAAAAAAGCCATCATAAGCCTTACCCACATCATCAATGCAATGCTTAGAAATGGACACTTCCCTGAAGCATGGAAAACCGCAATAAAAATAGTCTTTCCAAAACCAATGAAATCTACAACATTCTCGCTAAATTACAGACTAATAAGTCTGCTCAGCTCACTCAGCAAAATAGCCAAAAGAGTTATACTATCTATAATAAATCAACTCAACAAAGAACATGACAACATAATCCCAAAACATCAGTATGGATTCCGAAAAGGTCACTCAACCACTCACCAATTGGCAAGAGTAACCGACTACATAAGCAGAGGATACTGCGTGAGGAAGTCGACAGGTGCCATATTCTTCGACATTGAAATAGCGTTTGATAAGGTATGGCACGAGGGACTCATTGTCAAACTCATCAGAATAGGCTATAAAAAACTTCCTTCCTAAACGAAAGACATTTTCAAATAAGAATAAACAAAACACTATCAAACAGAAGAACCATAACAGGTGGGGTCCCACAAGGATCAGCCCTCTCTCCCATCCTATACAACATATACGTAGGAGATATCCCAACCGCCAACAACGGAACAATAACTCTACAATATGCAGATGACACAGCCTTCCTACACAAACCAACGTCAACAAAACTAATAACAAGCAAACTACAACACGCTGCAGACCTTATTGCCGAATGGACAACAAAATGGGGCATAAAAATAAATCCCAACAAAAGCCAAGCAATCCTCTTTACCAAAAGAAGAAAGACCCCATATGGCAACATCAAAATCGACAATATTCCTATACCATGGACCAAAGAAGCAAAATATTTTGGAATCACCATGGGCCGACTACTGAGCTGGAAAGCCCACACACAAAATATAAATAACATAAGCATCGGAACAACAATGAAACTTTACCCATTGCTAATCAACAAAAGCGTGACCACAAAATGTTGTTCTATAAGAGCACTATACGACCACAATTAACATACGCGGCATCCGTATGGGGAACAACTACAAAAAGCTACATGAAAACACTAGAATCAAGACAGTCTCGCTGCCTGAGACTCATCACCAACGCTCCATGGTACATCAGAAACGTGGACCTAAGAAAAGATCTAAAAATAACATCACTAGATCACATCAAAATGACTGCCAAAGCATTCTTCGAGAAGAAAGAAGTACACAGCAACGACAAAATAAGAAATACCACCGAAAAACAAATCTACATGAGAAAACACTACAAACGACCAATAGATATAATAACTGCATAAAAAAAATACAACAATGACAAAAGCAGTAGGAAACTACCTGCACAAAAGCCATGCATCGTGACCTAACAACCAAAGGAAGTAAGTCACACACAGGTGCAACCAAAAGCCAGCAAGGCACAATGGAAGAATTCCGAGAACTTGCGACATCAAGAGAGAATGCAGGGTTCTTAGTTGTGTGTCCAAAACTCTTTCCAGAATTTTAGACAAACATGGAAGAATGCTAATTGGACGAAGATCTTTGTATTTTTTAGGGTTGGAATTTTTGGGCAATGGAACAATATGGGCAATTTTCCAAGCTTTTGGAAACGTGTTTGTTTTGATGAAGCAAATTAAATTACGTGTGTTACATATTTTACAATTCTTACAATTCTTCTTCTAGTGCTCCTTCTATCGGAGATTTGCTATCATCATGGCAATGCACACTTTGTTGACGGCAGCTCTTAACAGTTGGATGTTGGTACAGCCAAACCATTCTTTTAAGTTTTTGAGCCAAGACGTTCGTCGCCTGCCGATGTTCCTTTTTCCGTTTATCTTCCCTTGTATTATCAGTTGCAGAAGTTTGTACTTGGGGCCTCGCATTATATGTCCTAAGTATTGTAGTTTTCTCGTTTTAATGGTGTGAATGATTTTGCATTCCTTTTGCATTTTGTTTAGGACTTTGATGTTGGTAACCCTATCAGGTCCACGAGATCCTCCACATTCTTTGGTAACACCACATTTCGAAAGCTTTCAGTTTGTCTATGTGCCATTTTTTCAGCGTCTTTGCTTCCACCTTATAAAGCAACGTGGAGAAAACGTAGCATAGCAGCATTCTTATTTTAAGCTCTATGTTAATATCTCGGCTTATGAATAACTTCCTCATTTTCGTAAAGGAAGATCTTGCTACCTCAATTCTTGATCTAATTTCTCTTGTTATGTCTCCCGTTTGTTCCATCCATGCCTCTAGGTATTTATAGGTCTGTACATTTTCTATTATGGTGTTTCCAATTCTTAGATTTAACTGGTTTTGGTTTTGTAAAGATTTTGTGACTAGCATTATTTTAGTTTTATTGTAGTTAATTTTCAGTCCATATTCGTTGCAACGATCATTTAATTTATTGACTAGTTGTTGCATGTCTGTTATATTGCTGGCTAATAGGACTGTGTCGTGAGCATATCTTATATTATTGATTGCTTCTCCATTTATAATAATTCCCGTCATTTCCTCTTCCATGGTTTCGGTAAAAATAGCTTCACTGTACAAGTTAAATAACATTGGTGATAAAATACATCCTTGTCTTACTCCTATGCAAATCTCTATTTCCTCTGTTAGTTGATTTTCTACCTTTATGTTTGCATTTTGACCCCAGTATAAGTTGTTAATTATTCTTACGTCTCTCAAGTCGATGTTTTTACTAATTAATATCTGTTGTAGTTTGTCGTGTCTTACTTTGTCAAATGCTTTTTCAAAGTCAATGTAACATGCCAGCACATCTTGGTTCATATCCAAGCAACGTTGGAATAGAACGTTGATCCCGAAAAGCGCTTCTCAAACTGTGTGTTGCTTATGTCTTCCTCGAGTTTCTTATAGATTTTTTTATGAATTTTTTAGAGAAACAATTTTATTGTGTTGCTCATGAGCGCAATTGTTCTGTATTCTGAGCATTCTTTTGCGTTCGTTTTCTTGGTAATAAGTATAAAGGTCGACGTTAACCATTGTTTAGGGATTTCTCCTTTATCGTAGATGATGTTGAAAAGGTCTAAGAGGATATCTATTGCTTCTTCATCAAAAAGTTTGATAAATTCTATCGGTATCTCATCGGGACCTACAGATTTTCCAGACTTTATGGACATGTTCTAGTTCTGTTCTAAGTATTTTTAGGTTTGTGTTGTCTACTTCTATGGTAGGCTTGGGAGATCTTACGTCATCAAATAGTTCCATCTCATATTCCTTCCATCTCTTTAATTTAACCTTTATATCAACTATTATATGTCCATTTGTATCTTTGAGTACATTACCAGTATTATTATATTTCTTGCATCCAGTCATTTCTTTTATCTTCTTATGAATGTGGAACCAATCAAATCTCTTTTCCATTGCTTCTATTTCTGTACATTGTTCGGTCAGGTATTGTTCCCTAGCTCTTTTAATATCTTTTTGTATTAGTTTGTGTATTCTCTTATATTCTTTAACGTTGTTTTTGTTTTTTCTTTGTTTCTCCATGCTTTCCAAGATGTTTGTCGTTATCCATAACTTTTTCGTTTTGCCACTCCTAGCTGATCTAAAGTTATTGTTTCCAATCCTGTTTGGATACATCTCCATTTATCCTGTATGCTGTTTTTACTTGTTGTATTGGTGGTTCTCATATACTCGTTTACAATCCCTTTAACCCTATGATGAATTTTCGGGTTTTTGAGGAGTTTTGTGTCTATATAGTTGTTTTGATATTTTGTTATCTTTTTCATCTTTATGTTGATTTTAGCTACTATCGGATTATGGTCGGAGTTAATGTCAGCACTCGGATATGTTTTTGTAGACTTGATTGCGTTCTTATAACGGTTGTTTATAAGGATGTAGTCTATCTGGTTTCTTACAATTTTTTTGGGTTTATCCGCTGGAGATTTCCACGTGTACAGTCTTCTCATTCTCATCTAACTTTTTCATTGCCAACTTTTGCATTAAAATCACCCATTATGATCATTATATCAGAACTTTTGATGTTTCTAGTGATCTTTTTTAATTGCGTATAATATTTTTCTATTTCCTCATCTTCCTTATCTGCCGTTGGTGCATATGTTTGTATGATGTACATACTTCCAGTGGTTGTTTCTAGTTGGAGCATCATGACTCTGTCTGAGTATAGAGTGAAACTGACCACTGATCCTGCTATTTTCTTGTCCACGATCATTCCGACCCCATATAAGTGTTTAGAGTCGTTGTTTTCCAAATAGTAAAATGTTTTGCATGTTCCACTTCCAGACCATCTACTATCGCTAATCCCTAGGATGTTTACTTCTAGTCTTGTCATTTTCAATACTATGTTATCCATTTTTTGTGGTGCGAGTAAGCTTCGTGCATTCCATGTTCCTATTTTCATGTTGTTTGGTGATACTGTCATATGTTTGTTCTTAACTGTTCTCCCCGGAGATCCGAGTGGAGAACTTTTTACTCCGGTATAATAATTAATATTATTAGTTCTGAACATTTCCATGAGGATTGTACTAAGGATACCCTTGTGGGTCTTTAATGCAGTAGTTTCCCATTGCTTTCTGCATCTAGATGCCGTTGATCATTCTTGATTCGTCCGCCTTTAGGCTTGATTTTTCTTTCCTAGGACAAGTAGGTGCCCTTACTCCTACTCGCTCTTCCACGCGAAGCTGTTGGCTTACAGGAGGGATCTACTTATTCCGGTAGATGTTCGGTCGACATTGCCTCTTTAGTTTTCTAGCAAGGTGTACCACGTGCAGGCGAGGTTGTCATTTGGGTTTCGCTTCAATGCTAGCTCCTTACATAGCTTTTTTTATTTGGTTGCTTAGCAATATGTTCAAAGTATGCTTTTTTTGCAGCTACTACAGCATTGTTTGATACATTTTGCATTTGCTTGTAGTTATCCCAATCTGACAACAACTTGGTTTTTTTGAATTTTTTTAAAGCTGTTTCTTTTATCGTTGCTAGTAATTGAAGATTATCCGTATACCATGATCGTGAAGATTTATTTTTGTCTTTTACTAATTTATACGGTGCATGTATATTTAATGATGTTTTTAGTTATAAAATTGACTTTGTTCTATGTCGTAGATGTTGCGCCAAGGTAGAGAGTTAAGATCATTTTGAAACTGATCAGCATTAATTGTTTTAAAGTTACGAATATATTTATAAGTAGGATCGTTTTTTTAAGTGGTCCCCAGAGACAATTCACAACAGACAAGTTCGTGGTCGCTGAAGCGATTTAGTACCACAGTTTGTAGCGCATTTATTATCAGACAAGATTATGTGATCAATAAGAGTCATTGATGATAATGTAATTCTGGTTGGACTTTCAATTATTTGTGTCATTCCTAATATGTTAAGAATGTTGTTATATTTCAACGTTATGTTATTGTTTATATCTAATAGATCAATATTCATATCTCCCGTACAAATAGTGATATCAACAGTTGGAATAATATTCATTATTGTAGTCTCTAGTGTGTTTATAAAACTATTTGAGTTAAATGATGGCGGTTTATATACTACCCCTAATGCAATCTTTTGTTTATTTTGAGTCACATTCAACCATAGTTGTTCTATAGATTCAAACGTATCTCTTATATAGATTCCTACATCTCCTGCTCTCTCAACTCGGTCATTTCTATAAAATTTGTAACTTTTAAATTAACATAATCGGTTGCTATAAAAGGTTTTAGCCAAGTTTCCGATACACATATAAAATCATAATTAGAATAAGTTACATCGTCGGCTAACATATTAAAATTTTTCATTAACGATTTTGCATTAATGTGACAATTGAAACTTTGATTTCATTTTAAAAATAACATAAACTGTGGACTTAGTTTAAATACAGCATAAAATAAAATACGTAAAGTGCATTCAATAATTAATATTTGATCGTAATGTATGCATATATTACCATTTCTTCATTAATTATGAACTAGAAACTAATTAAAAAATATAACTAATATATGTATATATATATATATATAACCTTACAATTATTTTTTTGTTTTAATTCTTGAGGGCATCAAGTGAGAGGGCTGACTTAGTTTTTCCTGCGGTAACACTGATGATGCTTGTTCCGTTTAATCGGACTTGCTGCAATGGTGTACTATGAGCCGTTTTGGTTTGAACTACTATGTTAGAATTTTTATTAGTTTTATTTTTTTGATGTTGTGGTAGTTCTTCAGTTATACTTGTATTACCATTTTTACCAGTTTTATTTTGTTTGCGTTCTTGATCTGATGTTCTGCTTAATATAAAATTAGTCGAAGATACCTTGTTGTTGAGCTCTTCAACTGTGAAGATGTCTTCATTTATGATAAGAAAGTTGTTTCTGATATGCGCGTTTAGTTTATTGTTTTTTGCTGCTTTTAAGAGTAACCGCAATACTTTTTGTTTCTGACCCTCTTCGTCGGTCATATCATCGCTTATCCCTATGCTTGTTCCGTTTAAAAGTCTAACGTGTTTGTATACGCTTCTTTTAATTAAATGTGAAGTAAATTCTATTTTTATTGGTGCAGTTTCAGATTTTCCAAGTCAATATACATTATTAATGTCAATTGTTATATATTCAGTGTGCAGGTGACTATTTAGAATATTTAATACTTTTTTTGGAAAGTTATTGCATTTATACAATTTTAAACCAAATATAAAAATATTGTTACTACGCTCTCGTTTTGATAATCGTTTTAGATTTTCACTTAAGAAATAAATTAAAAATTCTTGATAATGCCCGATATACTATTTCTCATATAGATTTATACATATATACATTTTTCTTGTGTTCTGAAAAGTATTTACTGAAATTTTGACTAAAATCGATATAGAGTGACAGCGCTTTTTCTGGACCTGAAAATTACAAGTTTTGAAGATCGCAAAAACATGTGCAACTTCCTGCATCAAAATAATGGTGTATACGTATTGATTCTATAAGTATTGTGTGATCACTTTAGAAAGAGATTAAACACGAGGAAATCTAGACCTCGCGGATCAAATTTTGTTATAATTTGACAAAGTTAGAACGGTTTAAAGAAAGCAAAATTTTGCAGTTTTACTAAACTTGCGGGTTTTTTTGGAATAATGTTTGAAGCCTAATATATCAAAATGTCTGCCACGATATTAAACATAAAAATATGGGTTTTAAAGTACATGTAATAAAGAATAATTTGAGCCATCGTGGACCTTTTTATCTTTTTCAAGAAGCCCAAAAATTGAGATACAAAATAAGCTAAAAAAGACGCTTTATTGTGAAATTTTTGACCTTTAAATGTGTATAATTTTGAACAGGCAATATTCTAAGGTCCAAAATTTTGGAAATCTCATTTTTTCATCAATATTTTGATCCCAGAAAATATTAGCAAAATCAAAAAGGTCGACTTTTTCAAATTAGTCGAAAAGTAATGGAATTACCCATATATATATATATATATATATATATATATATACATATATTAAAAATCTATATTGTATTTTAAACTAATAAAATTAATGTTTTTTTAAAATATTTATTCAACTAACATGACAGTTTATATAATTTTAATATTTAGGTTTTAAAGTATAGTTCAAGTACGGTATAGCCTCAACCATAAATTTTCTTTTTGGACCCGTTCTATATTCATGTTCATCTGAGTGACGATAACGAGCCAGGGTAATAACCATATTGGCCGCAATTAAGGCAAAAATTAAGAAGATAGAAAACTGAAACAAAAAATAAATATTAAATAAATATTGGATAAAATGATTTATACAAAAATAAAATATTTGTATACGTATAAGTCAAGCATAATTAACCTTTTAACTATTTTTTTAGTTTAAGAATCCTCGTCAGTGTATCGCACACTACCACAAAATAAACACTGCCTGTAATACATTTTTGTAAAAACATTTATTTTATTTCTATCATGATCTTTAACATTTGTTTTATTAAGAAAACATAATTTTGAACCACTGTTAAATCTGAATATTAAAAAAAATATTATTTTTTATGCAAATAAAAGTACTTACCAACTGCATATTGAATTAGTGCTAATTGTCTCTTCAAGAACTGATGCAAATTGAATTGTGTCCTGGCTCTGGCTCTTTTATACTAATAATTTGATTGATTTGCAATGAAACTATAAATCAATCAATCAATCAATCATCAATAGATTTAAATTATAATTTATTAATAATTACAATATAATTTATAACACATTGTTTTCAGTCTTTTTGTTGATCCTTTCAGCTAGAGTAAGTGGAAAATTAAATTTTGACATGATTTATATTGTCTTATAGTTGATAACTTAAAGTAGTTGTAGTTACAAGGAATTTTCCAAAATATCTTTCTAGAAACAATACCAAATTTACCCCGGGCAAATATTTATTTTTTACGGCAATCCCTGGGAGCATTAGTGCAGGAAAAAGCAAAAAAGAACAAAAAACTTTTAAGAAATTGGTATACAGCAAATAAGCATTTTTACCTAATTCACATTGCTTCAATCAATCGTCAAACATTACTTAAGTTTTGACAAATAGTTACCTCTAAATCAATCACAATTACAGACTAAGGAGGAAACGAAATTAAAATAAAAAATATATTTTTCTCCAACAACATCAAAACTATCAAAGCTAACGAAATAAATACTTAATATAATAGCTTCTATGATAGAATAAGCAAATTGTATTTAATCAGAATCAAAAAAATTAAAGAAATTTTTAAATAATTACAAATTTTGCATCAATTGTCTAAACAACCATCAAGAAATAATTTTTCTAGTTAATCCTGTCTACTCCAAATGTACCAGTTTTTAAATTTCAATATGGCACTAGTTGGGACAGTGTTTTTTGTCCATGTTCAAAACCAAACATCTAAATCTGATGTGGCAGTCTATTGTATATTTATATAAGCCGTATGTTCAATTTTTTTTTTATCTAGAGAGGATAGTTTTCTTTTACTTTACATGAGTTTTTGGGAGAACTTTTACTAGGCCTAAGTCGGGGTTTCAGACTGTCGGACATTTTCTGAACATATTAGCTATCTAGTTGGTCATTTTAAAGCATTATTTTTGAATACATAGTTGACAACGTTTTAATATATTATTTTGTGCTTTTAATAAAGTATTATGTCTAATTTCTGTTAGACCTTTTTTGATTTTAGTTTGCAGATCATCGATATTATGTGGTTTTTCTTTGTAAATTTTATCCTTTATAGTTCTCCACAAACAAATCAATAGGTGTATGGTCTGGAGACCTAGGAGGCCAAGCAATTGAATCTCTATTTCCTATCAAAATCTTGATAGTCTTCTGTACCTATCGTTATCTTTCTGAGTCACTAGTCCTGTTTGTTTTAGAGTCTTACTTTTTTCGATCGTGTCTAACGTTTCTTGTGAGATCCACGTTTTGTTTACTCGCTTTCTTGTTTTGGTCTGTTGTTGAGATTTCTCTTCTGTTTTTTCAATTCTTTTTTTTTTAGTTTTTCATATTTTAGGTCTGCGTCTGCGATGTTTAATATTAATTTTTTTCTTTAAGGAGTTTGGTTTCCAGCTCTTTTTGGAATTGATCACTGGTATCGACAGTCATTTTGTTTTTGTTTTTTCTTATAGTAGATTTTTTTTAATTGTAGTTTAAATTGCATTATATGAAGTTGGTGGTGCGATCCGCAATCTGCTCTAGGGAACATTTTGCAGTTCATGCTGGAGTATCTCCATCTTGAATTGACCATGATATAGTCTATCTGGTTTCTATATCTATCTCCTTGTGATTTCCACGCGTATACGCGTCTGCTATGAAGCTGGAATATCGTGTTTGCAATGGTTAAATTGTGTTCTTGGCAGAACTGAATCAAATGGACTACCCGCTTGGTTTGTGTGTCTTAGCGCCCTATTGTGCCACAGAGTTGTTCTTCTTTGTTCAAGTTTTGTCCTACTTTTGCGTATTGCTTTGTTGGCGGTTTTGTCTAACAAAAAAGCCATTGCAACTTTTCTCTGTGTTTCCTGAGAAGTATATGAATGCCTAACATGTGTATGTCAGCTTCTCTTTCGATAATGTTCAGCTTGCCTGTCTGCAAAAATCCGCGGACATTTCAGGTTCCTATTTGGGTTGTGTTTTGTAATTTTATTTTAGTTTGGTAAGATTCATTCAAAGTTGCTTCCCCGGAAATCCGATTGGGCAGCTATAATCTCCGGTATATTTGATATTTAACATTGAATTCTTTTATAATGTTCTCTTGAGAAGTTTTAGCGACCTTTAATGCGGTAGTCTCCCGTTTTTTTGCATCTCCACGCCGTTTACCAGTTCGTCGGTTCATCTGTCTTTGGGAGTGTTTTTTTGCTACCGGGGCAAGGAATTGCTCCACTCCTGCTAGCTTCTCCACTCGAAGCTGTTAGTTGGCAAGAGGGTGCTGCTTATACCGGCAGCAGCATGGTTGACAGAGCCTCGTTGGTTATCAGCTTTCCATCAGGGTGTGCTAGTTTTGGTCCGCCCCGGGTATTTGATTTCCCCGGAAAGATCCAAAGACAATGTAGACAAGATAAGAACAACCACGTTCAAAAAATTTGCAGGGAAATCTAAGAACACCAGAACAAAAACTACATCTGCGATCTAAATAAAAAAGTAAGAAAACTAACAGGGAAACCCAAACCAAAAACACTTACCATAGAGGATAAAAACGGAAACTCACTATGCGAAGGCGATAAAGTCTCAGAAAGATGGAAGCAATACTGCAAAGAACTATACAAAGACGAGCTAATGATAACAACCGAACAACTCATAAGTATGGCAACTGAGCAAGAACATACTGAGAACGGAGATAGAACAAATTACTAGGCATTGACGGCATCACTGCCGAAATGTTGAAGCTGTTAGAAGAACATATGCAACAATATCTGGCAGAGTGGCTATTGGCCCAAGGATTGGTGTACATTGATAATGGTTCCAATCCACAAAAAGGCTTTACGAAAAAGTGCAAAAACTACCGCAAAATATCCCTAATAGCACACGCAAGTAAGATCTTATTGCGAATAATTGACCAGAGGCTAAAAAGATACCTGGAATCTCAAATACCACCTGAACAGGCAGGATTTGTAAAGGGTCGAGGCACGAGGGATCAGATATTTAACAAGCGGCAACTAATTGAGAAATCAAGAGAGTTTAATGCGCCTATGCTCTTATGCTTTGTGGATTATAGCAAAGCATTCGACTGCGTAAGATGGAATGCTGGTGGGCAGCACTGAAGGAAATGGAAGTTTCAAATCACCTAACGTCAATGGTCGCGAAGTTATACACCAGCAGCAAAGCCATCGTTAAATTTAAACAAATAACTTTGAGTTGCTTTAGAACACAGAAAGGCGTGCGCCAGTGGTGCATCCTTTCACCTAGATTCTTTAATGCATATGGAGAACACATAATGAGACGAGCACTAGAGAACTTTGAAGGAGGGGTCGCAATCAACAGTAAAAAAATAAGCATCTAATATATGCCGACGACACCACTTTAATAGCCAAGAACAAAGAAGAAATGATTGCTTTACTGAAGTCGGTCACACATGAGAGTCGTAAGGTGGAGCTAGAAATCAATCTAGACAAAACCAAATTTATGGTAGTGGACAGAACCAACTCACTACAACTTGCTAGGGTCGCTAATTACCAATCAGGGAGAATGCTATTGCGCGGGCGGCCATGACAAATTTAGCAAAAATCTGGAGAGACAGACAAATCATCAACTAAGATAAGATTAAATAAAACAACTATTATGTTTTTATATCACTATTTATTTCGTCACACTGTGACTGCAGTTTCGGCTGAACCTCAGCCTTCTTCAGACAATACATGAATGAATTTATGTATTAGTCAATGAGTGGTTTTACTCGTTGAAATTCAAAGGTATTTCAATGTTGTGTCATATTATGTAACTCTTAAATATCACATTTTGAAATTTAAGAAAAAAAGTAATGTTAACTTGTATTAAAAATCTGTATTGTATTTTAAACTAATAAAATTAATGTGTTTTAAAAATATTTATTTAATTATTATGACAATTTATATAATTTTGCTATTAACGATTTTATGAACAGTGCTTGTGACCATCTACGTAGTAGCATATTTCTTTTCTGTTCGGACCCGTACCATATTCATGATCATCTGAGTGACGATAACGAGCCAGGGTAATAACCATATTGGCCGCAATTAAGGCAAAAATTAAGAAGATAGAAAACTGAAACAAAAAATAAATATTAAATAAATATTGGATAAAATGATTTATACGTATAAGTCGAGCATATTTAATCTTATAATTATTTTTTTGGTTTAAGAAACCTTGTCAGTGCCACAAAATAAACACTGCCTGTAGTATATTTTTGTAAAAACATTAATTTTATTTTTATCATAATTTTTGACATTTTTTTTTATTAAGAAAACATAATTTAGCTTTAAATCTGAATATTTATTGCAAATAAAACAAATTAAATTAGTAAATTTAAAGAATATAAGTACTTACCAACTGCATATTGATTCAGTTCAGATTTATGTTTTAAAATCTGATGTCATGACTCTATTATACTAATAATTTGATTGATTTGCAATGAAGCTATAAATCACTTATCAACAAGTTTGAATTATAATTTATTTATTTAAATAATTAAAATATAATTTATAACATATTGTTTTCTGTTCTTGTTTCATTTCAGTTCAGTTTAAGGCAGCTACATTTTGACATGATTTATATTGTTTTATAGTTGATAACTTACTGTAGTTGTAGTTACAAGGGATTTTCCAAAAAAGGTTTCTCGAAACAATACCAAATACCGCGGGCTAATATTTAGTGAATGATTTACTTTTTACAGCAAGAGAATTGCCGGATTTAGTCGGCTCGTCCTGTTGTGGTGCCACTAGTAGTATTGTTATGGAAAAATATTAAATCCTATCACATCTACGAGAATACCGGTGAACCTTTTGCTCTAAAAAAATATTGATACGTACAGCGCCGTTTTTAAATTAAAATTGGTTCTTATGGGACAAAACGCCAACCAACTCAATATTCAAACTATAAGGTTTTAGTCATTACTCTTTTTATATGTTGAACTACATACAATATTCTATGTCTTCATGTTTTTGGTTAAAGATTTGAAGTTATATTTAACTAGTAAAAAATTAATAAAGAACTAATTAAAAACGAGATTTTTTAAAAAATATTTGCGGAGAAACGACTTATCGCATCAAATTTCTACAAGTTTGAGGACATAAATTGGACTTTCTTCTACAATGTGTGAAAATTTTATTCAATTATATTCAAGCGTTTTTTGCTGAGTTTGAAGCTTTTTTTTTTTGGACGTAGTGAGATGTTGGCCTCAACAAGTGGCCTTAAGAATGACTTACGCATGGCAATACTTTCCGGTTTTCTTCTCTGCGTAAATTCTGTTGTTATATGTCCTTGTCAAACTAGTCTTGATTTGGCCTACTTCGAGGTAGGCTCATTATTGCCTCGCGGATTTTCACACAGAATCTGTGGCACGTATGCTGTCCCCGGCCCTTTTCTCTCCCTTTAGCCCCTACCTTATTTCTGTCTCTTTTTTTTAAATCTTTTTTATCTGCATCCAGCTTTACATTCTTTTCTTTCTCCAATCCGTGTGTTATTTATTCTAATTATTTGATGCGTTCTTAGATTTCTTAGGTCTTTGTTCACTTCTTCTTCATTGTATCCTCTTTCCTTCATGAATAGTTTATGAAGTTCCATTAGTTTTACTTCCAGTGATTTCCTTGTATCTTCATCTGGGATTACTTCTTTGTGTTCTTTCGTTGCCAGGTATATTCTGACCATCTTAAAAGTTGCGTTATCCGTCAACCTCGAGATAGCTTACCTACCATTTGGTATTTGCTTCGTTATTTCTGTTATTCTGCATTCCTTCAGCATTTCTTTTCTCCTTCTCCTTATCTTTGCAATTTTGTTTGGTATTGTAGTTTCTGTAAATATTTATCTATTTCATTCTATTTCTTGGTATGCATAATTGTTCTGACCTTCCTTATTTTTTTCTGTTAGATTTTTTTCCCTGTTTTGTTGTTTCCATTTTGCTTCTCTTGTTTCTCTCCTTTCTCTTCTATGGCTTTCATTTTGTGTGTTTGTTTCTATTGTTTGTTTGTTTTCTTTCTATATTTTTCCATTGTCAAACTCCCAATTTTTTTCTTAGTACTTTTGTTGCAAAGTTTCTTAGCGCCCTTCATTTATTACCATCTCTTAGGCGTTTCTTAATGATTGTTGTTTTATTCACTTTGCTTTCCAGTATTTTTTCTAGTTTTTTTTTATCTTCCTCCCACGTTTTGCATTCTACTAGAGTGTGTTCTGCATTGTTGTGTGTTTCTTCAGAATATACATCTTTCCTCTTCCTTGATATTTTTAATTTTTTGCAAGAACTTATCAAAGGCTCTATGTACGGTCAGTATTTGTATAATAGCACGTTTCGGGTTTGTTCTCTACCCACTTTTTTATCTCCGGGATTAGTTCTCTTGTCCATTCTCCCTTTTCTCTTCTATTGCACTGCCTCTGCCATCTTTCTACTGTCTTTTCTCTTGCTCTTAACTTAGCATCTTTTTTACTGGTTCTTTTTTTTATTAATTTCTTTATTTCTATTTTTTCTTCCACTCTCATATCCGCGGGAGGTGTTGCCGCAATCACCTCTACTGCCTCTTGTGACACCGTTCTGTAAGCCCTGCAGATTCTTAACAAACTGGCTCTTGTAGCTCCTCTTATTTCATTTTTGTTTTTTTTTTTTAGGGCTTTTTTCCATGTTTCTGCGGAGTATAACAATTTGCTTTTTGCTGCTGGTGCTATTAACCTTCTGGTTACTTCTCCTGGACCTCCGTTGTTTGGCATAAGTCTACCGAGATTTCTCTCCATTTCCTTTGTTCCCATGACTGCTTCCTTAACCTGTTCATTTCATCCCTTTGCTTTAAGTGTTACCCCGAGGATTTTTTTCCTTATGGTTATCACTTTGTTTCCTACCTGTATCATACCTGTTCCTCTATTAGTTTTCTTAGTCGATAGCCAGGCCGCTTCTGTTGTTTGTGTTGCTAATTTTAAACCTTTATTTCTCATCCATAACTGTATCATATCTATTGCCAGCTCTAGTCTTCTTTTTAGTATATCCACTTCTACGTCCCTGCCTACTAAAGCTACGTCGTCCGCAAATGCCGTTATTGTCACGCCTTCCGGCAACCTTACTCAAAGTAACTCATTATAAACAAGGTTCCATAGTTTTGGTCCTAGTGCTGAGCCCTGTGGTACCCCTCTCGTAAGTTTGAATCTTTCGTTCTTGGTCACTAGGTTTCTACCCTGTAAGTAGCTCCATATGATCTTGATTGTTTTCTTCTTCAGTTCTCTTTTCTTTGTCGCCTCTATAATTGCTTTCCATAACACGCTGTTAAACGCGTTTTGTATCTCCAAAGCTATCATTACACAGTGTTGTCTTCTCCTCTGCTTTCCGCTGTTTGCTTCTTTTGCTATTGCTTCTACTTTGTCTATAGCTCTTAAGGTGGTATTTTTCTTGGTAAATCTGTATTGTTCCTTTTCCCATCTTCCTTTTTCTTCTATTTCTTGTTCTATTCTCCGTACAATGACTTTCTCCATTATTTTAGCTAGTGTGTTTATTAAGCATATTGGCCTGTATGAAGTCGCTTTTCCTACTTCTTTCTTTTTCTCAATCAGTACTAGGGTGGCTTCTTTCTAACATTCTGGAAAAATTCTGTCTGTAAGGCATCTGTTGATTATTTGAGTTATTTCTACCTCATTCCCGTCTAGAGCTGCTTTAACAATCTCTGTTGTTATTTTGTCCGGACCTGGTGCTTTGTTGTTAGACAATTCTTTTATGATTTCCTTTATCTCTACCACTGTTGCCATGACTGTTTCTTCTTTTTCTTCATTTTCTGGTTCTTCTACCAGTTCTCCCTTGGGAAACAATTTTTTAATTATGACTTCTTCTGCTTCTTCTTTTTTTAGGTAGACTCCCTTTGCTCTTCCTTTCAGTTTGTTTATCACTATTTTGTACGGTTTTCCTCAAGGATCACCGTCTATAGATTTCATCATTTCTTTCCATAATTTTCTTCTGCTATCCCTGATTGTCTTTTTTAAGATTTTTCTGTCGTTTTTTAGTTCTTACTCCGTTTTCTTTGTATTTTCTCCTCTTTTTCTTTGTTTTTTGACTTTCCTTCCTGTTTGTGTTGTTTTTTTTTCTGCATTTTTTTATTTCCTTGCACCATCAGGATAGTCTTTTTTGCCCTCCTTTTCAGTATCTTGGAATTCCTTCATCCGTCGCTTTTCTCAGCTTTTCTGAGTATTTTTCGCATCTTTTCTCTATGTTTTCGTTTTCTGTAACTTTTGTTTCCATGGCTCTTTTTATCTTCTCTTTGTTTATTCTTCTTATGTTCCATCTACCTTATCTTGTGTACTCCTGTTTTCTTTTCTCTTTTGTATTATATTGTATATGTTTGTGTAAACTGAGTGGTTCCTCTTCTGTCACGTTCCATTCATTCACTATACCTGCCATTTCCCAAGTTGCTATAGTAATGTCAATATGTAATTTAGAGCTTCCTCTTACGAGCGTAGGTTTGTCTCCCTTGTTGCAAATGGTTTGGTTTAACCCAGCTATCATCTCTTCTAAGATTTTTCCTCTTAACACCAAAATACTTCAACTTTGGCGGTTAAAAGAAATCTAAAAATTGCTCTTTTTTGCACAGCTCACTGAGAACAAAAAAATGGTTTTATGACTTTTGCGGCTTATAGACTTGAAATGGCGCCAGATTTAGATTTTTTAGAAAATTTCTGATTGATTTTACTAATTTTTTTTTTTTAATTTGAATTTGCAATTTTTAAACAAAAAACGCGGTTGAAAACGACAAAAATACTAAAAAAATGGTAGAATTGTTTTAAAAAGATTTTATACTCTCAAAAACCGATCAAAAAACTACTAATAAGTTATAGAAACGGAAAAAAATTCTCAATGCACCTCACAGGCATTTTTATTTTACTTAATTCACATTGCTTTAATCAATCATTAGCCATTACTTAAGATTTGACTAAATCAATCACAACTACAGACTGAGAAAGAAAAAAAATTAAAATACAAAATATAGTTTTGTCCAACAACATCAAAACTAACGAAATTATTAGTTAATATAACAGCTCCTATGATAGAATAAGCCAATTGTATTTAATTTGGGTCTACCCAAATCTTTCTTTAACTTTTTTTATTTTTTTTTGCTTATAACCGGGGTGAATCTTTCTTCTAGTAACGCAGCTTTGTGGTGGTCGGCAACATTACTGTGTGGGTGGACTTTTATTCTTTTTTTAGATGAAGCGGTATAGAATTCTGTTGAACCAATGGAAGTTTTCTTGAGGGAGGCTTTGGAGGGAGGAAGGCTATTGTCTTTACGTTGTTGTCGTTACTGGCCTGTTTCAACTGAAGTGGTACCTTGTGAACGTCAATCCTTTTGGATTGTCCTTTCACTAGAGTCACAATGAATTTTTTTAGGGTTTGGATTCTAGCAGGTTGAAGATTTATGAGTTCTGCAAACTTTTGCATCTGCTCAAGCATCATCTGGAGGACGGTATTTGCGCACCTGTGGTTTTGGATTATGTACAAAACCGGTAGTTTTGGGAAAACAAGAAAGCCTTTTTAAGCTTTAGGAAAGAGCCCATTTTGAAGAATTGCTAGAAATATTACTGAGATCTATTATTTTGATTTGTAACAAAATAAATTTTAAAGCTTTGTTTGGTATTTTGTCGGGGCCAGGAGTACATCGAGTAGCTTTTCAGTTTTTTTGTAATTTTTTTGATTCATGAAGGCATTGGCTTTTTGTTGAAACTTTTTGACGTGTTCTAGATCTGTGTTCTCAGTCGTGGAGAAGGTGTTTTGGAGTTTGAGGTTGTCAGCAAATGATTTGGTTTTCTTTTTATAGAATGGGAACTTGTTTGTGACTGCGTTCTAAACTATTGACTGGTTACTATGTTTTGGAGTGCTCCACCCACCCGTTCAAGTGTTTGTCATTAAGAAATTGAATGTTTGTTTTTTATGCGGACGTTAGAGATCATATTGTTGCAAAAGAGTGTCGTGATCCAATCTCTTGATAACTAACACTTAGGCGGGTGGGTGGGCCATTCCATCCCAAACTGTTGGCTGGTTACTATGCTTTGGAGTGCCCCACTCACCCTCCCAATTGTTTGTCATCAAGAAATTGAATTTTGTCTTCTATGTGGACGTTTGAGGTCATATTGTTGCAAGAGAGTTAACACTCGGGCGGGTGAGTCGGCCATTTTATTTCAAATTGTTGGCTGGTTACTATGTTTTGGAGTGCCCCAAAGTGTTTGTCATTAAGATACTGAATGTTTGTTTTTTATGTGGACGTTAGAGGTCATGTTTTAGCAAGAGAGGATCGTGATCTATGCTATTGATAACTCTCACTTGGGTGGGTGGGTGGCCCACTTTATTTTAAATTATTAATTGGTTACTATGTTGTGGAGTGCCCTAACTACCCGCTCAAGTGTTTGTTATTAAAAAATTGAATGTTTGTTTTCTATGCGGACGTTAGAGGTCATTTTGTTGCAAGAGAGGGTCGTGTTCCAATTTATTGACAACTAACATTTGGAGCTGGTGGATGGGCCACTCAATTCCAAACTAATGACTTGTTACTATGTTTTGGAGTGCTCTACCTACCTGTCCAAGTGTTTATCATTAAAAAACTGAATGTTTGCCTTTTATGCGGACGTCAGAAATTATTTTGTTGCAAGAGACGGATGTGATTTAATCTCTTGATAACTAACACTTAGGTTGGTGGGTGGTCTACTATATTCTAAATTATTTACTAGTTACTATGCTTTGAAGTTCGTCACCCACCTGCCCGACTGTTTGTCATCAAGAAATTGAATGATTGTCTCTAAGCGGACGTCAGAAGTTATTTTGTTGCAGGAGAGGGTCGTGATTCCATCTCTTGATAACTTAAGGATCATGATTGATTTTAAATTATTTTTTTAGCATTGATTTTTGTGTGATCTTATGGCTTTGTTTACTTTACTGTGAACCGAATTTAAGATCTCACGATTTCTGAGGTTGCATTTTTTTCTGCGTATCAATGTCTTGACTGCACGCGATAATCTTAAAATATTATCAGCGTTAACTTGATGGGTTTAGAAGTCTTTTCTATGGTTTTATTGTTAAAATTAGTAAGTAGTGCGACGGCTCTTTAAATGTTTGCAACCATTCTTACTGGGACTAGCCTGTCAATGTTTTTTATTTTCCGGGAAATTGGTGTAGACAGTATGGGTTACAAAGTTTTTCTTTTTTCTCATTTGATTGCTTTTTGTAAAGCTTTAGTACATCTTGGTTGTAAGTGGAGCTCAAGGTCATTAAAAGCTTTAATTTTTGCTTGAAATTGATGTCTTTGAGTATTGCTTTGTTAAGGACGTTTCCTTGGTGACCAGCACACCTATAGTTAGTTCATCTGGATTTAATTTTTAAAAATTTTTTTGCTCAACGTACCTCAGCAATTTACTTTGAAGTGGTTTAAAGATTTGTTGCAAGTACTTGTGTCCTACGCCTTTGGTTTACTACCGACTTTTCCAAGTACGTAAAGATTTTTGGGATTCTCAGCGGTTGGCTGGGTTAGCATGATGTCAATGTTCTGTTTGAAGAAGAACTTGAAGTAACACATCAAGTGTTGTGAAGTTTGATGATAGTCATGATTTGCCGGTGAAAATCATTGAACTCTGCAAGAAGACCGGTTATTTTTGAGTTTGCCGTTTTTTGGTGCCGGTTTGGTGTTTTTTTTTTTAATTTTGGCTAGGTCATCTGATATATGCCACGCATATGTGTGTACACTAGATGGTGTGCATTTGGAGCAGTCTACCGATTGGTAAGCTTCGAACTGTTACGGTAGATGGCTGATGCTTTTATGCATCTTTTAGTGGTGAGGCACCTTTGGCATTAGGGTATACCAAAGTCTTGTTTTTTGTCTCAACAGTGACTTTTAGGCCTAAGAGCTTAGTTAGATACCAAATCTTTTTACTTCTTTTGGGAGCTGCACTCGGATCAGTGGGAATTAAACAAATTTATTTCTTATTCTGTGAATATTTGCTGAAGCAATTCTGTAGGGTATGAGCATTTGGCTAACTTCTGCTTTTGTTAGGTATTTTGATGTGTTTTGGATTATCTCTTCAAATCAGGGATTGACCACCTTTATGATACCCTCATGGGTGTTCCGAACGGAGAGAATTGCAATTTTATTGTCATTTAAGTATTTTGAAACGTCCGGAGTGTGTCTTTGTTAGTCTAGACCAATGCCTGGGCGTCGGAAGTTTGATGACTCTTTAGTGAGAGGTGACGACGCATACAACCGGCGAGGCCGAGATCCTTAACAGCAAGTTTGAATTTTGCTTTTGTAAGTGCTTTTCTGGCTCAATTTTTGGGGGCGATGATTCTTTGGCCTGAAGGGCCGGCAGAATTAACCAATGATGATTGATTGGCTGCAGTCGCTAAGGGCGACTGTTTGGGGTTGAACTGATGGCCTGTTAATAGATGATTCTTTTTTTTAATTTGTTTTCTTTGGACTATGGAAAATTTGTTGGAGTCGGTTGCGTTTGTAGTGTTGGTGTTTGCTTTTCTTGATACAGTGAGGTTCAGAATGTTGGCTGCGTTGATGTTCTTTTTAGACACTTAAAACCCTTCTTTTGGAGGAAGGCGATAGTAATGGAGGCCATTATGGCGATGGTTTTAATTTTTGATTAAAGCCGGTTGCTATTTGGTTTATATGCTTTCTCTGTTCCTGGACCCGCAGCCATCTTGGAGTGGGACTTGGTTCTGGGCTGAGTCCTTCTTGATCTATTCTTTTCGGATAGAGCGGACGGATGGCTAGATATTTTTATTTTTGTTTTTGGGTTTTGTTGGAGGTCAAGTTTTTTGCGGACACTTGTCCACAACACTTTAATACTGCCTAACTCAACAAAAAATGGATCATAGATGCTGCAAGCAAATGCACTTCAGTTCAAAGAACAAGCAGGCAAAAATACTGGATGTCAGATGCCACCGTCCAACCTGCAGGTCAAAGGAAGAATCTAAGAATGTCAAATGTAGATACGACAAAAATAAACAGATTAAAGATTTTGGAGGCAGAGCACCATGTTATCTATGCACAATGAGTCGCATGAATTATTTAATAAAATCCGATATCTAGCCAGAGAATTTAAACCAAAAACTCAAATAATAAAAAATGAAAGAAGAGAGATTATAACAGACCCAGAGGGTATTGGTAAAGTCTGGAGAATGTACTACTATCATCTTTTTGCTGACATCAACCAAACATCAAAAAACACATTATTTATTCTCCAAGAAAAAGAGTCATGCATTTTAAAATCAGAAGTGGCAACGGCGATTAAAAGGTTAAACTTCCGAAAAGCTGAGGGGTATCGATAATATATTGGCAGAAATTATTAAGCCAATGGGAGAGGTAGGAGTTGAGGCAATTCACTTATTATGCGACGCAGTCTGGAACTCAAGACAATGGCCTGCTGAGTGGTGCGAGTCAATATTAGATTTCATTTTTTAAAAATGGCTCTCCAAAGGAATGTAGTAACTATAGGACGGTTGCACTATTATCACACGCTAGTAAATTTGTGCTCACCATAATTAACGACAGATTAAAGTTTTTTTTTCTGTCACAAATATCAGATGAATAGAGTGGATTTGTTTTAGGAAAGGGCACAAAGAAACATATACTGAATAAACGCCAGATCATAAAGAATGCTCGCTAATTTAATGTCATTATGTTTATACTCCAAGGCGTTCGATTCTATCAAATGCCCTCTGGCAGATTCTAGAGCAAATGGGAACACCTCCCCATCTGATACAGCTTATACGAAATCTATACGAACACAGCATAGCCAAAGTCAAAGTAGACCAAATGTACTCAATTTTGATGACAGATCAGAGTTGAGACAAGGCTGTATCCTATTGTCAATTTTTTTAAATATATACAGCGAGTACGTTATGCAAAAGGTGCTGCACGAGTGGCATGGAGGTGTGGCTGTAGGAGGAAGACGCATAAGTAACTTTAGATTATTATAGCAAAGGACCAGCCTGAACTAGAAGTTATTATGACAAGCAAAGACTATGGCCTAGAATTAAATATTGGTAAAACGAAAGTCATGATAGTTGACGAGAAAACAAACAACTTCCATCATATCTAGCAGGTGGCCGGTTTTGAGGTGGTAGATAAATTCATATATCTTGGGGCAGAAATCACTAATAATGGAGGCAGCGAGGAGGAGATAAGGCGCCGGCTAGCAATAGCAAGAACAGCCACAACCGAACTAACGCGGATATGGAAATTATGCAATTAGCGTAACAACAAATCTAATGCTGGTCTCATTATATTTCCCAATCAAAATAGAGACATTTGCGATGTTGGTGTATCGGCAAATGCTCCTGAATATTGTGGATGGAGCACCGTACTAATGCATCTATATTAGAAGATCTGAAAATCAAAGACCGGCTTTGAACCGGAACATTTGGATAAACGGTGTTACCAAGCTGGTTGGTCATACAATGCTTGAAGCCACAGAAATGGCTCAGGATAAAAAAGCATGGAAAGTCGCTGTTGATATGATTCCATAATAGTACCAAACCCTCACGAAGGGTACAAGGATCGAGGAGGAATCAACTTTAGTAGGTTTATAAAATTTGTTTCTGCAAAGTTTTCTAACAGCACTGTAGTCTTCTAGAAGGAATCTGGGGTTACTATTTTGTTATTTTTAACGATTTTATATTAATTTTAAAAACTATACAGAAAAGGTAATTTTGCTAATCAATTTTTTGATCATGAGATTGCAAAATAACCCAGTTCCAAGTGAAATACAACAAATCACCGACATCGGTAACTGCTTTGCCAAAGCGTAAGTCTGAGATCACTTTTAATACTGCAATTAGAAAAAGTTTTTTATGAAAAAATCTTTGTTATTTATTATTTTTTGAAAAAAAGAAAATTGTTTTTGAAGTTAAAAAAAAACGCAGTTTTCTTTACTTTTATTCGAAAATGAAATTTAAAACATTTTTTTTTAAATAAGAGTTTTTAAAAAATATATTATGAGATTTAAGATCTCTAAAAATGCTCTACAAACCTTAGAGCTGTTTTTTAACGGAGTATTAGTACTTAAAAGCCTAATGAAAAGAACCGTTGGTTATACTTAACATAATAAGTTAAATGTAACCAACATTTTTATAATTTCTTCTAAAATCAACTATTTTCCCTTAAAATCAAATGAACACAAACAATCTGCCATTGTATGATCCGCCGTGCAAATTGCTCAATCATAGTAAACTAATAGACAAACACGAGAGTGCCATATTATAATATACAATAAAATAGAATTTATTCATTTAGTCAATGCAAAATTAAAAACTATTTCTTCTCCAGCCAACATTAATGATCGTAAAATGCCTCTCCGTTGATATTATCTTCCATTGTAGTTTCCAGGATATTGTTACGCTACTTAGATCATGTTTGTATAAAATTCTTTATAATTGGATCTTCCGTATTTATAAATATTTTCCACTACACAGAAGTATGCTTCCATCGTATTTCTTCGAGCATGTTTTACACAAATCCAAATCCAATTACTCATCCGTAGAAGAACTCCCCATTACCATTATGTTCGTCATTACGCGAAAGCACCGGCAACGAAAAAGAACTCCTTATCCACACTTAAAAAGTAAATAGAGCAAAAAGAGGCCCATTAATCTTGCATGCTCGATGCGTTTAACTCACCAAAGATGATGTAAATTTTTTGTTCCAATCTATCAAGAAATAACAATCAATACGTTTAGTGTTATATAATTCCGGACGCTTACTAAAAGGAAAAAAAACTTTTTAAGATTCTTTTGTACGTCTAAAAGCGATTCTATGTTAAATTTAATTTTTAACCGGGTTAGCACGTGCCTACTTATCATGTAATCTTTGGGTCGAATCCAGCAACTACCTGGGATTAGTTAACATGCCGCAATATGCTCCCGGTGCGGTAGCTGTATGTCGCTCACGCACCCTACTCCAGAAACTAATTATGTTTAGTCTCAACCGCACTTATGATGAGCGGTTTAAGTTTTGTTAAACTAGTTTTTCGACAACTTTTCAATAATGATTAATTATTAAAGCAATTTTAATCATGCGGAAGAACAATGCTTTGTTAAATTAAATACATAAGTTTGCTTTTATTATAAGTGGAAATAATAAAGCGCGATAAATTGATTCGATTGGTGTTAAAGGGCTCGGAGGAATTTAATTAACTTTTTTGTGTGTACGCTTTGACGCTTTTTTATTTCCTTTTTGATGTTCGGGATATTATTTTAGGATTAATAAATCGCTTGCTTTTATCAAAGGTGAAATAGTGGAATTAATTTAGCAGTTGCTTGTATATTAAATTTAAATTGGTTTAATTAAAATAATTGAATTAATTTAAATAAACTTTTTAAGTTAAAAAGATTGTTTGGCTTTACGGTTGACATTTATATAGGTTTACTGTAAATGATTTCGAATGTTCCAATCTTTTTTGCGTGGGTAGGGAAACTTTACAGATGCGTGGGATTGTTGGGTTATTGTGATTTAATTTACTCGCTTTTATTCTGTTTCCAGTAAATTTTTTTAATCATGTTTTGTTAGTATTGTTTTTGTCTTATTTAATTTTTTACGATGTGATAGCTCAATGGTAGAGCGTTTGCATATCATGCGAGTAGTCTGGAGTTTGATCTCTGATATGACTAAAAAAGAACTTGCTTTTTATGAGTGAGCGAGTCAACTCTCTTTTAGGGGCGATGTAAAATACCTATAAAAAGCACTAAATAATAATTTTCGGATGCGATTCTTCTCCATCGACCATGAACAATTATCTTCTACTGTGTTACAGAATTGCAATTTTTGTACAGTTTTTTTTTTTAATGCGTAGGACTGTAGAAGCAAACGTGCTATTACATTTGAAATCAACTTTAGGTTTAGAATGTTTTAATCTATTTCTTTTTTATTTTATTTCTGCTTGCTGTCTTTTTTCTAATGTAACACTCATAGGGGTAGGTTAATTTGGTGGCTGATATGTACGGGAGGATACTTTTTTATAGTTTTTTTTTTTGGCGTTTTTGTCTGAAATCTATAACTTGGGACTACTTTTTCATCAATAAGGTTATTGGTTTTACTGTTAACGGTTATTGTGGTGCTTGGTGGACAATCTTAATCTGGAGTGAGATCAATGTCATAAATGTTGTGGTGACTAAAGCCATTTTTTTAATGAAATTTGTGCAAATGTCCAACGTTTTTAATGTTTTGTTTTTCTGCACTATTGTAGTGTAGGAGCATGTTTACGGTAGATAGTTTTACGAGTGGTTAGCTATTTTTGGTCTGTTCAGTTGCTGAGTAGCCTTCTCAAATGCATAAAAAATTGCCGCGAAGTGATTTGGAAACCTGGCTAACTCTTGTAAGTAAACTTGGTTGCTAGTGTGAATTTTTGAATTTTAGTGGACTCACTCTCTGGCGAAGGGTGCCTACCGACAAAACATTTTTTGGATCATACTTTAATGATTGAAACTGTAAGGCTTATGTACCTTTCTTTTCTGTAGGCTGTGGGTGGGGTTATCTAATTATATGAGATTGAGGTTTATCGGTCTTCTTTAGCAATATACTTCCTTGTCTGGCTTATCACGTCTGAATAGAGTTTGAGTAAACTGCGAGATTCACGTAATATTTTTTGGTCAAAGCTTCGATATGATGACGCAACGGACTAACATATCATGAGGTTTTAACAATATATTGCAAGGTTAGACTTTGGAAGGGTTTGAGATGATTGAAGTGCTTGTTTGTACCTGTTCTTCAGACTAGGGATGCAAAAGCAATTTGCGGTCTGATGATAGTAGTGTACATCTGGATTTTGTTCCGGAACGACATTTTTCCGAAGCATCAGGCAGGATTTTTTATTTAGCTTTATCTAAGATGGACTATACGTAAATTTTTTATTGAAGGCGATACTCAGATACTTGGCAGAATTGGACCATGACATACTTGTTGAGTAAGACGTTTTTTATGAGAAGAGGCGCATCGCTGTGAAAAGATGACAGCTTTGTTTTTTTTTGTCTTTTTACTTGTAAGTCATTTAACCAGTCTTGAAAATCATTGATAGTTTTTTTTTTAGCCTTATGGTGACCTAGAACTGTATAATTTTTTTTACGTAGGAATAATTTTTAAGAAACATTGGCCGTTCAGTAGTTTCGGGTTTCTCTTAATTAAAAACCCAACTTTTTTTCTATTTTACCTTGAGGTGGTTTGTTTGGCGCTTCTTGCACTGCGGTTTTATTGCACCTGTTATACACCTTTGATGTTTTACTCTTTAATCAGTTTTGTCTATTTTAAGAAGTCTAGTATTTTCAGCTAATGGGTTTTTTTAGCACAGCTTTAGTTAGGTTGTGTTTTCTAAAGATGGCTGTACGCAGCAGTTTGTAAGTTTTGCATTCACTTAGCAATTGGAAACTTATCTTTTTATATTATATTAGTTCTTTATTATCAGTTTTTTTTTGTACCAGACTTTATTGAAGGCTTTTCCAACGTCAAAAAATATTTTTTTTTCAGTCTGAAACCTTTGACAATGTGGTTTGTCACGTGGTTTAATTGATGGTCAATAAAGTATTCACGTCAAAAAACACTAGTTTTCAAGTGTTTTTAGATTAGTTTCAAGATTATCTTCTCTATAACCTTACTTTAGATGCGTAGAAGTTTGATTAGCCGGTAGTTTTGAGAGAACTTCCGGTTTTTTCTAGGTTTTGGTATGTATGCAAGCCCAAGGTTTTTTAAAGTGCTTTGTACGTAGGATTGCATTAACAATATTGGTGAGGATTATTATTGCATTGTGCAAGAAAGATTTTTGAGCTTTGTTAAAAATTCTGTAATGGCCTGGTGCAGAACTAGTTTTTAGCTTTGAGATTATTTTTCTAGTTTGAAAAGATCAATCGCTATTCAACGTTGTAATATTATCAGTGGCATTTAAGAAGTTAATTGGGGCTATTCTCTATGCACATTGCTAGAATCTAAGCAAGATATATATTGCTTGCTAACAATATGAACTGTTATTTTAACAAATCTTGTTTGCTATAAGTTACTGGAATGGGGACTTGTCTATTGTGTAAAGCTGTGGAGATATGCCACATTAGATTTTTATTCTCTGTGGTTGATTTTAAGTTTTTTTGCCAGCACTATTTTTTGAGCAACTTTATGGCCATCTGACTTTTTTATAAAGAGCATTAAGGATCTTGCAATTTTTTTAACAAATCAATGCCTTTTGTACGCGGGATAATCTTAGAAGCACGAATAAATAACATTTGTTTTACGGCTGTCTTCAACCATTACTAGGGATAATTTGCCAATGCTCTCTTCCTGGTATCTTGAGAAAAAAGTCTATTTTGAATAGTAACGATTTTTTTTCTTTTTATTTGATTTCTTTCTATAGAATATCAGTAATACTGGGTTGTAGCCGGAACTTAGGTTATTGTTGTCTTAATCTTGATTTAAGAATTGGCGTCCTTGAGTACGTCAAAGGAGTCTTCTCGGTGACCAGCAGAGCTGTAGTGTGTTGGTTCTACTGAACCTAGTACTTGATAGCTTCGTTCTTCAACGTAGTTTTGCATTTTTGGATTTTGACGTTGGTCTTGACACTGTTCCAAGGTGGGTACTTGGAAGATGTTGAAGATGCCCAGAATTATCACGTTTACAATGATTGCAATTATTTCTAGCGTGACAGTGTCAGTGGTATCTATTTTGGAATGGCTCAGCAATCTTTTTTCATAGATTATTGTCTCACGCTTTCGGTTTACCTCTAATATTTCTATGCACATAAACGTATTTGGAATTCTTAGTGCATGTCTGGGTTTGTGATTAGACTTACATACAAGCAAGACGTTGAAGTTCTAATCAAAAAAATTGCTGATTGCATTCCAGAAGCAAATTTTTAGTAAAACATTGAATGTATTATCTATAGTTTTGGAGAGCAAGGTAGTTATTATTTTTTTTTTAAATTTTTGAATTTTGTTCAAAGAGCAGTTATCTTTGCGTTAGTCGTTTGCGTTTTTGCTGGTGGAGTGAGCACGTGGGCAAACGATTTATTTGCAGTTACAGCAACTGAACCTGAGCTGTTCGAAAAAACTAATTCTTATCCATCTTTGGAAGTTTGCAGGATGAGAGCCGAAGCAGAGAGTACACTTAAGTGTTGTGTTTTTGGGGTAGTCAAACGATTTGTGGGGGCCAAAGAATTACGACCGACAAGAATTAGCACTTTTGGCGTTCAACTATGCCACCGCCTTGATTTTTAGGTTCAACTTCAACTTTTAGATCTAGGAGTTCTAGGAGCTTTCGTGCTTTTCTAAGACTGGTCTTCCACTTAAACTTGTGAACAAGAACATTGTCAAGCAACAAATTTTGTTTCCCATTTTGTGTATATTTGATGGAGCAAACCTGAGCGATTTTAACGTCTTTTTCAGTTAGGTAAAACTGTATATGCCAAATTTCCACTTTGAGACAACGTTCTTTAGACGTTGATGTGAAGAAGTTGGCTGTTTTAGACTTGATGAAAGCAGTTGTCTTTCTATGATTGGCGTTTGTAGCTGGAATTATCCGAATGCTATGGTGCGTATTGCGGGCAGATATAATGGCAATTTTGTTATCTTTGAAATATTGAAAAAAGCCAGGGAACAAATGTTTATCAGTTAAAACAAATGCCGGTAAACTGGAGATAGATGAGGAATTTTCACTTTGGTGTATGTTTTTTATGCATTATCCTTTTTGTTAGCGGAAACGACGCTGTTTTTGGGGGTGGCGTTTATGCATTGTGGCAATGGCCTTGATTAATCTCTTGATGGTGGTGTTTAGGTCGTTCTGCTTAAAACTTGTTGCCAATCTGTTTTTTTAATTCCTGGGTTTGGAGAGTAACAGGGGTTATCTTGGACTGGGACCTGTTTTTGGGTTAGAAACGGTATTTTTTTTCTTCTATTTTTAGAGAAAATAGATGGTTTGTTTTAAGTTATTGATTTTGTTTTTGAGTGTTTTCTGCTTTGGCACGGGCGCCATAGTAGCAGCGTGGAATGTTTTTTTTAAATAAGATTTTTTCTAAATAATAAAATGTTTTTGAAATTTTAATTGCATTTATTGCTGCTAGTTGTTGTTGGCTGACTTCTCTGTAGGTGTTTATGGTTTGGCTATCAACGTTTTGAGACTAAGGACGAATCTCAGGATTGGTTGGGTTTTGTCTTTTTGCCGGTTGCAGCTAGGCCGCGCAGTAGGACCTGCATCTATTTTGTTACGTTTGTTTGATATTTTTTACCCGGCCAAGATTGTACCAATGCAGACCGTTGCACAATAAGGGGTACATAATATTAATACTAATTTTTGATGATGTTTGAACTATGACTACGGTAATCTTTACAAGTCTATACCGATGGCGTAGCGGATTGTCTAGGGAGTACTTCAGATTTCGGTTTTTATTATAGTAGCCCGGTTTCTAAATAGAATCTATGCACAATATGAACCGAGAAACAGTTCCGTTGCTTAGTGTGTTTTGTTTTTTATTGTTTTTTAGGTTGCCAGCATTTGGTTGTGGTTGGAGTTTTTAGGGTTTGGTTTTTTAAGGCGTGGCTAGACATTTTTGGGTGATATGAATTTAGGAGTTGTCAATAAGTGTTTCTGTTGGGCCTAAGTCTGCTTTTATGCGTGGTTGGATAACGTTTATATGTGCTAGACATTAGCATTAATTTACTTTGATATTTTTGATGTATAATATTTTATGAGTTTGGGTATTGAGGTGCTGAGGTTTGAGGATAAAGTATTTTAAATTTACTTATTGTACCTTGTTAGGCATTGTCAGATTTAAACTGATTTTGGCTTAACTTGATGGTGTTTTATGGGTTTCAAAATTGTTGGGACTGTTTTTGTTGAACGGGTTTGCTGCCCGAATCGTAGACAGACACTGAAAATGTTTTATTTTAAGGTGTACTTTGGAGTTTTTAGAAGTAAACTCTTCTAATGTTTGGTGCACTTTTACAAACGGTTGATTAGCACCTTTTGTTTGATCCAGTTCATTGTTTGCACTTGTTGGGTTTAAAGCGGTAGCCTTCATTTCTAGATTGTAAGTACAAGTGGAATTTCAATTGCAAAACTTAATATAATTTTTTTCTATTGTGGCGATTATCTTTGGCATTACGAGTCTTAGCACATTGTGAAATTGTATTGTATAGTTTTAGAGCAAATTTTGCAATAAGCATGCAATCTGTTTGCGTTTTGTTAGAAATACTTTTTAGAACATGGCATTTTTAATTTACGGTTAGCTTTGTATTAATGAAGCTATCGTTTTTGGTTCTGCATATATATTTGAGGGTGTCAATTTTGATTGCTGTGACTTTTTTATTGGTTGTTATTTGTCTATAGAAATAACTTAATATTAGTTAAATGAGACAAAATACTACTTAGATCTAATGAAGTTTTTAAAAACGGAGTATTGGATTTTCTCTAGTAACTAACTTCTTTTTAAGTATACGTGGAACTTTGGACTCTTTTGGGCCATAGCCTTCTGTTTAGAGAAAAATAGGACGTTGAAGAAAGTATAAATTTGTCTTATTGACTGTTTTTTTTCGATGGGGGGGGGGAGATGATGTATTAGTGTAATGTGTTGGTATCGTGTTATTGTCTGAGGTGTGTGTGTGTGTGTGTGTGTGTGTGTGTGTGTGTGTGTGTCTGTGTGTATGTGTATGTTAAAATTTTACAGAGTGTCTTACAACTTGAGGTTACATCTTTATGTAATCTTTAAACCAAATATAGTTAAAAAGTTTTATAAAGTTATTTCCTGAAGTAAAACGTTTTCAAAATACCTTGTGTTTAACTGTTATTGGTTAAATGGCTACTGTTGAACACAAATCACATTTTGGCTTTTCTTAAAAGAGATTTGGTTGCTGTACATAGCATATCAACTTTTTATTGCCTCAAAAATGCGTTTTTTAAGATTTCTGTTTCTGTTAGTGTTAGTGTTTGGTATACCACATCTTTTATTGGCCCCACAAATAATTTTTAAATTTTTGGCTGTTTTTTTCTGTAAACCTACGTTGATAATTTGGCACGGATTCTTTGAATCGTAAGAGCTGCTGTTTGTTTTGTTTATCAATCTATTATTAAATGTTGCCATATCCGTGAATAAAACTATGTAGGTATCAATTTCGAATTATTCAGGCACGATATGAAATGTTTATAAACCTTATTTTAATGTTCTTGCATGTGTGGTACATTAAGTTGTGCAAATACACTACAAACAGAAGTGTCGGGATTAATATCAAATTTTTGCAGTGTGATTTCCTTATTGTTTAGTAAAGGGTGCTTTTTTAGTGGCGGAAAACTATGAATTAAAATAAAATACAGAAAAATATTTTTAATATCCATGAAATGGTAATTTTTTTGGATGTAATGGTGTTTCGACAGTGGCTTGGGGATTATTATTGCTCTAAATGCGACAATTTTGTTTGTTGGTATAGTCATTTAACGAAAAGTGTGCTTCATCACTGAACAAAATTTTCTAATAATATTGATCAATAGCAATGTTTTCCTCGGCCTATTTACTAAATGTACGGCGCGAACGATGATCGTGTGGCTTTAATTCCTGAACATCGTGTAAGCTCGTAAACCAAGATCTTTTTCCAAAATTTGTGGATGAACACATGTTAAATTGTTGAGCACGATGACGAATTGACACATTTGGATCATCATTAACACCACGCTGCACACTATCAATTGCTTCTTGTGTGCGCACTGTACGACGTCGTATTGGATGCTAATTATCGTTTAGATTAAACCTATTGCAAAAATGATGCATAGTTTCTCGAATTATTTGCTCTGATGGACGATTATGAGCACCATATAATGCCTGTTGAGTTTCTCGAACTGAACCATGTTTTTCAAAATAAATTTGAACAATTTGCAAGCGTTGCTCCGGCGTGAGTTTATTCATGATAAGTTACCAAACCAAACTAACCTTAAAACAACCAAGAACTGTTAAATCAGCTGTCACAGATAATCACCCTTACTTGCTGTATTGGACGCTTGCTGATTTGAAAATCCTAATTCATATTCTTAAGTAACTGCTACTGAGTTTGCATTACAACTACCGTAAATGTAATGAATATCTCTACAACACTGTAATAAGCTAAACCTTTACTGCTGTGTGAAAGTAGGATATTTTGGATAAATAAAGCAAGCAATAGTTTGATCATAACGTAGCCTAAAAATTATTATTAAATAATATACAAATTTGGATACAAACATTTAAATCATTGTTAATATAACAATAAAATTAATAACTTTTTACTCTATATTTCATACTTCAATATTTCCAGTCTTAACAGCTTTATTTATAGCTTGGTTCTTCTTCTTGTTCTTTAAATTGATTAAAAGTAACACAACAAAAACAATAATCAACAACTAAAAAAATATATATATAAACTATTAATAATATTTAATATTACAGTTAATACTTACACAGCAAGAAATAACACTAATTATAATAGTTTCCATAATGAATTTTATTCAAGCAGTGTTGTTGGTAGTTATAACACGAATGTCTAATCTAATCGTTAAATGTGATTTAAAAACTGATTATAGACAGGGATTATATACAATTGAAATATTTTTATCTGAAGTTGCACAAATATAAACTTATTTACACGTGTATGTTTGGAAATGTTTGCTAATTTTATCACAACAAGTTGCAGCAAATAGCATATAGTTTGATTGATAATAAAAAATGTATAATGCAATAATGATTAGTAAAAAATGAATTTTTTAGAATAATAAGAATTTGGTAAGTTTGATATATGTAAACTTTCAATCACTGCTCTGAATTAGGAAATAGAAACAAGAAACAGTCAATTTACTATTTTTTTGTCTTTTTAAAAAGATCTAATATGAAGGAAAAATGCAAAAAAATTCAGGATCTTAAATAATTTGTTATAGATAAATTTTTGTACATAATCTTGAATCAATACTGTTATAATAAATAATAGCTATTTAGTAGTAATTTTTTAAATTTTTCAATATTCTTTATTTGAAAATTTTAAACATAAATCACTAACTGTACAATAAAACAGAAACTAATTAATAAATTTGATTGTGCATGTCTGTACATAATCTTTAATCAGTACTTTAATGATAAAAAATTACCAAGAAAATTACTATTTAGTAATAGTTATTTTCAAAATTTTTAAAATTGTGATTTGCATATTTTGAACGTGAATAAAACAAAATTTAATTGCTAAATTTTGTTGTAATTTTTTACACATAATCTTCAATCGCAGCTATACAATAATAAAAAAAACAAGAAAAACAATTTTTGGTTCAATAGTAGTTTCAAAATATTAAAATATGTTTAGTTGCAAATTACGGACATAATCACTAATCGCGGAATTAAACAAAATCAAGTTTTTTTTCTTTTTGTTATCGGATGTGAGCTATCCCCAACGGAACTTTAACTAAGTTTTTGAACCACGTTTTCAGGTTGTTTTACTACATTTTTTATCAATCGGCCCCTTCTGCACTATTAATTGAAGTGTTTTATATTTTTACCGTTTAGACTACCTCCTTCTCACCAATCGTTATTAACATGAACAGTTCACGGAATTATAAAAATCTAATTGTTCGTCTAAATTTTAAACGCATTCAGCAAAAGCAGTCTTTTTGGGTTTATTTTGTATTTACTAATGACTATAAATTTAGTATTTTTGTTGTTTACTTTAAGACCTTACCATTCACTTGGTGTTGGTATGCTATTTACAAACTGTTGTAATCTCTCTAAGAAGCTTGCAAAAATAACTGTGTTGTCTGATATTGTTTATCAGTTTATTAACGCATTTTTGACATTACACACCTCTACCTGTCTCTGCGCTGTATGCTCACTTATTTGAATCAATACCTTCTACCTTAATGCTTGCAATATTTTTTATATCTTTTTTGTCAACGCCTGCCTCTTTTAGAATGTCTATTGGTTTTGTATGGATATGCCTAAACTCCCCCCGTTTGATTTTATTAGAAGTTTGCATCTAGTGATGCATTGACCTTACTGGAAATTACTTTGTTTGGAATATCAAAACTGCTCCTAGAGTGCTAGATATATATGCGTTGCGTAGTGGTTGAAGTGTTGGAAGTTCAGACTGACTGACAACTAGTCTGTTTCTAGTTTCTTAAGCTAGAAGGTGCGGTTTCTCGTTGCTTCTGCGTAGGACTTTTTCTTGCTGGCATTGGAACGGGAGTTTGTCTTTGAGAAGCTGTTTCTATGCGTTTGACGGACAGTGGAGAGTATTTTAGAGCGGTTAGCTTTTTTTGCAGTATATCGCAGTTTGATGGTTACATTCATATCCTTAAATGTAGCTGACAAGCCCTTGGAATACGGATTTTTTTTGTATTACAATGGGGGTGTTATCTTTGTGGTTAGAATGTTTGTTGGAGGGCATAAAAACCTAGTAGCGGCAGTAGTTTTGGCTTTAGTGGCTAGCCGGTCTATTTTTTGGTCTCTTGGCTGATGACCCTGATGATGCTGAAGACACCTGACGTGATAGGCTGGTTGGTGGCTTAATAGAATCAGACACTGATGAGTTCACACTTGTCTTTTTTGTTTTTTTGTTCTCACCACAATGAATCCTATCTTTGGGAGCAGGCAAGGTTTTGGAGTGGGAGTAACTTGGTTATTTTGGTAAGCGACCATCACCTCTTTAACTTTGGAGGCAGTATTGAAGTTGGCTGGGTTTTTGGCAGTCTTCTTTAGGGAAGACTGTACCTGGACTGTTGGTTTTACTGGCTTGTTGTTAGCGGTCTTTACCCTGGTTTTTACGTGCAGCTTGATTTAGGAAAGGGCTTGTTCTTGGACATTGTTTCTTGTTTATTGTTTTTTTTTACCAGGGCTATCATGTAGGACTCAAGAGCCACTATTTTTGTCGAATGCTGCTGTATGATTTTCTCATTCTTTGCCAGCTGCCATTACATTTTTTGGAGGAGTTTATTAACTTTGTTTTTAGAGTCGGAAGAGAAGTTTGTCTACTGCGTTCATACTTAAAGAAATTGTTGATTATTTCGATAATTTTTTAACCAAATAATCAAATTGAATTAATGATTTGATGTTTGATTGCGTGACAACCTGAATCAATCATCAAATTTATCACTTAGAATAAGCGGAGTAACAGCTGATCTTTAACTTGATGAAGTCCGCTTTACATTGGTCCCGCTAATTGAGCATAGAATTGCCCCTGGGAGTGTTGGGGGTGCTCCTCGGTGGACTAGGAGTTTGTTGACGAGGAGCAGGTTTTTTACCGTAGGCTTGGTTGTTGCGGCTAACTATCAGTTTGTGATACACTGGGCAGCCTTTATAACTACGCGGCGCATGTAGCTAGCTTTGCTGAGTTTGCACGTGAAGCTTGGATGAGCTCCCGCGCATTTGACACACATGGTGCGTTGCATGCAAATTTACGGCGCGGTTGATGGTTACTTTTATTGATTAAAACGTTGCTCTTGATATGTGGATTTGTTCAAAATAGTGATATGCGGAGGACGGCGTGTACCAGCGCTTTCTGTGGGTGTTGGCAGATTTGGTTAACTTACGATAGTACCTAAGGGGCTAGAAGGACTGGCCTTGATGGCGCTGAAGGCACCATATGGAACGTTTGTAAAACTGAGGAGAAATTGCTCGTTTTATTCCTTGATTTTTTTGTCTTTTTTGCTTAGTTAATTTTTTCTCTGGAGGCGGGGCTTTTTAGTGGACAGCGATATTATTGTCTTGGTGGACGATCATTTTTTTATGTGTTGACAGAACCGACAGGAGGTTTTTTGAGGGAGACCTGAGACGGCATTGTATGCCGGACCTTGGAAACTACGTGGGATATCTCTACATGAGCTTTTTTGGTGGGTGCGAGGCTTGAGCTTTCGGTGATGGAGCGGGAATGGTGGTCTTCTTGATGGATTTCTTTATTTCCATATTCAATTTCTTTAGGTTTTTTTTTACCCAGTCGTATTTGTTTGAATTTGTTCTCGTGAATGTCAATCCTTCCAGATTTACCCTCGACGAGGAACACGATGAAATGTTTAAGAGAGTTGATCTAGACCGCTTGTTTTTTTATCAACTTCTTGCGGAGGATCTACAAGTCGGACATATTGGCAGTGGCGTCGGCCATGCTGGAAGAAATAATTAATTAATGCAAATGATTTATTGGCGCGATGATTTTTAATGGTAAATTAATACTAATCAAATTATTTGAACTTTGTTTGCAATGAGATTTGCAATTTTGGTCATCGAGATTGTTTCAGTCGGGTGAATGGTGACTGGGCTCTCTCGATGTAGACGGGTCGGCTGTTAGCAGTCGAATGCTCAGCTTTTACTCTGGAATCTGGTATTATTAATAATTTTTCTTGTTCTACTTTTATAGCGTTTTCTTCTTTCTTTATTTATTTAATTTGTCAAAATTAACGTTTTAATTGTTAGATTACCAATAAATGAGTTGATAATAAAAAATTACAAGAAAGTAAAATTTTTAATTAGCAATATTTAAATGACACTTATTTAATAGTTATATCTTAACTTTTTTTTTATTGTAGTTTGGAGAAGCTCTTATCTACTAAAGCCCTATCTACTTGGCGTGATCTTTGTATTCTTGGAATTGCAAAGCATACCTTCAAGGATTCACACTTGGACGTTTTCTCTAACGTCTTAGTTTGTCATTTTGACGTGGCTTTTTCTCTCCTCTTTGTTGAGCATTCAGAATGCTTAACACTTTTACTGTTTTATTTACCTTTTCTACTGACGGTTAATTTGGTGTTCCGATCAAACCACACACAAAGAATTTTACGGCGTTCCTTGTTGTAATATTGGCATTACACACCGTTATTACCGCTTTTTTCTGCCACTGTACAAGATGACGGCCTCGGTATTCTCGGCGGCAGTCTTTAGCCTCAGCCTTTTGATTTTGGCTTTGATTCTTTGCACAGCCGTGCTAGTTACTTTGCTCAGTTCCTCTTCCTCTTCCGTCTTTGTGGTAATGCCGCAAGTACAGCAACGTGTTTTCTTTCGGCATGACCATTCCCGGTACGCTGTTGCAGTGTATGGTCTATATTAGAGGACCAAGGATTAACGGACGGACGCACATGATCAGCATTTTTTTCCTTTCTTTTCCTAACAGCAAATCTCTGCTCGTACCACTCCGTCCCATAGAACAGTAACAAAAGCGTTTTTAATGTCAGTGTGTGGTGAACATGTACATTTTCCTGTTCTTACAGGTTTTCTTTTTTATGTCCTCTACCGTATCTATTAGTTTTTTTAAGGTCTTGTTTCTGGGACCCAAACTGGCTGTCGGATATGTGACTTTCCACCTCCTTCCTCAATCTATTTGCAATTAGTTTTTCGCATTTTTTTTTTCGAAGGTATTTATTAAGCAGATTGGCCTATACTTAAGGGATTTTTTTGTTTTTTTCTGTTATTTTTTAAGTATCAGTTTTGACTACTTTTATACCTTGGGATACCTACCATTTTGAAACTTTTGGTTTATCACCCTTAGGATGATATCAGGTGCGGCTATTACCACATCATTTGCGATCTTGAGAGATATTTGGATTGGTCTTGGCGCTATCGTGAGCTTTGCGGACACTTCTTGTAGTTCCTGCAGGGCGATGGGTGCAGTCACCTCCTCTACGACTGCTCGAGGAAACAATTGTTCGGCTACATTCATTTTCTTTTCATCTCCGATCTGGACACCGACTCCTCCGCTAAACTTGTCCGTGACAATTTTATACCCCAGATCCCACAGGTCGTTCTTTACCTCATCTAGCAATTTTGTTTCCAAGTTTTCTTTTTTGCCGTCATTATTACTTTCTTAAACTTTGCTGTCTTATTTTTTAGGATTTTGCACAACTGATTCTTTTGCTACTGGTTGATATTTTTTCTGATTGCCCGAGTCTTATTTCTGTTGCATTTTTTTTAGCTTAGTTAGGTGCTCAGACCACCAGTAAACAGCTCTGTTTGGATTTGCGGTTGCTTTCTTCTTGAAGGATAAGTCCATCGTTTTTTGTTGGTTTTCATCAGGCCGTTGACGTTCAGGTTGGGCATTTTTTTTTTCAGTTCTGTCTGTACCTTCTTACGGAATTTTGGGATCTGCCTCTTTGTTATTCTCCGTCCTTCCGCTTGTCACTGACATCGTTTTCTCGCTGTTACATTTAAGTGTGAAGTGGATGTTCCTGTAGGCTGAGCTCTACCTAACGTAATCTGACCTAATCTAACCTAATCTAACCTAATCTAACCTAATCTAACCTAATCTAACCTAATCTAACCTAATCTAATCTAACCTAATCTAACGCTTCTATTAACACATAAATTGTTGCATTCTTTGTAAAAAAAAATTGTTTGTCCGAAACTCATAAACTATAGTAAAACAAAACAAAAATGGAAAGTTTAATGAAATTGAAAACATTTTTTATAAATAAAAACTTTTAATTAACTAATTAATACATAGATTCAATTATTGGTCAATTGTGCTTCTAATATGGTGTCATAATTGCTAGTTTGTGACATGGTGCTATTAGTCCTTACATACTTTCGAAGCTCTTTTACATCTATGCTAGCATTGGAATATTTGGAGGTGTTACTGTTTGTTCTAAATTGTCGAAGAGTGTCCAATTCATTGTCACTCTGTTGTATGGACATGTAATCATCACTATTCGTATTGACAATAACTTCGTCTTCAGTTTTAGAGCGGAAACGTCTTAATATATACCAAATACCTATTAATATCACCAACTGAAAACATAATAAAATTAATCATAACAAAAAAAAATTAAATTAAAATATTTAGGGTTTATTTCTTTATTTTTGTTGATCAAATAATTTAAAAAGTTGCGCATTATAATTTTTAGGAAATATTGTCTTGTCTTTTCAACAATATCTATGAAGAAATATACAACGATTAATACATAATATTATTATTATTATTTGGCGATGTTGCTCAATCAATAATTATTTTTACATTAAGATCTATTTAATACGATTAGATCAGGCTAAAAATAACGTTTATTTATTTTCTAATTAGAATTTGTTTATGGTATTTAGTTATGCACAAGGATAGATTTTGTATAAGATCATACTCTGAATTATTACTTACCACAACTGACACCGCTGCTATTACATAAATAAAAATTTCAATGGTTTCCATAATGCCGAACAGTTTAATAACAATTTAATCGTTAGTTAGTTTCAATAATTGTGTTATCTTATCAATTGCATTAAGATTTACAAATAAAAAACAATTAATAGATTAATAAAGTGTGATAAGTGAATTACTTTTATTCTTTGGAGTCGGCTTATAACTACCAAAAAATCGCATTAATTGAATCATATAATAATTTAGAAACTAGATAAAACGTGGAGACTAATTCTGTTTTATAGCTAATTTGATGAATGAATGATTTTTTAAGCGTATTTAAGGAATTTGTTCTTGATTCTATTATTATAATATACCAACATTAAAAAGATTTATGAGAAATAATGATATCAAAATTGATTGGTTTGTATACAATTATTAAATAAATTGGGCTGGCTTTTAAAACAGTTTAAAAGTAATTTTCTATTAAAGTTATAAGTATTTGTTTGCAAAACTTGTTGTTAATTTTGTGAACTCTGAAAAAAAAATAGTGTTGCTTAAAACATAAGTCCTAAAAAATTTCAAACTTTGCTGGTTTACAATGAACTTTTATTAATTATCATAGTTTTGATTAAAAAGCTTTTTAGAACAGTTTAACAGTTTAAAGCTGATTTAAAAATTATTGATTTATGTCTAAAATTTTCAATTAAATAGTTTTAAAATTTTTGAAAAAATGCTGTTGAATGAACATTTGTTTTCTTGTATTTTTTTTTTCATTGAAGCATTATTAAAGTTTTTCTACAGGAATGTCAAAAATTTGCAATTAAATAGTTTTGAAAATTATGAAAAAATTGCTGTTAAATAGAAATGAAACTTTTTTGTAGTTCTTTATTATTGATACATTGCTTCATGAATATGTACAAAAATTTGGAATAAAATGGTTTGATTAGCTTTTGTATTATTAGTGATTTATGTCTAAAATTTTTAATAAAACAATTTTTAAAATTTGAAAAAGTTTACTTTCTTGTAATTATTTATTATTGGGGCGTTAATTGATTATGTACAAGAATTTTCAATAAAATTTATCAATTGGTTGTTGTTTTATTCTACAATTAGTGATTTGTGTTTAAATATTGAAAAATTTGAAAAAAATACTGTTGAATGGAAATTAATTTTTTTGTGTTGAAACATTGATAGAAATTTATAATAAACTTTAGTACTGAATCGAAATTTGACTTGTTTATATTTTTTTAATTAAAGCATTGATTGATGATATACTGTTTTTTATTTCATAGTTACTTAAATTAAACAGTTTTGAAAGTTAGTTATATAAGTTAGTTATAAAAATTACTATTAAATGGAGTTTTGACTATATCTTAATTTTGTGTTATTGAAACATTGATTTAAAGTTATGTACAGCAATTTTCAACAAAATCCATTGATTAGTTTCTGTTTTACTAATTAATGATTATTGTCTAAAATATTCAATTAAACAATTTTCAGATGTAGTCTATCATGGGTGTAGAATTTTGTGTTATCAAATTACTTTAATCATTCTTGGTATTGTTGATAAATATTGGTTTAAATAATGGTAATCTATTGCAAGAAGTTTTGGGTATGACAAAAAACTGTATCCATTGACCAAGGGTCTATTGGTATAAGTAGAAACTTTTTGCCAGCCAACAGCTTAGGGTGGAGGAGCTGGCAAGAGTAAGAGCATCTCATTTTCTTTGGGAAGAAAAACTTCTTTTAAGCCGACCAAAGGCATGATATACAGAAGCCAAAGAAGAACTACTATATTAAAGGCCAGCAAAGGCTATTTAACACCAACATAATAGAAGTGAGGGGTTGCTAGTCCCCCATTGGGCGCCTCCCCAGGTGGCGGATAGGGGAAAGCCTCCCAGATATGGGTGGTACCGGGGAAATTAAATACCCGGGGCGGACCAAAACTAGCAACAACAGCAGCGTCTGATCCAGAGTGGGCGGCTGCAAACGGCGTCTGATCCAGAATGGGCGGGCGAAAACCAAACTCACCAACCCGTCTTGCCAGTGTGGTGTTTTACGGCAAAAAACCCCTTATTTTTACCCATGAAAATGATAGATGTAAAGAAGCAAGTACCACAGGCGGATAGGAGAATATCTCCACAATTCCGCAATGATAACCAATCATTCTGTCCCACGGATTCTGGGGGGGACAAACATCTAATGAAGCAGAAAACCTACTCAACAAAGAAGCAGAATATACACATGTATATCGCAACCTACAACACACGATCGCTACAATCAGAGGAAAGACTCACCGAACTCGAGCGAGAATTAGATTATATAAAATGGGATGTTGTTGGTCTCAGCGAGATTAGAAGACGGGGAGAGCAACTAATAAAACTAAAATCTGGGCATAGCCTATATTATGCGGGAAACGACGACAATTCCAATGGTGGAACCGGTTTTATAATACATAAACGTCACAGCAAAAATATAATTTCCCTAAAGAAAATCTCCCCTAAAGTGACTAGCCTGGTCCTGAAACTAAATGCAAGATACCATATAAAAATCGTACAAATCTATGCACCGACGACTAACTACAGTGATGAGGAAGTAGACATCTTCTACGACGATATATCTACGGCTCTAAGAGAGCAACCAGTCCAATTCACCATTGTATGCGGAGACTTCAACGCCAAAATCGGAATGAAAAGCGACGATACGGAAATTTCTTTAGGAAACTTCGGACTGGAAGGCAGGAATAACCGAGGTGAGATGTTGTTGGGCTTCCTACTACAAAACAACCTATTTCAAATGAACAGCTTCTGCTATAAAAAACTAAATCGAAGATGGACCTGGGAAAGTCCAGACGGCCGCACAAGAAATGAAATAGACTTTGTAATAACGGATAAAAAACATATAATCGAGGACGTAACGATATTAAATAGATTTGATACTGGGAGCGACCATAGAATGCACCGATCTAAAATAACCATTGATATAAAAAAAGAAAGATACAAAATGGTTAAAAGACAACCAACCAACAATGGAACAGCCCACTAGATGTAGAGGAATACCAACAGTGCATCGCAGACCGGTTGACGAGTGGAAACGTGGACGAAAATAAAAACACCAACAACCTAAATGACCGAATAACAAATGCCATAATAGAATGTCAAAGTGCATGCTGCCCTAGAACAAAACAAGAAGAAAAACTCAGCCAAGACACAATACAGCTGATGCAAAGTAGAAGAAACATGAGAAGTGAAGAGACAACCTCCATCGAAGAACTACGAGAGATAAATAAACAGATATCGAAGGCAATAAGGCGCGACATAAGATCACATAATAAAGATAGAATTCAACAAACCATAGAAAACAACAAAAGTATGAAGGTCTTGCGTAGAAAACTGGGAAGCGGGAATAGACAAAGAACTAAACTCAGAAATAAACAAGGAAATATAACAACGAACAGAGAGGAGATCCTAAATGTCGTTGAAGAATTCTACCAACTTCTATATACAAGCCAAAAAGAACCAATCCCGGAATCTGAACCAGATATCGTATCAACTAAAAAGGGCATCATAAATCAAGGGTCTGAAATACTACCAAATATTACCTTAGATAAAATAGAATTAGCCTTAAGTAAAACGAAGACAAACAAAGCTCCCGGAGGTGACCACGTCACCGCAGAAGCCATCAAAATTGGAGGTGTCCACCTGCTAGGAAAAATCAGAGACCTGTTCAATCTTTGGCTGTTCAACAGTACAGTACCAAACGAATGGAACAACGCTATTGTGATCTTACTGCACAAAAAAGGAGATATAGCTGACCTAGAAAATTATAGGCCGATAAGCCTTCTAAGTCATCTCTACAAACTATTTACAAGAATAATAACAAATAGACTGAAAATAAACTGGACTTCTACCAACCAGTGGAACAGGCAGGATTCCGCACAAGATACGGAGCCAATGACCATCTACAAAGTGTTAAAACAATAGTCGAGAAAAGTATTGAATACAACAGACCACTCGTACTGGCCTTCATAGATTTCCATAAAGCATTTAACACCGTCGAGTTAGATGCAGTTATGGAATCACTACAGGAATGCCGTGTCGACCATCGCTACACGAGAACCATTTACAACATCTACAAAAACGCCAGTATGACGGTTCAACTCCACGAAAACACCAAACCCATTCCAATTGGTAGAGGCGTGAGACAGGGGGATACGATATCGCCTAAATTGTTCACCGCGGTTTTGGAACTTGCCTTCAAAAAGCTCAACTGGGAAAGAAAAGGCTTAACCATAGATGGCAAAAATCTATCAAATCTGCGATTTGCAGATGACATAGTGCTGCTTGCTGACGATCTTAACGATATAAAAACAATGCTATTAGAACTCCAGGAAGCATGTAATACCGTAGGCCTAAGAATAAACTATTCCAAAACAAAATGTATGACAAACTTGGTCCCGAGCAGACAGATAGATGTAGGCGATAGAGATATTGATTTCGTAGACAAATACATCTATTTAGGTCACGAAATACGCATAACCAGAGACAACCAAACATGCGAATTTAAAAGAAGAATAATCCTCTCTTGGGCCGCATATGGAAAACTTCGGGACGTATTCAAAAGCGATCTGCCAGTCTGCTTGAAAAGGAAAGTGTTTGATCAATGTGTATTGCCACTGAAACCGCAACACTCACCGTCGCAACCGCAAAAAAGCTCCAAATTGCACAACGAAAGATGGAAAGATCGATGCTCGGCGTGTCGCTACGAGACCATATCACAAACGAAGACCTACGCCGAACAACAGGTGTCACAGATGTGGTTGTGCGTATGGCGAGGTTAAAGTGGAACTGGGCTGGACACGTGGCCCAAATGTCAGATGGAAGATAGACCAAGAGACTACTGGAGTGGAGGCCAAGAGCAGATATACAAAGCAGGGGGAGGCCCCCCACAAGATGGACAGACGATATAAAGAGAACAAGAGGAGCCTGGATGCGAGAGGCTCAGGATAGGAGGAAATGGGCGGAAATTGGAGAGGCCTATGTCCAGCAGTGGACGCAAAGGGCTGATTGATGATGATGATGATGAATAGAAGTTTATGGAACAACATCTGCTAGCAAAGAAGATGACGCCAAAAGCTTTTGCAAAGACATTGATGATGTTTTTACGTTAAAAGGACAAATAATACTCTAATTTTGCGAGACGGAAAAGGAAAATTTTAAATATAGTAGAATCATCCGAAGAATCCATTAAAGATTTAATTTACGAACAACTGAGTAATTGTCTTATAAATAAGCAAACATCGAAGTTCAATGGAATGAAATGGTATCTATAAATATATATGTCCAAAAACCTGAAAAGAAATTTTCAACCTAAAAATAATCCTTAGATGACGGACGACATTATACAGTTAATGAATGAGCGGAGAATTCTTGAGAACAATAAACATGCATACAAACACATTCAGAAAGTAGTTAGACAGAGAATCAGAGACGTGAAAACACTGTACCTTACCAATCAGTGCAAGAAATTAGAAAATTTAAAAGTTACATTGATTCCTTCAATATGCACAAAACAGTTGAGGTAAGTTTTGAATAAATAGCTCAGCGGGAATACTCTAAAACAAAAAATTGAAAAGGCGACAAAATACATTACAAATCAATTTGGAGATGACAGATTAATTAATCCACTACCACTAACGAAGTAAAGCAGTTGGGATGAAATTCCCAGTGAAATATATAAACTAATCGATGATAATGAAGCATTAAAAACAGTAAGATTCTAATTGATTGGCTTAAATCGATATTTATTTCTACCAACGATAAAATAATAAAACGACTAAATAAGTTTACCAATATTCTTACTACTATAGAATGACAAAAACTGAAATATTTTGAACATGTTATTAGAGGCCAAAAATGTTGCTTATTGCAGAATATTATGCAAGGAAAAATACTTAACGAGGGCCAAGCCGCAGAAAAACTAAAAAATTGCGTTACTAGTATAAAGTTGATTTAATCACTCTGTACAGATTTGCCATCGACAGAGTGAGAATAGCTATGTTAGTAAACAACGTTCTGACAGGACATGGTATTTAAGAAGAAGTTTGTAAAGATACGAGTTGTTATCTTGAAATTTGTTTTAGTCGGAATGTTAGTCATCATTTGTTGACTTGCTTGTAGTCTATGCTGAAATGATAATTTTTTAGTCTCTATCAGATAAGAAAAAATTACACACTTGGAATTGCCTGGTGTTTAAAGAAGCTCACTGATAGCTTATTATTCTGTTTTTTGCTAATAAAATAAAGCATGACACTACGGCACGGCTTTGTTTTTTTGTTTAAACATGGAGCCGGTCCGTTAAGTTCAAAACACCCCGGAGATGATGTATTTGAAGGAATATGCAGACAGCTTTTGGATGTGTGTCTAATGGTTTATAGGCGACTTTCTAGAGGTATTGTTCGGGTGTGGAAAATACATATATATTACAAAATTATGATTTGACATTTTGAAAAAGTTTGCTTTAGTTGAAATGTTAGTTTTAGTTGTCTTGTTTGTAATCTAGGCTTAAATGATAAATTTTTAATTTGGATTTGATAAAAAGATTAATATTGAACTTTGACTAAGATGTTGCTGCATAGCAGCCCTAATATAAGGCTGGGTTCTATTAAAATTACACCTTGTTTTGCCTGCTAAGGTTGAAAACAAAAAATGGATAAAATACAACAGAAAGGACGTAGCAGTGTTAATGTTGAACATTTTTTTATGAATGTGTAGTATTGTTGGGGTACAGTTTCGTGTGCCTAGTGAATCAAGCAGGTGTATTATATCTTATTAAATATTCCCATATAAACATTTAAAAGGGAGATGGACCAAATTATAAATGAAGTAAAGACGGAACCAGAAAGTTATCTTACTTGAAGCCATAAATGCAAAATTAAATGCCTGGAAAGCTTATACGTTTTTGTCGTGTTATGTAATATTTTGAAGTGTCTATTTTTTTTTGTGTAATGTATTATGTTGTCGTGAAAAAAAAAACCGTAGACGTAATCAAAGAGGTTGTAAAACAGTAGCCAAGATGGATTAGCAGTACTAAACAACCTACTAATGAAAAAGATATTTTTATCAAAGTAGAAAGTTGCAAAGTAATTTTACTACCAAAGAAACATTAAAAATTGATTTTTAAGACATATGTCTGCTAAACTTTCTTTAGCAAACTATGCGAAACAATGATCAGGGAAAAACCATTCCGAAAAATTGACAACATTTAATGTACATGCAATCGAAAAGATCTACAATAATAATAATAAATTTAAATAATCACTACTATTCTCAATGGAGCAGAATATTATTTTAAACGGAGCACCGAATTGGCACAAAGTCTTGGAAATAAAGAAGTATGGCAATATGTTAAATAGAGAACAAAGAAAATGTTACTGCAAATAGCTATATAATTTTTTTTGACAAACACCAGAAACAAAACTTAGGAAAAACCAGAAAATGGTGTAGCAAGAAAGGTATACGGCAAATACTGACAAGCAATAATGGACTAAGCGACTCATATTAAATGCGGAAGAGTGGTTAAATTGCAAACACAGAAATTTAGATTTTTGTTTAACGCAATCGTTGACGAAAACTTATACTAAGCAAATGAAAATGGTGACGTTGACAACACACATGATATTTGTATGTGAACGATGGACGCAACTAAGAAGCGATGTAGTTGTAAAAACTAAAAGTGATATAAAACCAGAAGACTTAGTGCCAAAAATGATGAAATCAAAAGCAAAACATGAACATGAATCATGCATCAGAAAAAGAGAGAATATTGAGAACGGTAAAGAAATTTGGGATAAATAAAAAAAGCCACTGATTGCAATATGTTACGCCCGCTGGCATTTTATTTTAATTTATTCAAATTCGAATATTTCTTTTGTTATTTTATTATTATCAAATTTCTATTCTCTCTTTCTCTTTTGCGTTGAAACAGAGAGCAAATCAAATAGGAGTAAGAATTGCACTTTTTTCCGGAAAAAGGGTGCGCGCGACCCAGAGTTCGCTGAAAGACACTGACGCGAGAAAAACAAAAATAAAAAGGACTGTCCGATAACGCATACCGATCGTTGGTGCGTTATGTTTTGTGATGTCTAATGTTCAACGAAAAACACAATATATGACATAACCTGTTTATCCTGTTGATATATTGAAAATAGTGGACCGGAAAAGCACAAGAGGCAACATTTAAATGGGGTGTTTATTGAAAAAACATTGAAAAAATAGAGTACTACACTTCTATATATTTGGGTCTATCAAAGATTTGCCGAAAATACAAATCCGCGCCGTTACCGTGACCAATTCATTTTTACCAAAATATACTTTTTAAAATAAAACACACTTCGACTCTAAACTGTCTGGTATTTGCAACAGCATATTATTTTGTGTTTAGCTAATTAAATTCAGTTGTGTTATTATGTTATGACATGGTCTCTCTACGCTGATTACGCAAATGACTCAAGAGCGCGGTTTAGTGCTAGTGTCATGAAACTACGACCAGAACTTAAGCAGTTTAACTCTTTTTTAAAATCGGTTTTTTCGAACGTGTAGAAAATGAAATTAAAGTTTAAGCAAATCTTTCAATAAAAAAATTACAAATTTAACTTTAAAATTTAATCGACAATTGAAGGTTTTGGAAGGACACGTTGCAAAAAATCAGTTTTAAAAAGAAGTTAAATTGCGTAAGATCTGCTTGTAGTTTTATGACACTCCTTAAACCGCGCTTTTAAAGTAGTTTAGCCAGGACAAAGAAAATACTGGTTAAACAAAAATTGAATTTTTGTCTGCTAATTAATTGCAGATTATGGGCTTAAATTAGTATTCTATAATGTAAATGTAGTGTATTTATTGTGTATCTTGTGTTTGTCCGGTTTCAAGTGGCGCAAATCGGAATCAGAAGGTCAGTCTATGCTATTTTTGTAATCTAGGCATAATAAATGAGTATAAGTAGCTTTCAGTTAAATTTCAGAGATTTCAGGCGTAGCTGTAAGCGGAATACTGTTGGTGGATGCTGAAGGGTACATTTCATATTCTAGAGCTGTCATTGTTGGCGTTTAGGCAAAAGTAATTTTTATTTACTAGTACCTTAGTTGAGTAGTGTTTGATTAAGTTTGTTTGCGGTGTGCGGTTCTGGTTCTAAACTGGTTAAACATTAATAAAAGTAACTTATTCGCAATGGAAATGGAAAAATGTTAGTAGTAGTAGTGCAAGACACCACATGGGTTTTATAGTAATTATTACTGTGTTCCCCAAGCGAGCATTGTTGGCAATTTAAAAAGACATTTTTTTGTAGATTGTTAGGAGATTTTTTTTAAATACTTACACAGGGCCTACGACTAAACTCCCTGTTATTTGAAATCTTAGTAGTTTTGCTCCACAGGTGCATGTACTTGATTTTAGTGTCAAATTATTAATAATGCACCTGTTTTGGCAGCCTTATAGACATTGCATAGATATTGTGGAGAACTTGTTTCACGTATATGTCTAAGACTGTCAGACAATTAGTCTGTACCGAGTTTTTACAATAGGAAATGTAAATAAATATTTTCTTAAAATCAGCTTTCCTTGCTTGTGTCAAGCGGAGGAAAAGCTTATTCTTGACTGATGAGTTGGCGTGTTGCGCTTGGTTTCTTGCTGCATATGCATAGGATTTTTTTTGCCTGCATTGGAAGTGCTCCGGCATGAAGCTGGAATCTGCCGTTGAGAGGCAGGTGTATTGTAGTCTCGTGTAGGTAGAGCTGGGATGGACTTTTTCTTGTACTCTATTTGGACCGTGAGGTTGCACAACAACGCAAGATCTCTCAGATTTGTGAGTTCTGAGGTAGTTGAACGTAGCACATGGAGAAAGGTTTCTCAAGGTATGTTTGCACCGTGTCAGCCTCGATGCATTCAGCTACGTTCTTTATAACGTATTTTTAATTTTTTTTGGACCTTAACTAGAACGTGTAGTAAAACACGTAATTGCTCTTGCTATATGTGATTGCATTTTGAAAATTTACATGAACAGAGGGTACATGCGGTTACTATCTACTATGTTTATGACGCGTTCGATGGTGATGTTCATATCTTTGAACACCGCCGACAACCCTTGAAATACGGTTTTACCCCATATGACAATAGGAGGTGGGTGGTGGTCACTTGAACCTTAGATGGCCGAGTTAAAGACCCTTTTGCTTTGTTGGCTGATGGCTTTGGTGTCGCTGAAAGCGCTTGATTTGATGGACAGGTTGATGGCCTATAAGTAGCAGAAATTGAATAGAACTTACAAACGTTTTAGAAGTTGCCTATATAGTATTTTGTGTTTTATTAAGATTACGCAGTCTAACATTTACTAGTAACTTAAATCAATGACTTTCTTGTGTTTTACAGATCTTATTGTCACTAAAAATCCAGAAATAAAATGTGTTCTGGCATTGATTTTGCTTAGCTTGATAATTGGAATATTACAAAGTGCCGATCGAATAACAATATTGCTTCTACTTTTTTATAATTCTATGGTAGAGCGTGGGAAACATACATTAGCGCAAAGTTTGCCGTACATATTGGATCAAGTTAACATCTACTATTGGACGATATTGCATAGTTTGCGCACTATGTATGGATGCTAAATAATATCCTGTTTATGTAGCTACTTAATTGTAAATTGCATATATATTTCTAGTATTTTGATTGAATACGTTCAAAATAGATTTTGATTTTATAACAGAATTATCTCTTTATATTAACATTTTTTCTTTGTTTCAGGTAAGCCCCAGCTTGATTTCTTAAGAAACTGAAAACATGGTAACAATTTATTTTACTGACTAATTGCGTTTAATAAATTTATTCAACACATTCCGGATTATAAAATATTTTTACAGGTACTACATGTGATAGAATGTTAGAAAATATTTTTTTAATGTTTTCTTCTAGCACTACCTATTTCTAAAAGCCCACTATTATTGAACTTATTTATGTATTTTGTTCTTTAGTATTAATATACTGCAAAAACAATAGATTCATTAGGAAAATGCTGCTAGTTTCTAACTTTTTATAAATATAAGTTTAATAGTATATTGTACAGCAAGAAGCTTGGTTTGATGTTTATTTGGCGAGTGGTGCAATTCAAACAATTAAAAATTAGACGCAAGCTGCTATACTTTTATACGACTGTAATACTTATAATGTATACAAAAAGAACTAAATTTATTTATTAAATGTCATATTTTAACAGATTTATAAGTCATCTATCACTTTACTCATGATTTGTGCGTAATAGGCATACATTATATGGGTGCAGTAAAAAGTATTATAAAACTTTTTCTTAACTATATCAGTTGCACAATGGACACATTATCGTAAAACCTGCAATAGTGTATTGTACAACTAGCACGTAACAATACCCATTTCCCACGAGCATAAACGTTGTTGCACAAGTTTTTGGCTGCAATTTATATAAGTGTGACTAAAATATTTATAACGTCTACAAAAAGAATTAAATTAATCACAAAATGTTATAATTTGACATTTGACAGGCGATTTGTCATTGTTCAGTATCTTCGTGCGTAATATTTACTTTTCACACATTATGCCTGCGTAATAGAACGTATGAAATGACATACTTTTTTTAGTCATCCCATATTGCATAATGGATAAATTACAGAAATGAGGGGAAAATAGTATATTGTACAACTAACACGTAATGGTACCCATTTTGCACGACTATAAACGTTGTTGCACGAGCCTTTGGCAAGTGCTGAAATTTATACGTTTAAGTTGTACACTATGCTTTATCAATATTTAAATGTTATGTTATATAATAAAAGCCATTTTTTATAGCGTAAAGTTTGCACGCAATATGCAAATCTTTGCATTTTTATAGATATTTTTATAGACATTGTTTAAACGAAATACGAGACACATTGTTTTGATAGGAATTCTAACAAATATTCACAGTTCAGAGATATAGGACCACAACTGTTAAGAAAGATTTTTTTAACCGTACTATCGACACATGGAATAAACTTCTAAATTCAGTATTTCCCGAGTCTTTTAAGCCACAAATATTCAAGGTCAATGTTTACAAACTGCTTAAATTTAGTCTTCTATGTGATTATTTCAGCGAGTGTGGTTTTACTCGTTGAAATTTAAAGGTATTTTTATGTATAAGTAATATTAAGTGATTCCTAAAAATCATATTTTGAGATTCAAAAAAATATGCGTGCATAATGAATCGTGTACAATTGCTTATACTTTCCTGTAGCAATAACAGTTGCACAATGACATATTGTAGTAGGGAGTAGACAAATACATTATCTTACCTTATTTTGTTAAACATTTCAATCATTTATTGTATTACACATTTCTTAGAATCATTTTTAATTAATTCCACAGATAATTCTTTATTATTATTCGATAAAATGACATCATACTCATTTTCCTCAATACCGACTTCAGAGTCAACATCATCATTGCTAGTTCTAGCAATTACAGTATCATACAATCTGTCTACATTATCACTATATTCAATTTTTTCTTCAATATTTTGAGGTAGTATCGAGTCATACAAATCTTCATTATTGTAATTGTTTGGTTGTATAAAATCATATATGCTGTTTTGGCTGCCTGATAAATTTATTGGATTGGAAGTAGAATCAATTTCTTTATTCGAATTTAAATTACCAAAAGATTGGTTGTTACTAGTATGTGATGTATTGTTATGAATTAGTTGTATGTTGCTTTCAGATTTAATATTTGGTATAGTAGCATATAAGCTGGAATTACTAACAACCATTTGTTGAATGGAGCTTGCAGATTCTAGAAAATAAAAACAGTTAAAAATATTGGTGTAGAGTTTGTGCCTTTTTGAAAAATTAAATTTGATTAGCTACAAAGTTTTAAGGTGTTTTAACTAATTATGCAATATTGTAACAATATTATTAAAATTTGGTGCGGAAATAATACTAAATCGCGCAGAAAATCTATGAATGGCATAAAAGTTGAATCTAGGTGCTTAAAAACCATTTTACCTTATTATGTTATTATAAAATACATTTTTGCTTTAAAGTATTTTTTTTTAATTATTTAGAAAACCAATTAATTGCAAAAATTGTCAAAATACATACTTATTCTATAAAATTATCAAAACTTGAGCACTAACTTTTTTTTGTCCAAAATAATATTTATTTCGTAAAATTACATATTTGTTGCATGAACTTGCAGACATTTTATCAAAATTTGTGCAAAAATTTTATTTAAATCTAAAATTGCACAAAAAATCTTATTTGCCGCATAAAAATAGATTAGAACACCAATTTATTGAGTAAATTTGTCAACAATTATTCAGAAAACCAAACTGAAGCCAATAAATTAGCTAAATATTAATTTGCCTTTTAAAAGCTTATAATAACATCAATTTATATCATGAATTCATAATTTTTTTTAGCAATTTTAGTGTAAAACAAAAAGTGTCAAAAAATCACAAAAATATGACTTGCTTGCCCTACGGCACTGCATATCTTACCGTAGGGAACCTACAAACCTTCATGACGATTTTGGATTTTCCGAACCAACTCGCGGTTTTTGTTTTTTGAAATATATGTCAAAAACTTTTAAATTTTGTTCTTAACTGTAAATCAAATATTGAAAAATATTGTAATTATGTTGTAGAATTAACACATAAATCATGAAATATTAATTAATAATTGTGTTTAAATAAAGAAAAAAAAAAATTTGTTGAAAAATTAAAAAAAAAAACAAATTATTTTGAGTATTATAATAGTTTCTTTTAATTTTTAAAATTTGTACATAAATACCTATAATTGTAACATTGGCTGTAAACTAAATTAAAAAAAAAATTATTTTGTTAAAGAAATAAAAAAAATGCAAAAATATTTAGAATTTTTTAAAAATTGAATCTTTAGTTTCTCATAGAACGTTTTAAATTTTTTTTTTTATTTTATAGCAGTGCCTCTTGTTTGTAGATTTTTTAAAGATTTGTACAAAGTTATTAAATGTATGTCTTCTGTTGAAGTATGTACAAAAAAACACAAAAAATATCTAAAATTTTCTAAAAAATATTTTGAGTTTTATAATAATTTTTTATAGGTTGTTGTTTGCAAAATTTGTACAAAAATACTCAAAGTTGTGTACTTGGCTATAAGCCAAATAAAGAAAAAAAATTGTAATTATGTTAAAGAATTTACAAAAAAATATCTGGAGATGTTTTTTGATTTTTTTTTTTTTAAACCGGTACTAATTAACTGTAGTCGTTAAATTCAACCACCAGTAATATTTAATTTATATTAGAAACTACAAATATTACCTGTTATAAGTGAAGAATGCCATTTACTATTACCAATCATATTTTGCTTTATAACAGGCTTATATTGAGTACTACTGAGTTCATTTTGTATGTACGTATTTATTCGGTTTAAAGGGCTAAAATGTATTTTTCAGGTTATAAGAACCAACATGTTTTTTTTATTAATTAGTTGGTTTTATTAAATACTTTTATTTAAATTGTATTTATTGTAATAGTTAATACAATTGGAAATTGCAACATCAAGAAAGAATAATAATGTTTTACTAAATTTGGCAAAAACTTTAGTCTTTGAAAGGTAACATTTGATTCAAATTTGAATAAAATGCTACCTTCAATTTTACATGTGTTTTTTTTAAGTTATCTTGAGTTTTGTGTTTTTTTGTTGATTTTTTAAATCTTTTAATAAGTTTTTGATTGTTGTATTTATTATTATTTATTAGTAATTTATAAAGTTGAGATTGTGCTTAGAGTAAAAATACATGGAAATGTTTAAAGATAGTTTTTGTCTAGAGAAGTTTTGAATAGTCTTTACCGAAACTAAACTAACGTAATGAGATTTTATAAAGCCTGGATTAGAGAAGAACAAGAACGTGTCAGGTAAAAAACCAAAGGCAAACAAATGAAGTTTATGACCACCGCCTTAATTCATGATCAATAAATTGAATCAAATTGTTTGACTTGAAATCAAACAGAACATATCTATTGTGTTATCGCCTACAGATCAACATCGATTGCCAGTTTTTACAGCAAGTTTATATTGAGTTAAAACCTCAAATGACGCAGAGTAGTGTTCAGCAATGATTTAAGGTTCCGTTCGGGGTTGCACAATCTTTGCGCGAGGGGTTGTCCTGGTGAACGGCGAAATGTTTTTACACCGAATTTTGTGTTATTGTTTATGGAAATGAATTTTGTTTATAGTATTAAGTTACATTGTGTGAATTTATACAATTTAACCATATTTTAGATAGTATTCACAATATTGCATGAAAGTTTATTGAAGACTTGGTGAAAGGCAAAATGGTGAGTTCTTAGTTACACACTGAACTGTGTGCATTTTAGTATGGGGTGTTATTGCTTTTGGAAATAGATTTCTTGTATGGTATCACATTACAATTACACAATACAATTGGACTTTATATCAAATTTAGAAAATAGGCACAAATGATTAATTAAACAAGTTTTTTTTTTTGCTTTCTTGAAAACTGCAAGCGCGGGAGTACTAAGCTTTCATACTTTGGATTTGCAGACATAAGAAGCAAGGGATGATGCAATGTTCTTGAACATGATACAACAAGTATAACAGTAAATTCTTGCAAAAAGGTGTTGTTTATGATACAATCATAGCCGGCTGTAGTTTACTTTTATTTTATTCTTAGCCAACTAAAATTAATGCAAGTTTATTTTTGGATATCGATGAATGAAATCCCGCAGATAAAGCTTAGTGTTCTGTAAAAGTAGTATTGGGTGTTCAATTGTTTTAGGAGGTTTGATAATTGTAGCAATATAGGCTGAAGTGTTGCAAAGATCTACAATACTAATGGAGTTTGGTTCTGGAATAACGGTGTTTTGGCGTAAGTAAAATGTATGACTTCTTCTTAATGGTGACTAGTAGAGGGTTTGTGGATTGACTACTATAGCATGGTGCTGATGTTCTCTAGCTTTTCGATTAATTCCACTAGTTCTTCTTGGCTACCGGCAATAGCAGCGTGTCGTCTGCGAATTTGAGGTTCGATAATTTTTTCCCTCCAATTGTTACGCCACCTTCTCACTCATCTAGTACAGAGCGCATAATGTGTTTACTGTACAGATTTTGGTTGTAGAAAGTAGTAATTTTATATAAAATTTGCGTTGGATGACTTTGTTATCAATCTTTAATTTGTGTGGACGTGGTGTTTGGTTGCTTTTATCTGTTTTTTTTTGTCTAGAAGGGGGTTTGGGGTTTATGTTAGGTTGCGTGAAGCAGTTTTCTGACATACAGTATTGACTTTGGTAGTTGAGTTGATAAAAAGTTTCAAAAGTAAATAGATTACCGGACAAATGGTTCTATTGGCTTATTGGCAAACCCAGTTTCTACAACTCAGTTTCCTCTGAATATAAACATTTCCTGTCTGCATAGCTAAGAAAATTGTTTTGAAAAATATGTTTGGATCATTTTTTTGGCTGACCACATATTGAAAGTATTATCTAAAATTAAAAGAATACAGTTTTGATACTAAAAACAGAGTCTAAAAGTGGCAACGAATGCAGCAACTTATTTTAACAATCATTACTGTTGATGGCAGAAACTAGAAAATATAGCCAGTTTGCTTGTGAATAGAATTATAACATAAAATAAAATTACAAAATTTTAATTGGATGAAAGATACATCTTTAGTTCCGCACCCCATGTAGAACTAAAAGTTATAGGGGTTGGGTGCTTGATTTTATTGTGCAAGCCTTAAGATGGAAATATAATACAAAGATTATCTGTACGCATTTTTTCATGTCTGGAGATTTTTTCAAGATTTGACAAAATTACCTAAAGTTGTTAGCCAAAAATTAAAAATGATATAAAAATGTAAAAATATTTAGAATTAAAAAAAAATTACCATGTTTGGAGATTTTGAAAAATGTGTACAAAAATTTTGTCTTTGACTGTGACTGAATATTGAAAAAAATGTAATTTTGTTGAAGAACAACAAAACAAAAAAATAAAAATATAAAGGATTTTCTAAAAATTATATTGACGCTTAATAATAGTTTTTTATATATCTGGATTTTGTTTTTTGAAAGATTTGTACCAAAATACTCAAATGTGTTCTCGGCAAATAAAGAAAAATAATTTTATTGAAAGTTAAAAAAATGTGTAAAATTGGAGATTCTAAAAATAATTTTCAGTCTTGTAATATTTGTTTGTGTTTGTTTTTTTGTAAAATGTATTTAAATATTTCGAAAATTGTGACCTTGGCTAGACCGAATAAAGAAAAGAAATGTAATTTTGATGAAGTATAGAAAAAAATGCAAAAGTATTTAGAAAGTTTGGGATTGTTTATTAAAAAATGAATACAAAAATTCTAAAAATGGTGTCTATGGCTGTAGACAAAATAGCGAAACAAAAATTAAATTTGTTGAAAAAAGGTTTGTAAAAAATTTCTAAAATTATGTTATTGGCTGCAAACCAAAAAAAAAATAACAAGAAATGCATAAAATATTTACTATTTTTTAAATATAATTTAAAGTCAAATAAAAAAAGTATATACAGTTATTTTTATGTTTTGTGTTTTTTTTTTAATGTGTACGAAAGTTTTTAAAATATTTTTTTTGCTGTTAACCAAATAATGTAAAAAAATGTAATTTTGGTGAAGTATTTACAAAAATTGCAAAAATTTATCAGAATTTTTTTAAAATTATTTTGGGTTTTAATAGTTTTTCATAAAATTGAAAAAGAAAAAAGAAAATTATAATAGATTTCTGAAAAAAAAAAAACAATTTTTAGGTTTTTTTGAGTCTCATAATAGTTTTTTCTATATCTGAAAATTGTTTTTTGAAAACTACCCAAAGTTGTGTTCTTTGGCTGTAAACCAAATAAAGAATTTTTTTTTGTATTTTTTTAATTTTATTTTTAATTTTGTTAAAGAATAAAAAAAAACTACAGAGCATAAATTTAGTTTTTATAATAGTTTTTATATATTTGTTGATTGTTTTTTAAAAGATTTGTACAAAAATCCCCAAAATTATGTTCTTGTCTGTAAACCTCACTTGTTGAACCGTAACACAAAAACATAAGTTCAATAAATGTTTAGACTTTTTTTTAATCTTTGAAATATTTGGCTATAAATCAAATGACAAAAAAGTTTGTTGAAAAATTTAAAAAAATATTTAGAGTTTTCTAACAATTATTTTGCGTCTCATTTGCCTAAAGATTGGTTTTTGAAAGATTTGTACAAAAATACTCAAAATTAATAATAAAGAAAAAAAAATTGTAATTTTGTCGATGAGTAAAAAAAAAAATGCAAACATTATATAAGAGCTTTTAAAAATTATTTTGAGTTTTATAATAGTTTTTTATATATCTGGAGATGATATGTTTTTTTGAAAGATCTGCACAAAAATATCTAAAATTGTGTTCTCGGATGTAAGCTAAGTTAAGAAAAAAAAAGTTTTATAAGAAAATTTAAATAATCCAAAACATATTTAGAATTTTTTAAACATTATTTTGTGTTTTATAATATTCTCATATATCAGGAGAATGTTTTTGAAAAATAAACTAATTAGAGAAAAAAAATAAATTTTGTTGAAAAACTAATAAAAAATGCAAAAAATATTTAAATTTTTCTAAAATTAATTTTGAGTTTTATAAGTTTAGAGGTTGTTATTATAAAAATGTATTTTTAAATTTTTGTCTTTAGCTTTAAACCAAACAAAAAAACTTGCAAGTTTGTTAAAGAAGAAAAATTATTTTTGGTCTCATATTTGTTTTTCATATATCTGGAGATTTATTTAATTTGTACAAAATACGTAAAATTGTAATCTAGACTGTAAGCCAAATAATAAAAGAAATTATAATTTTCTTGAAGACAAAATTCAAAAAATGTTTAGAATTTTTTTAAAATTATTTTCTCATATGGACTTTATTTTTTGAAAAATTTGTACATAAATATTCAAAATTGTGTGTTTCCACCTGTAAGCTAAATAGAAAATACGTAATTTTATTGAATGAATTAAAAAAAAAGAATGCAAAAATTTAATAGTTTCTCATATGTATATTTAGAATTTTTTTTGAAAATTTGTTGATACTAGCAGTAATTGATAATAGTCGATAATATTTCTACTACTATTTTTTTTATGTTTTGTATAAGTTATTATTATTTTATATGCTAATGTCTACACTTTTTTTAAAGTTTTGAATAATGCACATACTTACTTACTTACTTACTAATAATTATTTTAAAGATATTTAATATGTCAGAGTCAAATGTACGGAACAAAAATTTGATTTGTTCAAACCACTGAAAATGCTTTTTTCTAAATCGATTTTTTGCATTTTTTTACATTTTTTGATCGTTTGTAACTTCTCAGGGTTTCATTTTTAGAAAAAAACTTAAAAAAACTTTTTTTCAGAATTGTTCAGAGAATCATTTTTACAACCAAAAAATGTTTTCCTTAAAATTTGAAAATTTTTCAGAACTTTAAACATTTTGGCAGTAAAAAATGATTTTTTAAACAATTTTGAAAAAAAAGTTTATTACAGTTTTTTTTCCTAAAAATGCAACCTTGAGAAGTTACAAACGATAAAAAAAAACAAAAAATATGCAAAAGAATCAATTTTTTCAAATTTTGATTGCTTACTACTCAATAAAAGCTTATTAAAAAAATCTAAAAAAAATCACAAGATCAGGACTCATGTAGAGAAAGGTATTTTTATTGGTTTGAGCAAAATCGAATTTTTGTTCCGTACACTTGACTCAAACATCATATATTAGAATCTACAAATATTACCTGTCCGTTTAATTATAGGTAAAGGATGCCATTCATTATTACCAATCATATTTTGCTTCATAATAGGCTTATATTGAGGTACTGAATCATATAAATCACAATTAGCAGAATTGTTGTCTTCCCTGGTAGGTAATGTGTCGTAGATACTTTTATTACTTTCATAACATTCTTGTTCAATTTGTCGTGACTGATATGTAGTGGGTTTAATTAAAGGTAAAGAATCATACAAATTGGAATTGCTATTTGTTAATTGTTTATCCTTATTAGTTTTGTAAATGCCACCTAAAATTAATATTTTAATTATCAAAATGGAAGAAAAAATAAACAAAGTAAATCAGATACAAAAAAAATTGTTAAAGAATTTTTTTAAATCATTTTGAGTCTTATAATAGTTTATCATATATCTGGAGATATTTTTTTTCTAAAGATTTGGTGCTATCAGCATTAATTGATAACACTCGTTAAATCTTACTACCATTATTAAATTAATTTATAATAAAAGCTACAAATATTACCTGTTGCATGCTTTTTATTATTACCAATCATATTTTGCTTCATAACAGGCTTATATGAAGGTACTGAATCGTACAAATCACAGGATTCAGAACTGTTACCTTCCCTAGAAGGCAATGTGTCGTAAATATTTTCATTGCTTTTATAACTTTCTTGTACAATTTGTGGTGTATTACTAGATCGATGTATACTGCCTTTAATTGGAGGTAAAGAATCATACAAACTGGAATTGCTATTCGTTAATTGTTCATCCTTATTTCCAAAACTATTAGAACCTAAAATTACTATTTTAATAATTTAGTAATTGATTGCTAATTTAATTTTACGTCTTCCTTTTGATGAAGTTGTATTGTTTGCATCACAAAAAGAGGAATTATTATTGAGAAATAAATTACTTTTTTTCTGTAAATTAATTGTGTCGTACAAACTTTCATTGCTTTCATATTTTCTTTGTTTAATGTTACTATTAGTATTAGTGTTTGTTGGTTCAAATGAAAGCACTGAATCATACAAACTTGAATTTCTATTTATTATATCATTATTTGAACCTAAAAATTAATATTTTATAATCAAATATTACTATTGTTATTGGATTCAAAATTACTTATCCCTATTGTATCATACAAAGTAATATTGCTGCCTGCATTATTGGATGATTTATTTATATTTGCTAAACTTTCAATATCATCATACAAGTTATCATTACTTGTTTTTATTCCTATTGTATCGTATAGGCTGCTATGTGAACCTAAATTTGATTGTATTTCTTGGTTAGAATTCAGTAGGGTCAATTGAATTTCATTCTCTTTATTTAGTCTTTTAGATTTGGTTTTTTGTGTTTGGATGATTAAATATATTAATGCTACTAATGAAAGAATCTAAAAAAAATATATATTTTTTATAAAAATCTGAAATTAAGATTTATCAAATTATTATGCTTATGTTAAGCCAATCATTCTTATCATACATTAGTTTATAGGATTTGTGATGCGCTCATTTTAAATCATTACTCAGATTTATTAATAATGATTTTAGTTTAGTTTATTAATTATTATTTTTACTTACAAGAGTTGTGAGTAGAATACCAATGAATATGTATATTTGTAAGTACTTCATGGTTCAACCATTTCTCACTTCTCACTTAATACATACGCTGCCATTTATTTAATCTTATCTTATCCAAAGTCTAGCTATCTGCAATTTTATTGAGAATTACATATTTCTAATATTTGGACATGATAACTTTTTATTTACCTACGGTTTGTTTATCACAAAGTAATAATAATTTTATGGGATTTATTTTATTTGACATTTTTTGTGATTTTTAAATCGTTTTAAAAACGGTTTTTTAAAAAATAATTCTTGAAAAAGTATACTCTAAAATTTTACGTATTTACCGAATAGATCGCAAACTTTTATTAATATTTGAAAGGAATTTTGCCATGATCTGAGGTGCTCTTAATATTTATGTGATTTTGAGTTTCATCTTAAATTTTGTCTAGAATAAAGGTATGCTGTAGAAAGACAGAAATTGTGGGTACGTTTGCTTTTATGGGTTGTTGGGTAATAACATTGCAAAGAAGATAATAAATCATCAATATAATTTCTCAGGGCGATAGTATCCTATTTTATTTAAGAAAAACAAGAAAGAAAACATTGAATTTGTTTTTATATTTATAAGTACCACAGTACAGTCGTACAGTCAGTAATAAATAAATATTATTTATTTTAAGACTCTGAAATGAAACGGGTTTTATAAATATATCACAAACCAAGACTGCACTAAAACTTAATTTAAATCAACTAATAAAAATAATAAACAATTTATTTCTTTAAACACATTAATAACTAATTATCTTCAATAAATTTTCTTATTATGGTTAATATCATTATCGTGGAAAGTGTTACCATACGGTTGGAGTCTATCATACAAAACAGTATGTCTATCTACAACTTGCATACCGCCATTTTTTTCAAAATTACCATAGAAAACAATTGGTTGAAATGTATCAGCACCTCTATCTACAACACTTAGATTGCATTTTATTGGAACATCTTCATAATTATTCTTTACTGAATAGACTCTTTTTTGGTTGTAAATCATTTGTCGACGATAATATTTGATGACAGGAATGCCTAAACCCAGACATATCTATAAAAGAAATAATTTAATTTATTATACAATTAAGATGATAAAAATGGGAATATACAGTAACAATAATAACAAATATGTTTACACAAGATGATGCAATTTGTTTTGCTTTTAGTGAATTTATTTGTGCATCTTTATCAAATTAGGTTAAATAATTCATTTGTACTCACCAGAAAGGATATAACAAATGAAGTCAAAAATACCGAGACATGTAAGTAGCTCATCGTAAACATTTTTTGTAAGTAGGACTAATATATTGTTGGTTTTTGTGTTATCTTATCTTAATTTAATCTGTGAATCATTGCGATTTATTTAATCATTTTTTAAGTTGTTACTACTTACAATGCGTTATTGTTAGTTAATTTATGTAGAAATTATTATGTACATAATGCTTGTAGTAGTAATAATAAAGTCAATTAAGGGCCGCTTTTACAATTGTCAGATAACTTATACCAGGAATAAAGTTATCTAAATGTATATACCTGGTATAGCATTAGTTTTGCCTTTGTTACAGTCTAGATAACCTATTGAAACGTCAATAATGACTTATAAACTGACATATAAATAATTTATACACAAATTTGTTGTGCGCGTTACTTGGTTACTATACTAGATATAAGTTATAAGAGATTGTAAAACCGCATTTTTATACATTCCTTAGATAGCGCTATTCTTTGTTTAACCGACGATTGTAAAAGCGGCCCTTAGTGTTAAATGAGTGTGGACATTTTGTCATAGACTTCAATTCTAATGGTATTCAGTTACTTTAACGAAAGGATGTTTGTACGGATTTTTATAAATAATTTTACAATGCTTGGGACGTTTTGTAGATCTATTTTAAAAGTTAGTCGACGGTCATAGGTTGATATTTTGCAGTTTGGGGTTGCTGGTTTAACAAGAAAGTTGGTTGTTGCAAGAGGCGCCAAAGAAATGTTGCGGTTTAAAAAATTGGCAAAATTGATCGTATAGTCTTCGAGGTTTTTGTGCCGCCAAATAAAAAACATGGTTTTGAGAAAAACGCATTCAAAAATTTGAGCTTTGTTTAATTAAGTGCAATAAACATATGATTAATAGTAAATAACCTTCATTGAGTTATTTCGGCATCATATTTTTTTTTTTTTGGATTGCAGAATGCTTTTGTTGGCATTTTTTCTTAAAGCAGTAAACAATTGGCATGACTTCTTGCTGCTTGCAGTACGTTTTTGTCGATCAGCAGTTGCAAGTAGTGCCAGTTTGGTCCAAGCGTCAATTCCAGAAGTGCATCATTGATAAAATACTGGTGGCACATTGACTGCTGTAGAAGTTGCAAAGTTGATTGTATGTTTGCTACAAAATAGAGTTTTTGGAGGAATCGACCAGATGTTGGTGTTTTACATAAAACCTATTTTGCATTGTTATAGCAATGTCTATGCTGAAAGATCATTATATGTTGATAAAATTGCCTTCTAAATGATTTCTGGCAAAAGCTGAAGGTGGACATAATTTGTTCTTGTCCCTAAGTTTTTTGTTTTGTTTTTTTTATGTTGCAAAGCTGACTTTCCATTTGCTTTTGAACGTTCTCAATGAAATCTTTTTTGGTGATTGTGATGTTTTTGTAGATAGAGTTGTACATCTTGCTGTCACTGTCGCCTACATAATTCTTGTACAGGAGTGTTTTCCATTGGAACATTGAAATATTTTTCACATCTTCTATTTTTACAAATGACCCTTGACGATTGTTGCAGCAATCATTTCTATAAATATTTTTTTTTAGTAATCATAAGTTTCAGATAATTTGTTTTATGTTTTGCATTCTTTGCAGTAAGACGATTTTACCATTACGTCGATGATTTTTTGCTTTGAAATCTAATCAAGCAGATTATTTCAAAAATTATCGTTTCTTGAAACTGTCAATATTTTCTTGGCTTCTTCTAAAGTGTTGGTACAGATGATTTTGCGATTGATGTTATAAGTTTTTTCAGCAGTTAACAGACATGAATTCATGATTATTGGTTCACAGGGCAGTTTATTCAGAGTTTAAATCCGAAACCTCGGATACTTTCTTTGGTAAACGTCACGTCATTGTTGCGTTTTTTACACTGCTGAAAAAGCTGAAAAAAAAATTAATGAAACAATATCTAAACAAAGCATCCACTGCATAGTCAACGTTTTCCGACGCTTCTTTGCCGAACTGCTTCAGCTTCCCTGAGATGCCGACATTTTGCTTTTTGCTTTGCGTTTTTGGGATAATTTTTATTTTCAAATACGACACATTAACCGGTTTATAGCACGTGTAATGTACGCTGCCGAACAAGGGATTTTATAAAAACAAACTACTATTAGCTTTATCTAGTTTTTATAATCTGGCGAACATTTATACCTGACTGGTATTACTTATTAGATAACGAAGCATTTGGTTACCAATAGTTTCAACTTTTTGAATGCAAATTATATTGACATAATTTTGTAGCCGCCAGCACACCTCATCGAACGAATCATTGCACGAAAGACAAGACTTACTGTCATATGGAGTATGTGTAGGTTAGTTTTACACCGTTGAGGGTATATTCTTAGCTACTTTTTAGAATTTTGTTTGCTTTAATTTTACTTTGGTGAGCTACTACAAACTTTCTTAGCGGTTTTGGATAGAATGCTTTTGTTTAAGGAAAATGTGATCAGGCTCCTAGCTCTACGCTTACGACGACCCGGCAGGATACGACTGAACATATTATCTTAAACTTTGTCACTACAATGGGTTTGAGAGTAATCCCGCTGCCTGCTCGTTTTGATATTATTTTGAAAGGTTAGGTAGCGTAGTATAACTCTCTGATGACATAATTTTCCAAAGCAAACCTTGCCTAGATTAATCTTTAACGCAGAAACAATCAATTGCGTAACAATCTAGGAACATTTTGGTCAACTTAAGGTTATTAGCGTTTCAAAGTCTATCGTGCGTTGCTAGGGATAATGCTTGAGTTTTTATGGCAGTTTTTGAGCTATTCTTTTAAACTGCTGTGGTATCGAGCTTCCGTATTTCTATTTTGGTGTGTAGAGACTTTTGTATGACGAGCTCTGCTGTGTCGGCCACATGGCAACCAATTTTTTGCGGCGTTTAAGGCAGGTACGAACTGTTGTTGGAATGGAATTAGTTTGCGTCTGGTTGAGTGCAACGTACTTGAAACCTGGTAAGCAGTTAGTACTGTTACTTACTAAATAGGTACTTTCAATAATTTTGCGTGCTTTGACAAGTGCTTTTTTTTTATTCGTGCAGTTGTTTTCCTCAGAGCTTGTTGAAAGAGGCGGGTTTTTACAGACCTCAGGGGGCTTTGGTCAGGCGCTCTTTACACCATTGCAGTTTATTCAAAAACAATATGCACTTCTTTGTCAACTCTATCTTGTGTTTGAATGCTTTAGATGGGGAATGAAATCAATTCTTTTTGTAATACTTACTGTCAATTACGGGAAAGTGGAAATACTTTACTGGCATATTTTTAGCTAATCACTTGCAAATGTCGTCGTGAATTAGCACGTTTATGCGCCTTACTTTTTTTTGTGCTAAGAGGATAATCTTTCTAAAGATTCACAAAGTGTCGGATTTACTTTCACGAGCGCTTATATACCGACTAAACTCTCCCCGACTATGACTGCTGGAAGTTTGTCTCTAAAGTGACATGGTCTTCTTAACTAATTGTTTGCAAATAACGGGTATATTTAGATATTGCACTTTGCGTCAACCATATAGGTGTCGCCTTGAATTAGTGGAGAGCAAGTACCACTTCTAAATTTGGATTTCAGGCAGTGTCTGAAAATATTAGACATCTAGTTGTCTAATAGAGACTTGGAAGTTGCAACCAGCTTGGCGAACCGGCTAGGCGCCGGTCCCGCTGCTTGTGTGAAGGATTTCTCCTTACGAGCATTGGGAGCGCTCTGAGGAAGATCTTGAGACTGGGGGGCAGGTGTCTTACCGGTGGCATGGCTGTTGCGGCTTGTCTTTACTGTTGATAAACTAGGCAGCTCTTGTAACTTGCCGTGTAGGGCCCACCACACGCGACGCTAAATAGCCGTTCTCTTTAGTGAGAGTGCAACTGGCGCCCGGTTGAGCTTCAGCACACTTTGACGTTTTGATACGGTGCGTTGCACCGGGATGCCTCGTGGCATATAGCGATAAGCTTAGCCTGCACTATTTTAGCCTTAATGCAGGTAGGTAAACTCCGGATAACGGATTTAAGAGTTTATTCTGACTGTAATTGATAGGTGTGGTGATCGACTTTGTGCCTTGTACAGTAGTTGATTGCACACCTGAAATTGTCCTGCGTCTGCCATCAACGACCTTTATTGAGTTTGATGTTTATTTTCAGTGACTTGAAAATTGCCATCAGCCTAAAATACTCATCCTTAACATGAATGGTAATTGGAAGGCGGTGTGCGTCAGCTCCCTCTGTTGGCGAGGCAGTCGATTTGTTCAAAGTAGTCCTCTACCATCTTGGTGTTGGTTTTCTCAAGGTTTTTGAAGTTGGTAGCCTGGCTGGCCATCCGCCGCTGCATCTTTTGCAACTCGACATAGAGGTAGGCGAGTACCTCGCTGTCGGTCATCTTCTATGGATATTGTTGATGGTGGATCCATCCTGGAAGGAATCTGAATTAATTTATTTATTTATTCAATTGAATTAGTTAGTTGGATAACTTGTCTTATAATAAAACGCGTCAAGTCATCCGTTATTTGTGGGCTCGCTTCAATCGGGCTTGAGTTGAGACGTTTTCTCGGTGTTGACTTGTCGGCTGCTGAGTCGAATGATTTTGCGCTTTACCTAGTATAGTGTACCCAAGATATATAGGTTTTATTACTTTGACTTATTGAGTTTGCTCAGTAGTAGTCTCCTTAAGGGTCTATTAAATGAGTAATTAACAATCTTTTATCTTTTATACCTGTACTAAGGGGTCAAACAATGTTTTCAAAAGAAAACAAATCATAAGTTAAGAAACTCATTTAATGGACCCCTAAAGAGATTACTGATGAGATAATCCGATAAGTTAATGTAATAAAGTCGATATTTCTTTGGGTACACTATACCTACAGTGTCACTACCCAACAACCAAGAGTGCAAGTGTTTGGGGATTGTATTATTTCAGCAGGTCTAAGCTTTGTTGAGGCTGTAGGGGGCGCGTGTGACGCACTTGAGTTTGTTTGCAACACTAAAAGCAATCTTTCTTACCTTTTAACTCTGTTTCCAGATACTTCTAGAAGCCGCGAATTGATATTGTATTTAGTAAATGTCCTTCGATTTTAAGTTTTGGTTTACAAATTACTTTTAATTTTTAACCTTTTTGTTAGCAACAATGGATAACGTTTGGCTTACATTTACGTTTAACTCAAGTTCAAAGCGGTTCATTTTACTTGTTTTTGAAGCCTTATTTTTATTTGCGTACAAAGGAATACGTTCTCAGCAATTGCAACAGCACTCAATGATGATTTACCTAATCCAAAGCCAATGTTTTTGTCAAGATTTGCCAACCCTCTATCTATTACTATGTTGAACAATAGTGGCGACAACGGATCTTTTTTACCGCACTGCACTTCCCACTTTCAGCGGCGTTCTGGTAAATACTCTTAATATTTATAGACAAATCTGCGTCTTATTGTAAGTGAACTTTAAATACTTTACTATGGCAACTGATATGCCATTGCGCTTTGCGGTTTCTAGTATTGGGTGATGCCGTACCGAGTTTTTGAGATGTTTATCGACGCCACGTAGATCGTCTTAAGGTTTGAGGTTGTTTTCTTTTCGGTCGCTTTCAGTATGCAGAGATTTTCTGCTACTTTATCAACGCTTATCTTATTTGCTGTGGCCTGTCAAACATTTTTATTTAACATTTATGAATTAGAAGTTTTTGGAATTGTTTTATTATTACAGAGCTGATCATAATTGACATGAAAGGGGCAGGTTTGTTAATGTTTTCTTTATTCCGGTTTTGGAGCACGATATTAGGAATTTTACCGAGGAGGAGAAATATGTTATACAAACAACAGATTGCATCTGGTTGTAGCTTACTTCACGTAGCTACAGTTACGCGTTTTTGATTTACTGGATCCACTAAGCAGTTTAGATGGAGATTCTATTTTTAATTTTTTAGTAACGTTTAAATTTTTTTTACAATTTTATGCGATTGAGTTTGAACATTTCTTGCTATACCGCGTGTTTGTGTTCATGCGTTTTTTTTTTTATTCTTTTGATTACTACTGGGTAACCATCTTTTACGAAGCCACGATCTGTACAGCTAAAGGTTTATAACATTTTCTCTGCAAAGAGTCTTTTCATATATTTTTACTAGGCCTACCTATACTTGTTTTTACTATTGAGAAGTAGACGCAACTTCTCAATGAAGGCTAACACGGCTTTCTGCATAGCTAGATTGTAATTGACCTAATTTTACTTCTGTCGGAAGAGCTCCGACTTCTGGTTCAACAGATACTTACACAATAGATTGGGTTAAATGTTGATTTGTGCAATCAACCCGCGCTACTTGGAACGTGGGGGCCTTTTGATACTTGGTTCCGCATCTCAACTAACAGTTTATAGGCTAGTTTTTGCATACCTAAAAGAGTCATATTACTCCCGCCATTTACCTGCGCTTGCTTGAGTTTCTTCATGTTGATATTTAGAGTACTGGGCAGAAATTACATTGCGTCAACACCTGCTAGGGTTATTGCAATATTTTGTTTTAATTAAACAGTCGGACTTTATTTGTCCGTGACAGTTCTGAGCTGACCGTTGAATGGCTGTCGAATAGAAACCCGACCGAACCTTGCAGCAAGGAAGTGTCGCGGATGGCCAAAGCACGGGACCAACTTGGCTTGGCTACAAATTACGCCACAACTAAATTGAGTCAACAAAATGACTTTAATATTGTTTTTTAAGAACACATTTATAGCCACACACAATCATATTTTATAAAACAAGTTTTATTAAAATATTTCAAAAATGTTGCAAACAAAAACAAAAACATCAAATTTTAATGAATTTCAGACAATTTTCAATAATTATTTGTAATTTCAACCCAACTTGTTGCTGTTATAGCCGGATTTTTATGTTAATTAACGATTCATCGGTATCAGCTTATAAATAAATTAAAAATAAACAAAAATTATTAAAGTGTAATAAAGTCCGGCCAATTTTCAGTGATTATCGGCCAGGTTTGTATATGAACAATTCCATTTCAAACGGACTAAAGCAGGGGGTGCATTGAGAAATTTGATTTAGTATTTTTTTTTCCGTTTCTATAACTTATTAGTAGTCTTTTGATCGGTTTATGAGGGTATGAAACCCTTAAAAAAATTCTACGATTTTTTTAGTTATTTTGTAGTTTTTAAACTAAAAATTGCATTTGTTTAAAAATTGCAATTTTAAATAAATAAAAAATTTGCTAATGAAATCAATCAGAATTTTTTTTATATAAATCAAATCTGGCCATCCATTTCAAGTCTATACCAGGTCTATAAGCCGCAAATGACGCCATATTTGGATTCTACAGAATTTTTTATATTAATTTCAATAATAAAAGATGAAACAACCAAAAAGATACTGAAAAAATTGCAGAAATTTTTTCAAGAGTTTCATTCCCTTATAAACCGATCAAAAAGACTAAAATATACTAAAGCAAATTGCACTCCTCACCCTGTGCTGGTTTATATGAAATAGAATTTTATATTAACAATTTAATCTTATCAATATTTTATAAAGTATTTACAAAATTATAATAATTAATATTGATGTTGTTAAATATAGCTCTTAATTTAAATTTTACATTTGTTTAATTTTATAGATATTAATTATGCTTAATCCAAGTTTTTTTTAACTTAATATTAACAAATTTGTAGCATAAAATTAAAAAGTTTAATTATTTTTTCAATACTAAATTTAAATTTTATAAAATATTATATTAAATTTTTTTAATAAAAATAAAGTATGCCTAATCTAAATTGTTTATGATATATTAGTTTTTAAACGAAAATCACTAAAAATTTAGGATAATTATTGAAAACAATTTATTATTATAGACTATCTAACAATTAAAATGTTAACATATATTATTTTATTCGAATTCAATTACTCTCTGACAGCTATAATCTGCAATTTTTCAATCTAAATATATACAGATAAAAAGTTAAAAAATGTTATCAAATGAACAGCCGTCATTTTATTAGCAGTCCAATGTATATTAAGTTTCATCTTCTTATCTTCAATTAGAATTCTATCACAATTGATAAGATTTTTTTAAATATTATATCATATTTGTTCCGTGTCTAATAGAAATTAGGAATTATAACTTTGTAGCAATTCCAATCATTAAAATGATTATAATTATTGGATTAGTTATTGTGTAGTTGGTGCTATAGCTGTTTGTGCGTGTTTATTTTCGTGCACAGTAGTGACAGCTTGGTGCTGTTGCTGTCGAAAGAAAAGTAAGTTGAAAATTATTAATTTAATATTTATTTTAAATTAAATTAATTTGTAGAATGTGAAGATTCTAATTGTGAAGACCAAAATTGTGGGGGCCATAATGGGGGAGGTCATAATGGTGGTGGAGGTCATAATGGTGGTAGAGGCCATAATTGTGGAAGTCATAATGGTGGTGGCCATAGTTGTGGAGGTCATAAATGCGGAAGCAATAATTGTAAAGACCATACATGTGGTTGTCAAATGCAGCCAATTGGCAATCCTCCTAGCTATTGTGAAGTTAATGAAAAATTGTTAAAACACTGAAAAAAACTGAGTGCGATGGTAAATTGGACATTGAAATATTAAAAGTAAATATTAAGCTGTATCCAGATATGATTTAGAGTCGTTATTTTTACGCCGAGAGGTTTGCATATTACAAATTTAACAAAATTTAACAAAATTAAGGTGCACTGGATTTTAATAATTATTATTGAATTGCCGAAAAAGATGGAACTTTACTAACGCATATCATGACCTTGGAGCGGTTTGAGGTTTGGATCATATCTGGATACAGCTTTAATTTAAAGTATACAATAATAGTAATAATAATATTTATTAGTGTTACTGTATACAAGATATTTACACATGTCTGACAGAATCTACATACATATACAAATTACAAATTTTCTATATTAGACATATTTAAAAAAAAAATCGCTATTTGAATAAAGAACAAATTTAATATGATTATAATCATTTTTTATGATTTTCTTTTATTTATATTGTTATGTATTCAAGATGGATTGAAATATAAGAAGTAGAGTGGTCATAAGTATATTTATATATTTTAATTATCTTATAATAGAAAAATGTTAAATATTTCATTTTTATTTTTTTAAATCAAATTTATTTAAGATAAGATTTCAATTATTCAAACTAGTGATAATCTGAATGATGATCACATATTGTTTTTGTTTAGTTCTAATCATCACGTTATCATGTGAGATTTTTAATTAAAATGTTATATTTGTGATTTTTTAAATTCAACGATTTTTATTAAATTTTAATCTTTGATATTTAATATGTTACAAAAATATAAAAATACTTTTGAATTTCAACGAGTGAAACACACACTTGCTGAAACTATCACATTGAAGACAAGATTTAAGCAGTCTGTGAACATAGACCTTGAATATTTGTGGCTTATAAGTTTCAGGAAATACTGATTTTGGAAGTTTATTTCATGTGTCTACAGTACGGTTAAAAAAAAAAATCTTTTCAAATTTTTTTAGCAAAGCCTTGTGTGGCGTCTCGCTGACGGTAGCTCGTATGCTCGGGGCAGGTCGGGGTTCGAATTAAAAACGGTAGTTGGACGCCAATTGTTTTTTATTATCTCCGAGTTTAATTTTAAAATTTATAAAAAAACAATAAAAAAGATGTTATAGAATTAATAATATAAAAAAAAAATATCGCCATCACCAGCTGGTAATTTACACCGAAATAACTTAGTTACTTAATAAACTTAACATACACGATATATTGATTATTGAAAAAAATAAAAACTAAAGATAATTATAAAAATATACGACTTATCCTGGTCCTTTGTGACGGGCTTCGTCCTTCTTGATTTCCCTGGCGGTGTTTTTAATTATTTGGACATCTTGCCGGGATTATTTAAATTCACCACTGCGAACATTTATTGGTGGTCATCTCGCATGGAATATTTTAGATACGACAGTACAATCCACGTGTGCTGGATAGTCCGATGGATATTTTGTCATACGGTAGATAAGTCGGTAAGAAAGAGTCAATTATTTCAATTGACTCTCGATATTCGAGTAAATTTTAATTTACTATTGGGCAGTACTTAAGCAACGTATATATATATGTTTAACGCGTGCTCGCGTTGAACGCTCGATACGAAAAGACCCGCTCCTCGAAACGCCTCGCGGAATTTTTGCGATTCAATTTTTTACAATCGTGAAATAAAAACAATTTAGAACAAATAAATTTTAATATACGGCGTATTGCAAAAAACAAAACATACGCTAACGTAAATATTATTCATGCGTTATATTTATTCTAAATTACTCACTAAGTAAACTGGAACGTTATACTTGTACTACGAGTAAGTATTTGTTTAGATGGCAATTTGGCTTGTATTTTGTTTGAACAATGTCCAAAGGAAATATTTGTAATATAACGCCGGTATTGTGAAGTAATAATTGAATTGGCAATTATTCAAATTTTTGAATACAGTTTAGAAGAGATTGTGTAGTTTTTGATGTTCATCTTAATATTTGGAAACAATATTCAATACAAGGACAAATATAAGTTATGTATATGCAAAACTGTTTACATTTATTAGGAAATTATAGTTTTTTAAATACTTTTAAAGTATATTATAGATGCTAATGATTTTTACCTAGAAATTTCAAGACATTTTGTATAATTTGTGGATACGATTGTTATTATTTGCAAACTATAAATAGAAGTATTAGTTAGTTAGAAGTTAATGTAAATCAATCTGTGAGAGAGCTAGAAACCATCAATTTTAACTATTCTTTTTTTATCAAGAAATTGTATTGCTATTATAACCAATGCCCAGAATTTTGTACGTTGTCAGTCTTAACATATGCTTGTTGTTTGTGGAAGTAGGCACAAACTTATTGGTCAGCAACTGAATGTTTAAAATGGTAATTAGAATCTACCAGATTAAAGTGATCTGAATCTTTATTGTTTACTTAGGTTTCAGTCATAAAGAGGACATGTTTAAGATGCTGATGAACAAAATTAACTTTTAGGTCAATGTTAAATTGATTAAATTGGTTAGTGCAGATGAGGCCTAGTTTGGCCAGTTTAATATTATCATTTATGTCCGAAAATAATGTTGTCGCATATTTGGGACTAAGTGTCTTCACTGGAGGTGGTTTTTCTACCGGTATAGTGTATATCTTTTGCTAAGTTATTAACAGATGGACCCTGTTCTTTTGACTTTATCTGACCACCTCAGCGTTGGTCACTCAAGGGTATTGCTCTGCTAACGATATGGCAGCAATACCGTCTGGTGTTGGCACAATTTAAGTCAATATACTACAAATGCAATAATTGCTTAGTCCATTAACCAGAACACTAATATTGATGAGATCAGGTTGTTTATATCAAATATGAATTAAGTTTATTATATAATTTAACATTAGTTCTAAACTCAATAGTTAAAGAAGTAATAAAATTTCTAAAAAATTGGGACGCAAGGGATGGTTATGCTAATCCAAATGACAACCTTATTTACATTAGTATGCAGAAGGCAACTGGAGACATTTGCATTAAAAGTTCAAGTCGGTATTCTAAGGTAATTTAACATGACTACAAAAATAAAAACTGTAACACTAAAAAAAGAATAACATCTAAACTAAAAATTGTTGGTAAACTGAACATTCAGAGCCTACACCAGCCGGGCAAAATTAACTAGGTTATTTAAGAAATAAACAGACTGAAGATAAAAAAGCATATCACGTTTTATCAGATCAGGTCAAGTAACTTTCAAAGTCTACAAGACATGGCAAATGTGGTAGACTAAGGTGGTTCAACTGACGATGAAAATTATGGACCAATAATTTACTTGCTTTACTATACAAGCTGCTAACAAAACTATTTACAAAAAGCTTAGATAGAACTTTTTATTTGTATTAATCTATTCAGGCAGTCCGCAAGTTGGTAAAGAAATTTATTGAATATAACGATTATCAGAAGACATTTGACCTTTTCTTTTCTTCTTTACAATACTGTGCGTTTTGCAGCTATTTTACATCGGAGACTACTTTTTTGAAATTTTAAATACCACGATGGATAAAGAGCAAGTTAATTTTTAGTCATATTTTGGGCATAGAACCTTGGACTGTTAACTGAGCTATCACACCAATGAGGTATGGGCAGTACTGGAAGCCATGAACAAAGCAAGAGTTATTTAGATTTTATAGACCATATTTATAAAAATGCATTGTACCAAGTTATAATCGAAGACGTACAAACAAAACTATATTCAAAAAGCAAGGCACTACAACACTATTTTTCTAAAACTATTTGCTTTGTCACTTTTTCTTCTTTTTCTACACAGCCATCATTTATCCACTCCTGGATGTGGGCTTCCTCCAAAAATTTCTACGTTTTCCTATTTGCTGTAGTTTGAATCAAGTTTTTTTATGCGATATTTTGGATATCATCTCGCCATCTTTTCTGGGGTCTGCCAGCACTTTGTTTAGTTCCTCTCGAACGCCAAGTTGAGAACCTCATTGTCCATCTGTCCGGGTCCTGCTTTGCTATGTGGCTAGCCTATTGCCACTTCAGCTGCGCCACCTTAATAATTTTTTTTTATTTTCTTATTTCGAACTCTGTCTCTTAAAGTAATTCCTAGCATAGACCTCTCCATTGCTCTCTTTGTGGTTTTCAGTTAGCTAGATTTTTTTTGGGTCATGGACATTGTCTCGAGACCGTAAGTGAGCACTGGCATCACGCATAATTTGAATACCTTCCTTTTGAGGTTTATAGGGAACTCTTTGGATTTGAGGATATGGCTTAATTTACCGAAAACCGCCCAAGAAACCTATTATTTTTTAGATTTCGGAAATCTGATTTTTTTATCAAGTTGAATTTTATGGCCAAGATAAATGTATGTAGATACTTGTTTAATGGATTGATTATTAATTGTTATCTGGGTTTATGACTTTGGTTTTTGACAGGTTTATTTCAAGTCCGATTTTTACTGACTCTTAATGGAGTTCCTGAATGCTCTTAAGTTCTTCTGCAGTGCTGCCGATGAGAACAATATTGTCTGCAAATCGCAAATGATTGAGGCGTGCTCCGTCGATATTTATTCCTTTTTTATGCCTGTTTAAGGTTTTGTAGACATTCTCCAAGACTAATGTGAAAATTTTTGGAGAAATTGTATCTCTTTGCCGCACTCCTCTTTTTATTGGGATATTATCTGTGTTTGAATGTTTCTCAATTTTAACTTGGATGGTTGCGTTTTCGTAGGTCTTTTTGATAAGATTTTAGTATTTTGAGTCGATTCTCGCATTGTTTAAGGATCTTAGTATTTCCCACGTTTCGACGGAGTCAAAAGCTTTTTTTAAATCCACAAAGGCTATGTGCATTGTTATATTATACCCAGTGCTTTTTTTATGAGAGTACGAAATGTCTGCAAGTCTATAGTCCCAAATCTTTTGCGGAATCCCGCTTGTTTGCATGGTTGGTATAAGTCCATTTTGTAAGTTAATCGGTTTGTTACAATTTTTGTTAGTAGCTTGTATAAATGTAACAGCAAGCTGATAGGACGGTAATTTTCGATGTTGTTTTTGTCACCTTTTTAGTATAGCAGAATTACTTTGGCATTTTGTCATTTGTTTAGGATTTTTCATTCCATTATACATTTGTTTCGTAGAATTTGTACACTTTGATCATTTTGCAGGCACTATAGGACGTTTTTAAAACTTACGTTAGTAACAAAAAGATTTGTGTGTGTAGATAGAAAACATCTGAATCATCTCTCTTTTTGCAGACGATGTTGTACTTGTGAGCTAAAATACAATTGAATTTACGGAATTGTTAAACAAACTTAAACAAGCTTTCTAGGACGTTGGTCTAAAAATGAATTTCTAGAATTACCATACTTTCTTTCGATAATACCTAAATAACACTACTTAACCATTCCTTATAAAACTTTGAACAATATGTTTGTTTGAGACATAACAATAACCTGTAGTATTCCAATTCAAAACTATATCATAAAAAACGTCAGTACAAATTAACGAATACTTGGGTATCTCCTGCTTTTTGTATTCACGCACAGAAGCAAAATCCATGAATGTTTGTATAGTTTTCTAAAAACAATCAGAACCACTCTGGTCAAAAATTATTCATATTTTTGTTTGAAAACGTCAACGAGAGTATAATAATTCAATTACTGCATATCTTAACTGAATAGGGTTCCAGTTCTATTGTAGGATTTCATTTTTAAGTTTTTTTTTCTTCTGGTACCTTGTAACATTTGATACACGTGTAAAGTGTACCATCTTTAATTTTTTTAGAGGGTTGCATTAAAGATTGTTTTTTTAAATTGAAACTTGTTTTTTTGTTTAAAAAATTTGCAAATAAAGATGGATGGTTGTTTAAAAATAATAGACATTGGTATATGTACCATCTAAATACTGTTTGAATAGGCACCTGTTGAAGTACCGAATATATTGCAGCTGTAAGTGTTTCAGTCCAAAATGAGCCAAATCAATAAATTCCACGCCGTTCACAGAAATTGGGAGACTTTTAGTCTACATTGTGTCAAATTTTGTATAAAGACCTTAGCCTACAACCTTACAAGATCAAATTAATTCAAGAACTGAAGCTTCTTGATTTTTTGAAGCGACAAAAACTTTTCCGATTGGGCTTTGCAAAAATTTAAAGAAAATTCTGAATTTTATAAAAAAATATTTTTAGCGATGAAGCTTATTTTTGGTTTAATGGTTTTGTCAACAAACAAAATTGCGTTATTGGACAGTAACAAACTCACATGTGTTTAAAGAAACTGCATTGCATCCACAAAAAGTGATTGTATGGTGTGGGTTTTATGCCGGAGGCGTGAATGGACCTTATTTTTATGTGAATTAAAATATTTGCTATGTTACGGGTAATATGACAACTATTTTTGGCCAGAATTAGATGGGTTTGACATCAGTGATATGTGGTTTTAACAAGATGGCGCCACTTGTCACACAGCTGGTCAAGATCTAATAAAGAGAAAGTTTAGCAATCGTGTAATTTTATGAAAGGACCGGATTTTTTTTTATTGGGTCACGTTAAGTTGTTGGTTTATGCCAACAAGCCATCAACTGTAAAGGAACTCAAGAATAATATCAAATTGCTAAAGTTCCGTCCGATATGTGTAGAAGAGTATTCAAAAAATGGCTCCAAAGAATTGATCGTTGGCATTGTGCTCGTGGTGGTCATATAAACGAGATTGTATTCCATACTTAAATGTAACTTGTACTACACCTGGAATAAACTTCAGCCCGATATCTCAATTATTCTGTGTTTTACTTACAATATAAAATTGTTATGTCCTTATTGAAAAACTCAATGATTGCTGTCAATTTATTTATTTGTTTATTTATTTACTTACTAGTCAACGGAAGCCATTACAAAATAAGTATATATTTACAATTTAAAAAACATAAATTAAACATAAAACAACTAATATTAAAAATAAAAATAAAACTTAAATAGTTAGAAAATATAAAAAAAGTCACGTATGGGTGACAAGTGCACGTCGCAGGGTATTAAAAGAATCTTAAAAAAAAATCTACTTTAACTTCGTTGGCATGCCGCAAAATACGTGTAGATGCAGAGTGCACCGCATAATCAGTGCGTTTGAATGGTATATGAAATAAATAGTCATTGCGTAAAACTCGAGTTGGGACATAAATACCTATAGAGCTGAGCAAGTCAGGACAGTCAATAATCCCACGAAGAACTTTAAAAACTAGTGTCACGTCAAAATTAAAACGTCTTTTTTCAGAACTGGTCATGTTAAATGTAGAGAGCAGTTGCAATGTTGCATTTATACGCCAAAAACGAACAAACTTTTTTTGAATCTGTTCAATTTTTCCTTTATTGACGGTGGTGTATGGTGACCACACATTGGAAGAATACTCGAGATGGAGACGTACTAGAGCGTTGTAAAGGATAATTAAAGTACGATGGTCACAAAACTCCTTAGAGTTACGCTTGACAAACCCTAAAAGTTGATAAGCTTTAGCCACAACAGTATCGATATGTAGTGTAAATGAAAGGCTTGAATCAAACGTAATGCCTAAATTACGAATAGTGTTAACTCTTAACAACATTACATTCATGAGAGAGTAACCATACATCACCGTAGACTGACGTCTAGAAAATGTCATCACTTTGCATTTATTTAAATTAAGTAGTAAGTTATTAGGCTGACACCAACTAGAAAAAATCTGTACTTCTTCATTAAGTAGTACAGCATCATCTAAAGACTGAATTTTTATAAAGATTTTTATATCGTCCGCAAATAATAAACAACGCGCATTAGAAAAACAATGTACCACATTATTGATAAAGATATTGAACAGTAAAGGTCCAAGATGTGACCCCCTGTGGAACACCCGACGTAACATCAATATTACGAGAAACGCACTGACCAATGAGCACAAATTGAAATCTGTTAGATAAATAGGATTGAATCTACAGTAACAAGGTGCCATTAACTCCAATACCACGTAGTTTCATAATTAGTATCTTGTGGTTAACGGTATTAAAAGATTTTGAAAAGTCAGTGTAAACTGAATCTACCTGGAATCTGTTTTTGAGCGCATCTGTTATATAAGATTCATACAACAAATGGTTGGAAGATGTCGATTTGCCAGTTTGAAAACCGTGTTGATTGAGAGCAGTTTTAGATTGTAGAATGGCAGTCAATTGACAGGTAACTAACTTTTCAAAAACTTTGGAATAACTGATAAAATAGATGTATGTAGGTCTATAGTTTGTTACATCATTTATAGCACCTGACTTATGAATCGGAGTGACATAAGCTTGTTTCCAGCAAGTAGGAAAAGTACCCATAACCAGAGATAAGTTAAATGAAAGCCATAAGGGCCGACAAAGGGCAAACGCACATTTGTTGAGAAAGAAAGCCGGTAATCTATCAAGCCCTGGACAGTAATTGTGTTTTAATAGTGATAGTTCGTTGACAACTTCAGATATTTTTAAAACAAGATGCGATTCATTTATATGGGTGGGAACAGATGGTGGAGAATATGTGCTGTGTGGACTCATAGATGCCGTCAGCGGACTGTAAACTGACCCAAAAAAATCAGCAAAGAGATTTACAATGCCATCAGTAGTGTCAATTTGAGAATTACCATTTGTGAAAGTAGATGGTATTTGATTACTGTTACGTTTAGATTTGACGTACTCCCAAAAAGCTTTATGATTAAATTTAATCAAATCTTCTACTTTCTTAATGTGATTAGAATAACACGTATTAGCCAATTGCTTACACTTATCACGTATTGAACTAAATTTGTTGTAGTCAGCTGCTGATCTAGTCAGCACATATGCTTTGTGTAACTTTTTTTTAGAAAACACAAGGTCTTTTAGCTCTCTAGGTCAATTGTGTCAAAAAGTAATGAATAAAAACGGTGACATGCTTTATCAATATTACAATCGACAAACATGTTATTCCACCTGGTGTTAAAAAACATCATTTAAGGAAACATAGTCAGCATCTTTGAAATTATATTGCATCACATTATCTTCTCCACACTATACGTTGTCAGGTGTATCCTGTAAAGAGTCAAGTTTTAAAACTACATCTAAAGCAGGATGTTGAAGATCGCATGGTACAATAGGAAACAGCGATTCTGTAAGACTCAAGTTTAAAGAAAATGCCAAAAACGCAAACAATAAATCTAGCAAAACCAAATTTATGTTTAGTATGTAGTTCAATTGATGCGAATTAATATACCCAAACGTGTTAGCAACTAAAGTACCTTTAGGACAAGTGGATTCTAAAACTTGATGATTCCTTCCTACAATCGGATATTGTGGCTGGGAAATGCTGATAGCGCTTTTTTTGTTCTTACACCAAATTCATCATTAATAAACAACGTTTGTAGCAAGTTGTAATCGCCAATAATATAAACAGTGTTGCATTCACTAATTAATTCTACACTTTTACAGTGACGTTGGTAGGTAGAATATAAACAGTACCTAAAACTATTTTCATACTGCCGATATCAACACAAACATACAATTCCTCAAAGACAGAGCAATGACTAAATATTTCATATGAATGGTACTTATTGGACACGGCAATAAGTACGCCTCCGCCACGTAATTTTGATGTTGTAATATGGTTACGGTCACACCTGTACACTTTATAATTAAAAAATCCTAGTTCTAAGTCTGTAATAGAGCTTATAAGCCACGTTTCACTAAGAATAAAACTATCATGCTCCATTAATAGTATATTGGCATTTAAAGTAAACAATTTTGTGCGTAATCCGCGCACATTTTGATAAAATATTCTCACATTTTTTAACTCGGTACAGTCGGAAGTCATATCTAAGGCACGTGCAGACGAGGTCGATGAAGATAGACGTTGAGAAGACGCTACATCGATGTCGAAGGTTTGATGTTGTTGTTGATAAAAAATCAGTTTTTGGCAGTTTATGTTGGCGGCGGCGATTAGTAAATAAACGTACAGATACTCCTTTAGGCCATTTTTTTGCGTTTAATATACAATCATCATCTACGTTGTTAACATCAGCAACAATACCAACTTTAAAAGAACAATAAATGTTATTGTATGTAAGTGGAATGCAGGGAAGGTCGCTTATTCCCATATTAAGTTCAACATACTTCTTAATATCTTCAACACTGGTAGAAGGAGCACAGTTATTAATATGATAAAAAGTGCGTCGTTTAGCCGCTTGTATGCCTTGAATTTCGGCAGTCCCACGTACAATAGTTGGTTGTGTTTAAGTTTTGGTTTTACTTTTTGTCATCACAGTTTTGATTTGGGAAGTAGGCTTTGCAATAGGTTTTATAACTCTGGTTGTCGTAGAGTTGGTAGCTGCTGCGTCAATTGCAATAGTTGGTCGATATGTGGTGGTATCATTAGTTTGGATTTTATCAGATGGAGTCTTTGACGGCAAGGCCGTCGATTTAGTTACTGTAAGCTCTGGTAAGTGTTTAAATATAGAATTAAGTTTGGAAGAAATCAATTTATTACTATCAGTAATTAACTTCTCAAGAGTCATTGAAACTAGTTCCAAAATACATGCAATTTGATCAAGGGTTTTTTGAAAAAAAATGTATACAAGAATGGAGAGGAATTACATAAATTTTTCTGGTCAAAAGACATTATTTTGTTACAAAACTAACAGCTAGATGTAGTAAATCAAATTATTATTTCTTTTATAAATCATTGCATGGATATATTTTCTTTTTTTCTTCAAATCCTAATTTTTTGGTTTTGCTGCTTACCTCTAGTATTTTTGCTTAGTTTTGTATATTCTAGAACTAGAACTGACTTTAAAAATGTTACTTCTATTAGAAATTAAGAGCGCCATACTTGTAGTGAAGTAATTCTGAACCTTGTCCCAAAATAAAGTCAGGCCACTTCATTTTTAGAATAGCGATATTAATTAGCCGTTCAGATTGTCTGATTTTACATTGCCAGATTTTTAGTTGCGGATTTTTTAAAAATTCCTTACTTATCTCAACAATCATCAAATACTTAAAAATTTAAATATATCACTCCATAAAAAATCAAACGATAGATAATGCACCTTTGGAGAGTTTTATAAACAACTTTTGCAGAAAAATGTATCATACGATAATTAATATTTATTGATAGCACTTTGTTTATCTTTACGGATATTATTTTCTAAAGTATTTTGGTTTTATTTTGTCTATTGCTGGATATTCATTTTTTTCTAGTTTTTGCATTTTTTGACTTCATCTTCTCATCTTGTGTGTGATCTCCTGTTACATTTTTTGTTGTTTTGTAGTTCTCTAACATCTTCAATCTTTGTAATTTTTTGGTATTTGTAATCTTGTTCCTTATAAATATCAATATTTACTTTTAGCCTCGCTTTTAGTTATTGTATATTTTGGAAAGAAGGATATCTTTGTCTTATTTGTTGAACAGTATTTACAAAACCTATTTAAGACATACATACTTTGCAACACTTTTAAAAGCTGCAGATTTCTTATCTTATAGAAAAATTGCTATTGTTCAAAAAAAGTACAAAACAAATTCTAACTATCATTACTGACTAATTGGAAATAGTAACATTAAAACATATAACAAAAAAAAAATCTTCAAATTATTAATAATTTGAGAATTATAATTTACAACTAAATCTCAACAGAAGCATTCTGTTGATAAATTTTGGAATCAGAGCAATATTTTCAAGTATAATCAATCATTAAAAGTGTTTTTAAGTTGTTGACATTAAAGTAATTCCAAAACATCAACTTTGAAATTAAATTTAAAAAATTCTAAGAAAATAGATTAAATGGGGGTTTTCTATGAATTTAATCTGTCGCAATCAGTAGATAACAATTTTTTAAAATTAATATATGTATGTATTAAATTTTATTATTATATACACAGTAGTGCAAAAAGTTTTCACAAAGCAAGATGTATCAATTTGAAATTGAACTATTTTTAAGGCTTTAAGGCTCAAAGCTGTATTTATAATTAAATATGATAAAGTGTTTAGAACAAATTTCTATTTTGTTCAGTTTGAGATAAGATAAGAATCTATTGACATGTCTATTGACGATTAATAATTATTAAAATGATGCCAATGGAATTAATTTATCTATGTGTGTTCTTCGCGGGCATTTTAATGGGATTATTTGTGGTAAGTACTGCTACTATATACTAATAATATATTTTGTTTAATTTTAAACAGTTCTGCGTAGTGAACCAGTGTATAAAATCTGCAAACAAAAAGAAGCCTAATAATAAAGAAAAGCAGAATGATGAAACAAAAATTAAGGAAAAGTTAATTGAACTTAAAGACATGCAAAATGGTAAGAATTTTGGTTTTATTATAATAAGTTTGATAATCATAAATATTTTTGTGATTCCTTTATAATACTTTTCTAATGTTTTTATTGTCTAATCAATCAAAAGATAATGGTTTTAGAATTTATCTTTGTTTTGTTATTTTTCTTACTTTTTCGTAAGGAATTCAATTGTTTTGGAGGCTAATTAAGAAACAACTTAGTATACAATTGTAATTATGGCATATATTGTATGTTAATTTTTTTTATCTTAATTGTGTTATATCTAATTAATTTAATATCAGTTAAACCAAATGACTTTTGAATTACGAACGGTTGAGTCTTAGTATTAATTTTCCCAATATTTTTTTGTGAGTTTTGTTCTATATTTAATACTTGTTTCTATTTCTAAAATATTTGGGCCTTATTATCAGTTTTGTCAGTGTTTTTTTTTGAAAGATTATAGGGTCACTAGCGTAGCATTCTTACTTGTTTTGATGGTACTTTGATGTTCATTGTTGATTAAAGACGAATTTATCTTGATTTTGTAGTAGGATGAACTAAACTACTATTGAGTTAAGAAATTTTAGTGTAAATTATAAAAAAATTATATTTGTGGTTTTTTTAAGTCAATCAAGTTTCTTTAGCCAAAAATTTTTAAAGTGTTTTAACCAATTATGGAATCATCGAAACAAAATTCTATTTATCAAAATTCTTTAAAAAATTTATATTTCTATTGATCGTAAACTCTAATAAAAAAGTTGATACATTTAGAAATGGCCGCCATTAAAATCAATTTCAGTTTTTACCCTAAAAATAAAAAATGGAATTGTTTGAAAAAATAATTAACGCATCAATTCATTAGATAACATGCTTCTGAAGATAATGAAATTTGTTTGAAGTTTCTACTGCCAACCGTTCTTGTGTTTGACCACCGGTTTTGATTAAAGTTATTTTTCTTACTAATTTCTGTACGGAAAACTCATACAATGGTTTACGGGCAACAATTTGATATAGCGAATTGTGCATTTTTTTTTTCGAATGAGATTATGCACAAATTTCTATTTCAAAAACTGTGGAAAGAGTATGTTTTTGCGTGACACTACTTTTACCCAAAAATTGCATTTTTTTTAAATCTTGTATGAAATGCCTGTACAAATTTCCAATAATTAAACAAATAGTTTTTAGACAAAGAATGTATCTTTTATTTGAGATTAAATGCGTTTTTTGCGTGGCCGGGTTAACCAATAACGTAATTTCAAAATGTATTCTTAATGGCTACATTTGGAACGTCATTGTTCAAAAACAAAAAAAAAATGAGTTTTTGATAAAAGAAACAGATTTTGGATAGGGATTTTTAATTTTTTAAATGAAGCAAGGTTAAATCTGAAATCTTTTAAACTGTTTTGATTAAAGAAACACGCATATTTTAACTGAAATTTTTTTGTCATTGGAGAAACAAAATAGAAAGATATGAAAAAGAAAATTATAACAACGTTTGGCGTAAGGATTTATACTTGATTGAGAGCTTTGGGATAGACTTATTAATATATGAAAACCTACTACATTTCCAAGTTGGCTACCAACAAAACCACTTTGAAAATTTACAACTACGCCACATCTAAGATGTAGTTACTACTACTAAATGTAATTATAAAAAAACATTTTGGTTTATTTTTTACTTTTCTGCGAACAGAATTACTTAGGTTTGTATCGGTTAGCATTTTTTTTATCAGTGTCCTTATTTCCGTTTAAAACTAGTTGGTATGTTGCTGCCCAACTTTTTCTAATCCCTAATTTTTGCAGCTTGGTTTGCTTGACTTAATTTAATCAGATGTTTAAGATAGACATACTTGTTTACTGAATTTATAATAATAATCATTGTCTTGTAGAAATTTATATTTAGACCCACTTAGTTTGAAACTATATTCACCTGCTCTAGCATATCTATTTGTTTTTTTTTTTTTTAAATGATTACAACTATATTATCAGCAAACCTTAAGTGATTTTGTATTTTTTGTTTATGTTTAGGCTTCTGCCTTCCTTCCTGATAAGTTTTTGAAATTATTAGGGCTAAGAAAAGTAGCTCGGTTGACATTATATCTCTCTGTTGGACTTTATTTATTCTGATTTTATCTGTGGCTGAGTTCTTGTTTGTTTTTACAAAAAACGTGGCATTTTTGTAAATATGGTTTAGTAGATTGCTCGAATCTATTCTAGCATTTTTTATAGCAGTAAATATTGCTCACAGTTTGACCAAGTCAAAACTTTTTTTAAAATGCCAAGTTTAAGGGATTGTTGTACTTTATGCATTTCTCTATTAGTGTACGGATAGTTGGTATGTGGTCTGATGTGCTATTGCCTTTTCCAAATGTTTGCTCAGGTGGCTGATAGAAGTTTATTAATGGTGTGATAAAGGCTTATTGATCTGTAGTTTTTATGTTTGTATTGTCATTTTTTTGTGCAATAGGATTACTTGTGCACTTTGCCAGGTGTTATTATTTTTTGCATTTTTTGCATTTAGTTTACTAGGAACACAATGTTTTACTAGAATCCAAAAAAGTTTTAATCGAATTTATACCTAAAACCCATATTAGCTATTGAATAACAGTAAATTGCTTTCTGTATAATGGAGAGAAGTAATATGGTTTATAGTTCTTCTTTTTTGTTGCTATTTTTGTGGATGTGAATGACCAAAATTTGTTTTAGCAAGTGTCTATAGTTTGCAATGCAGTTCTCAATAAATTTGTTTCATTGTTCAGAACAAAATTCTTTAGATATACAGACTACGAATTGTCATTGAGAACTTTGGAAACTTCTATTTCAGTACATTTTTTGAAAAAGCTTAACGATTTAATCAAATGTCTCTCAGGTATTTTTTTTATAATTTATCTCTTTGCAAATCTTGTAGGTCTTGCTGTTTCACAAAGTATGGTTTGTTGATCTTGTTTTCCAGTAGTGCGACTTGGTGCAACACGTGTCCAAATTGTTCCATCAGAGCTTAGTTTATTACCTTCTACATCTGCCTCTTAAGTTGAAAAATCTCAATATTTTAAATTGTTTCTTGTGCACTTGCTTTGATTTAATTTGTTTGCCTTTTTGTAACTATTGAAGCTTAGCTTGTATATAAAAAATATAAAGTCTTTACATGGTAAATAAAAGTAAGCATTTGTATTGTAATACTCATGCGGCATTTTGGAAGACGGAGTTTCTCTTCTTCTTATGCAAATTATTAATTTCCAGGATTGTTTTTAAAATTATCACACTCATTGAGTCTATGTGGGGAGTACCGTATTCTTCATCACGTTTAGACTCAATTTCTAAGACTATGTGACTGAATGGCGTATTCTTCATGGTTGGACTCGTTTTCTGAGTCTGATGCAGATTGCTCACTACCAGAACTGATAGGTGACATATTTTCTAAATATTCTAATAATTCTTTATTGGTGAGTCTCAGAAACAGAACAAAAATGACAAAACCCCTAACACTACAAGGCACTGAGAACGACTGAACATGAAAACCAAATGTTGAATATTGCAATTGTCAAATGACAAGCGTTGGTATTTGTAGGTAAAACTACAGAAGTACCTTTGTGTAAAATTGTTGAATGTCATAAAATTACAAAATAATTATTTGAATATATAGCATTTATGAAACAATAAAAATATAAAATTGTCAATTGACTTCCTTTGTTACTTCTAGTGTTAACTAGAACGTTGTTGGCAAAAAAATTATAAGTATTTTTGAAATTTTGAGAAGTTTTATAAATATTTTGAAATTTACAAACTAATTTTTATTTTTTTAATTTACCTTAACAAAGATAGTTTTTAAGTTTTTATTTAATTAGAACGTCATGTTGGAAATATATATCTTGTTTTGATATTGTTGACAAATCAATTTTATTGTCAACTTTTTGAGAAAGTGTCAGTTACACACTTTCTCAAAAAGTTGACAATCTGACATATAAAATGCTAACTAAATGCTTTTTTTCAATTATTATTTTTAATGTTGACTTGAGATCATAAAAATGTCAACGTTTGTTTTTTTTTGTGAATTATGTTTGAATTGGAATACTGAGGCAAACAGAAATGAAAATCCAATTCAAAAGATAAATACTAACCGCATTCTTTGTTTGTTTGATTTAAATCATAGACTCAGCTTTTGAAGGGCAGCTTAACATTTTTAAGTAATAAAATCTAAGATACTGCGTACGTTACATAATGATAGAAGAAAAGTTTATTATTTGCAACCTATTCCTTAGAGATCTGGAAAAAAATGGATTAGTTTTTTACTTTTAAATACTAATTCAGATTGTTTGCATACAATTCTGTGGGCTGGCAAAGTGAAAACTAGAATTTTTAATTACTACAATCTTACAAAACACGGCCACTTTTTTTTTTATGTGTTTATTGTATGTTTATTAATAGTTTAAGATAGTTAAATACAAATTATCTAAAAATTAAATGGTGGTGGCCGTTACTATGTGACAGTTGATTTTAAGATAAATAAAACACATTTACTATGTATATCACAAATATATTTAAAAACAGTAACATGTTTCAACCTTCTACAAGGCCATCATCAGACGGGGATACAAACAATTATGAATATAAAAAGTGTACAGAGCGGTGGAAAATTATATAAATTTAAGAGCTTCTAACAAATTTAATATTTTATCTTTAGAACAGTTGTGAATGATTTTAACTTTATCAATAACTGGGAATAAGTGACAATTTTCTAAAATATGATTTGCAAAAGTACTATCTGAATGGAGTAATCTATAATCTTTTTAGAGCCTGTTTAATATACACATGTTTTGCCGAGGAGATTCTGAGAAATTTTGTTCTAGTTTTGACTCCTTACAAGAGTACCGGGAACACAGCATTTTATCAGTCTATTTTTAGTTTTGAGATACAGGTTATGTTTTTTTTAAGATTTTGTAAATGCTATTCTAACTTTCTATATTTCTAACTTTTATTTTAATTGAATAGTCTTATTTCTCATTCAGCAGACTGCTCAGATATTTAAATTTTTGTATTTTTTTTATTGTTTTGTTGTGCAGGAGTAATCTACTAGTGCCTAGGGTCTAGGATATTTTTACTGATGACCATAAATATTTTTTTTTGACGTTTTAATTGAGCTCATGTTGCTGATATTTTGTTTGAGAGATATTGTAACCTTTTTATGCTTCTGTTGCCAGCATATCTTATGTTGTTTATTAATTCACCAATAATTGTTATTTTTTGGCATCTATAAATATCTCCGAGTAATGGTTGAACATAAAACATATATTTCACTCTGACTCTACGTTGAATGGCTACTATCTCGGTTAGACTGGTTCTAAAATTATTTTTTTTAATTTTGTTGGGTGCACCCTCAAAAAGTTTACTTTATGCAAAAAAAGTAACCCATGCCAAATTTCTGCTTTTAAGAATCAAAAGAGAACACGTGTCGCACTACCTTTAAAGTTTTAAAAGTTACCTCACTTAAAAAAACATTATTAGAATGTCACAAATTTGACAAAATGAAAAAATACGTACAATACGTCATTTTAAAGGTTTTTTAAATTAAAAAAATATATCTATAGACCTAAACTTCAAATTCTAATAATTTTTTTTTAAATTTCATTTTTAAAATTTAAAATGTAATAAAAAAATGTTAATTTAAAAAAATAAATAAACAGAGTTTATTGATGTAAAGTTTTATGTGGAACCTAATTAGCAAGTACTCAATCGCTTTTTTGGTGACCGACACGTGTTGTTTTGAATCTTAAGTGCTGAAATTTGGAAGGACTTATTTTTTTGCATAAAGATCACTTTCTAAGAGTGCTCACACATAAATTGCACATTTTTTTTTTTTAAGAACCAGTCTAATTTTGGTTTTAATGTATGCACTCTGGTTTCAGTAGAGATTTTAAGCAATCCTAATTGTTATCATCGATGTTTGTCTTCCTGAAAGTGAAAGCTTTTTTATAATATCTGAAACATAGATATTACACTTTTTATCTTGACATTTCTTAAATATAACTTCTGTACAGTGATTCTCTTGTCTTCACATAATTTTAAATGTCGAATTGTGTATTGAACATTTATTTTTCACATTGGCTGTATAATTGATTGTGTATATATTTTTTTCTTTTTTGTGTTTAATTGCACTTCTTTGCATAATATTCTGGGTACAGAAGTACAAGTGTATGTTATGCTTTTTTTTAATTTTTAAAAAGTGTGTCAATTTATTACTGACAAACTTAACTTCTTTTGCGTTTTTTAAGGATCATTGTTGATCTAAAAGTTCTTTCTGCTTTGTTTACCTTCTTATGCTGATAAAAACTGTCGTGCAGTCTAACAATTTTATTTCTTTAATTAAAATTTTTGTTAAACTTTTTTTTCTATAATTTCTTGAAATTTTTACATCTATCCTATTTAGTTTCGTATATTTTGTTCTATTTACTTTCTTTTCTGTTTTTTATTAAGTTTTTGTCGTTTATCTATCTCTACTTTTTTCTATGGGCACTGCTGTTTCTCTTTAATCTTTTTTAATGTTTTTTTTTCTGAGCATTTCTATGTTATTTATTTGGTTATTTTACTTGCTGGGTTTTAGCATACTTATTAATTTTTTTAGTTTTTGGGTGTCCGCTGCCTATTTTTTTATCAGATTTTGTGATTTGATCTGCTTTAGAAGTGGTGTTTACCGATTGCACGCTGTTTTGATATTTTTTGTTTACCAAGACATACGCAATTTTTTTTTGGCATTGTCAGTATTGTTCTTTTGGGACTTCTAAGTATGCAAGGCGGAAGCTTAAAGACTATGTTTCTCACCACTAGTTGTTAATCTATGCAAAATTTCAGCATTTGATTTTCTGGTTCGTTTTTACTCTTGTCATTTCTTGACCAGATCTTTGTGTTTTTCCTGGAAAATCTTGGCATTAATATATTTTATTACAATCAGATTTTCTTTTTTTACATTATTAACTACTTTGTTTAGTTGCTCATAGAATTCTTTGATTTCTTGGTCATCTGCGGTTATCTGAAATATTTATATTTATAGGGGTTTCCTCTATTGTTACTAACATTATTTTTTATGGGTATAAAACTAAAAACTTTGTAAACCGCTTAGGAAACTAGTGTTTTACTTTTCAAGTTAGATAAAAGCAAAGTTATAATAATTCCTAAGCTTTATAAGTTTGCAATCTAAATAAAAATTAAAACAATTTAAAAAAAATTGTACATTATTACAGTTTGCAAACAAACGGTTTCTTGTTTATCTATCTATGGCAAATGTGCAAGCCTTTGCACAACAGTAAAATGCAATCAAACACGGAATTCTAAGGAACTCAAACCTGTGGTTTGAGAACCCACTAATAATAAGAGCGACTGGTACAACTGATGCAAATAAATGCAAATTTTATCTTCAAGTTCTAAAATTGACAATAACCTTTAATTTATATGACATCAGCAGTACGTACAAAAGAAATAAAATGTATCTCTTGTTGAATTCCTTAAAAAAAATATTTTGAACAAGTTTTTAGTGAATACCTCTCTTAAGTGCAGACAGACACTAACAACAGAAACTACAAAGCAATACAATAATCTGCCAACATTTATAAAAAGTCTTAATTACATACCATTTAAATTAAAAATAAAACACATGCTACTACACGACAAAATATAAATTAAATAAATAAAGAGAACAACTCAAACAAGCCATCAATACCAATAGCCTGAGACGGGAATAAATACCCACAAACCTCAGGACGATGAGAGAGGGACGAAACCATTTTTTATTTTATTTTATACATTAAATATATATATTCATTTTATCTTAATTTTAATTTGTGGCTAGACATAGTTATATAATTAATTTTTAGTTTAATGTACATATGTAATAATATTAATAATAAAATTCTTACTTACTAAAAAGTGTGTAATACAATAAACAGCAAAATTAGCTAGTGATGATGGGTCTTGTTACCACTGTGTATAATCATCTGGTCAAATCGGGTGTTAATCTCATGTCCGTCCGACTATTGCTTTGGTTGCAAAGTGATGGCTTTTGTAATCACATTTTTTAAATGAGTATGAAATTTTAGTTTGTGTCTTGTATGAGTCTCCGGTACTTTACTTTCTTTGTTATGCGGAGTGTAGTTTGATACATTTTTAGATTTTTAATTCTTTGGTTTTTGTCGTTGTTTTATAAAAGGTACGATTGCCATTTTGATTGGGTTCACTGGTCCCCTCTTCCTTGTTGCACTATTTTTTAACAGTATTCATTTTATTTTGCATCATGTTACATACAGTTCATCTACACTTTTTGCATACTAAGATACATAGATTATTGGCATAGCCTAGGGCACAAAAAAACATGTTATTAAATATCTGCAGTAGGTTTTTTTTTGACAAGTCACTACAGTAGAAGTGATTAACTTGAACTTGAGGTTTGAGACTTCTGTGTTTGTAAAACCTGGGAAGTGTGTTTGCAGTAGCTTCTGCAGAGTTTTTTTTTGCTTTTTTTGCATGATTTCTTTTTTTTTTTTTTTAATTCAATGTTTCCAATGCTATTTTTATTCGGAGTTTTCTAGAGCGAGAACATGTGAGTTTACTTAAGATGTCTTTACAGGCTAGTTCTGTACGAGGCCCAGTTACCAGTTTGTTTTGGTACAGTTTTTTAGAACTAGCACTTGCTTTGTCAAGCTCCATATTTGAACAAGTAATCTTGTTGGAGGTGTGTTTGACGATGCTTGGGCAAATTACCGTTAATCATAATGTTAATATCAGTTTATAAAATATATTTTAAACGATTTTTATTTCTTGGGTTGATGTTGATGCTCTCCCATGCAATGTGGTGTGAGACTTAGCGGTGTTTTAGACCCGCTACGTTTTTTTTTTAAGTATTTAAATCGAGATTAACTGAAAAAAAAATTATTAAGGAAGACCGAGGAAAACTTGAAGTGACGAAGTAAAAGATGAAGCGGAGAGAAATTAACATGGAAAGAAATCAAATAATTAACACAAACAGGAAAAAATGGAAAGACTGTATCAAATTAAATAATAATATTAAAACAAAAGTTATACACCGAAAGGTGGAAAGGTTTTTTTTTGGCGGAGGATCTTGCTGATTGTTGATCTGATCCGACAATAATCTTTTCCTGGATTTTTTTATTATAGTCATTTTTCTCGTTATCGTTTAGCAGTTTCTTCTTTTTTTTGGTTTTTTGAGGTTTGTTTTTATTTTGTTTAGGATAAGTCTTGCCCAAAGGGATATTTCGAAATACCTCAGGTGCATTTTTTTCTAAATCCTTATGTCTATTTTGGTTTGGTTTTGAGTTAACTAATTGTTAAATTTCGTTGTATATGTTGTTTTGCACTTCCAGCCTGTTTACTAAGGTAGCCGATTCTAATTGTAGTTTCAATACAAATCTCTCTTGGTAAGCTTACCTGCATATAACATTTTTATGGATCCTCTCACAAACTTATTAGTTATGACAAGAATAGACAATTTGGACATTTTTAAAACAGTATTTTGTAGTTTTCAACAGTTTTTAGCCGGATTTTGTTTTTTTTTATTATATTATAAGAGGAATTTGTCATTTCCGACCTTCCTTAAGTAGAATTTTACATTTTTAACATTTTATGACCAAATTTTGTAATAATATGTTCATACTTTATGGTTAAAAATTGCTGTTTTTGACATTCTATAATTAAAATTTTTAACCATATTTTGATATTTGATAGGAAGGTTTTGCTTTTTTGATTTTTTATAAATAGAATTTTGCACTTTTTAACAGTATTGTTATTGGTATTTCTAACATTATTTGATATTTTATAGTCGGATAGTGCTATTTTTTTAGAATAGATGAATATGTTTACATTTTTAGACAGTTTTGGACTAGATTTGGGTGCTTTTTGACAATATTTCAAGAATAGAATTTTGCATTTTTTGACCGTGTTTGGTTGAACACATTGTTTATATTTTATGGCCGGGTTTAGCTATTTTTGACATTTTATTAAAATAATTTTGCTTTTATATGCTGGATTTGAATTCTATCTAAAAAGATTTTAATCTTTTATATTGTAGTTAGTTAGTTTGATTTTATTTGAATAGAATTTTGCACTTTTTAACAGTTTATGGTCTGATTTTTGATATTTTTAACATTCTTTTGATATTTTTTAGCCGAATTTCGCAGTTTTTTAGATTTTATAAAAAAAATACCCTTTTCAACAGTTTATGGCCTGATTTTGGCGTTTTCTAACACTATTTTGATATTTTATCACCGTATTTGTTTATTTTCGATATTTTATGAGTCGAATTTTAGTACTTTCTAAGAATATTTTAATATGTTATAGCCGTTTTTCTTTTATTTTATGAAAATTTGTTTACTTTTCAATGGTTTGTGGCTATATTTTTCTGTCTTTTGACAATATTTTGATGTTCTAAGGCAAAGGCCGGATTTTAGAATTTTCAACTTTTTAACTATTTTTGGACGGATTTTGTTTTTGTTTTTTTTAATATTTTAAAATTTTATAACAGGACTTTTTTATTTTTGACTTTTTATTAATAGAGTTTTGCATTTTTTAATAGTTTATGAACGAATTAAAAAAAGTACAAAGTTTTTAATATTTTGCAAGGCTCAAAAGTCTTAGCTATATAGAGCATGTCAAAATTAATTACGAAGCTACACTTAATAAAAAAGTGTATTTAAATTAATGTACAGTAAATGCTTGTTACCATAATTGTTAATATTGAATATTTTAACTGTAATGACTCTGTTGATGATGTTGTTCCTGGAACTGTGTCCTTCTAGGCTGCTGGACTTGCAATAATTTTATTTAGTCTTAGGTCATCTTTACTGCTGTTTTGTTTAACGCACGGCGAAGGTTGTCTACGTGAACTTTAAAAGAAAAACAGTAAAGCTGTCTTTCTACCAATACCAAATATTTTTTTTTTAAATCGTGTATTCATTGACTAAAGTTTTTTTTTAAACAATTTAAAAGAAAAAATTTAATCTATTTTTATTTCAAAAAAATTAAAATAATGTAATTTAGCTGTTTACTATAACATATTGTTTAACGCAATGCCATATATTGTATTCTTAATAATTTATTTTTTACTATTTTTCTGTATTTCTTAAATTTTTTGAATTTAGTTTTATAATCTTACATGCAATATACAACTTTTTATTTTTAGATCAGTCTTTATACGATTCCGTACAACCAGCTCTTAAAAAAAATAGTGAGTATATCTCTATCTCAACTCAGAAGACAAAACTAATCAATAAAAGTTGTAGATTCCAGAAAAACTGTGATTTATGAAGAAATTGATGAAATAGGTTTACTAAAAAACAATAATAGTTTTACCAAAGAAGGATTAAATCATACATTTGTTCCAAAAGCAAACCCTAACATGTATACAACAAACGAATTAAGTGATGTAAATGAAGAAATAATGTATGATTCAGTACAGCAATCTAATTTACGGAAACCTAAAATCAAATTCCAATCAAATAATAGCTTATTGAATAATAAGAAAGAAGAACCAAAATTGTATAGATCGCAAATAATTCCAAATGTGAAAAGTGATTCTATGATTTCTGGAATAGATAAAGAAATGTTTAAAAAGAAACTTGATTATACTCTTACAATAAAAAAACCGATTACATAATTTTTATTTATTATTTTTATTATATCAATTAAAGATATTATTGAATAATGATTTAGTTCCGAATAGAGAAAGAAAAGAGAGTTGTAGATTAAATAATGTGTTTCTAATACAAAAACAAAATAAGTTGTAATGTTGAATAATATGAATTTAGTTTAAAATTAAAATGATGTTTAAAAATGTTATTTTTTTTGTTAAACGGTTTTCAGTTGGGGTGGTCTAAACATACATGTCGAGAATTGAACAAGCTCGCAGAACATTTATAACCATGCGAAATTTCTTTATAAGATCTGACCTAAGCTTGGAGTGAGGGTTCGCATGTTAAGATGCTACGTGTTTCCAGTGCTTTTGTACGGGTGCGAAAGCTGGACTATAAAACCCCGCTATGGAAAAAAAGATCGAAGCCTTTGAAATGTACTTGTACAGGCGTATACAGCGAATATCTTGGGTACAAAGAGTGACTAACGCTGATGTACTTATCCGTATGAAAAAGACAAAAGAACTTCTTTACACCATGATGAGAAGAAAGGCCGAATACCTGGGGCACATCATGAGAGGGAAGCGCTACGAACTTTTACGACTTATAATTGAGGGGAAGATACAGGGAAAAAGGTCGGTTGGAAGACGACAGAACTCATGGCTTTAAGACCTACGCCGCTGGTTCAACTGTACGACCACTGATGTCTTCCGAGCAGCCGTGTCAAAAACCATAATGGTCAATTGGATCGCCAACCTTCGAAAGGAGACGGCGTGAGAAGAAAAAACATACATGATTAATGTCAGCTGGTGACGTCACTGCGGAGCATCACATTGGTTCTAATTTATGTTCAGGAAGAAAATTATTTAATTTTTATTTAAAGTAATATGATGCAAGATTAATAAATTATAAATAAATATACAAAATATGTAGTTGTATTGTGAAACAAATAATCAAAATTGAGTCGGAGAACGACAAACAATACAAAACACTGGGGTAATATCTTATTACACTCTGTGTATAACTTAATAACTGAAATTACAAATGTAACAGATTGCAACACGAGGAGAAAAGCTGCATGCAAAAATCACGTCTGTCGCGTTAATCAAAGCCAATTACGTTTCCGCGATAATTCCCTCCAGAACTAAACATAATTCCAACCTTGTAACAACATACTTTTACAGTATCGCATTTTATCGCGTACCTTATATATCAAGCCTAAGCATGTCGCAGTCGGTGCCGGATTAAATAACCCATATAAATTATTTTTCCTGGAAACATTAATGTCGCTTGAAATTAGGACATTATTTATTTTTTCCAATGATTAATACACCCCTTCGGTGAGATTTATTAACTTTTCGTCATGCTCAAAGTATCTCTTCGACTACTATTGTTTGGAAAGCAAAGTATAAAAAAATATATATGATGAAGGAAAAATATATGATCCCGAAGGATGTATTTCGGTTGGGTAATAATTCATTATGGGAATGTTTTTCGTGGCTTGGCAGTCCTGTGTTCTATTTGAGAGGAGGAACGCATTATCCTGAATAATATATATGCGGGCTTGTATTTACCGGATCATAACCTCTTCCACAGTGCAAACCACGTCGGATGAAAAGGAGAAAAAATGATGAAATTACAGTAGAATTGTTTCCTTTTTACTTTGTGGAGTAATTTTTTTTTTATATATATAGCACGGCATTTTGTTGTAGTCTTGACACAATTCTTTATATCAATATTAAAAGAGTTCAGTTTTTCTTGTTGCAATTATTACTATTGTCGCGATGCTAGTTAATTACAATGAAAAAAACCTTTATTATACAAATATGCTTTCAGTAAAATACTTTACAGAACCTTTAGATGATGCGATGGAATGTAGGTTTTTAAAGATCTTATAGATTAGTTTTCTTTTAAACCTAGAAACCTATAAAATTCCAAAAAAATCTATTTTTGATTATAATTTAGATTAAAATTGGCAAAAACTACTCATTAATGTGTCTAGCATCTCAGCAGTTGGAAATATACTTGCATAAAATTAAATTTGATTTTTATACGTAAATTGAATGCATATAATAATGTAAGTTGATGTAACGCAATAACTTCATATGGTTTATATTAAATATAGTTACGGCAAAAATTTCTGCATCTAAACAACGCCGCTTAGTAGCCGTAACAATTTTCTACAATTTTCTTTGAGGAAGCTTGCTCTAGTTTTGTATATTTTGAAGACTGATAATTGTTAAAGGTGTAGCTTTGCTGAAGGTTGGTAAATTGAATCCTCAACTAAGTTTATTGGCAAGACCTCGGGCTCTAATTTGGACCATCATAAAAGTTCCTGGTTGCTGGTTAGTGGCTTGACGTTGTCTAGCTCATTGCAGTTTTTTAATTCTTTTTGATCTTCAGCCTATGCTGGATTATTCCATTCTTCAGGTTGTTAGAGTGGTTGTCCCAGAAGCTTGGATTGTGTTCTTTTGCTGCTTTGTTGCGCTTGTTATTGTGGAGCACCGTTAAACTTATTATTTAGTCCCATTGTTTATGTAGATTCTGTTTCAACAAATCTTTAAAGCTTTTCTAATTTTATTGTGTTGACGTTTTACGGTATTTGCTTGAGAGTGATATATGCTCGTAGTTTGGTGCAGGACGTTTCATCTTTTTACTACATTTTTAAAGTGCCAAAGATCCATTCTTTAAGCAATTTTATGGTTGTTTTTACTTATTGTGTGCGTATATTCATAAAGATCAAAACAAATGTGTTTATATTTTGCGTAACATCCAGAGGTTCTACATAATCTGTGGCTATTTTTTCCTAAGGTTTACTGCTGTAGTGGGTTAGCAGCGGGTTTTTTGCTTTTGGGTATCCTGTTTTTGACAAAGCGCACTATACATCTTTGTACAAAAGTATTTTGAGGGCAGGGTCAGTGGAATGCTTTTAGTATTAAGGTTAGTATTGTCTCTGGCTGGGTGACGTGCGATGTTGTTGTACTGGTGGTATTTTAGCATTATCTTCTAAGCGTTATATAGTACTACCAGTTGATCGTGCTCATCTAGCATTTTCTGGAATTTTCCAGTTTTACTACCTTATATTCTACATCTTTCTCTCGTGTAGTCTATGGGTCTAATAGCATCAACATTGTTGCGTTTACGGGCAAGTTGTTTGATACTGTAGTAGCATGGTTGCTCGCATCTTGCTTACCAAAAGGTTTGTTTGCATATTTTTGTTTTAGTGCTTTCTGTTCAATTGGGAGTACGCATGTTTCAAGCGATATGGTCTCGTCTTGACAGTTTAATGGTTTTAATGTTGCTTCCTACCTTGTTTTTGTGGCTTGGAAGGAGTATTTTCTAAAGACGGCAAATGTCGAATAAGAGAGGACATATGCGTCCTATAGGCTGAGGGAAGAGAGTACTAATTTTATGAAATGTTAATTGTTTGATTAACTGGACGTTTGTATTGCCTAACTTCTCTGTCTGGCTTGGCGAGTCGGGCCAGATCTGGATTGGAGTGAACCGCAAGATTGTCAAAGTACTTTGCGGCCAAAGCTTTGATATGTCTGCGAAGTGGAAGAATCCGAGGTCGCTTTGGATGTCTCGATTTTGGACAAACCATGGAGCTCCAGTGGGCCACCGCAAAGTCGAGGCTTGAAACGAAGTGTGTGGCCACAACGGCGATCCAACCATCAAACAGCGCTCCGACCATCGAACAGTGCTCCGACCATTGAACAGCGCTCCGAGCATAGAACACTAAAATGTGTTCTAAACTCGGACCCTCGCACACCGGTTGAGTCTCGTATTTATCAAACTGAAACTTTTTTAGCGGCGTGAGAGTAAAATTATTACATTATATTTTTTAATTACTAAATAGTTTTACTTTCACGCCGATAAAAAAAATTTCAGTTTATATAAATACGAGGCTCGAGCAGTGTGCGAGGGTCCGAGCTTGAAACACATTTTAGTGTTCTATGCTCGGAGCGCTGTTCGATGGTTGGAGCGCTGTTGCCGCTGTTCGATGGTCGGAGCGCTGTTTGATGGTCGGAGCGCTGTTCGATGGTCGGAGCTCCGTTGTGGCACCCTAACCTATCTTGATGCGTATTTGCGGCGGTTTTCTAGATAGGGCACGCGTACGTCATCATGGGCTTGGTAGACGTATATAACCGGACTTTATTCCGCCGCAGCATCGGAACTAGAAGATTTTTAGCTAATTTAGCCTTATCGAGAATTGACTGCACGTGCAACTTGTAAGTAAGCCCCTTGTCAAAGGTAATCCCAGATACATAGCAAAATCGGACCACGGTATGGGAACATTGTCGAGACAAACGTTCTCATGAGGTGCGTTCCGTCGCCGTGTGAAAAGCACGGCTTTGCTTTTCTTAGGATTTACTTTCATTTAACCACCATTCTAAGTTGGAGGTGGCTTTCTGCAGCCTACAAGTGATCACCAGAGGTGATCTTGATGAGTACAGCAGCGCTGTATCGTCTGCGTATTGTGTCATTTTAACCCCGTGCTTCGATCCCAAAGGCATGTCCGCAACGAAGATGTTAAAAAGGACTTGAGCTTGAATGGAGCCTTGAGGGACCCCTGCCGTGATACTCCGCGTGTTAAAAACGTGTTTTTGAATCCTGACAGCCAAAGTTTTACGGTTTAGATATGAGGCTATCAGCCTTATAAGACGTAGAGAAAATTTTTGGCTATGCAGTTTGTATATATATATTTTCAATATAAAGCCTTCCACAATGGTATCAGTCATTCGATTTAACTGGTGGACCAAAGAATGTTTTCAACAAAATCCATGCTGATGCGATCTAAGTAAATTATTTGAATCAACATGATCTTGAATAATGTCTAAAATAACCTTTTCTATGATCTTGCTCAAGGTGCATAGAAAGCTGATGAACCGGTAGTTTTCAGGAAACCGCCGGTCTTTCCCAGGTTTTGGGATGTTAATGACTATTGAGCTTTTCCAGACCATAGGAAAATGCCCAGTGCAAAGGATTGCATTAGCAATATTGGTGAGTACCATTATCGCTATGTGCGAGAATCATTTAAGCGCTCTATTGGGATTTCGTTAGAGCCAGGAGCAGACCGGATTTTTTGTCTTTTATTAATCTCTCTTATTTGAGACGCTTTATAGCGGCGCGGCGTCGTTCAACCATTTCGACGTGCTCCAAATCCGAACATTTGTTCGGGGAGCATTGGAGTTCTAGGCGCAAATGTTTTGGCCTTTCTCTCATACAAGTATTGTACCCCATTTTTGCCCTGAATGGCTGGAATGGGGACCGGCCTGTTCCTTAAGGATTTGGAGACGCTCCACATTGAATGATTGTCCTTTGTGAAGGATTCCAAAGTGTTTTTCCGAAACAATTCTTTGTGAAACCTTAAGGCGTTGCGATGCCGCTGCCAAAGGTGCTTGGCGGCATTTTGTTTGCGAATTAAATCTTTTACGTTCCGAGATAGTCCAAGAGTTGCCTCCTACGAATTCTTTGCTATTATTTTATGAAAGTGCATCCGATAAATGGTTGTTGACACTACATTGAACAAGAGCTTTTGTAGTAAGAGATACTATGTCGTAATTTTTGCATTTACATTGGTTGACCTATCTAACTAGACCAGTGACTTATTATCTGTGCGCAATGTAAATGGAGCGTTTTTTAGATGGGGCGCTATTTTTTGACTGCCCATATTATAGCTAAGCAATCCATCTCATTCAAATGGATTTTTTTTTATACGTTACTGTTTCTAATCCCGTATTGCAGGCATTTGTTGTAGGATTAGTTGTAAGTTTGGTTGCGGCCGTACTAGCTTTAAAAGTTGATCTAAAAGTGTCTTAACATTATCAAACGTTTTTTCTGTCATTGTGTTACAGCAGAAGGGATTTTTGGGTTCTTCAACCACTATGAGTGATTCAGAAACTACTGAGATGTTTGGTACATATTTTTACGTGCTTAAACTTAAGAAGTTCCTTAACTGTTTTGTTTGTGATCCCTGATTAATGTTTGATTACTTGATGACCTACGTATTTTATTGTACTTTTTTTTTTAATTTGGAGGTGGTCTTAATGTTGTCGTGGTTGTTCGAGTATATCTTCAAGTTATCCAGATATACTAGCTCAAATTTTTTTAGACATAAACTTTTGGAACGTTGTGGTGCGTGACCTAAAATTGGTACGTTCCTACGTCAGGAGTAGCAAAAGTAGTGTAGTGTTTATGCTTTTTTTAAATGTTGCCAGTTTAGTGAAAACACGCTTGGGGCCAAAATCTTGTAGATTTTTGGCAGCGGAACTGCTTTATTCTTGGTTGCTGGGTTGAGCCGTCGGTAATAGACGAATTGAGGGGTATTGTTTTTTTTTTACTATCACTACCGAGGAACCAAAAGTTGTGGTGCTTTGCGAGCAGTTCTTCTACTTTTTGGTAGATAACGCTTTTTTTACTATTGTTACATGCGGTAGTTAGGTAGTTGATATTATGCGTCACTGTTACCTGTTTTATTTGTGTATTGTCCAGAGATGCTTGCAATGTTACTAGTGTTTTTTTGGTAGAGTTTTTGGTCTTCAGTGGAGTTGAACATTTGTCGATATAAGTCAAATTAACATTGTTTTTTAATAGTGGGTTGTAGTCTTTCGCAACTACTACACTTTTCTTTGTTGGCTTTGTCAATCAGCTATTCTAGTGTCTGATCTTGTATCAGCTCAAGAAACTATTATTGCCTTAGTTTTACCAAGGCAGTTAGTATATCGGGCCTTATTTGTTGTGTGTGGTCCTATATATACCCGCTTATAAAGTGTTTTTTTTTTAAGTTATTTTTACTGGATCTTGCAAGAATAATAAGATCTGAGTGGGGTATGTTGTTCTATCATAATTTTTTTCAATTTTTGATTGTAGATTACTGGATATTCGTGGGCTTGTTGCTAGTTCTAACTCTTGGTTTTTTGTTTTGTTGTAACATTGTTGATGTGGTTGGTGTTTCAAAGTTTGGCTGATCCGCATCATATTGCTAGTGGTTGTGCTTTCTGACGTAATAATTTAAGACCGAGTGTGTGCGTGGGGCACTATCCAAAGAGGTTTATCATTGTCGGTTCTTACTTAGACATCAAACTTAGCTTTTTTTTGATAGAAAATTTTGTTTTTGAAGTGAAGTAACTCTTCTTGAGACTGCAAGACGATTAACTTTTTTTTTTTTTTTGTTTGGGCTTGGCGACTAAAAGCCGTTTGTTGAATTGTCTGTGGAAGTTTGTACCTTTTGGCACATGACTTCTTTTGGTTAGATGGAATTGGGAAGAAGGTGGGTGAGTAGCCCTATAAGCTGTGGAGTGATTGGTGGAATGTCCCTTTTGCTATGATGCAATCTGATTGATTGGTCTCCTGACAGCAACACTCCGTCAGGAGTCCGATTTAGCCAACCTGGCCAGGTCCGGGTTGGTGTGAGTGCTGAGTTTGTCAAAGTATTTTTGACATTCTAAATACTGTCGCAGTGGTGGCATCCCCAAGTCTTTACGAATTTCTTTGTTCCTGACGTACCAAGGGGCTCCGACAATCCAACGCAGGGTCAGATTGAAATGCTTCAAGACGTTTGAGGTGTGTATTTGCAGCTGGCCCTCAGACTCTGATGATGCTTGTGAGGATCCTGAGCTTATTTCGGATTGACAACCCGCTGTTTCGTCGTAACATCGGGACTACGAGATAATTTTTTGCCATCTTTGCTTTGTCCAGAATAGCTTGAACGTGCAGCTTGTAGGTAAAGCCCTTGTCAATGGTGATGCATAGGTACTTAGCAGAGCTCAACTATGGGATTGGAATTTCTTTTAGATGTATCCTTTCATGAGGTTTGTGACGTTGCCCGGTGAAGAGGACAGCTTTGTTTTTTTTTTTTGGATTGACCATTGTTGGGCCATTTTAACTCCGTGCTTTCTGCCTGATGGCATGTCAGCGACGCAAAGGTTAAATAGCAAAGCCGATAGAAGAAAGCTTTGAGGTACACCAGACTCGATCCGCCGAGCGGTGGATATGTGGTTCTGGATTTTGACTGATAGAGTTCTGCTATTTAGGTAAGACGCTAGGAGCTTTATTAGACGCAGTGGAAACCTTTGTCTATGCAGTTTGAGTAGCAAACCTTTGTGCCAAACCTTATTGAAGACTACTTTTGTGGACTTTTTCAATCTAAAACCATCGACAATGTGTTTGGTCACTAGATTTAGCTGATGAACTGAGTATTCTTGCCGCAATCCATGCTGGTGGTCGGGTAGAAGAGAGTTGGTCTCGGCGTGTTTTTGGATATTGTCCAGAATTACTCTGTCTGTGACCTTGCTCAAGGTGCATAGGAGACTGAAATATAATAGTTTTGAGTAAACAATCGGTTCTTCTTAGGTTTTGGGATGCTGATTACGTGCAAGCCTTTCCAAACTGATGGAAAGTGCCCTGTACTTAGTATAGCAATAGCAATATTAGTCAGAGCCATCATTGCTTTGTAAGAGAAAGTTTTCAACGTCTTGTTCGGACACCGCCTAGTCTTGGCGCGGATCAGTATTTAAGTCAAATTTTTCTAATGCGAGACGGTCAAACACTGTTTAGCGACGGATCATCGTTTATATTACGTAAGATGCCCCTGACCTCTCGGTGAACCCTATTGATGTGCTCCAGATCAGTGTCCTTGTTAAAAAGGGGAAGCATTGGAGCTCCTGGCAGCAAATGCTTTGGCCTTTCCCTTGATATCATGTTGTAGCCCATTTGTGTCATAAATTTTTGATATTGGGACTTTCCTGTTTTGCAAAACTCTGGAGATCTTCCACATTAGATTTACATCCTCTGATGTTAATTCCATTGTTTTTTTGCTAGCTCAAATCTTTGTGCTGCTTTATAGTGAACCTAACTTCCCTGTAAAAATCATTGAGGATTTCACGATCTAATAGATCGCGATGTCTTTTTTCTACGAATCAATGCCTTTTGTTTTTGTGATAGTCCAAGTGGATTATCTGCCCAATCCTGAAAGGTTTTAGAAGCTTTTCTTTTAGTTCTGCAACCTTCCGTACTGAATTTAGCTTCACTATCCTTTCTTCCATATACACCGGGAAGAGGGCTCAGTTTGTTTGAGTGCTAACAGCACGATACTTGGAGCGGCCGATAGTTTGTTGGTGAAAAGAGAATCCTTTATCTTTTTGCTTATTTTGATCTTGGTGGCATCAAATGATAGTTATTCTAAAAGGGGGTATTAGCAAAACATAGTTAGTCTGTTTATACGCAGAACTTCCATTCTAGATAGGAAGTCTTAGACTAATTTTTGTTTTAGCACTAAAAGGTTTTTTAGTCGAATGGATTGCTGTTAAAAAAAGGGTTTTGTACTTTTTTGTTTATTTTGGTTTTGCGTTATGGAAGACCTTTTGTTAAATGCCATCTTGGAAAGGGCTATTAGCAGAACATAGTTGGTTTGTTCCTGAACACAAATATTGATCTAGATTAGCGTCTGTTGCTAGCTGTGTCGCATTGCTGCCATCCATCACCAACTAGGATCAACTGTTCTATAGTCGATTCATTGTTTACGAAAAACTGCCAGAGATCACTATTTCAAAACCAGCCCGAAGTTAAGCTGGAGATGCTCTTGCTATATTGTTAATTAAGTTTTGGGACTTACACATAAGTTGTGCTAGCTGGAGAGGTTTGTAGGATTTGCAGGTTTTCTTTGTATGTATATTTTGGGGTAGGTAATATGTTGTTTGTTGATAATAAAAAATGTAATCAAAGTAATAAAAGAAGCTGTTTGTCTACAAACTTATTGAGCTTAGCAAGTTTTAAAAAATAGCTTTTTCCTAATTTGAGAAGTTGTAGGTTTAATACGGCAAAAATAGAATTTGCATAAGAAATGGGGTTCACAAAGATTTTTGTTTTCTGTCATGGTGCCATTATAGGATTATTTTTAGAATTTTTTTTTCTGTTTGAGTAGTTGAATTAGAGTTTTTTCTTATTTTTAAGGATAATTTGATCAGCGGTTGGGTGGGTTGGCAAATCACATATATTATGTTGTTGGGTATTTTACTTATTTTAGATGGTTTTGCTGTTTTGAGGTTAGAGATAATGACTGTTAGATTTTACTAAAGCAGAATTAGTTAGATAACGGGGAGGTCGGCGTGTCAATCAGATCTAGTTTTTGTTACCGGTCCAAGTGTCTGTGATCAAGAAATTGTTTTACCTATTGTTAAAGATTTTGCATTTTTATAGATAAAGATTACTACTGCCTGGATGTTATGAAACGAAAGAAGAATTGTTTTTTGGGGGTTGGAAAGAGAATCTTCTAAAGACTGAGTGTCTAATTTGTTCTCTGAAGAAAAAACCTACCAACTAAACGCCCCTTGGATTATACCTGGAAGTTTCAGACTGTAAGGCTTATGTATCTTCCTGTTGGAGATTATATTTAGGAGAACGTTGGTTGGGATGCCTTATAGGCTGTGGGGTTAGCTACTTTAGGGATTTATGAAGTTAATTGGTTTTTATACTTTTTATCTGGTTTAGCAAGTCTAGACAAATCAAATTTGGAGTGAACTGCTAGATTTATAAAAAAAAATTTGGCCAAAACTTCGATGTGTTGACGCAACGAAGAGATGCCGAGGTTGTTACGATTTTTATTGTTTCTAACGTACCATGTGGCTTCAATAATCTAACGCATGGCAAACGTGAATTGCGCTCTGATGATTGTGGTGTACATCCGGATTTTGTTCCGGAGCGACACTCGCTGTTCCGCCAAAGAATTGGACTTAGCAGATATGCCATTCTGTCGTTGTCTAGAATAGTCTGTACGTGCAATTTGCACGTTAGTTTTTTTTATTGAAGGTGATACCTTGGCAGAAGTGAACCACGGAATAGGGATGTTATTTAGAAAGACGTTTTTGTGAGGTGTGTTGCGTCGCCGTGAGAAGAGAACAGCTTTACTTTTCTTTGCATTTACTTTGGCTTGCCAGTCGTGTAACCAGTTTTGTACATTACTAGTAGCTTTTCGTAGCTATATATTGGTTTTGGAAATCTGCTATAGTTAAAATAAATATGAAGTTATTAGCTTTATAAAACACAAAATTTTTTTTGAGCAATTTTAGAAGTAGACCTTTGTGCCAAACTGACCTTACTATAAGTGCATAAAAGGCTGATTGGTCTATAGTTTTAAGAAACCTTAAATATTAACTATGTTTGAGTTTTTTCATGCTTTTAGAAAGTGTCTTGTACGTTGGATTGCTTTAGCAATATTGGTGAGGTCCATTATAGCTTTATGCGAACAAGATTTAATAGCTTTGTTAGAAATTTTGTCAAGGCCTGGGGCAAAATGAGTTTTTAGCTTTAATTTGAGAAGGTCAAACGCTTTTCAAAAGTGAATTGTTGTCTTCTAATGAATATTGACTTTTTTGTGTGGACTTTTTTGGGGTGCTCCAAATCAGTATTCTTTGTCATAGAAAATTGGAGTTTGAGGCTGTCAGCAAAGGCTTCGGCCTTTCCTTTGATGGAGTATTGTAGATATTAGGATAACTTTGCTTTTAGTATTATACAGGGTGTTAGGAAACATGCAGCAAAAATTTAAGAGGTTATCTCTTGGTCTATTTTAAAAATATTTTGTTCATGATGATTTCTGAAAATGCACAATGGTGCACAACCACATTTCAGTTTGGTTGCTCGTGATTATTTAACAACAACATATGGAGATCGCTGGATAGGTCTGGGTGAACAACACGCATAGCCTGCTCGATCCGCAGACTTAAACCCTCTGGATTATTTCTTATGAAATCATTAGTTTACGCAACTCCAGTGAAGAATTTGGATAACTTGCAAAATCAAATAACTGCTGGATGTAACTCAATTAGAAACAATTCTGGTGTGTTTGAAAGATTTCGGCACTCAATGATGAGAAAATTGAATGCTTGTATCCAGGCTAGAAGAAATCATTTCAAACATTTATTGTAGATTCAGCAACTTTACATGTACTTTTGATAATAAAATATTTTAACTTTTGCAAATTTTGTTCACTCTGTATCTTCAAAAGAAAAGAGTTTTCCAGAAATCGTCGATAACCACTTGAATTTTTGCCTCAGGTTTACCTAACACCCTGTATATTCTTATGAGTATGGATTTTAAGATGTTACATCTTTTTTTGGTGATACAATTTATTTTAAACGAATGATATAATAAAAATAAAAGTCTCAAATGTATTTATATAACTTAATTTACAGAAAGTAAAACTCATACCGTAATTATCATTTAAAAAAAATAAATTTTTATATGTTCTAATTACAAGATATAATTTCTAGTTACATAGAAGTAATTTACAAAATTTGATTTTCATTACACAATGTAATGTTCTGCTTTTAGCAAATAGGTTGTAGTTAATGCATTAGGATCGGACCCAATTTTCGTTGAGAATCACCTGCGTTAGCCGTGCAATGGGTCGGCAACGGTCCTTGCCTTTTTTATAGCGCGAATAATATTAAACGAGGACATAAAACTGCGGCCGGGTGTGGATAGGTGGACTATTCTACAGATCAATCACGGCTCAACGTCCCGGGACTAATTTTTATATGGACCGCATCAGAGTTGTAATAAAAATGTATTTGTCCCGCATCACGTATCCGGAAAGCACTCGTTTAAATCAGATAAATTAGCATCTGGAAAATGTAATCGACGGAGTGATGTAGGTGAGAAAGGACTGTTGATGGGCTGATGGATATTAGAAATTGTTCGATTTTGTGAACGAATGCATTAGTTGAATTGAAGCCACATTTTTGATATATAGTTCTTTTTAGAAATATTTGATATAAATCTGTATAGTTATTTTTGTCTACTTTAACATTTAACCTATACATTTATTAAATTATTACATTTGAAAAATAATTTATTTCTATTTGTATACGTTATAAGTGTTGCAGTTGTAAAAAAAACTTGATTACTTTTTCCACTTGTATGAATTCATGTTCAGGCTGTGCAATGTTCATATTCGTTAAACATCAAACAATATATTATTTCTTTATTTGTACTTGTTGGATAAAATGATTTTTTATTATAATTTTCTAAATTATATTTTAACTGTTTTTAAATGTTAAAGTGTTTAAACTAAACGAAGTTCTGAATTGTGAGTGAACAGGTTCTGGTAATAATGCAATTGCTGGTGAGCTGTGACTCGAAGTATGTTGTATTGCTTGTTTGATAAATGAAGTTTTTTTAGCAGTTTTGGTTAGGTCAATTCATTAGTTCAGACTTATTGCGTACTGCCTTTTGTCAATGCTAAGACTGGAGATACGAAAGAAATGCTAATCTATGCAAAACTATGAACAAGTGTGGCAGATAATGAATGTGAAAATTTGTGCAAAACCTTCTTATCTTTAAATGTGCAACGTGCCGTTAAAGAGTTATTACATTGCGCATTAAGGCGTCAACTTTATAGACGTCACTTTAGATGTAGTTTGCGTTTGCTATCTTCCTCTCACATCTTACTGTGCGATGGTCGTCACATGTACAACGATTTGTTTAAAAAATCTTTGCAATGTCTGAGTGCGTGGAGCGGTGGTTGACCGGAATAACGCTGACGTACTGAGCTGCTTTAAAAAGAAACACAATTGGCTGGCGATAACTGCTTTAACGGATTTTTGTATAGTGTTTGAAATGAATGAATTTTAGCTTTTTTTTAAGGATTGCTAAGGACGTTCTAAAATCTTTCATATTACTTAAGATGAAGGATGCCGTTGTTGATGTTTATAACGCGTACAGTTTTAACATTTCTGTCTTAATTTAAATAACTTGCTCTACTTTTTAATTTTTTCTTGTTACAAGTAACTGCGGTGAAAGTTTTTCATTGACGCTTACCTAGAGCGTTGACGTAAGCTTTGTATTATTAGTTGCCGGTTTTGCAGATTGTTGTGTGCTTTATCAACAGGAGTTGCGATTGGTTAAGATGCAGAGCAGAAGTGGATGGCTTCTGCGAAGATTGGGAAAGGAATTCCAAATTTGTTCTTTTTACGCTTTTTATACGACGTTGTTTAGCTATCGTATTGCGGTTTTTGACGAGTTTGTATGATCGACTTTGTTCTCTATTTTAGAGAGAACTGAAATGAAGTATTTTAGAATCGATTTGACGCTGCAAATGTTACTGTTGTCACTATTTGTGGCGTTATGATACTTTTTTAAATTAAACTGTTTTTAGTGCGGCATTAATTTTTCAGTTAATGATTTTATTGAAAGTTTTAGTAATATTTTGGTTGGCAATTGTTTTTAGTTTAATGTTTTTCAACAGACTTTTAGTAACATTTGCGATGCTGCGATCGTCTAAATATTTTGCCTCTAATTTTGGTAATACTTTAGAACTGCGATTGAATCTTGTGGCATTTACATGTGGTTGTTCAACTTAACAGCCAGTGTTTTGTTGTTAGCTTTATTGGTTTTGTTGGAAAGTCTTTTAGTTTGTACAGTAGACCTTTGTGCAAAACCTTATTAAACGCATTTTTGACGTCAAAAAGACCACTTCTGTGGTTTTTTTTTTAGTCTAGAAGTATGATCCGTTACATGAATGATGAACTTTAGAATGCTTATATCGAAAACCGTGTTGGTAGTCCAGCAGCAAGCGCTCTGATTTGGTGTGATTTTAAAGTTTTTTTCAAAATATATTAGAATATTCAAGCTAAATGCGTGGTACTAATACAGGTATTTTGTGACGTACGTGAAGCCTGGCTATCTTTAAAATGCGACTTGCAGAGCAACGCATGTCAATTATAATAATTGGAAGACCCAATAGGGTGCAAATTAATTGTCCTGATAAAGTTGGTGACCAAACAAGCAAACCTAAAATATTAAAATATAAATACATAGCTTGGCATAATAGTATCAATTCTTACCTTTTTGTAAATTTGTCATTTTAAATAATGACCACCATATTTCAGTCAATGGTAACGCAACAGTCGCAGCAGCTATTGTATAAACAGCACTTTGCGATAAAAGCAAAAACCTAATTAAAGAAATCGTAAATAATAAATAAGCGGCAAGGAAAAGCCAAGCGTATATAGAAGTGTTCTCACAGTTGTGTTCATTGGAGTTTCCAAATTCAGGCGTTGTTACTATGCATACTAACCCAGATGTAGTGTGATTGAAGAATGTCATGTTTGTACTCTAAAATATAAAGAGAACATGAGCTGCTAAATACGGTTGTTATTGAATTCTATTATTTACTTTTCCAACATGAGGTATTATGTCTGTTCAGAAGAGCATGACGGTGTATATCCAAGTAAAAATGTGTATCCAAAATGCTAAATGCAGTGTTGAATATATTTTCTTGTTTGTTCGGGTCATAGTAAGTGGTCTTGTTTGTGATGTGGCTGAACTAATGTTGCTTTGAAATGAGACCAATCGGGAGACTGTTGTTAGAAACTGTGATGAAAAGCTTGAATAAGGTAGTGCCTAAAAGAAATAGTAATATTTAATATAAATTTGCTTATAGCAACAGCTGACTTTTAAGTTTATATTTCTATATATTCATAAATATCTATATTATTTTTAAACAAGTAGTCTGAACAGTTTCGAGTCTCAAATGAAGATGAACTCGTCAAAACCATTTCAGTATTACAAACGTGTATGCTTGTTTACTAGTGAATTTCTGCCATTTTAAATGTTCAATAATTAGTTTACCTATGTCAGATAGAAGGTTTATTCTCCTTTTAATATGAAAAAAATCATACCTGCAAATAACTTACAACATATAAATCACTAGTTTCATTTATAGATTACGACAATGCCTTCAAATAGTTTATTGATGAACTATAAACAAATTTCAACAAAGCATATTTGCTAGAACTATTACCATCTAAGAAAGCTGATAAAAATCCTTAGATTATTATCAATATTATTAATAAAAGTAAGACTTCAAAAGAGTTAGTCACAACTTGAACTCCCGTGAACTAACAATAGTTTACAAAAACATAAAACAAATATTCAAATATTATTCATAATTTTAACAACAACATTAAAGCTTTTTATTCATTTTATATTTGTTTCACACTTTTTGAATAAATTCAGTTTATGTAGTGATTGATTAAATTTATTTTTTTGTTTTTCCCCCATTTCCCTGGTATCCAGGTTTTTGTGTATACATATTGTGTAATTCTACACATATCAGATAACAATCTTATAATTTTGAAAAAATTCATAGAATAAACAAAGAAAATATAGAAAAATTAAATCTATATAGTATTTACTTAATACTTCACTTAATAGAAACAACAAAAATGCTATTGAAATAGTCAAAAATATTATCAATAACAAAGTAGGTACGTGTAATAGTTTTGTTTAGAATTTTTCTGAAGATAATTAAACAATCAGGAAAGAGCAATGCAATTTTCGATATTAAAATTTGGCTTGGTCAAGAAAGTAGATTGAGAATAGATGAAAAATTATGAAAGCTAAAATATAGCATTTATCTAACAAATCTATAAATTTGTGATGGAAAAATTACAGAATATTGGATTTAGAGAAAAAAAAAATAAATCTTATCAAATCATATCTCCAACAAAAAATATTTGTATGAATTAGTTCAGGCCAATCAAGTAGGAAATCCAATACTGAGATAAATAAATAAAATAATAAAATTTAGCCGGTATTAAACATATAAATACCGGTTTCTCGATATTATTTTTTTTATTGATAGGTTGACATTGGCAAGTTTATTTTGGAGAACTCCCAACAGTGATTGTGGTGGGGTGAGTATCTCCAACAAGTGTAGAATCAGAACAAGCATTTTCAACTGCTTTTCAGATCTCAGATCAGCACTAAAATAAAATCCAGACTAGTGACAAAACACTGGATTATATTTATTTTTTAAAATCATTTACCACCAAAATATAAAACTAAAATATGTATTGGTTAATTATTCTAGAAATGACTTTATTTTTTTTGCAATTCAGTAAACAATCAATATAAAAAACATAATTTCATCTTCCATAATTTAATATTCAATATCTGGGGCAAAAGATATAAAATTGTCACAAATAAAATAGGACAAAGATCCCCAATAACACTGTCAGGTGAGGAGATAACTGCTGAAGCCAAGAAACTCTTTCCGAACCTAGGCAGTACAACGTGGTTAGAGATAAGAACAGATATAGATATGATACCGGAATGTACAGAAGAAGAAATACTTAAGGCAGGTAGCAAAATTAAAAGGAAAAAGGCTCACGGGACAGACATGATACCGCCGGAGGTGATCAGAGCGATAGCAACAAAAAGACCTCAACTCTGCGCGAAGGTCCTTGACAAACTCATCAAACAAGGCATCTTTCCCAAGGACTGGAAAAGGGCAAAATTAGTACTAATCGAGAAACTTACCAAAAAAAACGAAGACAAGGCATACCGACCTATATGTCTACTGAACCCACTAGGAAAGCTGTATGAGCACGTCCTCAACACGAGACTTACAGAGGAACTAGACATGAATGGAGGCCTGAGTGAAAATCAACACGAGTTCAGAGGTGGCCACTCCACACTGGATGCACTTAGACATGTTAGGGAAGCAGTGGGGCAGGTAGCTGAACATCCTACACACAAACTGACGGTGTTGATCACTTTTGATATAAAGAATGCTTTCAACTCAAAGCCCTGGAGAGGACTAATGGAAGAATTAGAGAGAAAGGGAATTTCAACATACCTCAGAAAAATGCTTTGTCACTATCTACAGGATAGAATCATAGAATGCAGCTCCGGAGCAACTCTGGAAATGACTTGCGGGGTGCCTCAGGGGTCTGTCCTGGGTCCCACCTTGTGGAATATATATTATGATGGTCTGCTGAGAGAGCAGATGACACAGGGGATTACCACAATAGCATATGCTGATGATCTAGCTATGGTTGTCAGGGGTAACAGTATAAGAAAAATAGAAGAGGAGGCAGAGTGGGCGTCCTATAAGATAAGAAGGTGGATCAAAAAATGGGTCTAAAACTGGCAACCCATAAAACGGAAGCCTTTTTCTGTATAAATTATATTAGAAATAAAGACGCTATTATTTTTTTTTTTTTTTTTTCTGTAACCTTGGATAAATTACATAAAAAGCTTATGACTTGGTAGTTTTGAGGAAGCTGCCTGTCTGCTACTGGTTTAAAAATATTGATATTGAATTACCGTTTTTATGCAGTTAGAAAATAACCGAGACAAAGTATCGCGTTTATGATATTTGTTAAAAATTATTTTTAATACCTTATTTGATATATATATATATATCGGGGCCTAGTACAGACATGTTTTTAAGATGAGTTATAATTTTTTTTATCGTTGACTGTTTAACAATCTTACGAAGAACTTTGTCGGCATTGTTCTTGAAGATGCGGTTAACCTCTCGGTGGATACTGTCGACTTGATCAAGGTCTAAATTGTCGTTGTAGACTAGAGAGCACTGTTTAGGGCTGTTGGCAAATGCTTTGGTTATGCTTTAGTTGTGTGAGAATATTTTGAAGTGTTTTTGAAATTTGTTACGTTTTTGTGCGATTTGCGGTTAATTCTATTGCATTTTGCCTACAGAAGTTTTTGTGTTTTTTTATAGCTTGTCTCACTAAACGGTTGTTCATCGTAACATGATTTTCCGGAATGTGGTTATGTTGCCATATATGCCTGGTAACGTTTACTAATTAAATTTTTTGTCACTTTTGTCAGATCTAGAGGATTGTTAGTACGCTTATTAAAAGTTTTTCTGGTTTTTTTCTAAGGGTACGAAAACGTAAAAAACTTATTGTAATTTGCGACTAGCAAGCGGCAATAATCGACTTTAAGATAAGAGTAAAGGTATCATACATTCAAACCCGAACACTTAGCAAGCTTGTTGCACTTATAAGCAGCAAGTATTTTTAAAACTTAGTTTTTAGCTTTTTTTATACGACTTTTGTTTGACTTGATATAATCGTTATTGTTATTAGTTTTAACGTTTGCGTTTAAAAAAAAGTTTATTGCTGTATATTGTTTATAGCTTTTTGAGTTTATTGATGTATAAAAGTATGGGACAAATGGCTCAAAAAACATATTAGCGCTTGCTTTCAGCTTTTTACGTGTTCATGTGCTCATGCTTGTAGGCGCTTATATTAAGCAACTTATATTATAATTATAATAACAATAATTGCGGTTATTTGTTAGCTTTCTGCGAGTTTGTACTCTAAAGCGATTGTTATCTTATGTCAGTTAGTTTGTGAAGTTACAGTCTACATTATCTTCTGTTTGTATTATCAGCAGACTGCCCAAATCATGGTCTATTATGTTCTAGGAGTGAAGAGTGATTAGTCTGTTTTGTAAATAGTCTTTTTTATCGCCTCTCGTACAAGGATTTTTAACACGGCCAGATTATGATCCAAGCTTAAGTCATTGGCAATCTTTACTGAGACATCACAGTCAATATTGTTGAGCATAGTTATGTCATAAACATCGGCTCTATATCGCGTCCGATGGTAAAAAGTTGGCGTATTAGATACAACAATTATGATTTCCGATTGTTAAGTTTAATTGAAAAAAATGTGTTCCTTTGCATTTGTTGCTTGATTAAACCAGGAGTCGGCAAACTACGGACCGCGGGCCAAATCTGGCCTGCCATATGTTTAATTCGGCTCAAAAAGCTCTAATTTAAAAAAAAGCGGCGGTTATATTTTCTGAAGTTAATCTACAGTTACAACAATTTCTTTTTGAATTTTGATAAAAGTACAAAAGATTTTTCTTTATTTAAAACTTAGAAATTTTACGATCAGGCCCGTTTCAAAATAAGTTTGCCGATCCCTGGACTAAACAATGCTGGGTGTTTGGAATACATAGTTGAAAATGGCACAAAAAATATTGCGTGAAAATCCGCAATTGTAAGAGCGTTACTCGAGCTTACATAAACCAAAACAAGTTTAATTGGCGTAATAATTACAAGTGAAGAACAACTTTGGAATGGTCCCACAATCTGAATGACGATTATTGCCATACTATGCCTAAGATTTACCTTGCTGTTACTCAAATACGTCAAAGTATTTGAGACATTTACCCTCTATGGAGGTGTAAGGTAAGATTAGTCTCAGAGATAAACATGATGTCATTTTAAGTTTTTTGTTTTTTCATATTATTTTGCAAGAGTTTGCAAAATTGTTGCCAACGATGATTGAAGAGTTGTCATTTGTTTGTAAATTTCTGCTATGAATGACCTGACATGAGGAGAGGGTTTGTGAGATTTAAGAGCGGTAGGATTTGACTTTTTTTGATTGTGTTTTTTTGTAAACAGGGCAGGTTTAATAACTGGCCGTGTGTTGCTCTATGCATAAAACACATATAACGGGATTTTCTTTGTTTTGTTGCAGTCCGGCGATGTGTGCGGGACCGAAGCCGTGTGCTCTAAGCACTGGTAACTTTGACAGTGATACTTGATAGAGTTTTTAGATTACATATTTTTTATTCTTATTCGACTTTGAAAGTTACTCATACAACATTGAGGAGCTTTTTTTTCTTCTTGGTACTTTTGTAATAAGCATATGAGCAAATAGAAGTAATTAGAACAATGTTGTTGATTAGGACAGTTTTCTAATCAATCGAAAAGTGTAATTCTTAGTGCTTGTGTAATGTCAATTATTTAGTTTTAGTTTAGTGTCATGTCTTTGTATGTGTACATCTTTAATACTGGCAGTACACCCTAAGCGCTGAACTTACCCAGGTTTGTATCCTAGTGATACAATGTCTTTTAATTGCTGCAATTATTTTTAGTTTAATGTTTTTTTGCAGATTTTTGGTTATACTTGCGGCATTGCAATTATCTTTTAGTTCCGCAGAATTTTAGTGGTATTTGTGGCGTTATATTTGTCTTTAAGTCCAATATTTTTAGTTCACTGTTTTGTTGCAACAAGTATCACTAAAAATATGTGACACTGCAATCGCTTTCAAAATATTGCTCTTAAATTTTAGTAATATTTGAGGCGTTGTGATTTTAATTTTTGTTGTTTTGCCTCAGTTTTTTAGTGTTAATTGTTGCTTTGCTTTGCAACATTTTGTCCTAAGTAAGTTCAATGTTTTGCCGCAAATTATTATCATCTTTTAGTTCTGAGATTTGCCGTATTTGGTTAGAAGTACTTGCGGCGTTAGTGCTGCTATTGCTTTTAAATTTAGCATTTTGCAGAATATTTTTGCGATGCAATTATTTTAAGTTTACTGTTTTGTGATATTTGTGGCGCTACAATCACTTTTGATATTTTGCTTCTCCGATTGTTTGTTCTGTTTGTTTGAATAAGGTTTAACAGCATTTTGAAATGAGAGGGTTGAAACACTTGAAATACGTGGGTATTTTGTCTGATTGAACGGCGCTTGAACAATGATATTGCATTTGGTAGTCCTGTCTTTTTAAGTTCTTACTGTTTGCAAACGTACTTTCCATTGTTGATTGATTGTTTATCTATATTTACAGTTATAGATTGTTTGTTGCTGTTACTTACGGATCACGGATACTAAATATATTTTTGACTGCAAAGTAGTTGCAATTTGACTTGACCAAGCAACTTGTTGAATGTTGCAATCACAGCACGTATGGTGGAGATTGTATTAGCTAGTGGTAGCAAATGGGGGCAGTAGTAGTTGAAAGTTATAAATAATGATAAATGTAGCGTTTTTGATTGTTGTGATCATGATTCAACTCTAATGCTAAATATGTTTTAGATAGTTTTTTATTATAACCAATAGTTTGCAATTTCTGTTAATGTGTTTAGGCACATTCTCGTTTATAATTCTTGCTGACTAAGAGATTTTAAATATTTTGCGATACAGAAACATCTCACAAGTATCAATTTTGTATTTTTATGTTATTTTTAAATTCCATCTTTTCTATTGTAGTCAGTGTTGGTAAAGACTTTTTAAAAGCGTTAAGTGCATTTTTAATTCTACATTTTATTTTGGTGTTCATTTCTTTAAAAGCCATGTTTCTGAGTATTTGAACTTGCTTGTCTGTTTAATTTGTAAGTTGTCAAATGTTATTCTGTCACTTTTGGATGTGTTTGTATCTCCGCTAATAACCATAAACTTTGATATTAATGTTCAATTTTATTTTTTTACTATGCAACTAGTTCTTGTAAATCTTTTAAGCTTTTAACTATTAATATTGTGTCATTCGCATATTGAATATTTTTTATCAATTTTTCATTAAACTTGATTTTTTTTTGGTATTGGTAAGTGCTTCTGGGAATATGTTCTCTAAATACAAATAAAACAAGAATGGTTTTAGAACACAACCTTCTTTAACTTCTTTGCAGATCTTTACTGGTTTGGTTATATTATTATTTGTGCTGTTTGGTTTCAGTATAAATTCTTAATAAAGGGGGGGCCATTTAACTTTTGGAGTTTGAATCGGCTATAAGTAAAAAACTAATAAATATTTTTTTTTCAAAATTATCCGTTTATTAGAAGGATTGGAAATTTGACAGTAGCCCATCCGATTAACCTAAATTTTTAGTACATTTAGGATTGTTTGGACTTCAATCGCATGAATGGCAACTTGGATTTTGTGTTTCAAGGCATCAATTGTCTCTGGATGGTTAGTGTAACACTTATCCTTGCGGTCTTCCTACAAAAAAAGTTCAACGGGGTCAAATCACAGCTCCTAGGCGGCCAATTGACATCAACATTTTGGCTGATTATTTGATTTCCAAAAACAGTGCGCAAAAAATTGATGGTTACGTTGGCTGTATGGCAAATGGCCGCGTCCTGTTGAAACCAAATGTCATCCATTTTATTTGCTTTAATTTTTGGAAACAAAAATTTGTTTAGCGTGGCTCAGTAACGTTTGCTATTGACGGTAACTGCAGTTTCTTGCTCATTTTTGAAGAAAAATGTCCCAATAATGCAGCCGGATCAAAAACAACACCTAACGGTTACTCGTTGTGGATGCATATGCTGTTCAATAGTCATGTGTAGATTTTTTTTTTTTTTTTTTTTTTTTAAGTTTTTTTTTATTAACTAAATTTATTATAATATATTTACATATTTACAACATTATATTTTTTTTTTCTCCCCACTTGCTGCTTTACACCGTTTCCATATATGGTAGGCTGCAAAGCTTCGTATTCGGGGCAATTTTGATTTCCAAATGCGACAAATTTGCTTATCGACATAGCCTTTGAGATGGAAATGAGCTTTGTCGGAAAATTCAATTTTTTTATAAAAATGCTTATCTTTGGCCAAACGATTTTTAGCCCATTGTCAGTTTGCCGAAAACGCATTGGATGGTCATGAGGCTTCATTTCTTGGACTAATTGAATTTTGTAGACCTTCAAACCGAGGTTTTTATGCCAAATTCTCTTCAGAGAAGTGCGTTAAATGTTTAGTTCCTGAGAACGATGACGAGTTAATGTTGATTCATGTTCACGCACACTCTGAGCAACAGCATTAATTTTTTTGGCTGAACGCACTGGAAGAGAACGTGAACGTGTTGTTTTGTCCACTGTATATCCAGTTTTTCAAACTTGCTTCACAAGTTAGTCCACAAACTGCGTTGAAGGTATTTTCTTTCTATCAAATTTGTTTTGTAAATTTTTTACCGTTTGAGTAGAAGACTCACCACTTTGGAAGTAAGTTTTCATTATTTTCCAACTTTGTTCAAGTATAATGCGTCCCATTTTGTAAATGTCAAACATAAAAATAAATTTCTGTCAACTTATAAATGTCATTATATCTTTGAAAAACAAAATAAACGGTAGTTCAAATTAAAAACGTTACATGGTTTTTTAAATTTTTTTGGTCAATGCTTAACTTTTTAGGATCTTGATGAGCTTGAAGTGTTGTACTTGGTCAAACGCTTTCTCGTAGTCTATAAAGCACAGTAATATAGTTTTACTTTGGTCGTGGCAGTTTTGTACGAAATTTTTTGTTGCAACTATTGCTTTTCTTATGCCCACATCTTGAATCTAAATTTTCTAAATTGTATTTTTGCATTATCTGTAAACTCTTTGGTGTATGATTTTGAGGAATAGTTTTAGGGTGTGGTTTTAAGTCTAACGAGTCTATGTTCTTCACATTTTTTTTTACATTTTTTTTACAAAATGGTTAACGTTCACGAGAGTCATTGGGCATGGTAAACATCAGTATTATATATTTTGTTAAAAGATTTTGTGTAAAACGGAAATACCAAAAATTTGATTCTTTTAGTGGTTCCTGTTCTGATTACGTAAGTAGTACAAGATACAACTTGAAGTTGTGCATTTTTCTAAGTTGGGTCATTATGTCTTGTCTACGTCTGTTATATCTATGCTAAGTCTTTTCATTTCTTAGGTTATGTTAGTTAGTTTTTCTGCTTTGTATGGGCTTTGTACGTTTCAGATTTTTATTTTTATTTAATTTTGTACGTTTATCTATTTGGTTTGGTCCGTTCTTCATATAGTTTTGATTGGGGAACTGTTTTAAGAATTATAATAATGGAACTGGTTTTCTGTTACTTTTTTCTATGTGAAATATGTATGTACTATCTCGTTTTTTTTTTTTCAGATAGCTCTGTTGTTCTGATATCCGGGTATATCTACTCGGGTACCCTACTAAATTTAGGTTTAGCAGAGTCACTAGAGGGTTGTAGTGTGTCTCGTCATAAAGCAAACTCTAAGAAATGTGGTGTAGTTTGATTGTTCTAAAATTTATGATAAGTTTAAAAACTGTAATTCAAGATTATTGTTGAAATTTTCTGACTTTAACTTTGATAGTTGTTTGATACTTTTTTAATTTCTTGAACAATTTATCTTGTATTTCATGTATAGAAAAAGCAACTTTTGTATGTTGAAGAATAAGTTTACGTAAATGCCATCACATCCTTTTATTTAATTATTATTCAGAGTATATTTAGAAATGTTTAATTCAAAATTATAATAATATCATTATATAACCCAAACGTAAAGTAAAATCCATTCCGAGATTTCTTTATATAAATACAGAAAGCTAGAAAGAAAAAAAAAATGATGATCCCATATAAATGTCCTAATCCAGCGCAAAGTATACCCTTTTATACGTAAAACTCGCGGTTACGGTGCGGTTATAATCCGTTAAATTCGAGGCGAGTCGGGCCCACGCAAAATTTATGAGTGATTAGGGCTCTCCACAGGACCATCCATCCGACGCTTTTATGAACTTTCCCTCACGGTGCACTTCCCCAGCCAGCACATACGATCCTTGCGTCTCGTGTTAAATGTACCGTAAATGTTGCTTCTTCTTTTCCGTTGGTAGTCCAATAATTTATTATTGCATTCCAGATTTAATTGGCTTGTTTAGTGGCTCGCTTTATGGATATTAATCACACCTAGCTACTTAATTTCATATTGATAAAAGTTTTATGAGAGCTGTAAAATTCAGTTCTTGATTAAAGGTCTGTTAATGCCGTGTCGTAAAAAGGGATATTAAATGGGGATTAAGTTCGCTTGGAAACTTTTTAATCGTCAATTGGGAATATATAAAGTTTGGATACTTTTTATTTTTTACAATATCAGTTACTTCTCTAATTGGTTACACTGTATAATAACAAATTTATTATTACAATTGAGCATTAATGTTAGTTGAATTATTTATCAGCATGAGCTGAAATAGTTTTATTTATTCATGATTTTAATTTACGTTTGAGGAAAGGTACCTTGGATTGAAATGAAGTTTTATTTTATTATAAAATCGCTTCCAGCCTATGAGCGTTTTTCTCTGAAGTCGTGAAAACTTTCATAGTGTCACCGTCCTAACACTCAAACGTTTTTTCATTTACACATACTGTTGTAGCATAGCATATTGTTTAGCATATAATAGATTATGTTACATATAGAATTAAATATTATTCAAACAGGATTTTCAACTAAATTCTTGCATAAAATGTATTAATTAGTATATAATTTGCTTAACAAATATTGAGGATTCCTTCAAATAGAAATGAGATGTTTACTACATCAAGAATTCCCTGTATGAGTATCACAATTAATCGCTGCAATTTCCTTTTGTAAACAAGTCTCAATATTTGCCGTCTAAACATACATCACAACTAATTGTTGATTGTTGAATCTTAATTACAGCACTATTTAATTAATTGCATAGCGTGTAACAGTTACGTTTGCATTTAAACTATTTTGTGTGCAAAATATTAATTAAAGTTTTTCTTTTGTTCCAGGTAAGGACCAATTTATTGCCATTATGTGTAAGTATTTTCATTTAATGATTGGATTATACTATGTAAATTTCTTTATAGTTTATCATTTGTAATCCATGCAAAACTATAAAAATAATAATAGAATTATTCCGCTCTTAAAACTGGCTGGAGTGGTAGTAAAATTTAACATTAAAATATGCATTTTATGGGTGGTTGTTTACTGCAAGTGTCCTCAGAAAAACACATAAAATCGTAGAGCAATCTAAGCAGTATGCTTTTCTGTCGCCTGCACTTCAGCATGCAACGACGGGTTTGCAGAATTATATATTAGTTAGCACAATTCACAAAGAAACAGAATTAAATTAAAAGTTGACAACAGGAATATGTTACTATTGAATTTCAACAACCAAATCGAATTTTGAAATAAATTAGTAAAGAAGAGCGTGGGTTTGTGTAATGTGTACATATTTAAAAGTATGCACAGTTGTTACAACTTGAAAAAAAATCAATCAATGTTGTGGGATTTATTTGCGTGATTTAAATTGAAAAATGTATATTTTAGTAGAGGGGAACAAAATGTAAAGAATTGAGAGTCGATTTTAGTACAATCGCAAATACTTCATAGAAGGTATTTGCAAGTGTAACAACATGGAATATCTATAATTAAATACAGTCTAAAAAATTGGATTAGTTATATAAAAACCAAATTAATAAAACAGAAAAATGTTGGAATTTTGTTGATAATATTCTATTATGTCTGAATCTGCGGTTATTCTTTTGGATGTGTAATGTAGGTATAATCGAACTTTAGATGAAGTTGCAGCTTTCTACGGTAGATACCAAATTAATACTTAAGACTTCTGGGACAGTTGATTTAAGTACTCTTAAAACGATTGATCAACAAGCGTTTGAGTTACCTCGGGACTTGATGCTGAGTTTGTTTAAATATTTACATTACAATTCTTTAGGTAGTTTTTCAATAAGTTTCTTAATTGGTTTCCTTATTAGATTTTTTTTAAATTCTCAAAATTGTTTTTTTTTCCAAAATTTTTGTCAAATTTTGTCAATAATTAATTAGTTTTTTAAATTTTGTATTTTTTTTAAACATATTTATTTTTTTTTACATTTTCAAAAATTTAATTTAAATTATTTTTTATGTTTTGTAAATAAATTCTTTACTAATTTTCAACATTTGATAAACAAAATTTCCATACATGTTATTTTAATTTCCAAAATTGTTTTATTTTGTTGTTGCATTTAATGAAATAATATCCAAAATTTAGTAGTTTTTCAAAAAAGTTATAAATATTTTTTGAATGTTTGGAATAGTTTTATTTTTTCAATAAGTTTATAACAGAAATTGCTTTTTTAAAATTTTCAGTCAGTCAGTGATTACTATGAGGAGGGTGTGGTAACTTCCTATTTCCTGATGACCGACACTTGGGTGGATAGCGGGCGAGCAGAAGAATTTTTTTCTCTTGTTGACTTTAACCTTCCTGTCTAACTGAATATTCAGAATAATTCATTTCATTTCTTTTCAGGCTGTCGAGCTTTTGCCATCTAGATGGCTAGAAGTTTTGCCGAATATAGGTTTTTTATTTTTCTTGAGACTGGGCGGGAAAATGTTCTAAAATTCTGGCAAGTTTCTGATTCATTTTTTTAGATTGAAATGTCTACCGACTAAAAACTGTTTTTTAATAGATTGAGTAGTTTTTAGATGGTTAGAATAGGCCCTATAGGCTTGTGCGGTATTGGTTTTTGTTGGTTAGTTGTTTAGTAAGTTAGGGTGCGGCTACTTGGTTTACCGGTCGTTTATAGAAGTTCTTTCTTTTCCTTGTCTGACTCGGCGAGTAGAGCAAAATTAGGGTTGGGATAATTTGCGAGATTGTTGAAATAGTTTGCAACTAAAGTTTTTATGTGTTGACGCAGCGGGCGTAACTTGAGGCCTTCCTAATCTTTCTGGTTTGAACGTACCATAGAGCTTTGTGGAAAATCCTAGAGTATTGTTTTGAAAGACTTCTAACCTGTTAAGATGACATCTAGCTGCAGTTTCCCAAATTGGAGACGCGTAAGTAAGCATAGGTTTTATTATAGATCTGTAGAGCCGGGTTTTGTTTCGGATCGACAAGCCACATTTCCGACGCAACATCGAAACAAAAGATTTTTTGTCATTTTGGCTTTATCGAGAATGGACTGCACGTGGAGTTTGTACGTGAGGCCTTTGTTAAAAATAACTTTCAGATATTTAGCAGTATTGGACCACGGTATGGGAATGTCATTCAGAAAGACGTTTGCATCAGGTGTGATTTGCCGCCGCATGAAAAGTACTGCTTTGCTTTTTTCTAGGTTAATTGTGACTTGCCATTTGTTTAACCATTCTTCGAGGTCGTCGGTGGCATTTTGAAGCTTTAGAGTGACCATTTCAGGCGACCTTGATGAGTATAGAAGTGCTGTATTGTCAGCAAATTTTGCCATTCTGACCTCGTGTTTTGCTCCTGAAGGCATGTCTGCAATGTAGAGGTTGAATAACAGCGGTGAGAGAATGGAGCCTTGAGGAACCCCGAGTGGAAAATATGTGTTTTTTTGAGCTTTACCGCCAGCGTTCTGCTGTTTAGATATGAGGCTATTAGCTTCACTAAACGCGGAGAGAAGTTAGCTTTGTACAATTTGAAAAGAAGATTTTTGTGCTAAACTTTGTCGGCTTTGAAGGCTTTTTTGGCGTCAGAATAGATCTTGTGATCTTTTTTACTGTAAAACCTTTGACAATGAGATCCGTCACGCGGTTTAATTGATGAACAGTTGAATGTTCTGATCTGAACCCATGTTGGGGGTGATGTTGTTTGATTCCGTATGATTCTGGATTCTATCTAAGACCACCTTCTCTAAGAAGACTGATGGGCCAATAGTTTTAAGAAAACTTTTGGTTTTTTCTTCGTTTTGGGATATGAATCAGCAGTGAGCTTTTCCAAACTGAAAGAAAGTGCCATGAAGTTTGAAGAATTGTTTTAGCAATGTTGGTGAGCGTCATTATTGCTTTATGCGAGAACGTTTTAAGAGCTTTGTTAGAAATATTATCAGGGCCAGGAGCCGTGCAAAATTTAAATTTTCTGTCATCGATTCCAAGTTGTTTTCCTTATTTTCCCGTGAAGCGAGTTTAAGATCTTGCGATCTCGGGGTTGCGATGCCTTTACCGTTGACGCTTGGCGACTTATCTTTGACGGATCAGTGTCTTGGTTTTACGTGATAGTCCACATGGATTATCTACCCGGACCTGATGGGTTTTAGATGTCTTTTTTGTGGCTTGGTGTGATTGGCGCGTAAAATGCTCGACGGCTCTTTTGATATCATTACCGTTTTTACTGGGACAAGCCTGTCAATGCTCTTTTCAAGGAATCTTGAGAAGAAATTCTAATCCGTGTGTGTTCCGTGTGTGTTACAAATTTTCCTTCTTCCCCGGGAGATCCCCTTCCGTAGAGCTCCAGTATTACCGAGCTGTAAAAGGTGGGTTTATCTGGGCCCATTACTATCAGTTCCCTTTGTTGGACGTAATTGTGCAACACTCGACATTTGGCGTTTGTTCTCAAGTTGTGCCACGCCGCGTACTTAGAGTTGAAGTCCCCCGCTATCTTTGTGGGTTGGAGATTATCAAGGATTGCATCGAAGTCCGCTGTTTTGATGCGATTTGTTGGTCTTATATATTTCGATGTAATCTTGAATGTGCCTAACCCCGGCACATTCACCACTATCGAATTTGATTCAAGCGATATCGTGTTGGGGGTATCCATTTTGGATTGGTCTACCAATCTTTTTGCAAAGATCAGTGTTTCACGCCTCATGGGTAATGCCAACGTTCTCAAATACGTGAAGGTATTTGGGATTCTCAGCGTTTGATTTGTGGCGCGACTCGGACACCAGCGTGATGTTGAGTTCCTGTTCGATTAAGAACGCCTCCACCTGACTTAATTTTTATGTAATGCCGTTGGAATTACAGAAGAAAATGCGGCATAATACATTGGGTGTATTCATTTGAAACATAATTTTCTTTAAATTTGTTGTTTTTTGGGGGCAACAGCGTTAGCATACGTAGTGTTTGCTGACCTGAAGACTGAGAAGAAGCCTGAGAGGCTGTTGGGGCTTGGGCGGGTTATGCTGCCGGCCTAGTTTTTTTGTCGTACAAGGCCAACATGCGGATATATACGGTGCATCTCCTGTCATTCGCGGGATGAGGTTCATTGCATAGAGCGCATTTGGCTGAAATGCCTCTGGCGCAGGCAACCGACTGGTGAGGCCTTGCGCAGTTACGACAGACAACTGTTGTTGTGTAGCAGCGATTATCTGTGTAACCGTTTCTCTTATGGCACTGAGGAATGCCGCCATTGCGCTTTTAGCGCTTGACAACGACCTTAAAACCGCAAAGAACTTTGAGATCTATTATCTTGGCGTTCTTTTGTCCCTTCGGAAGTTGGACAGAGAAAATTATCCTCTGTGAGGAATTTCAGGACATGCTTGATAATTATCTCAAGGCATTTTTTATCGGATTGCGCCTACGTGTGAAAGCCCGCTTTGCAAACATGGAGAATATTGGTTATCTTCTTAAGGTTGGCAATAGTAGACGGTAACATGCGTATACCTTTGTGGGTGTTACGTGCTGATAGAATGATAATGTTTTTCTCTTTGATATTTTTATTGCGCAGTTAATGGTTACGTTCATCGACAGTACATTTTTATGGATTTGCAGGGCTTGCTGGCCCACACTAGGGTGAATCTCTACTTGAGGGGCAGGGTTTTGTGGTAGGCAGCGACGTTGCTTTCTGGCTAAACGTTTTTGGAAGGCTTTTTGAGGAAGATCTGGATCGGGACGTCTGGAGCCTTGGTGAGCTAAAGCAATTCTTTGGCTGCAGGGGAAGATGCTGGAGTCTTTGGAACCTCTATGAAGGTTGCGTCCGGAGCTTCTAGTGACGTGGGTAGATAGATGTTTTGTCTTCAGTGTCGTCGATTTGATATAATTTCTCAATTGAATAAATTAAATAAATTAGTGGGTAGATGATTAATTGTGTAATTAATTAAAACTCAATTAATAGCTAGCGGCTACTATTTGCAATAAAAATTGCAGTTACCAATGTGGAGATCTTTAGTTGGAATTCAAGATTAAACTATTTGCTTGTATTCATGCCATGGAGTGTCCTGCTGACCCGCCCGCATGTTGTTATCTAGAGATTGTATTTTTTATGTTATAGAAGAAGGAAGTAACGTTTGATCTTTTGGTGACTGACACTTAGGTGAAGAGGGGGAGTTTTTGTCATTCTAGACTGCCCACCAACCCAGCCAAGTGTTTGTTGCCAAGAAATTGGATTTTTGTTTTCTGCATGTCGTTAATCACTATTTTGATGGTGGTAACATCCAATTTTTTGATAACTGATACTTGGGTGGGTACGCAGGAACTCCAGTTCAAACTACTTGCTTGAAATCATGTTTTGGAGTACTCTGTCGACCCGCCCGAGTATTTGTATTTTACTATGTTAGAGGAAGAGAAGGTAACATTCAATCCATTTATGACACACGCTTTAGGGTGCCCCGATCTTTTGCAAAGTGTTTTTTAAGCGAACGGGATTTCAAGTTTTCCAATTGATATTTTATTGCGGGTTTTGAAATCACGTAATGCACATAATGCCGCCTTATAGGCATAACGTAGGATTTGTGGTAAACTTGTACCATGTCTATGTCTAGGTTTTAGACTGTCTATTTAGGCTAGAAGTTTTGCTGAAGATGCAAGCATTTTTAAAAAATCTGCGTTGTTTGCTTGGGATAGGCGGAGCATCAGCTGACTCTCGGCTTGTTAAATTGCGTTTTACGATGGTCCTGTTGGTTGAGTATAGGGTTGTTTCTTGTGTGCATTGGGTTTGCTCTAGAGATAGGTTTAGAATGCACCACATCAGCTATGATACAATTGCGCACATTCCGGATGACATTATTTTAGGATCTTTTTGGACCATGATTTATAGATGCACTGATAGATCTTGTTTACAGCACAGTGATTGATCACTACACATAAGGAAGTGCATGCGGATACCGTCAAATACGTTCACTGCTCGTTTGAGTGTTGTAATATTTATAGATTTGAGAGATTCCATCAGTTCTTGATATTTGGATTTATTCCGAATAATGATAAGCGGATTAGTTTGGCTTGCGAGAGGGCTTAGGAAGAGTTGGCCAACGGCGCCCTAGGGGCTGGCCAGGTCTAGGACTGATTGCCTTTTTGGCGCTGATGGCTTAATAATTACTAAAAAAGGCTCACTCAAATTCTTCTTTAGTTTCTATATCTTATTCTTGGAGTACGTAATCATGGTAAATTTCTCCTTTAGGGGCCGGGGGCTTCCTTTTTGGCGTCAATGTTGTTCTCCTGCTGGATCTCCATCGGAGCTTTGTTTTCAGATGCGCAGGATTCGACTAGGTTTTTGGCTGGCCTCTTGAGGAAGGTCAGGTTTGAGGCGTTTGGTGTCTTGGTGCGTTTGAACTTGGGAGCAGCAGCAGGGGATGATGCAAGGATCTTTCTGGTTTTGTTGGTGGAGGTCACAGCCCAAACTTTTGGTGTCTTGAAAAGTTTGCTTGTCACTGAGACTGATTATTGCTGCGTTGGAGGCGGCTTTGATGCTTCTGATCTCTTTGGAGTTTTTGCGGAATTCTAGGAGGGTTTGCTTGATTCCAGCGGTTTTGCTTTGCGTCATTAGCGAGGATGTGGATCTTTTTGGCTTTGTCCTCAATCATCTCAAAAACTTGCTTCTCTAGGCTCCTAAACTTTTTTTTCTGTTTTGTCATGTATGCTGGCCTTTCGAGAGAGGTTAGGCTTGAGGCGTCTGGTGTCTAGGAGCGTTGGAACTTAGGAGCAGCAGCAGAGGAAAATGCAGGGATCTTTTTTGTCTTGTTCGTGGAAGTCACAGCCGGAACTTTTGGTGTCTTGGAGGGATCCGAAACTTACTTAACAATAAGGTTAATTGTTGCTGCGTTGGAGGCGGCTTTGCTGCTGTTGATATTCTTGGAGATGTCTTTGCGAAGCTCTAGTAGGGTTTGCATTCCATCGGCCCTGCTTTGCGTCATCAGCGAAGATGTAGATTATTTTGGTCTTGTTCTCAACTATTCTGAAACTTGTTTCTCAAAGTTTTTTTTTCTGTTTTGCTATGTGTGTTGCTATCTTCTGGAATTGGACGTATAAGGATTTTGCTATTTGTCAATTCTGAAGCGGCGGGATACATTCTAGAAGAAATGCAGAAGTAGTTAATTAGTTAGGAGTTAATTAATTAATTTAGCCGAATTAATTATTAGATATCTTTGATTGGTAATTTAACAAAATTACGTCATCTGTCGAGCTTTGCTTTGTTTTGTACTGTTGTGGCTGAATGGGCAATTTTTATACTGGTTTCCATTTTGGAGAGGGTTTTTGGTTGGTTGCGCTTTATCTATTTGACTTGGACCTTGTGGACGTCGATTCTCTTTGTTTGTCCATTTATTAGCGGCAAGATGTAAGCTTCCAAAATCAAGGATTATGAGTTTGTCAAATTCTCCTTGAGAGCATAAGCTGAAAGTAATATTTGAAATAATTAATTTCCTAATTTTAGCAAATACTATGCGTTTTGGCCAAAAATCTAAATTAAAATCTTTATTAAAACTTGTAGAGCGGAAAATTTCCAATCGATATAGGCATTTAAATTTTACGAACTGAAAATTTGTTTTTGCTCAAACTAAATCTTGATTATGTGAATTTTTTCAGTAGCCATTTACGAGTAATAAGCAATCAAAGTTTGAAAAAATCAAAGTTTTTGAGTTTTTTTACATTTTTTGTAGTTAAAAATAATTTCTCAGAATTGCATTTTTCGGAAAAAATTATTAGAAACTTTTTTTTTCAAAATTTTCCAAAAAATAAGTTTTCATAGCCAAACATTTATAACTTTAAAAATTACGAGTATTTTTTTTAAATATGGCAGGTTTTTGCTTTTATATGTGTAAAAGATACTCAAAAAAGTTTAAGAAATGTTGTGTGCTACGTTTCCAGATATCTTACAATGTATCCATAGAAATACTTAAAAATAGCGAAAAAATGCTTAAATTTTAAATTAACATTTTTCGATTGTTTGTATTTTTTTAGGAATGCATTTTAGAAAAAAATTATAACAAACTTTTTTCTTCAAATTTGTCTAAAGAATAAGTTTTTACAGACAATTTTTTTTTCTTTGAATTTTGAATATTTTGAAGAACTAAAAATGACAGTTTTTCTTAAAAAAAAAGATGATAAAAATTTTCTTTTTTTTTCAAAAACGTGGTTTTATATTTGAAAAAATCATCTTTTTTTTAAGAAAATCTGTGATTTAATATTTTGTAAAATTTTTAGAATTTAAAGAAAAAAAAGTTTTGTTGTGAAAACTTATTTTTTAGACAAATTTAGAGAAAAAAAAATTGTTTTCCTAGAAATGCAATCTTGAAAAGTTACAAACCATCAAAAAATGTTAAAAAACTCAAAAACCTCCATTCTTTTTAATTTTGATTTTTTATTTCTCGGAAATGACTTACTAAAAAAATCGGAAAAAATCATGTGGAGGAAGGCATTTTTAGTGGTTTGAGTAAAAGCAAATTTTCATTCCGTACACGTGACTCATACATGGCCATATATATAATTTCATTTTTTTCTGCAATCGATTAGAAGTTTTTTGCTATACAACTTTGGTATTTTCTAGAAAATGCATAGTTTTGGCTGAAAATCTAAAAAATCAGACGAAGATCACAATTTGCGAAATTGGTCAACCTTTTTAGCAAAAAATGCGCGTACTATTGGGAAATTTAAATAAGCAATATCAATCGGAATATTTTTCCTTTACAACTTTGGTCTCTTGTAATTTTTTACTAAAATGCATAGTTTCGGGTCTTAGTGAGAAAAAATTAAAGTCTAGCGGAAAAACGGGAAATTTTAGAAAAACTTAAATGATTTCTTTAGATAGGAAACTTTCCGCTCTACAACTTTTAATAGAGATAATTTTTTCCAAAATGCATAGTTTTTGCTAAAAATGCAGAAAACTATTAAAAAACGCAAAAATTGATATATAATATATTACAACCCTTTTTTATGCGTGCGCTAGGTGAAAATAGTCCTCAGACAGTCAAAATACACCTAAGTAAGGGTAAATTTTTTCTAAAACGTCGATTTTTTGTCTAATTTGAACAGACTAACTGTTCTTAGTGTATTCATCTCGATCAGCTTTGGTTTGTTTTTGTTTTGTTTGCATTTTTTTGCACTTTTGTGCCGAATGTCATAATTGGTCTAATGCAGGTCTTATAGATTCTAATTTTGGTATTTATGCACGTATACAGGTTTGACCATTCCAATGACTTGGCTTATACAGGATATATCATTTCAAAGTTGTTGAGTAAGTTTTAGAAATCAGAAAGTGGCATTTTTGATGCAAATGAAACTTGTTTTAGTTACCATAAAACAAAAATCTCATAACTATTAGCTGATATCAATATTTATTTTTGTTGCTTTACTTTTGACACCAGAACAAGTTACATTCGTTACAAGAAATGTAATTGCGGTAATTTATTTGAATTGGATCATTTTCGGAAACTTTATAAAGAAAATATTACTCTTTACCAAGTTTTATGTGATGAGTTGAGGTCGAGCAATACATTACTCTTAGATAAAGTTACTTATCTTGAAGAGAAGATCACCGAAAAAGATAAAACTATTCTTCAATCCGAAGCTCGCAGTAAACAACTAACTGCTCCTACTACTGCGCCGCTCACTAATGATACGGTGCAATTGATTCAATCTGCAGTTTTTCCTTCTTTGGCAAACTCTGTTGTTAAAGGGAAAACTAATCAAAAAACTCAGCCAAGAACTCAAACTATCTTTGGTTGTGGCCCAACCAATGACAAACTGCAGGCTTATGTGCCTACTTCTTACGTACATGTTTCTAAACTTAGACGTGGAACTAAAAAAACTGATATAGTAAATCATATTAAATCTAAGTTTTCCACCATATCAGTTGATGTTGCTGAGTTAAAAGTAAAATCTGGAAACTACAGCAGCTTTAAAGTTTCTGTTCCAGCTAATCATGCTCGATCTATTCTTTGCAAAGATTTTTGGCCTGCAAATATAGCGGTCAAGAAATTTTTAAATTATGGGCGAGTTAATAATGTTCCTGCTTCATCTTCGGTGGATTTTCGAAATCTGAATCCAACAATCTAAACCCGTCACCAGAAACACCAGCGGTATCTTCATCTATAACCAGAATGTTGGGGGTATAAAAACTAAACTCAAAGAACTTATGCTGGCTGTAGCTGAATCCAACAACGATGTTATTGTACTGACCGAAACCTGGCTAAATCAGGACATCAGCGATGCAGAGCTACAATTAATTGGTTACAGTTTGTTTAGATGTGATCGCTCTTCATTAACAAGCCCTAAGCTTGACGGAGGAGGTGTCTTAATTGCTACTAAAACTTGTTTAAATTTTACTTTATTACAACCTACATTTTTAAGTGTTGAACATTTGTTTGTAATTGTTAAGTTTAAATTTGTATCATATATTATCAGTGCTGTCTACTTACCACCTAACTCGGCATGTGATAAATATTTAGATCATTGTTATTCCGTTGAATCTATCGCTGACAAATATTTAGACATTAAACTAATTTCACTAGGCAATAATAATCTACCCGCAACGGTATGGCCGGATAAATGATAAGTTAGGCATAAGTGTTATTTGAAATGATAGTTATTCTGCTCATTTTGTTTCCAACTGTTATGGATTTCTAAACTGCGCTCAATGTATTTCTATACCTAATGATGGTGGTGTGTTCTTAGATTTATGTTTTTCTAACATCTGTGATATTTCTGTGATTAAAGCTGTGGATGTTTTGTTAAAACTTAGCCAACATCATATTGCTTTTGTGATTGATGTAAAATGTGATACTAGCTGTGATATTTTAATGTGTAATTATGTTTTTAATGATTTTAAATATGCTGACTTTAACGCAATTAATAATTTTTTGTTGAATGTGGATTGGTCCGCCTTTTTTTATAATTGTGATGTTGATAATTGCGTTAATTTATTTTACTCTGTGTTGCATTTTGCTCTTGACTATTTTGTTCCCAAAAAACTATGACAAGAAAACAATTTTCCAGTTTGGTTTAATAAAGAATTGATTTCACTTACTAGACTTAAAAAAACTGTTCATAAACGTTATAAATCATCAAGGCTATTTTCTGATTATAACGAGTTTCAATCAAATCGTACTTCTTGTAAAAATCTCAGTACATGGCAATATACTACTCAAACAGAAATCAACATTCAAAGTAACCCTAAACACTTTTGGAAATTTGTTAGCGACTCTAGAAAAACTAATGATTTTCCAGCTACAATGTATTTTAATCAAAAAACTTGCTGTAATGGAGATGACTATGTTAATAGTTTTGCTGAATTCTTTTCTTTTGTTTACGATACACAAACTCATCTAACTCAACTCCTTTGTTTGACTTTAAGAAAAACGTATTACATCGATCATTTTTAATTAGTTTGTTGGATGTATTTAAATGGATTAAGAACCTTAAATGTAACTTTAGCACTGGACCGGACGGTGTTCCATCTATGCTGTTAAAACAATGTATTTATTCAATTTTTACGCCATTGCACTTACTTTTTGAGGCTTCTCTTAATGAAGCCAAGTTTCGTTTAGTTTTGAAACAAAACTACATTATGCCTTTACATAAATCTGGAGCTAAGGAGGATATTACTAATTATAGAGGTATATGCATCCAGTCTGCTATTCCTAAGTTGTTTGATCAAATTGTATCTGGTCAAATACAATGGATGTGCAAAAGCATTTTAGTGGAACAGCAACATGGGTTTTGCGTGGGTCGATCTACTCTTACAAATCTTCTTTGTTACGAAAATAATCTTTTGAGTGCCTTTCAATCAAGAGTTCAAGTAGATTCTATTTACACAAATTTTTCAAAGGCTTTTGATCGCTTTAATCATAGTATTTTAATTGCTAAGCTTCGGGCTTTGGGTTTTCATGAATCTGTTGTTGCGTGGTTGTCGAGCTTTTTGGAAAATTGTACACAGTGTGTGAAAATTAATAACTTTTTATCACAGCCAATTGTTGTTCCTTCTGTGGTTCCTCAAGGATCTCATTGTGAACCAATTCTGTTTTTATTCTTTATTAATGATCTTGTTTATTCTATTAATTCTTCGTCTTATATTTTATTTATAAAAGAATATCATCTATCGAGGACTGCATTAGTTTGCAAAATGATTTAAATTCTGTTCATTCATGGTGTCTTATTAATAACTTGTTGTTTAACGCAAATAAATGTTTTTTGATAAGCTTCAACAGAACTTTAAGTAAAGTATCGTATGACTATACTATCGATAATAAAGTTTTGGAACATGTTACACAAATAAAAGATTTGGGCGTAATTTTTGATTCAAAACTAACTTTTGTTGAGCATATAAACTATATGTGCAACCTTGCTATGAAAATGTTAGGATTTGTTTACAGAATGTCTACTGACCTATCTCCTAGCACACTCAAAACTACTTTATTGCGCTTTAGTACGTTCATATTTAGAGTACGCTCCGTCGGTTTGGTACCCATTCTACAGCGTTCATATATGCAATATAGAACGTATTCAAAAAAAATTTTTGTTTATTATCGTACAAATTAGGCATTTTAACCGAAAATTACTTTTTTAACCTCATTGCATTGCAATATAATTATCCGCCGCTGAAAATTCGGCGCATAAGAGCCGATTTATTATTTTTACGTGGACTAATGTTGTCTGAGATTGATTGCCAAGAGCTACTAGTAACTCTTCCATTTGAAGTCCCCAACAATAATCGCCGAACCAGACAGTCTCCATTATTTAGAGAATCTATACATTCTACCAATTATGGATTTAATAATCCAATTGGTAGAATGTGTAGAATTTCAAATAGTTTCTCTTATAATATTGATTTATTTTTTGTGTTTCAAAACGTAGTTTTAAGTGTCAATTAAAATGTGTTGATGAATAATTTTATATTTTGTTTTTATTTATGTATACTTTTTTCCATGCTTTTATTATTCAATATTCTTTTATATATTTTTGTGTAATTGCAATATTGTTTGTAATTCATCGTTATTTATGTACATAATGATGTAGATCTAAATGGTTTTGTATTATTATTATTATAATTGTTAAAAGTTAATATTGAAATTGATTAACTGGTATTTTTAATAATATATAATAAAAATTAATGGAATGATTCAAAATTCCTTTCTATTTCACAAAGCCAATCTTGACCCTAAAATTGAAAATTAATGAAAATTATAAGTATTATACACACACATCAACAATACCAGACAAATAGATATAAATAAATTAGGAAAACCGAGATCAAAAGTAGGATTGATTGATAATGCTTGTACATCTACACCCTCATCAAAATATTTAGTGGCAGGCCATTTATTAACATTTTAAGAGACATAATGCTTCCTGATTTATGGAATTGAACGTAGTAAATTTGTCAGGCATTGTTAAAACCATAGAACATGTTAAAACGGCATGCAGGAATTATTAAAAATATATTTGCATAATTAAATAAAAGATAATTCCACATTGTTTTATTTAATTTATAATGAATCCAGGCAAAGCAGCTTACTCCAACAATTTAACAAACAAAATTGAGCTTTATGTTGGCTAAAAATATAAATCTTTTGTTATATTTATATTAAAATATAAAAAGGTGATATTTTTCCATAATAAAAATTTGTTGGATGTCAAGGGAATAGAATAAATAAATACAGATATAATAAAAAAATTAAGTTTCTCAACGAACTTTATTTACTACTGGATTGCATTGTAGTCTAAAGTTTAATCATTTATATTTTGCACTAAGCTTGCTGAAATTATGTCAATAAATAAAGCAGCAGAAAGAAGCACGTCCTAGTTTAATATAATTTACTGCTTCTTCTCTAACAGTTCCTTCTTATTATTTTTTTATTCGTTTAATAAATATAAATAAATAATAAGCGTCCACTTAATTGAAATAAATAGGTGGTATTTACAGATAGAATCGCCTAATGATTACCTTAAGCGCGCATAAATATCCCGGCATGTGACAGACTAATAATAATTAATCGGGCCTCAGCGAGCGATAAATTTCAACGCTCTTTCTTACAAGCGCGCACTTAAATCCGCAATAAAAATGAGAGGGAATCCGCTAATAGGCCGTCGATCAACGCGGAATTTGCGTCAAAATGTGCACAGGCCAGTCTGAGGCAATTAAATAAAATCATAATTTATATCTTTCATTTTTATAAAATCTGTCAATAAGATTTATATAATTAATACAAATTCCAATAACTTATCTTTGTTTCCGTTCTAATCCTTAAGAATATAATTTATTAAATCGACCAATAATCCCCCACATATCATTTTTCGCAAAGTTACTCAATTAATACACACACATATATCAAACATAAAGCTGACTGTATATAATGCTGTCTCATTGATTAATCGGCGCCCATTCATTTTTCGGAATATGTTTGCAACCCTCTACCCCTCGCGAACCGATACTAATGCAGTAGCATTAATTTATATTACAGTTTATTGTCAAAAACACAAACGGAAGGCTTTATCGTGTTGTACATTTTTTGTGTATTACTGTAATGGAAATAATAAATTTTTATGTTTTCTAAATGGTTTATGTGTGTCATTCTAATAAAGTTATTAGTTGGATTTATTTAATAATAATTTGTTATTTTATTTGGGCGTTTTTGCCCTTCTACGTTGAGGTCAGTGTTGCTGGCTTTAAGCTGTCATTTATTTAATCGTCTTGAATTGTGTCCATTCAATTTCAATCCGGAAGTGGAGGTGTACTAAATACGTCTGAATTATTTCGCTTCATTTTAAACATTTTTTTTGTTTGAATGGATGTTTTATCTATACAAACTTAGTTTTTTTTCTTGTGGGAAAATTGGTTGTCTTTGTTGTATAAGTGAAGATTTCAGATAATAGAAATCATTTTTTGGTAATGCCTTTTGAAAGCTGTTAGGGTTGTTACTGGAAATACACTTATGTGATGGTTGTTTTTATTTTGTAATACTGAGAGGCGGTGGTGTTGATAGAAGACACCCCTCGGCAATACATCGTAAAAGGCGTCGGAGCTCTTTTGAAAATGTATCTGTGATGCTTCTTAATTATTTATAAACAATTTACTTTTGAGTCAGTGGCGTTAACTATCATATAACCGTCGTTGCAAAGTGGCTACCAAGGCTAAACTCCTATTGAAAACCATGTTTTTAAATATAATTGTTAGGAAAACACTTAATGAGCTGCACTTTTGGTCATTTTTGATCAATTTTAAAAAATAAGTTGTATGTGAAATGTTTCCAATTTTTTGTTTTAAAGTTTTTAATAATTTTTTATTAATTTTATACCTAAAAATGATTTTAAAAGATTAAGATGTGCTGTTTTTGCACTTTTTATTTGCATTAGTTGAGTTTTCTAAACAATTTTTGACAAATTTGCACAATAAATTAAAGTTCTTATCTTTTTCTCATGTGGTAAATGAGTTTATCTGCAATTTTTGACTAAATTTTTGTTCTAAATGAAAATTTTGCACAATTTTTTTTAATAAATTGTTTTGAAGTTTATGCAGCGTAATTGTTATTAGATAATAAATTTTTTAAATTTATAATTTTTAATTTTTTTTATGTTTCTTTTTAAACTGGCAATGGGTTTTACATGAATTTGACGGACAAAGATGAGGGCAATGGCCTGGTAATCGATTAAGGGGCGGACAAACATTTGCATGTGTGAATCAGGGTTTTGGGTACCCCGCTGAACATTAATAAGGTAAAATTTTTTGCGGACTTGGAAACTGATTTTAGAGACCGTTACTGATTGGTTGAAGGTAAATTGGGAGAATAGTTTTTTTACAAACGGTAATTAGATGCGAATTGTTATGGTGAATGTGAAGTTTGGATTGATGGAAAGATAAGTCAGGATTTGCAATTAGATTCCATTTTTGGAGCCACATTTTGATGGAGTTGAGGTAGGTTTGTAGGTGTTTGCATGGCAGGTTGGGAGAGTGATAAGATACTCACGCCAACGGTGTCATCCGCGTATTGTATAGAGTTTTGTTTGATGATTTTTGGGTTGGACGATATTTATTTCATCTTCTTCTTTTTCTTCATTAGCTTTGTATCATTAAATGCTGAGTATAGGAATTTTCTAGTTTCTTTCATGTTTTCCTATCTTGGTCTTTCCTCATCCACATTATTCTAGCTATTTCCGTCACATTATCTAGCCATCTCATTTGTGGTTTTTCTCTACTTCTTTTGGTTTGTCGTGGTCTCTATTTGGTTATTTTATGTGTCTATCTATTTTGGGTCTGATTTGCTGTACCTATGTCTAACCCATCTCCACTTGAGACTTGCGATGCGTTCTATCACATCTGTTATTTTCGTTTTATTTTGGATTTTGATGTTTCGTATTTGATCTCTTAGGAATACCTTCAGCATAGCACGCTCTATCGCTCTTTGCGTGACTTTCAGTTTTTCTGTCACATTTTTTTGTCATGGCCATGGTTTCCAGTTCATATGTGAGCACCGGATGTATGCAGTTGTCATATACCTTCCGTTTCATGCTTCTCGGAATGTTTTTATCTCTCAGTATAAAGCTTAGTTTGCCAAAAGCAGCCCATCCTAGTTGGATTCTGCGTGCCACTTAAGCGGTTTGGTTTTCTTTTCCAGTTTTAATTTTATGGCCGAGGTAGATATAGTGTAGAATCTTATCTATTGTGTTATCAATGGTTATGTTTTAGAGGTCAGTAGATAGTATTTTGGTTTTGTTTAGATTCATTTTTAATCCAATCCGTTTTGAGTTTCTGTTTAGCTTTGTTTGAATGGAGGATAGTTCTTGGGCATCTGTACTTACTAACATTATGTCGTCTGCAAATCTTAAGTGGTTAAGGTATGTCCCATCAATGTTAACGCTTTTTGTGTCCTACGTTAGTGTTTTAAAGACGTTCTCCAATGCCAATGTAAATAATTTTGACAATATAGAATCTCCTTGTCTGGCGCCTTTGCCAAGAGGTAATTTATCAGTCTTTATTTCTTTGTCTATTCTTATGTTGAAGGTTGCGTCTTTGTATATATTTTTAATAATTTTGGAGTACCTAGAGTCGTTTCTGGCATTATCTATTGCAGAGAGAAATGCCCAGGTTTCTCAGGTTTTTATAACCGATGTGTATAGTCTTTCGTAAAAAGATTTGATTTCTGTAGCAACTTTTGTTTTATCTGATGTAATATTTTTCTGCTGATCTTTGATTTTAAAGATCTTTTGTTATCCTTTTGAGATCTTTGATTTTAGAACTTTCATGTTTTTGATGTTTCCAATTGTTTCCAGAATTTGTTTGGTTTTGTATGCTCTTAAGTCAGTTTGTATTTTTTTTTACTAGGTTATTAATACAATATCTCTATACTCTGGTGCGTCCCGGTCGGTGTTTTTTTCTTTTTTGTTTTATTGTCTCCAGTATTAGTTTTGTTTCTCCATTATTCCTTACTTTGCTACAGATCTTCTTTGATGCTATTTGAATGTCGTTTGTTATCTGTTCTGTCATTTGGTCTATGCTCATGTTTTGTGATTTTGTTATTAGTTTATTCTTCAGGTTTTTTTAATATTCTTTTTGGTTTAGCAGCAGAGCGTTTAGAAAATATTGTTGGTCATCATCCTTGTTCTTTTCATCTTTGTATTTATTTTAATAGTTGCTCAGACCAATTTATAGTCGCTTCCAGTATTGAATTTGTTAAGTACAGATACGTCTCTGCAAATGCTTTTTTTGCTAGATAGTATGTAATCTATTTTGTTTTTTGTTTGGTTATCCGGGTGACGCCAAGTTCTGTTTCTCGTAGAATGTGATTAGACAGAATAGTTTTTTGCTGCTAAGGTAGTTTAGTTTCTTTCATTTCTTTCTTCCAGTCTGAAATTTCCAACGTATTCCGTATCATGTTTCTTCTTCTTAGTTTTGTATGTAGATCTTTGGTTACTATAGTATGAGTGGTTCTTTCCTGGTTTCTTGCCTCTCTGATGTTCTCGTATAGCTGTTCTATAAGTTTGTCGTCGGCGGTATTGGTTGCTATTAGTTTTTTTCCATTTTATTAGATGGTAATAAAGTGATGCCGTTTAGTCCTGGGGCGGTGTTTTTTTTAGATGGATAGATTTCCTCTTTGGTTGTGGGCTAGAAGTGGTTGACAGATGTGGCGGGTAGCAGCTTGAAGGTCGGGCGTTGTGAGGGGTGGCTGGCGGACGACGTTTATATTTTTGTTTGTGATGCCTGTAACATCGGATCTTAGAGGGTAGATTAGATTAGTACGTAGATTGGAGGTGGGCCTCAAAGAGGTGTTAGTGGATGGTTTGGCTTCTTCTTTCCACCGTCTTAAAAGTCCAAGTTAGCGTTTATGAGATCTTGTAGTTTTTGGTGTTAGCGTTGCGGGAGCGGAGGAGTTGTTTGTAAGTTCTGTGTTTTTTTTTTTATGAGAAAGAAGGTTGAGTGGGAAGTGAAGAATATTTTATGAAAGTAAGACCTAGGAACGTCATTTGGTCGCTGGTGACATAGTTAAGGAAGACTTTGTCAACAAGGTTAAAGTACGGGATTAAATCCTGAGAGATGACGATGTGGTCTATTATGGATTGACCGTTGTGGTTTGAGTAGATGGGGTCGGAGCAGGAGGAAGTTGGTTGGATAAATGGTTACCGAACGTTACGTATTAGACATTCATATACTTAAAGATGATGGATTTTTTTTGATTTGCAACATATTCGTATTCTGATGGCATATATATGGAGTAGATGGATAATGTTACCAATAACGCTTTGCAGCAAAATTGATATTTTATTCATATTTGTCTATGAGTGGTTTAAGGATGATGGTAGGAAAAATACGGAAGATTGACTCACCGCATGTATATGATGAATATAAATTTTGGAAGTGAGAAGTTTGATCTGGTGAATGACTTCTTGGATGGTTTCTTGGATTGTTAGGATGAAGATGTTGTTGGAATTGATGAAGAGAGAGGTTTGATCTGGGGGATGATTTCTTGGATGGTTTCTTGGATTACGTGTTGATGGAAGCAATTGTTGAAGGTTATGCAGCTTTTATACTTTAGATTCACAGGTGATGTGGTCAGTGTTACCAGTGTAATGGATTTGGGTTTGAATTTTGAAGCATTAGGAGGAGTAACTGTATGTGTAAGCCGTGATGATGCACTTGTACAATGTAGGATTTTTATAGTAAATAGTTTTTGAATAGCAGTCGTCAAATTTGAGATTTTCTCTCAACAAACAATCATTCACGTACAAAATATTTCAGATATGGACCGGTTTTTGTTATTGCCATAATATTTTAGAAACATAGTAACAGATTAGCTAAATATATAAGGATGGGTGTTTGGTAATGTATAAATCTCTTTATATATAGTACTGAGTTTTAAAATACAAATTATTTAAGTGTTAATTATAAATTAGTTAAATACAAAAAATAACATTTGATCAACTTTTTTGTTGACCGACCAATGATAAGATAAGGTTAAAAACATAAAATTATTTTATGTAAGAAAATGAAAAAAAAAATTTTTTTAGGTTTTCATCAAGTACAAACGTAACTTAAATTGATTTTTTTTATGAACACCGAAGGAAAACCTTCTGTCTTTGTGGTCTTGCGTTGACTGAACATATACTAAAACCTGTATGACACTGTCTATAATTATGTCTTGAATTATATATATAATTATAGATCGACCATTTCCGTGTGTAAAACACACAAATTATCAAGGTCACAATTATATCTTGAAAAATTAGAACATGTTCTATTTTCCCATCTATAATCGACGCGAACGTGATGTGCGCATATTATTTTGTATTTACTAATTTTTATTCAATTTTACCACTGCAGCACCACATATAGCAATTGCTACCACTTTTTTAATTTGTTCTGCTTCCATTTTTTATTATTTTTATTAATTGTATAACTAACTGTGGCAATAATGAATTTAAAACAAATGACATAACCTGCAAAGTGTAGTAAACATTGAAACTTGATTTGACAGATCATAGATAAGGCGCATGCGTGGTTTTATAATTATATAAAGAATTATTTACAGTGTCATACAGGATATAAATTTTATATATGGAATTATTGCACAAATTCTAATAAAATTTATATATATAATTCAAGACATAATTATAGACAGTGTCAAACGGGTTTAAGGCTTGTGGCTATCCGCGAGAATGATTTCAATTTAATTAAATTTTCTATAATCACCAAAAAAAAAACTTTTAGACTTTTGCTTAGACTGTGTTTGTACTGGATTTGGTGGCTAGCTAGGAACAATTGTGTTTAAACTCCGCCCGTTTACAAATTGTGATTTTAAACCTACGGATATCAGGGGTCTTAGTTTACGTAGAATAATCTTAAATTTGATAAAATTTAACATTTTTTTGATTGCTATAGAAACGATTTTTAGATTTTGGCTTTGGCAAATCATTTATCAGAGCCGATTGATTGCGGTAGAAGATTTTTTTCCAATATGAATTTTGACTATTTTTTGCTTATTTACAGCGAAAAACAAAACATTACTAAAACGATTGTCCAAATTTCAGTGGAATTACAATTTTTTTCAACTAATTAAATAAATTAAATTTTAAGGTAGAGCTTGGGAAAACAAACAACAACAAGTGTTTTGTTACTGTGTGGAAAAGTTATTGAACTGTTTTCTCTGATGTTTTGCAGCTATGTCAATTGCTTTATTAACTTCAATTGTATTAATTTAATTGTAAGGTTTCTTTGAAGCGGTCGATGGGACCAATTGCTTTTATTGGGTTCATCTTTAGTTCTAATTTTTTACTATGGATGTTTACTTTTTAACTAACTATTTGAAGTCTTGTGTTGATCTACTTTCTATTTACCTGAACTTGTTGAATGGTTTCTAAGTTTTTTGAAAGATGGCTTTAAAATGGAGGTTGATAGAATGATAAAAGGTGATCTTGGTCTTGCACGGTGCAATGTATGCAATATAGCTTTAGTAGTCTGGATTTGAGTAATTTGCTTTGATCAATATTTTACGTAGCCGGTTACGAGTTGAATGGGTGTTTTTCCTAAATGGATCCGTTATTTCATATACTCATCCAAACATACCATACACATGTCTTCTCTGTGGTTAGGTGTGCTCGATACCTTTATTGCCCTCCCCAAAAGGGAACGGCGTGACTAGGTATACGCACGTATACGGTCGACAATGGTTACGGCAAAACCTTTGACTTTAAAGGATTGTGCGACAAATGTTTTTTGTTTTTGGTTTTATTCTGATTGTTGGTGTTCAGACTGGTGGCACTAGTCGGTGTGTATAACTGGCTTTTTATAGTTACTTCTTGTCTAATTATTTTTAGCACTCAGCGTATGTTCCACGTTGAATTGAAATAAGAATTTGTTAGAACAATGATTAGCGTAGTTGATAATACTTGTATTGTTGGTATAGCACAGCTGCTAATGTTATAAGCGTATATCTGTAAAACAAGAGGTTTTTGGTGGTTCAAGTTTGTCACATATTCTTTAGCTAAATAAATATACCAAAAAACCTTTGTAGTCGTTTTCTGTTCTATGGGTTGTGATAGTTCTGTACTAGCTGTAGGTGGTGTTCAAGTAGTTTGTTGCTTTGACTAGAAACATTGTGACTTAGGTTCTTTATCTCATGCTATCCAAAATTGTATTTTTATTGCAGCCTAGACTAAGGACCAGGCACAGATGTTTTAGGTGGTCTTTGTTATAGGTTGAATTTATAATAATGTTGCACAAATACACCACGAATTTGTCAATTCAGCTCGCAACCAACATTTTCTTAAACGTAGCAGGTATAGCCTTATTAGACGTGGCTAAAGCATTGTTGGTTTTTTTTATTGTAGAAGTATTTATGCTTCGGTCTTCAGTTTTTTTATCTAGCTTGTGGAATACAGTTTCAAAGTTCTTTGAGGTTTTATTAATCTTAGCTTGTTTTATTCAGTTCTCGATAGTCTTTTCTAAAAAGTAGATTGATATATTTTTTAATGCCAGCGTGACAAAATAAACACTGTTGAAAGGTCTAATGATACCTTCAAAGACTATTTTGCTTACTTTGTAAATTTAAGTTTTTGTACTTTTATCTTATTTTAAAAAAAAAAAATTGTAACTTTTTTGACTACTTTTACTCTAGGTGTTTGTTTTTAATACATACTTTCAATGATTTTTTAAAATTTATTTTTATTTTTTGATGATCGACTGGATGAACAAATTATTATTATTCCTCGCCGAGTATTACTCGTTCTATTGCTCTTTGACTGGTTTTAAGTTTGTTTTCATTTTTAAGGCTCATGCCATAGTTTCCAGCCCGTATGTTGTGACTCGCAGTATGCAGAAGTTGTACACTTTTTGTTTAAGGATGATTGGAGTGTCTGTGTCTTTTCTTTAAGTATATGTCTGAGTTTACTAAGTTTTGACAGTTTTGTGTTATTCTTTTGGCAACTTCAGCTTCTTTGTTTTCTTCTTTAGCGTTATTTAGTGCTCGAGGTACGTATATTATCTTTGAGCATGTTTGCTAGTTCTTTTTGTTTACAGTCACTTGAAAGGCGGCATTTGTAAAGATCTTGGTTGGTGCATTTTGAATCGATTATGGTATTGTCCATCGAAGCAAAGACTGCTTTTTTGTAATCGATGAATGGCATTCAGTGCACGGGGACGTTGTATTCTGTGCTCTTTTATAGTCTTGTTCTGGCGTTTGGTGAAAATCTAGCTTGTTGGATAGCAATTAGTTAAAATGCTGATGTCTTCCACATTTTTTCAGCTGGCGGATATTTTTTCTCAGTAGTAGTTTGGCCGAGTTTAGTAGTGTTGTTCCTTCTAGTTTTAGCATTTCGGCTGTTATTTTGTCTTTGCCAGGTGCTTTGCCAATTTTTAGTAGCTGTTCAGAAGCTGTTTTGGGCTATTTTGGGAACCAAGATTGAAAGGATAACTTTCAATACAAAATTCCGTTTTAAACAGTAACTTAGCCACTTCCCTTACTACATCTCAGATAAATATAGATCTCTCAAGTAATTGGCCGGTATTATAGAATACCCACGACTTACTTGAGAGGAGTTTTGACTACTACCAAGTTGCAATTTTACTGAGTACTTTCCAAATCTTCTTGGTTGAAACCATTTAGGATTTAGGGTGTTTTGTAAATCTTACTATGTTTGATCGAATTAAGTTTATTAAATTTATTTACCTTTAAGCTATTGGGTAGTTTCGCGATAGTTCGGACAAACGTCCCCACATTGACATCTCTGATTTTGCTAAAATTATATGTTTATTAAATGTAATTGAAAGGAAATTTTTTGTAGAACGCAATCTTTATGTCTGATTTTTTTAATTCTTTTGAAACAAGCCGAAAAATTAGTAAAATTACGCAAAATTTGAGGAAAATACCCTAAAAGTAACCTATTTTTAGCAATTATGTGTTTTATTTCATCCTAAGGCAAGCGAATCCATTTTTTTTTAATTTTTGGGAGTATCGGAATTGAAAATATCGAGTTTTTAATAAAATGGTTTTTTTTTGCGGAAAATTTTAGACAACCCAGGACGGCATTATGTTCTACGGAAAATTTCCTATAAGATACACTTTTTTGAATATGGTTTTTGACTATTTTTTTGCTTATTACACAGCACAAAAACTGAAAGAAGACAAAATATTTCTAAAAAATTAAAATTGCCGCCATATTTTGGTACCCCAAACTTGTACAAAATTTGAGCAAAACTGGAGACGATTATCCGAACTATCGTGGAATTACCCTAATAGTAATTTATTATTATTATTATATACGTCAATAACGTTTACTTTATGACAGTAAAGCAAAGAATTGGATTTTTTAATCAAAATTATCACAATTTTGTTGTTAATAATATCATATCAACCTTTTTCATAAATAAGATTAAAACCAAATGATTCAGAAATGAAATAAATAATGCTCTATCAATTTCCTTCCATTGTGTGGGCAAGTTAATCCAAAACCCTTATATCTCTCAGCAGCACACACGCTCACACTTCCGAACCCCATTCCCTATTAACCTAACTTCCGTTTGATGTATATAAGATGTCTAAAATCTGGATGTGCTAAGAAATGCGCACTCTGGGCCCCATTTATTTCAAGCTCTAGGGACGACGTTATCGATGTATCTGTGGCAACGTTGCGACCGTCTAATTCATAAATCACAGACTTGAAATCTCCCAAACTCCCTCAACATGCAACTATTTGATAAATTTATGGATTTGTTTATAAATAACAATAATAATTGCATTCCTGCATTTTGTACAAAATAAATTGGAATTAAATTACCTCAAAACTATACTAGATAACTGAATAAAAGTCTTATTTACTTTTCAGTTACAATGTTTGCTTTGATAATGTTCTCAAAGCAACTAGTATTTTTCTGAAACAGTTTCTTAATTCGTTTATCAGTAATCAAATTCTTATTTATTTTGGAATGTATAAAATGTAAGAAGGAGGTTTAAATTAAAATAAGATGCTGACTAAAGCTGCGGGTTCGTTTTATATATGTTTTTTTCATCGGTCTGTAATCCGATGCGGGCGGTAATCCGCAAGGTTTCCGTGTAGCTCACGTTTGAACGAATATAAAAAGGGGAAGAGGAAAATTAAGAGCGTGGAAAAATATAAAGTGAGCAAGTATCAAATTGTTAAGGAATTCTCTGGAGTATATTTCAGAAATCCAAGCTTAAATTTGTATTTTATAATTTATGCTTGATTATAGAATAATTTTAAGTAAAAAAATTCTACAAAAATATGAAAATAAAATATCTTATTGTTTGATAAAACCTATTAAATATTAAATATTCAAATTATTCCAAAAATAAAAAAGTAAACTTCTTAACAAGAACTTTTGTTCCTTTTAGTGTGGAGTTTGAGTGGATTTTTTTATATGATATAATAATAGCTTTTTACTCTAATGTTTGTAGTCTTTACTATAATATACTCTAACGCCTTTATTATCTTTCTAATTAAATTTTATGTGACAGTAATTATTTCAGGAAATAATTGTAGATATAATTGTTACATGAAAGTTGTAAACAAACTTTTAATATTCAATAAAATGTTAATTTTCTTTGTGAAAATAAAATTAGATTACTACATTTAGAAAATACATTTCTAAAACCAATTTTGCATTCCAATATCCTGTGTTATCATAAATAAATATATTACACCAAGCTACAAAATTCTCCTTTTTCCTGAAAAATATATTCATTACATTTTTTCGTGAGATTGTATCCACGTTTGAGCTCTTCTCTTATTATTCAAGCATTAGTATTTGTGTACATTATTCCCTTTCGGTTTCAATTTCCATGTTGATTATGTAGAGAGAGAGATAGATATCGATTCTCCTTTCTGTATTTACATATTTCACGTAACACAATCCGTTCGTGTTCCGACCCCGTTGTCATTCAATCCTTATTTATGTTTTGGTACATTTATCAATTCCGGTTTTTGGCCGATATATTACTGCTTCTCGGTGCATGTTCCTAAAGGATGGTGTAAATTTTCTGGTGGAAAGGCTTTGGAAGAAAAATTACTTGTCGATTTACCAGTCTTTAAACTCTGGCGAATTGAATTCAACCTTTTTAAAACAGTTTAATCAACCATTGCATAGAGATTTAATTGAATAATTATACAATGAATTCCAAACTATGAATAATAGAAATATCAATTAATTTAAATTGCAATTTAATCCTTGCTATTCATTTTATAGTAATTAATGTGATATGGTTATTACGCAATTCTCTTTAGTTGTACTCTTTCTGTCCGCCCTCTACTAAAAAGGTTTGTGAAACCAATTTAATTAAAACGTAATTCAGATTTAATCAAAACCACTGTTCACTCGGAGGGCTCAGCTTTTATAATCTGTTGAGATTTGGATTAATTTCTTACATAAAAAATTGTAAACTTTGATTTAGATGAGAAAAGTACAAAGCAAGCGACACTTACAGCTTTGGATTATTTGGGATAAACGTGATCCTATTTATAACGGTAAGTAATTGTTGGTTTGTATAATAATACGTTTTATTATACAATGCAAACATTTATTTTAATGTTTTTTAGAATGTAATTGTGTTTGATTTTATTTTTTATTTTTGTTAATGTTTTGAATTTTTAATTTATCACGTTTTACAGCTGCGCTGAGTTTGTTTAATAAGCACATGGTTTTATTTGTGTTGTTACATTTTTTAATATATTTATTGCTAGCTGAAGACAAAGTTCCATCAATGTATATATGTCAGTTGCAATTATTTTGTCATTATGATATAGATACACCTGTTGATAACGCAAAACTTACGCAATATGCTGCATTATTTTGGTGGGAGTTTGCAGGAGTTTTAAGGTTATCTTACGCATCATGTTGGAATGTAAAGTGTTTATTACATAAAGTTCTAGATTAGTTGTGATTTGCATATTTTTGGATTTGTTGCGAATTGTAAGCATTTTTTGCGTCACATAATACTAAAACTAAATTAAATTAATGTATTACTAATGACGAATTGACAAAACGAAAGAATTAATTGCGAAGCGACATGTTTTACATGAAACTTATAAATTGATGCTCAATTGCGAAATAATATTGGTTATTGGCTCTTATATGTCTTACAGAAAACAATATGTGGAGTTCTACAAAGTTTCGATCTAGGCCCTCTACTTTTTATTTTGTATATGAATGATGTATGTAACAGCATTTTTTGCGTGGGGGAGGTTAAATCTTTGAAACATGTTTGGCAACCCGTATTGTCAGGGTATGTTGTACACTGTACTGCTTCTTCCTCTGTTTGCTACTACTAATATGGAACAGCACAACATTATTTTAAACTGGAATTTATTGCATTTATTTGCATCTTGTGAATTGTTTGCTATTTTTTTGCCAGCATTTGTTTGTTTATATATTGTCCACAATAACAGTTCTTCCGGTGTTTGTGTTCTTTTCGTGTTTGTTTGTCATTTATTGCATTCAACTATTGTGTGTTCCGGAAAGTCATACTTTTTGCAGAACCAGCACGTAGGGCTTTCTCTAAGACCAAAAATGTTGAGGTAATCATTAAAGTACCCGTTTGCTTTCTAAATTGGAGCTTCATACAGCATAATTAAATGTACCACTGACTCAATTAACCTGTGCTTGCTTGTGATTGGTCCTTGTTTATTTATTTTTAGTTTGCTTAGAGCTAAGATAATTTTCTCGGCTTTTTTTTAGGTTTTTGCTGACATATTGTTTTTTACTGGTATTTCTGGAAAAGTACACTCCCAGCTTATTTGCTGACTTGATTGAAGTTTTACTTAACTCTAAACTAATCTATGTTAGCGTATATTGTCCATTTAGTATTTTAACATTTGATTTGTTTTAGCAAATTGCAGGCAGCTGTTTAGTGCCATCATACAGAGTTGAACGCAATTTTTTATATCTAACAAATTTTTTTTTTAATCCACGTATTTTTTTGTGTTTTATGCAGATTTTATTACATGTTTTAACAGTGGCGTAGCTAGGATTTGTAAGACTCCGCAAAATATTGAAAAGGGCCCTCTGGAAAAGTAGCGTGTATTTTATACTTTTTCTTTCTACCTGTGTTTTAGAGAGTCTATAGTTGATCGTTTTTGAATTGACGGGTAGATAACTTTTCTTCCATTTAACTTAGGAGTTTTGCCACTATAATCTGTTCTATCAGCTTGACCATTTTGTCTGACTTCTTTTTCTCAGCCATCACTCTTGGATGTAGGCCTTTTTCAAAAATTTCCACGTTTTTCTATTTGTTGCAGTTTGAATCCAGTTTTTTTTTTCGATATTTTGGATATTATCTCGCCATCTTCTTTGGGGTCTGCTAGCACTTTGTTTGGTCTTTCTTGGACTCCAAGTTGTGATTCTCATTGTCTACTTGTCCGGGTTCTACCTTGCTATGTGGCCAGTCCATTGCCACTTGAGCTGCGCCACCCTAATAAGTATCTCTGTCACACCGGTTTTTCTTCAACTTTTCTCATTCCGAACTCTGTCCCTCACAGTAATTTTGAGCATAGACTTTTCCATTGCTCTCTGTGTGGTTTGCAGTCTGATATGAGAACCTTTATGCTTTTGTTATCTTCAATTGTATTTTTTATCAGTTTTGTTTTATGTTTCTTAGGTCTTTTTGGATGTTCTTGCTGTTTTTATTAATTTTCTTATAGCCTTCTGCTTTTCGATCTATTCGTCTTCTTACTTCCATTAGGTTTCTTGTATTTGTGCTAATTTTCTTTGAGCTTTTTTTGTGTTTTGAGTATATTCTCTTTGTTGCAGCTTGAATGCCCTTTGCGATGTGCTCGGACAGATTGTCTATTTCGAATTGTAGAAGTATTTTCAGTTTGTTTAGTTTAGTGTTTAGAGTACGTAGGAATGCGTCTTTGTTTCCGCTCAGCACCTAATCTGTTTGTATGTATGTATTTTTGTTAGTATATTAGTTAATTTCTTTCAAATTTTGTGTTTATTTGTAAGGTTGCTTGGACCATCGTTTAGGTTGCTATTAGTATCGAATTGGTTCAGAACGGTAACATTCTGGCATATATTCTTTCTGTTGGTTATAATGTAATCGATTTTGTTTTTCACGGTACCGTTTGGACTTTTCCAGGTCCATCTTTGTTGCGCAGGTTTTTGAACGAAGGAGTTTATACAGAAAAGGTTTTTATTTCTACAGTAGTTGATTAGCATTTCTCCTCTATTGTTCTTATGACCAAGACCAAATTTACCAACGTTTGGGATATTCTCGTCTTTGTTTTGCTCAATTTTTGAATTAAAGTCTTTACTAATTGTAACGAACTTGGCGCTTTAGTATTTTTTTTTTTGGTTTTTTAATCATTTTAAGGTTTTTTTTAGAGATTTCTTTGATGGTAGTTTTGATTATTTTAGCAGACAGCTTGTCCGGTCCAGGAGTTTTTTGTTTTGTTTTTATTTGCTTAGCTGCGTAGATAATTTCTTTTTTGGATATTTTGGGCAAGTCTTGTTTGTTAAGTTCTATATTGTCCCAAGTCTGTGTACTATGCTCTGTGGAAAAATTCTTTAACAAGTTATCATTGTAAATTTTGTTTTGATGTGTCCATCAGCTTTTTGTAAACTATTCTGTGACCTAGACTTTACGTGTTATGGTTTATTTTGTTGTTTTGTTTTAAGGTATGTTGTTTAGTTTTATAGTAATCTTTGATCTGGTTTATTCTCTTAATGTCTGGTTGTTTTTTGGAAAAGTGTTTTCTATGGCTCTATTAAGAGCGTTCATACCGATGTTTGCATTAAATGATTCAGTTTTTTTGATTTTTTTTGTAGATTGTCTGTCAATTGTGTCACGTTGGATTTGTTTATGTGCTACTTCTACTCTTTTTTAAATGGTTTAATTTCTGGATTACTAACTCTAGGGAGACTGAGCGAGTGATTTAATTGAAATTACTTGTTTGCAATAAACGCAAGGTTGGATCTGTTTTACGGCTATCAAGCGGCAATGATTAGCACAACACACGCCACTTTAGAAAATGCAACAGAATTTCGGCCAACAAGCCATGTCAGAGCCTTAACCAACTTTGATAAATAATTATGGGTACCCAAACTTGATAACAATCCCCGCAACAAATATGGGCACTGCACTTCTAAAGACGCCGATCCAGCCACTCTCCAAGTTTATTCTACGAAAACGACAGTGAATAGAAGCACGATGACAAACTTTGCTACAGACTTGACTTGTTTAACCAGAAATTGTTATTTGATGACAACGGCCCTCTTGAATGATTATAATAGAAGCGACTTTTTGTTGTAAGATACATCCTTATACCAGTGCGTTGAAACTATACCAACGCTGGAAGAAACAAGGATCATTATGATGACCTTTGAAAAAAATAATATATGTGGCACCCCCAAATATGTGGAGTTGGAACTACCAACACATATTGCTTCTACCAGGTTCAACACTCTAATCGGCACTATCTATCTCACCGTGAAGAGGAGTCAAATGGCGTCCAACGAGGGGCAAAAAAGAGCATGGTACTGGTCACGACTTTTTAAACAACCCGAGAAGAGAAAAGCAAAAAGAAAAACCTGTCAAACTTCAGCAATCCTTTCTGAAGTATTGTCTGGGTGATTACAATAACACGGTTTTCAACTAGGTCGAAACTCTTGTTGACCAAAGATTTGAACAGATATCTAGCGATATACAAGTCTTTTACCACAAAACAAGTCTGATTACTTTGACCCATCACCCCAGTAACCTCATTGCAAGGTACGACGTAAAATACGAGCTCATGAGACTAGCAAGTAATGGCGATAATTGTAACTTCCGGCTGCAAGTGCGAATGGCCGTTGGCACAACATGCCATTGAGTATTTAAAAAACGCCACAAACTACTTGGCTGACATAAAGAAATGGTTAACAAGACTAACTATAACATGTTGGCCTCAACAGCGTTGCTGTGAATTTAAGAAGTATATACCGAAACTCGTCAAAATGTAACCACTAATAGTTGTCGAGGCATCTAATACAGCAAGCAACCACAGACACCTAGATAACCTGCATCATAAAGAAGTGTTACACTTTAACTCTGTCTTATCTACAGTCATTAACATCTGTAACACTACTGGACTGGACTGGACTGGACAAATTGGATAAAAGCCGCTTTACTGCTGACATTGGTACAGAGATTATTGTACCTCCATGCACCCCAGAAGTATCGAAGAACACAGATTTATGAATATAGTTTTAGTGCTTCTACCATTAGGTTAGGTTAGGTTAGGTTCTGTTATCTATTATAGCAACATTTTTGTTTTTTGGAATTCTTGGGGCAAACCTTATACCTGCATTTTTGATCCCAGATCTCCGGTTACTTATAGTGCATATGCTTTGGTGCTTTTGTATGATATTGTCCAGTTTTCTGAGGTACACCTATGCTACAGTTTGAAGTAGCAGGAATGAATTATCACTTCTGATAATTGTACTCAGAAGAAACCCGAGTTGCTAATTTTGTGCTATATTACGTTAAGTTGTTGTTGGTATTGTTAATTCAAATTTTGTTGTTAAACATTTTTTTATTTGGGATTGCTACTATCACCAGGTCTACACTTTTGGCGATAGCAGTTTTGTGCAACAGGTTGAACGCTGCGCAGTCATAACCTACATTTACTTGTAGGATTTTTCAATTATTTTATGTCGGTCTATTTCTGCTGCCAAGGCTAATCACCGACGTCAGAGGTTAAGACTACCACATCTGGGAATTTTGCCGCTAATTTAAGAATTCCAACCAAAATTATTGGGTTCTTTAACGAGCACGCAACATCAAGGCAGTACACGGGACCTACTAAAGTTTCTCTTCTTATCTGAAAGAATGCGTATCTTTAAAGGTGGACCTGTAGCCATCTTTCTACAAGACAATCCAGCAGCCCGAAGCCTTTACCTAACGGCCCATTTACTAACATTTACATCTGTAACTTTATGGAGTTGATTTTGTAGATAAACTGCAAAAGCTGTTATATTCCGAAAACTTGTGGACACCAAAAAACGGTCATCTTTGTTTGTGGTGACTTTTTTTTTCCGGATCCTGATCTGCTTGTTATCAGGCCAGTATTCAAGTAACGCTGATACACCTTTTGTACGGCACAAAGGGTTATTTTTCTCGCTTATCTTCAATCGACGCTATAATTCTTGCCGCAACAATAGGGTTTAAAGGTATTATGACTTGTTAAGTGCAGTACACCGTGTAAGTGACAAGTTTTGCAGAGAAAAATCAACCTTAAATAAAAAAACTACAACGAAATGTAGGTTTTCAATTAGAGCGAAATGGATGTTTTTTCATAAAAGTAGGTAACACGGTGATAATAACTGACAGATAGATAACATTTGTCAGGAAATGATTTATTATTAAACGCCTACTTTGGTTTACAATTTGCAAACATAAAGTTAAATCAAAAAATTCCAAAAATAAGTCATAATTTTAAAGTGATCTCTATTTTTTGCTAGCCAGTGTATATTGATACACAAATTATTTATTACATAAAAGAAAGAATTTTTTTTAAAGCTACAGAATTTTTGATTTAAAACACAATTTATTGTTTAGTGACAGATTTTGGGTTTTGGATTTTGGTGGAAGGTAAAACAAATTTTACTGCACTTAGGCCTCAATTGGCGCTTACCTTTTCCAGTAGTAACCTCACTTTGTTGCTCAATTAATCTATATGGTTGATGTACGCCATGATACTGCTTGGAGAGAATTTCTTCATGCAGGCCATGTCGAGTCAGCTTTTCTTCAATATGGATGACTTTGCGTAGGAGAGGGCTGGACATGTGCTTAAAACAAGCTTGATTGTTATGTCATCAATTTTGCTTCTTTTACACGTTAGGTTGTTTTCAATTGCTTACGTATGCATGTGTTTTCTAAGTTGACAATACCCTGTTATAACCCCTGTTGATATGTGTATGTTCTTTCTGAAGAGTTGTAGGTAGTAGTTGTAGTTGTCTTAGGGTTTGTGGTATTCACTGCTTGCTTATCTACAGCGTGGGGTATTGTTCCATTGTACTTTTTGTGCGTGTTACGTGTTTGCTTTTAGTTGAATGGTAAGGATTTGAGAGGTACAGCTCGATATTTTTTTTACGTAATGCTAGAGTGAGAGCAGAGTGATATTGTAATATTAGCTTTGATGTAGTTTTGGAATGGTTTATAGGTAGAATTGCTGCTTTACTGTCCGTTAGGGTTTTGTGTGTTTTTTGGTTTAATATTTCTATTGACCCAGAGATGATCTTGGTTATTTCTGTTTTGAAGATAGTCGTGTGACTTCTCAGTGGTAAAGACATTAAAGCTCTAAACCTTATGAGTAGATTTTTGCTCTACAGCCTCAAGAAGGTTTAGAACCATTAATGTAGATTTGTAAGAGTTTTTTACATTTTATTTTTTATTATTTTTGAATTTGTACATTGTATTGCATTGTGTCTGTTTGCACTTCTAGCAAAGGTGTTTTTTTAACAGTTTTTTTTAGGAAGGAACAATGTCTGCTAGTTTTTCTTGTTGTGCATCAAAATCCAGTTGCATTTTGCACTAATGATTTGTAGGTATGGTGTTTTATTAACAGCTTGTCTATATTGTTGTCGAAAACCACACGCAGGTATTTTACCTTGGTTGATAGCGTTAAGCAGATTTACATTTTTTTTTTTGTGATTAAAAACTAGTTTAGTTTGAAGATTGAACCTGGTTTGTTAGAATTGTTAAAAGTTACGGTCATTGAGTTATTTAATAAGGCTGTTTACTACTATGTTTTATAGTAGCTGTGATAATACAGTTTCTTTAGACGACAAGTTTGCTAATTATTGTGTCTCCTTTAGTAACTGCTTTAGCTTTTTTTTCTAGAATATGTTTTATCTATCCACTGATTGTGAGGTTAACACCATGTGTTGAAAGTGCAGTTTTTGTTTTATTAAAGGTGGTTTTGTCAAACGTTTTTTTAGATATTTATAAATATTTTAAGAGTGGGCATTTTGTCCTGAGCAAACTTTTGATTTGATCTGCCAAGATGTAAAGCCGATTTGCTGTTTTTTTTTTTAGTATGTGTATGTTGGTTTAAGTGTATCTGAGTGGTTACTAGTGCTGTATTCCGAATTGATTTTTTGCACAATCTCTTGAGTGTTTTTAAAAAGAGAGAAGAAGATTTTGCCTTGGAGTAGTCACTACGCCTTAGTTATGTTATAAATACGACTTATACTTCTCTCCATGCTTACAATGTAGCAAAAAAACCTGTTTTATAGATTTTTGCCAGGTGTATTAGCATGATATTCTTGTCTCATTGTAGAAGATCTGAAAAGTTTTTATGCAATCCTGGTGCCTTGTATGGCGAGAAGTTTTTGAGATGCAGCTCAGTCATCTTCTGATGAAGATAGGGTTGCAGTATCATACTACTTTTGTATCGGAGTGGTATAGTCTGGGAAATGGGTTTTGAGAAGTATTTTAGTTGTTCTGATAGGTTGCTGTGGATATGCCATCCATGCGTATGTGGCATAAGAAAGGCTGTTACATGTTTAGGCGTTCTTACTTTACTGTTTGTACGGTTTGTAAATACATTCTCGTTTGCCCAATTTGCAAACTGTGGATTATTATCTAGGGTTCTTGGATTAAGGCTATTGCGTTCTGAGTTATCTCCAGTATGCGACATAGTGTTGCTGTAGCTGCTTGCTTGACAGTGATGCACGTTACATTGAATTACATTAATGTGGCGCGTCATTTGAATAGCTTTAGAAGGTACTGGAGTAGTGTTTTTTTAAGGCTTTCTTTGGGTAGAATACTTGTTTTTCTTTATTTATTGCTTTCTTCTGCCGTTCCACTTTTTGGGCAACTTGAGAAACATGTAGCTCACTCTGTTACCTTTCTCATTTAGTATTTTTACGTCTTTATTTTCTATTCACTTTCAGCTTGTTTCATTCAACGTTATGGAAAAGGCTAACGTCAATCTTTTGGTTTTGCTTTTCTAGACGATTCATAAGCAGCCCCATAGCATCCGGTTGTCTTGAAAGCCATCTAGTGAAAGGTGTTTTTTTCTAATGTAGGTAGGGTTTTATTTAGATCTTGAGTTAAGACTTTTTCTATAACCTTGGCTTGTTTTTTGGTAGTTTTACTTAAGGGTGGGCCAAACTGATTACAACCACGTGAAGGTGCTTTGTGGCAGCCTATTTCTAGTTTGTTTTTGCTTTTTTTCTTGAACCTATTGCTTCTTTCTTAGAATATCTAAGTAAAGATGTAGAGGAACTAGAAGAACAAAACTTTATTTTTGCTTATATTGTTTCAAAAGTGCACTTTTGCCACAGGAGGTTTAATTTTTTTTGTTTTGTGGGGGGCATATTTGGCTTAATTTTGACACATTTTGATTAAAGATTTTGTCTGCTCAGCAGCAGTTAATTGCGTTTTCTACTTTTTTTTTGGCTTTTGCTCCACAGATTTGTGTCTATGAATACCAGTATGTAAAGCTGTTGCTTCAGACGGGTTAGTTGGTATATTCTTGCATGCTTGCACGCACTCATACTAATTTGGTTTGTAAACAGGTTGTCGGAGATTTACCCGTTGGTGTTGAAATTGTTTTAGCTGTGATATCCGAACACATCCTGGTCTATGGTTTGGGTTTTCTCATGCTGGTAAGAGTAGTATTTGTTATATATTTGCGCGCACTGCCGCAATCAAGGACTTACTCTGTTGGCTATCTGACTAGACGACGCAGCCGATTAATAAAGAAGGTTTAGTCTTGACTTATTGTTTAAGTAAAAATCCAGGCTAAAAGAGAGTGTTGCTAGCCCAGGCTGATCTGACATCCTTTTTTTTTAGTAAAATATACATTTATATATCTATTACTTTTAGAAATTGGAATATTTTTTACTCTTTTTAATTTAAAATGACAAAAAATATACTCTTTTTTCACCTTCTTTAAAATTGTAAATTTGGCTTTTAAATAAAAAATTTGTCTTAAGTCAAATTAGCCAAACTGTTAATCCGGTGTTAAAAAGTGTAAATGCAGCATTCAAAAATAAAAATCTGGCATCAATTTTTTAAACTCTACTGCTAACAAATTCAAATAATTAATACTGCAAATTTGATTTTTAAAACAAACGTATTAAATATTACTGACAAAGTGATAAGCCGGGCTCCAAGTTATAAATCCAGCATTTTAAAAATTTTGCTTTTCAGATAATAATATTTGGTTTTAACAAGAACTGGACAGTACGTAAAACTCTTTATCCGGCTTTTAAATTAATAATCCTCTTTAAAGATGTAAATCGGGCTTTTAGAACTGAAAACCCAGTAAATAACGTATTAAAATTTACTGCCAATTTAATAATCCAATCTTTAAATTATAAATCCGTTGGTTAAAAGTGTACATTTGTCTTTGAGAGTGTAAATACGGCCTTTAAAGTCTTAAATGTATTTGTGAAACAGTAAATTTGGCTTTCAAATTATAAATCCGCTAACTAATATGTTAAACTATACTGATAAACTGTTAATCCGGCTATTAAATTATAAGTCTGGTTTTTAAACTATACGGTTTTTAAAAGTATAAATAAAGCCTTCAAATACAAAAACCTTTTCACCATAGTATCTACTCTTCTGCTAAACTGTTAACCTGTTAGTTGAAATTTTATTGGACAGTGTTTTTTGCCTAACTCTGCTTCTTCTTTTTCTAATGCATCTCTATTACTGGAGGTTTGCAACCACTTCCTTAAACAAATCTCTGTCCGTAGCTTTCCGAAACAGTTGGCTCACATTTAGTCCCGTCTAATTTTTGATGATCCTCAGCCATGACAGCGATCTTCTGCCGATTCCACGTTTTTCTTCAATGCGGCCTTCTATGATGAGTCTCAGCAAATTATATTTGCGGATAATATGTCCAAGATACGCAGTTTTCCGTTGTTTTATCAGTCGCAGTAATTCTCTATCTCGGTTCATGATATCTAAGACTTTTGTGTTCCGCACCTTCTTAACCCATGAAATTCTGAGCATTCTCCGATAGACCCACATCTCAAACGCTTCAATCCTTCGTAGTTCCGTTACTTTGAGGGTCCATATTTCCATACCGTATAATAGTACAGAGTGAATATAGCATTTTACTGCTTGGTATCGTGTTGTTAAGGTTTAGGTTTCGGTTGCATAGCAATTTCTTCCATTTTGAAAATGTGTTCTTAGCATGTTTGATCCTACATCTGATTTCTTGAGCTGGATCCCATTTTTTGTTCAGCATGGTGCCTATATACTTAAATGTTTTGGCTCAATAGCCTCAGTTCCAGTAGTAATTCTTACTATCTTTTTGAGCTTTTTGCTGACTGCCATAGTTTTTGTTTATTTTGCATTGATCTTAAGCCCTATGGCCTCACTTTTGTCTCACACCTTGTTAAATAACTGCTGAAGGTCTTCCTCATTTTTTGCTAGTATTACAGAGTCGTCTGCGAATCTTATATTATTCACATATTTGCCATTGATCTTTATACCTATATCTTTTCCGTCGAGTGCTTGCTTGAATATTGTTTCCGAGTATAGATTAAACAGCATGGGGGACAAAATGCATCCTTGTCGTACTCCCCGCTTAATTGGTATTTCTTTGGTTTTGTCGTTGGCAACTTTGAGTGTGGCACTTTGATTTCAGTATAGATTTTGTATTATGCGGAGGTCTTTTCCATCTAATCCAGACTTTTCTAGCATATCTATCATTTCATCATGGCGTACTGTATCAAAGGCCTTCTCATAATCGATGAAGCATAGTTTTTTGATGGTCTAAACATTTTTGAACAAGAATCTGCAGCGCAAATAGTGCTTCTTGTGTTCCTAGTTTGTTACGGAAACCAAATTGGGTTTCACATTTTTTTGTACACACGTTGTTGGATTATTTTTAAAAGATTTTTTAAGACATGACTCATAAGACTGATTAGTCTGTATTCTTTGCATTTTCTAACATTTGGCTTTTTCGGTATTGCAATAAATTTTGATTTTAGCCAATCGTTAGGTATTTTCCCAGTATCGTAAATCTCATTGAACAGTTTTACAAGAATGTCAACATTATCATCATCTATTAGTTTGATTACTTCAGCGTATACCTGATCTGGTCCACATGCTTTGCTTGTTTTGCTGGTTTATTATGGCTTCTTTTCTGTTCTTCTGTCATCAAAGTTTTTTTTTATAAATTCTTCCCATGTTCTCGTTATTCCTTGCTTTTCAAGTATTACTTTATTGTTTTCATCAGTTAGAACAGGTATTGGCATTTTCTTGTATATGCCTGCAGTTTCCTTTAACTTCCGATGTAGGTGTAATGTGTCATGCTTCTTCTCCGGTCTTTGATTTCTTTACATTCTTCCTCAAGCCATTTTTCTTTAGCGGCGTTTATAGATTTTCGTATCTCTTTTTGGATGCTTCTATATTTTCCAGGATCTGTATTTTTGCATTCTCTTCTGTGGTTCATGAACTTAAGTATTTTATTTGTAATCCATTTTGTTTTGGATTTTTTTTTTTTTACTGTCCCTATTCTTTGTTTTTTGATTTTTACAATACTTTGCTTTAATGCCTTCCACTTATCGTTTGTGTTGTTGTTTTTTGTGTTTTTTAATGTTTTGTTAAGTTCAGTTGCAACTTCCGTTCTAAATGTAATGTCTTTTAGTCGTTCGATGTCTATTTTTGCATTGGGTCGTGGTCTTTTTATTGCCTTGAGTTTAAGGCTAAAGTTTACGACAACTGTGTTGTGGTCTAAATGTGCATCTGCACCGGGGTATGTTGTAGCACTCTGTATTCCCGTCTTGAACCTTTTATTTATTAAAACGAAGTCTATTTGGTTTCTAACTATTTGATCTTTGTTGTCTTGTGGTGATTTCCACGTATAAAGGCGTCTAGGTGGTAATTTGATCCAAGTATTGCAGACTGCACTGCAGAATTGAAAAAATTCTATTTATTAAATGTCAATAATAGCTAAATCCGGTTATATATTGTCAACAAAAGCTAAATTCTATTTACAAAATGTTAAATATTTTAAGAAAAAGCTTTAATCTGTTGATAAGTGCAAATTTCTATTTATGAAATATTTAAACTGTTGAAATGTTAAAAAGCTATTTATGAAATGTCAAATTTTTTCATGAAATATCAAAATATGATCAGAAAGCACTAAAAGTACAAAATTCCATTTATAAAATCTCAAAAATAAAAAAATACAGTTGAAAACTTTCTAAAAGTACAAGGTTTAAAGTGTCCAAAACAGCAATATCCGGCAATCATCTGTTAAAATCCGGCTATAAACTGTTGAAAAGTGCAATTTTTTTTTAATGAGAAGGTACAAAATTCTATTTATAAAATGTCAAAAATAGCAAAATCCGGACATAAACTGTTGAAAAATGCTAAACTCTATTCAGGAGATGTTAAAAATAAGAAATTTTGGCAAAAGTATTAAAATATTGCCAGAAATAACCACAGTTTGGCCATAAACTGTTGAAATGTGCAAAATTCTGTTTATGAAATGTCAAAATAAGCACTATTATATATATATTTATGAAGTTGTAAAATCTGACTAGGAAGTATACAAATATTGTCAGAAAAAACCAAATATAAAAGATTGAAAAGTGCAAAATTTTATTTTATGTGTTTAAGTGTCAAAAATGAGAAATATCCGGCTGTTAACAGTTAAAAACTTGTTCATAAACTGTTAAATGCAGAGATAAATTAATTAAATATTGTCAGAAGTACAAAAACTCGGCCCAAATTGTTAAAAAGTGTAAAATTTTATTTATGAAAAGTTCGGATGTGGTTTGTTGTTAGTTTATGCCGTGTACACACATTTAGCGGTTGTACTATAAAAGTGTATGTGTGTGAGAGAAAATTAAAAATTTGAAAAGAAATTCACTCTTTTAATAAAAATAAGTGCATATCAGCGTAACCTTGAAATTTTTCTCAGTTGAAGTTTTTAGTTGTTTTGTGTGTGACATTGGGTCAGTTATTCCACGTTGTGTACTAAATGTTATCCTGTCACGATAAATGCACAAAAATAGTCGTTGTTGGGTAAGTGATGCAATTGAAACTCAGAGTAAAGTGAAGCTTTGTCGATTCCGTGAACAAGCAGAGATTTTGCTGGGTTTATATAAAATTTAAATCTCCATTGAATTCAAGCGTTAATTACAACGCAAACAAAATTTTAGTACTATTTATTGCTTGTCTAAAGATAAATTTAGGGGTGGTAGGTTGTAGGTTTTTCTTAATTAAATACAAAATGCTTAATATCCGGCTACAAAATAATTTGTCTAAAAACTTTGATAAAATTGGTAAAATTTGTATATAATTCACAAAATAACATTTAAAATCCAGCTTATGAAAATTGAAATTTGGTTATTAAAGACAAAATCCTGCCTAAAAATATTAAAACGTAACCTAAGTTTTAAAATCCAGACAAAAATTACAATATTTTTTTATCAAAATTGTAATGTACATATACATAATTTCATAAATACAAAATTTGACAAAAAAAAAAAAAATTCGGCCAAAAATTTTAATAATTTGTACTCAATGTCAATATTAAAGTCAAAATCATACAAAATTTGACAATAAAAATTAAAAGTAACTAACTTATTGGTAAAATTTTAATTTAATCTTAAAAATCCGACCGTTAAAGACAAAATCCGGCTTATTAAAGATAAATTTTAGACATTAAGTAATTAAATCCGGCCAAAAACTATAATAACCTGCTTTATATTGTTAAAATATGGACATAATTTGGCCATAAAATACAAATTTTTGCCTAAAAAATTTAAATCAGGTCATAAAGTATTGAAATCCGGCAAGAAAACATAAAAATCTGCTTAAAATTGGCAAAATTTGGTAATACTTACTACTAAGTCTAGTCATAAAATACAAAATTTAGCTCAAGAGAATTAAAATATGTCTATAAAGTAATTGAGTCCGGCTAAAACAATAGTAATCTGATTAAAACTGGTAAAATACAAACATAATTTTAAAAAATTTGTCTTGAAAAATCAAAATTGACGACCTAAATTTTCCAAAGGCCGTATAGTTTAAAATTAAATTCTTCCAACTGTTAAAAATTTTACAAAAATCTATTGTGTTGGGTTCGAGATCTTGCGTTTTTTCTGTAAATTTAAACGTTGGGTTTTAATAATTGTTTAAATAAAGACATTAAAGATGCTGGTTTGAGACCAAAAAATACAACTTTTTGAACTATCACGTCAATATCATTAGCCAGTTGTTGAAGTGCAGGTTTTTTTGATTTAGAATAGAACGGTTAAAGATTAAGGAGTAGAAAGATTAAAAACATCTTATACTTTTTTTTACTTCTAAATCTGGTCACCCTGCATTTGCCACGCACGGGTTTAGACTATAGATAGTAGTAGTTCCAGGGTTGCACTCAGTGGTTTTTGAGCATTAAATGTTTAGAAAAGTTGATGAAAGTTTAGTTTTAAATAAGCTGTATTGTGTTTAAGAAACATAACCTCGGTGAAAGTGCAAAAACCTTGTATGTGCGTTTTCAAAAATTTTACAGGAGACGGTAAAAACTTATATACTAACATATTTTAAGTATAGATAAAATAGTTCTATCTTTCTGAATTATTATGAATCCTAATATGATAATTAGAATAAACTAAAAGATTCGAGGTTTTGTACACGTTTATGTAGAACAACCCTGGTTTGAAAGATGAAACCATTTTTCACAAAAATGCAAATACGAGGACTTTCACCGACGATAAGCAATTTTATGCGCTCTGAGTATAATAACACTTATAACTGACTTTTATTTTTAATTCTTTAAAAATTAATATTTAACAAACATTTATTTTTTTTTTTCTAAGTCTTTAAGTCATCTCAAATAGCTTACAATAATATAAAACTTACAAAATTCTGTTCAAATTTGCAGAAATTTAATATATCTTTTATTTTCATCATCAAGTTTTCATAAAAGAACAAGAGTCTTCATTGGATGTTTGAAAAATGATTTTTGTAAAAAAATAAAGGTCATTTTATTTATTTTAAATTAATTTAACTCTGTTGGAGTTTTAGGTTCTTTGGGTTTTTTTACAATTTTTTATGCTCTATGAAAGTTGTTAAGTTAAATTTATGGGTCGTCTGATACTAATCCGTGCCTATTCATAACAAATATTATTAAGTCTAGCTTCTCATTTATTATTATAATACTTAGAATCACTATAATCATTATTCATGACGCGAACTCGCATCTGTCTAGTTTCAGTTCAATAGTGGTTATAAGTTTCAACAAGAGATTTATTTAGGGTTTGTAGTTATTATACGATCTTACAGGGTATTAAAACTTGAGATTGAAACACTTAAGCTTCTTTACTTGTTGCAAGAACCAAATATCATAGTTACATCAATAAATTATAATCCCAACACAAACATATAAATTTTAACGTTATTATATTTTTTTATAATATATTCAAACTTCTTTCAAGTGTGAAGCACATTGAGCACGTTCCAGTTTTACCAAAAACACCTTAGGGCGTCGTTTCTGGTCGCATTATACCTTAATATTTATACACCTCGACTGGAAAGGTACTTATCTCACGATTCTCTTAGTAGTTTGCATAGTTTAAAAGCCATCCGGCGTTACTCAAATATCATTTCGAGTGGCATTAATTGGTCCGCTGGCACATTTCATTTTGAACGATTGTTTCCTTTTACTTGTTCAAATAAAAACAATCAATGCTAACTTTAATTAAAACTATATTAAGAAAGCTTTTTCTATAATACAAATACAACTTAAAGAAGAATAATTAAAATATATTTTATTGCGTTTGGCAAATTGGAAATGTTTATTAAAATTAAGCACGCTTGTCGAATGCCGTTTCCAATTTAAAAACACAAAACGTGAATTTCGTGCCTGGGAATGATTGCCGAAGCGCGAGATGTATTTACGGATGACCTCGCGTTAAAATTTTAATATAATGGAATTAATTATTGCATCAATCTAAATTAACGCGCGATTTGTCATGGAATTGTTTAATTAATCGTTTGATGATTATTTTAATTTTTACATATTTTTATCATTATCTACTGAAGCTAATATTGTAAAATTAAAATTATTGGTTTGATTAATAAATTAAATTTTTATATAAACATCCAAACAAAAAATTAGAGATGGACGATGGCCCAAACAATTACTTTATTATGATGGAGTCATTAGCTTATGTCGGCAGAAAAGTAAACTTGTGACGTAGCCTTTACTTACTGAAGAACAACTAATATTTATTATAGGTGATTATTGAAGAGCAGACCATGTTGCACCATAAACATAACCTATATTTATAGTATTAACATATGTTTTGCTATATATTTTTTATATTGAGACACATATTACTTTAAAGCCATGCGGTTTGTAGATATTCCCAGCACCATCTTTACATCCTCGAAGCCAATAAAAACCTAACATCAAACGAGCCAACCGTATTACTTTTCCTGCTGCGGTTCAAATTGCGTTAAAGCCGACATAGATCAAGTAATAAAACCATATGAAAAATAAATCATTTTAATTCCATCCACTCCACATAAGAACATAACAAAAAAAAATTAAATCAAAGCTTTTATTCATAATTGGTAGACATGAAAGGGTAGGTTTCTTTTGACTGAAATTCATATAACGACAAGGTGGAGAGGTTGTTATATTATTTTTCTTTTTCGGAGAACAGCGGGTTAAGGGATGCCAATATCGTAAAAATATATGACGTATATTATTATTGTGTCGTGTAACAATGTAATGTACTGCTTGTGCTCCAGGGACTACGTATTGGAAACGATTTTGGAAATGGATATGTTAAATAAACATTTTCTGAATGTTCGCTAATACAAATACGATATTTACAATGTAAATGTTATTTGTGCGTAATAATTCTAATAAGTTTGCAGCTATTTGATTTATAAATAAAATAATAATCTATATTTATTTTAATAATTAAGATAATATTAAACAATTACGATACAGATAAATTTAAATAGATTTAAATGTCTATTAGTAATTGATAATTATTTTTATTTGTTTTTGCATATTTTAGTTATTTTTTTAATAGTTTTTACAATATTGTTAAAACTTGTTGTTTTGTAGAATCTTTCTGAGAGACTCTCTAGATGCACGAGCCATTAATATATTTTGTAGCAAATATAAAAATACTAAAGAAGATATATAAAGCAAAACATCAAATAATTAACCTTAAAAAACTCTGAGTTCAGAGTAACCGAAAACCTAAATAAGAAACTTAACAGACAAAACACAGAAAACAAAAACGAAGCCTGAAAGCTAATCTCGGACAAAGAACAGAGAATTTTGATAAAAATCATCATGAACCTAGAATCGTAATTATGTCAGAGGTCATAAAAGCCATTCAACGAGCTAAATCAAGAAAAGCAGTTGGACTTGACCTAATTCACAGTGAACTTGAACTGGCCAAACTCATCAATGAAGACAATATAGACATCTTGATGCAATTCTTCAATGATTTATACTTTAACTTTATAAAATACATTTAACAAAACGCAACACTTAAGCATGACATATCAAATCCTAATTAATAGAGGTGTCCGCCAATAAGACACGATCTCTCGAATGTTATTTACCTTGGCCTTGTATGTATGTATTTAAAATATTTGAACTGGTTGAACGAGGGTTGAGGAAGAATTTTTTAATTATTTTTGAAAAAACAGAGCGCCACTTGCAGCGATTTCAGGTTCAACAGAAAATTTATAAAAAATGTTAACCGCGCATGGGACGATCATAATAAACATTGACGAACATAGTAAACAACATTAGCATAGAAGCAAACCAACTAAACATGATCAAACAATTTTACTGGAAACAAAATGCATTGATACAACCAAGAGACGACAAAACCAACGAAACAGACATCAGAAGAGGTGTGCGGCAAGAAAGTATCCTATTGTATCTACTCTTTAATATCTATTTAGAACTAATGAACAGTGTAGTCAAAGTTATCAAAGAAATAGGACTCCGCATTAATAAAAAAAAAAAACAGAAACCATGGTAATTAGGAGAAATAAAGGTAGACCACCCACCCAAATGTTAGTGATTTAAAGATTTATTACTTAAACTATCGTTTGTGTTCTTGCAGCTATTCTTAATAAGAGAATTATTGTAAATTGTTAGCAATACAACGGAGAGTTAGTTTACAATAATTTTTTTGATAACAAACGCTTGGGTGAGCGGGCGGGAACTAAGTTTAAATTGTGGGCGAATAGCTTCTTTTACTGAGGCCTACCCACCCACCCAAATGTTAATGAACTAATGATATATTACTTCAACCACCGTTTGTGTTCTTGCAGCTATTCTTTACAAGAGAATTATTGTAAATTGTAAGAAATACAACGGAGAGTTAGTTTACAAAAAATTTCTTGGTAACAAACGCTTGGGCGGGCGTGCGGGAACCAAGTTAAATTGTGGGCGAGTAGTTTTTTCTACTGTGGCCCGCCCACCCACCCAAATGTTAGTGATCTAAAGATTTATTACTTTAATCACCGTTTGTGTTTTTGCAACTATTCTTAACAAGAAAATTATTTTAATTGTTAGCAATACAATGGAGGATTAGTTTACAATAAATTTCCTTGTAACAAACGATTGGGTGGGCGGACGAGAACCAAGTTTAAATTGTAGGTGGGTAGCTTTTTCTACTGTGGCCCACTCACCCACCCAAATATTAGTGAACTAAAGATTTATTACTTCAACTACCGTTTGTGTTCTTGCAGCTATTCTTAACAAGAGAATTATTGTAAATTGTTAGCAATACAACGGAGGGTTAGTTTACAATAGATTTCTTGTAGGGCGGGCGGGAACCATGATTAAATTATAGGGTATTTCCTTCTACTGTGGCCCACCCACTTACCCACAAAAGTTTTGGTGATCTAAAGGATCTATTACTAGAAAGAAAAATAAAAATCAAGAGGTACAGAATCAGGTCTCTACACTTTTCAGTTTGAGAAGCTGTTAAGTGGCATAATGATTGTCATCTTCTCAGTTATAACAAAGATGGTTTTTTTTGTGTGGATTGAGTTTTTTTAGATTTTTTTTCATTGCTGTCAATACAAAATTAAAAGGTTTGTTATGGCTTTTGACGTAATTGTTGGTAATAAATTGGGGTACTTATTTCTTTTAGTGCCTTACACAACATTTTTTTTAAAGTTAGTTAAATGCTTTCATTTAATTCATGAAAACAATTTAGGTATTATTCACTAAATGCAACCACACATGAGTTTCTGCTTTCTGGTTGGCCAATTATTTTGCGTTTGATTTTGAGTTTTGGCGTTATATATGGCTAAAAAGCTACAAGAGTTTTTATTTATAATTGCTTTACTGTGATAAATTAAAGTTGCCGGCTTGGATGCTTTCTCTTGACTGACTGATGTTCTTATGTTTATTATCATTTAATTTTATTTAGTTACCGCAGGAGAAGTTTAGCTATTGTTGGTGTTTTTTAGCAGTTTATTAGGGTCTATCTTGTGTAATTTTTTTAGGGTTTTGATGGTTTAAACGGCAAAGTTAACATACGGTGTATATATTTCTGTTAAAGATGGTTATCGAAAATGCTGCTAAAGTTGCTATTAGTCAAAAGTTGTTGTTTAAGTTGTTACTTTGTTGCTGCGGCGATGAAGATTAAGATTGAATGTCGTTTTTGGCACGATTTTTTTAATTTTTATTGTTACCAATACGTCAGAATCCTTTGTCGAAGCTTTTGCTTGAGCAAATAACGTTAAGATTGCACCAATCCGGCAAGTCACGTATTCACATTTTCAAGAGTTTCACGGACTTTACAAAGAGCGAGTTGTGTAAATTTGACAAACATGCCAACTTTTGATTGGGCAGATAACGTAAAGATTGTGCCAATCTGGTAAGTTAAGGATTTTAACTTTGTGCGGTAAAAGTGTCACGGAAATTGATCTGAGTACTTGCAGTTGTGACATTGAACAGGCATGTCCGGTTTATGCAATTTGATTTACTTGTGGTAATTTAAATCAATTTGCAAGTTTTGCGCTAATATTTGTTGTCTGGTGCTCTTGGAAATTGTATTTAAGTAGCGGACTAACCTTCTTTTTGGTTTGGATTGTTGGATTGGAGAGCCGGTATCAAATTGCGGATGTTTATTTACCATTTGGGCTTATTTATTTTGCGGGTAGGCCCTTTGGTTTGGCACAATTAGTTGGTCACAGCGTTGCTAGTCTACGATAATATTTGGGGCTATTTTCTATGTACATTGCTAGAATGTAAGCAAGATATATATTGTTAGCTAACAATATAAACTGTCATTTTAACAAATCTTGCTTGCTAACAAAATTGCCTGTCAATTTAACAAATTATGATTACTAACAATACGAACATTTACTTTAACAAAATATGTTTTTATAGCATAGCTTAATAGCTTATTCCTTGGACAATTTTAAGTCAAAAATGAGTTATGGGCAATATTAAATTCAAGTGAGCGTGATGTGATATATGTTTTGTGCTCTTTTGTCAAGTGTTTTGATGATGACAGTTTGACGTTGTCATTTTAAGCTTAACTTAGTATGGCTACGTTTTCAAATCAAGAATATGGCAATATTCACTTTATTTATGGCGTATTACCTTTTGTCGTTGGTTGATTGAACATCAACAATTATGCGGACACATTCTGTTTACGGACAAAGCTACGTTTACAAGAGATGGAATTATGAATACAAGGAGTTCACATTTATGGGAATTGAAAACTCTTTTGAAATTACGGAATTGCATTTTCAACATCGCTTTTTAGTGAATGTTTGGTATGGTATTCTTAATTACCGTCTTATTGGGCTATTCGTATTTTAAGAATATTAAACATCTGCACGTTATTCAATTTTTTTACAAAACGAGACGCCAGAATTATTAGAGGATGTACCACTTCACAATAGAGTTAATATGTGTTTCAGCAGGATGGCGCATCTCCACATTTTGGTATAAATGTAAGAACATATCTAAACAACATCATTGCTAACCGGTGACTTGGAAGAGGAGCTCTAGTTTACTGGCCTTCTAGGTCCTCAGACCTAACGCCTCTCGACTATTATTTGTGGGGACATCTGAAAAGTTTGGTGTATTCTAATAAACCACAAACCAGAGATGAGCTAATTCAAAATATTATGGCTGCGGCTGCATTCTAAGAGAAAACCCAGACAGTTTTTAGAGAGCTTTGTCTTCAATTGTTAGAAGAGCAAGAATGTGTTGTGAGGCAGCGGGAGGACATTTTGAACAAAAACTTTAATAAAATACTTGTTAGGGATTAAAAAAAGATAACTAATAAAACTTTACATTACTTTATTCAATATGGTCTTTACTTTATCTTTACGCTCACTTGAATTTAATATTGCTCATAACTCTATAACTATTGAGTTTTGAATAAAAGTGCATAAGGCATTTTCAACATAAAATTGTCCAAGGAATAAGCTATTAAACTATGCGCGTTGAGTCACGGGAAACCCTAAATATTATTATTATATCCTCTAGAGATTTGACACGCCTCCTGATGTAATAACCGTTTATATCGTTAGCAAACAAGATTTGTGAACATGACAGTTTATATTGTTAGCTAGCAATATGTCTTGCTTACATTCTAGCAATATGCATAGAGAATAACCCCGATTGTGCCGTTTTAGAGACCGTCATTAGCGGTAGATGGGTTGTTGTTGTTTAGCTTCTTAGAGCCATTGATTTTTGGTTTATGCTTTGATGTGAATCATGGCTCGTGGTGTCTACCATGTTTTGGGTTAGGTGATACTTTTTTTTAGTAGAGATTTATCTGCGTGGCGTCTAAGCTATGAGGGGGATGTTAGTAACAGTTTGTTTTATGGCTTTTTGGAGTGGCTTTCTTTAAGACATTTTGTCAATTTTGTGTTTTTGTATAAGTGCTATATTCTTATTTCTTGAAATTGTGAACTGGCACATTTTTGGGTAGCCGTAGCAACTAAAGACTTGCTGTTTTAGCGTGTTTACGCTGTTTTTGCAAGTAGCTGGTGTCAAAGACTTTCTTTGCCTATGATGTGCACATATTCATTGCGGTCATTACAAATATGTGGATGTCAAAATAGAATTGTAAGAAGCGGCCGAACTTTTACTTTGATATGTTTGATAGCCAATATTATCTTTTTGACTTTGGAATATTGCAAAATTACCAGAAAAGATACTTTTTACAATAAATTAACTGTTTTGCAAATAGAAGCCGCAGCCGGAAAACAAATTGACCATTTACCAAGAACAAGCTTAACAGCGCCAGAATGCAACAATGCAGCAATATTTGTAATAAAAACTTCTGACTCCAGCTAGCGGATATAATTTTGCAGAGCTTACACACACTACATTATAACATAACTAGTAGGTGGAACCGATTGACAACCAACCAACTGCCTAAACAACAGCAGATGGAATCGGAGGAATCAGAAAGCCAGAACACAATTTACCAAGGAACGGTTAGAACGCTTGGACTGATCTTTGCCATGCCAATCGTATTGCATTTGAATCAAAATGACATTTATACGATTTTTATTGCTATTTTGTTTATATACAAACATAGCAATACATATTGACGTCTATATGACTTGTGATAACTCAATGGTGGAGCCCTTGCATCTTATGCGACCAGTCCAGGATTTGATCCTTGAAATATAACTGAAATAATAAGTTGCTCTTTATCTACCAGGGTTGTTCGAAAGTTATATAATAAGTTGTTCGTCCTATCAAACCTCTTTAAACAAGTCGTAGACTTACTGGTGCAATGTAAAAAACACAAATTAACGTCATTTTGATTTGATTGTGATGCAATTGGTACAGCGGAGTGTCTGGCCTGACTATAACCAAAACTAAGAGTAATACAGTCAAGCTTAGAAATTTTTTTTTATCCTTAATCTAACATCTAAAAACATAATAAACTAACTTGGCTTAACAACTCAACGTCTATAAAGCAGAAGCAGGAGGAGTGCTTAATTTTCTAGATTCTTTGGATGGATGAATCTTGTAAAAGGATCTTTGAAGAATTTTATCTTTGAGGTTGTTAAAAATATTAATTTTGATACTTCAAATTTGGCCAAGTTTACTGCGGGGCTCATGTCATACTTGGCCACTTTACATTTGATAAATTTTGATGAAAATGAATTATATGGTTATTTGTTGCTTTGCGATTGATGATTTTGATAAAAGTGGATTCTGTAATGTTTGTTCACTTTGTGATTAATTACTTTTTAAGAACAAATTTAGTTTATTTGCGATTGATTGTCTTATTCAAAATAAATTTTGTGATACTTGGTTGCTTTGCAATTGATTTCTCTTTATAAAAAATGAGTTTTGAGTACTTTGTTGTTTTGCAATTAATGACAAAAGTTATGTGACACTTTGTAGCTCTGCCATTAATAAATTTTGGTAAAAAGGAAGTTTGTGATATTTCGTCGTTTTGCAATGAAATATATTTAATACAAAAATAATTTTGCAAAAAATCAAAACATAAGCATTTAAAAAAGCTAAAACAGAACTATTTACTTCTGAGTAATCCAAGTGAAAACATCAAAATTGGTAACAGCGAAGTGGAGCTGGTAGAAAAATATACATATCTTGGTCATAAAGTAAGAATATTGATAGACAACCAAACATGCGAGATAAACAGAAGAATCATACTCTGTTGGACAGCATTGGAAAACTGAGATAAGTGTTTAAAAGCGAACTACCAACTTGCATAAAACGTAAAGTTTTTGATTAATGTGTTTTGCCCGTCATGACCTACGGCGCTGAAACTTTGACTCTAACCAATGCATCAACAGGTAAGCTCAAAATAACCCAACGCAAAATGGAGTGGTTAATGCTGGGGGTATCACTGAGAAATCATATTAGAAACAAAGACATACGTCTAAGAAATGGCATCACGGATGTTGTCGAACGATTAGGCAGACTGAAGTGGAATTGGGCTGAACTCTTGGCTCGGATAAAAGATGAAAGGTGTACAAAGAGGTTCTTTGAGTAGAGACCATGCGCAGACATTCGAGGCAGAGGAAGACTACCTACCCGGTGGACAGATGACCTAAAACTAATGGTCACTAATTGGATACAATCAGCTCAAAAGCGGAAGGAGTGGGCAATCATAGGGAAGGCCTATGTCCAACAGTAGACGCTAAGGGGCTGATTGATGATGATGATGATAATGATGATCCAAGCATTGACAGTAAATGGAAAGTAAAACGTAATCCGGCACTTGGTTCCTTAGTTTAACGACATTTTTTACACTATTTTCTTGGGAGCTAAATCAATCAACAAATACTGCCCAATACCTATTACTTTACGCTAGATCTTAATCACATCCTACTTCCAAACCAACAAAAACCGCCAATAAATAGCCAAAGTTGTTGTAAATGGAGTACATGGGTGCTTTTTATACCTCCGTACTGTGCACCTTTAACACAAAAAAACACATACTAACAACACAAAACATACATAGATACACACGCACACAGGTTGCCGTAAGTTTTAACTAGACACGGATGCTTTCAGCAATATCTGCACAGATTTAAGAAGGCGGATAGCAACAGATGCCACTACTGCAACCAAGTGGACACTGCAGACTACACAATTTTTGAGTGCGAAAGGTGGGAAACAAAAAGGAGCTAGACAGAATTGTCCTTTAACAAATCACTGGATACTTGGTGAGTACCATGATGGAATCCTAGGAAAATTGGGAACAGATAGCAAGATTTATTGTCAAAGTTCTTAGCACTAAAGAGGGAGAGGAACTCTCAAAAAGAGAGTAAATAACACCTACTTTTTTTATAAGTGTCATGGGTAAAAAGGCAAGGAGGGGATAAAGCGCAAATGAGGGAAGTTTTTAGCCGGTGTAAACCCGGCACTACCTTTGGCACAGAGCTGCAGGTGTCTTAGCTCAACATTTACTTCCACGACAATACTTTTCCTTACTTTTGCAAAGAAAATTTCTTACTTTTCCAAAAATGGTTTTAAATTTTTCACGTACCAACACTTACACCTACCGGTGAACCAACATTTTCTAAATTATACACAAACCAGCACAATATCTCTCTTACAACAGAAGATATGTACTTTGGAGCAAGTTTTGCAGCAAAGCCATCAATAGGTTTTGATAACAAGTACGTTTGTTTTCAAATTTCTAGTTTTATATTTATCGGACTTGAAGGTTATATATTTTTGATGTATTTTATGTTTTTTTTAAATAATCAACTATGCTAGAAAACTTTTTAGGTAACACATACAATTTTCTTTACTAAATACTTCTTGTTTTTATTTACGGCCACATTGTTCTTCTTTATTTGCCCTTTAAACTTGCTATCACAGGAAACTTTTTTTTTTTTAATTAAAAAATTAGGAGAATGACCTATAGATTTGTGGACTGTAACTTGATTGCATAATCAATCTTATAAATATTTCTATATCAATACTTATAAGAAACTATCAAACACGATCTAATAACCATTCTTACCACTATATTTACTTTATCAGTAAACATTACTTGCGGGTGGTACTTAACTTGTTGCACTTGGTATTTTGTTGAGTCAGTTCCTTAAAGGTTGCACGTCATTATCAACCATAACAATTTGCAGGACTCCGAATACAAAGACAAAAATATAATTTTCTAAACATTTTAAAATTTTTGTTGAATTTTGTGAACCAGTCGGTTACAACTAGAAGGTATCAATTTCTATGAGTGGAGCAAAGAAAAGGTCAAACACTTAATTTGAGAGTGTGGGTGGACCAGATATTGTCAGTATCTACAGCGTCCCCATTTTCTTAAATAACGGCTGCGATAGTAAAAAATTTGTGTTTTTAAGTACATATTCAGAAGCAGCTTGTGTGGGAATAGCATAAGCGTAAGCCCATATCCACTACTTTTGGCTTACCCACCCATTTTGTTTTAAGTAAATTAGGCACATTTTGGGCGCTGTACACCTTAAAGGCACATAAACATCTAACTATAGTAATCTTAGTACACCATAGCCCATGGAATGTGTAAAATGTAAGTATGGTAAACGGATGGTAAAACGGGCAAAAGCACGAGTGCAACAGAGCAATTATTAAGTATGTAAAGTTGCTTGTTATACCTACCACGCTGTTCTGGGATTACTCTACGTCCGTACTTTTTTTTGACCAATAGTAGATCTGTTTAATTTTGGTCAGGATCTTATAACAAATAAAACCACCAAAAGTAGCTAGGTAGTGACATTCTTCAAGAATTCTCTTTCTCTGTTCTTGACTTAGTACTTGCTTCTATTTGTATTTATTTGTAGTAATTTAAAGAAATCTCTTCTTTTAATTTTCTACAAAGGATAGGACTTAGGATCCTTAGTTACTGCTGTCTTTATCTTTTCCTATTCATGAGTCAGTTTTATTTGCGTCAATTTTATCTTCTTTACTGATAACGGTAGCATTGGTCACTTTAACTGGAGTATGTACAGGTACTTTAGACAAGTAAAAGCATCGTTAATATTGGGATATCTGAGAGATATAATATGGCGAAACAAGTACATGTCCATCAAAAGCAAGACAAGAACATACAACATCTGTGTAAAAACCGATCATGACATACGCTATCAAAACCAGAGCAGAAAACGCAACAACGAAGCGACTTCTCAGAACAGCGGAGATGAAAACTTTGAGATGCATGACAGGGTGTAGTCTACGAGACTACATTAGAAGCCCCGACATCAGAACGCAGTGCGAGATTCAAGATGTGGTGAGATGTGGCCGCAATAGAAGGAAAGAGTGGAGAGACCATGTCGACAGAATGGATAAATCCAGTCTACCAAAAATTGCTAAAGAGAGACTACTGACATCGAAAAGACCTCCTGGAAGACCTCTAATACAATGGCACGAAAGCTGGAGCTCGGCGTCTCAACTACGGCAGTAATAGTTAAAGAAAAACATGATGCAATTGTATAACAAAGAAGAAGAAGAAGAAAACTTTAGACAGGATATTGGGGACTATGTTTTTCTTGCTCTTATGGTGCAGCAACTTTATATCATACTGGTTTAGCATCAAAGCTTATCCCGCTAACTTCCTTTTTGGTTTTTCTAGCCAAATTAAGAAATAGTGGTCAGTTACTACTTGGAACTGAATTCCTTCTACATACAGTCAAACAAATTCTACTCCGAAAAGCATTGCTTGGTAGTGTTGGTAGTTCTTTTTAGCTTTTGATAAGAATTTACTGGCAAGCGCTATAGGTCTTTTGGGTCTTGGGTTAACACCGCTTCCTCGCCAATATTAGATGCGTCACAGTGAATGGTAAAATGCAGGTCAAAATTTAAGCTTATAAGAATTAGGGCATTTGTCTTCCTTTTATCAACTGACGAAGCGGAGCTCTTACCGTGACATAATTGTTCAAAAACCTATTTTTAGGACAGGCTAGACCTATCTGCATAGGCTGCACTATAACGAATACGTCACCGTATTTGAGAACGGCTAGGTTGAGCAAAGCTAAAGAGGGGGTATAAGCGTTTAAGACTCTTGATTCAGCGGGACGTATGCAATAAGGTTGATTTATTGCACACAGCATTGATACAGGAGATGCTGCGCTTGCCAAGCGCCATTATGCACGTTCACCTTATATGCCGCGTCTGATGAATGTCAAATTGGACAAGATTTTTGAACTTGAAGTAGTAAGTTTACCAATGGTTTTAATAAACTCGGATGGTACTTATTTATTTTGTTTTGATGGTCGACAATTGAATAATGTGATAAAACTCTTTCTATGTCTTAAGAGATTCTGTAAGCTGCAGCTCATTGCAATAGGGGTTGTAGGCTTGCAATTTAGAATTAAAAGCAGGCTTACATGTAGGTGGGGCGACCAGACGGGTATTACGTCAAGCAGCACGCGACGGAACAAATATTTAATAGACAAACACTCACCAGAACTTCACTAAGGATTTCAATTGTTTTTTAATCCTTATTTAAATGAAGTTTGCTTACTTTTGATTTGGCTTCTAGTTCAACTCACATCCAATTAATTACATTAGTCGTCATTCGGAATCGGGCAATTTCATTTTAACTTTGCACGTCTTTTATTTTTACACATTCAACACGACAACACACCCGATGCAAAAGAGCCGGAAAAAAGCATTTCCTCTAACACGTGAAAAAATAGTTTACTATCTTCGCGAACAAATACAGTTCTATTCAATAATTTAATTTTATTATTTCTGTTTTATAAAAATAAAATTTGCAACGCATCCGTCCTTACTCACTCAACCATTTCTCTCGTCAGGTCTCATCCTGTGCGGATGTATTGACATCCAGTGTCTATAAATATTGATTTACTTATCAATAACATGATCTCATTAGTTAATTATGCAAAATGTTCATGCATAAGTGTAACATACTAATTAGTAATAATGTAAATAATGGTATTACAAAAGGATTATAATGGATCCAACCCAAATCAGAGATACAGTTGACGTTAATAATTAATGTTTAATTAATTTAAATAATAATAATATTTAAGTATATATAATATTATTTCAACTATTTTTGATGAATTATTATTTCATGTCTTTGAATGAAAACTATATTTGTGTTTGACTTTTTGTTTTTTAATCAAATTAAGTTGTGTGAATTTAGTAGAATCAATACTAAAACAATTCAGTATATACTAAAAATTACCATGATACTGAGGCAAACTTGAAGATAACATCAACAGATTTTCTACATTATATACGCAAATATATTCGTTAAATGTTCATTTATTATTTTTCAAATATTAAATTAGTTCAAACCGCCACTTAATAATTTATTATTTCTTTGCTATAAAGTTCCGGCTAACTTAAACATTTTTTGCTAAATTCAGACGTTAATAATAAATTGAAAATGATCATGAATTATAGAACACAGTGCACAAACTAATTACAAATTCATCTATTTAAATTTGTTGATGAATATAAGCTGACCTAATTTTCTGTTTTGTTACAGGTTAGTCAACATCATTTAATTTAATCAAAAGTAAGTAAAAATCAATTTGAATTAATATTGTGACAATTTTGTAATAAATATAATTATCATTCTTATTTTGTCGGTTTCTTGTGAACTAATTAAGTCATTTGAGGGGCAGTTATTTTATTATTAAAGCCACTCTGTTCGGTTACTGAATAATAGACAATTTTAGTTAGCACCGGTAACTGAAATCAATTGAATCCCATGACGCAAAATGTTTTAATATTGATAGAAATTTCTGCATGGAATTTAAATAATTTTTAAATTGTTTTATTTTTATTTTGTTGCTTGCTTTTATTGGTTTCCTACACAAAAAGGTATCATACAGTAGGCCTCAATTTGAGTAGTTTGCAGTGCAATATAGGATTAAATTAATTTGTAAATATTGATTAAATTGAAACATAAGCCTCTAAATCATATATGTAATATTTTGTCACAATTTATTAAAAAAACTAATTACATTTAGAAATGTAAATATTATTAAAAAAATCACGAGTTTTTTCTAAAACTAACAGTAACAAGCACTTTGATATATAAATGCAAATATTCCCAACACGCATGAATAATGAGTGGTCCTTTACATTTAACGCCGGATTAACATTTCACATGCATTTCAAAATTCTGCCATATAATACCACAATCTAAAATTATAATAATTTAATAAAATATCACCGCCTCTAACAGTACCTTTTGTTTGTAACAAAGCCAATAAAGCTTTAAATGTCAAAACTTTATTAGGCAACATTTCATTTCAATTGTATTTTAATGACTCTACAATTTATCACATTAATGTAATATAATAATTAATTTAATTAAGCTAGTAATTGTGTTTTTTTTATTAAAAATAATTTATGACTACGTTTAATTGCCGATGGGTACAATTAATTATAATTAAAAGGTTTGTAATGATTTTTGGGAATGGTAATAAGGATGACGCAATGGATTTTCAAGAAAGATATTTATTGCAATGTTTATGTGTGATAAATCTTCAGGTATACAAATTGTTTGTATTAATTAGTTTTTAATTATACTGATTTATGTTTGTTATTTTATAATAGGAAGCTAATTTGATAGCCAGAAAGAAAACTTTCTATTTGTTTTGATAACACTGATAATTGGCATAAGATCAAGAGCTAAATTTATTAATTAATTGATTTGATTCCTTGTTTAATTAGCCAAGCAATGTACAAATGGCTTTTTTATCTTAATTAACGTAAGAATGTAATTAGTTCTGTTAATATCTTTGTTGCGTTTCGCATGCAGTAATATCTGTAATTATGTCGTCAACGTGCTCAACAACAGAGTCCTATATGTATGGGCGTTCACTTTGATGTCCACAGTTTTTGTTTTTTGTTGTGAGAAGGGTCTCGGAATATATTAATTAAATGGATCTTAATGAGAAACGAAAATACGTTTTGTTGTCTTATTATGTAAACCGTATGCTTTTCTTTGACCGACTAATCTATCCTTAATTTCTACTAAAACTGTTTCATAATTACCATAATGTCTAACACATTGATAGAGCTTATAACATATGCAAATGTACCCTACTATTACCGCCCGGAAGAAGATAAAATGATTTAGATCTATATATATTTAAGCAATTAGATTATTAACTTTAGGAAAGTTTAAAGCGGGAGGTTTGTATTTGCAATGAAATTTAATGTTCTTTTCACTTACGATGCTCTTGCACATTTAAGGGTTGAATGTTATTTATTATTAAATCACAGCAGGAAAAACATACATCCAATTCCTGGATGATTTCACTTAGTTCATGATATCAGAAATACATAGTTATCTGTCGTCGGGTCCTGCAAATGTTTATTTGAGAGTTTTTCTTATTTTTTTGTTGTAATTTTCTGCTATGATTTATTGTTTCTAATCTATTAGATATTTATTAAATTGTTTAATATACAATTCGATTTTTACCAACTTAAATCTTTTCAATTAGTATGAAATGCATCCTTTCTACAGGCAAATTTTGAATTACTGTTACAATTAGTTGTAAAGTGAAGATTAATTTTGAAAACTGAGTTTTTGATTTTTTTGCCTTATCCTGTTTGCAGCGTCAATTACGTAAATAGGTTATTTTGAGTTCAATACATTTTATTAACTAATTATCTATTTACCAACTTTTTTTTGCGCTTTCTATCATGTTGATAATAAAATTATTTAAGGGGGGAGAATAGTTGCGCTATTATAAGGGTGCGTTTATGCTGCACATAGCCGGGACTGCTCGCCAAGATTGGCGCCGGGATGTTGTGGAGATGATGAAACAAACCTATATAATCTTATGGGAGCATTTATGCTGCACCTCGCACATCGCTGCGCTGCTCGCCACATTCCACGCCACTGCGATGTGAACAAAATAGTTTGTTTTTTATAATCGGACCATCGCCGTACATCTTCAAACTAGCGCTCTGATTGGTCCGTTTATTGCCAGTTTTGTGAGACGTTAACATAATGTAATTTATATTATCAAACTTATTTAATTAGTTCAATTAATTAGTATGTTACTTCAAACCGTGTTGAGGTTATATGCAATTTAAAAGAATGAAGTTTTATTTGCATGTAGTGTGTTAATTTATCAAAACTTTGTTGCGTTTACAATAATTTTATGAAGAATAAAATTGAAATAAATCCGCATTTAGCAAGAAATTGTTAAAGCAATGTTTGTATTTTTACTGAAGTGGCATAGTAATTAATTATTTTAACTTAATATTTTTACTTATATTAATAATTTCAATATAAAAATATTTTATTTAAAAAAATACATATCGATTGTCACAAATCAAGATTAAATAATACTGACTAAAAATTTGTATAAGCAATTAATAAGTACGCAAGTTTATATTGGAATCAGTTTACTAATTATTTATTTTCTTTAACATTATAAATTATATTAAATATTTTGATTCAATAATATAACTTATTTTAATAACTATAATATATTAATATTTGATTAATAAAATAAAACTCGACAGTAATTAAATAACGGCGAGGTGCAAGCAGCGCGGCGATGTGCATTTATGCTGCTGAATGGCGATGTGCGAGCAGCGGGCAGCGCCAATCTTGGCGAGCAGCGCGGCGATGTGCAGCATAAACGCACCCTAAGGGTTTACAGCATCCAACTCAGCAAGAAAACACCTGAATATAATTGAATAAAATTTTCAGACATTGTAGAAGAAAGTCCAATCTGTGTCCTCAAACTTTTAGAAATTTGATGAAATAAATCGTTTCCTCGCAATTAATTTTTAAAAAGTGACGTTTTTAATCAGTTCTTTATTGATTTTTTACTCGTTAAATGTAACTTTAAATCTTTAACCAAAAACATGAAGACATGGAATATTGTATGTAGTTTAACATATTAAAAGAGTGATGGTTAATATCTTATTGCTTGGATATTGAGTTGGTTGGCGTTTTGTCTTATAAGAACTAATTTTAATTTAAAAACGGCGCTGTACGTGTTAATATTTTTTTATAGAAAAAGGTTTACCGATATTCTCGTAGATGTGATAGGATTTAATATTTTTCCATAACAATAATACTAGTGGCACCACAACAGGACGGGGCGACGAAACCCGGCAATTCTCTAGCGTTAATGTTTTTACGTTGCTTAGCTCCTCATACGTACTTTTTCTCACAGCCAGAAATCTTTCGCACTCAAGCACACACCCTGTTCAGGGCTATCTACTTTGCTGCATGCATTTATTGCTGTTAGAGAGATTCATACATTTCAGGTATGTTCCAAAACAGCCATGGTCTGACAGGAACCGTGTTACGTAGTAAGACACTTCACTTTGTTTACGGCTTAGCCATAGTTCAATATATCATTAATTAAACTCTTGGTATATTTGCATGTTTTATCAGGTTTGTTCCACGCTTTTTCCTATGTTGTCAATGTGTCTCTTTATGCTGCGGTCTTTGCTTCCTTTTTATTGGTTCTAGGCATATTTCTTTGGCCAACAAGTGCATCGGGATTACTACCGCAATTACCTGGATTGTACGTCCGATACGCGGACACTACCCTGATTGCAGCCTTCCTCTGCGCTTTTGCGAGCAACTTATCGTACTTGTCTCCCTGAGTACAGGCATACTATATAGGTGCCACGTATAGCATTATGGAGTCTACCATGGAGCACATCGTTTTTCTGATGCTTGCTCTAGCTTTTTCCAGGTTTGGCATTAGTCTACTGAGTGCGTTTACTGACCTTTCAGTCTTTAATGTGGGGTCCCAGGTTAAAATTCTTGCTTTTTTGCTCTATTTTGCCGATGGCAAAGTCTGCATCTTTTACTATGTGTTCCGTGGTTCCGTATACTAACAGCGCTAATTTGTCTGCATATCTTTTAGGAGCACGTCTTCTGGTAGCTCTATTCTGATCACGTTGTTGTAATATATATTCTACAGAGTCGGTTTTAGGAACGAACCCTGTGGTACACCACAGTTTATACTAAGAAAGAGGTTGTTGTCTACTAGGATCATTCTGTTCTGCAGGTACGAGCAAATGAGGTTGATAAGGTATTGCGGTATACTTTTCTTAACTAGCGCTGTTTTGATTCCTGGCCACGGAACAGAGTTGAAAGCATTTTTGACAACTAGAGTAACCTGGATGCCAAAATTTTTTTTTTCTTTAACTGCGTTTTTAGTAATTGGATTGCGTTTATAGTTGACCTACCTGTTTTGAATCTAAAGTGATGGTTAGATAACAGTTCTGCAGTTTTTTTACTAACCTGCTGTTTAACACATGCTCAAAGAGTTTTCCCATTATGGTCTATATACCGGTGGATCGTTTACGGCTTTTTTGTTTTCTCCAAAAGAGCTAGCTTGGCTACTTTCCACTTGCCTGCAAAGTGCCGTTGTTGATTAGTTTGTTGAAGAAGGTGGACAGTAACTTCGCGTTTTGTTTGGCCAGGACCTTGGCTAGTTTTGGCGGAATACCGTTGGGGCATGCAGGTTTTTCTGCTTTTATTTTACTGTCCGGTTTTATGACTTCCTTGGCAGTACGCCCAGGGACTTTGTTGGTTTAGATCGTTTTTTTTTCTTTACACCATGTTTTTTTATGGGGCGTAAACAACATTTTTGCCACTTTTATCTATTCTTTGTCAGTGAGCGAGGTTGGGCACACTGAGCTTACCGGTCACTATTTTGTAGCCTTTTCCTCACAAATCTTCTTCTACTAGTTGCATAGAATGCGCCAGGCAGTTTTTTTGCAGCACTTATTGCATGTTTTAGGCATTTCTTGTGTTTCCTAAGTTAGTTTGAGCTTTTTTAAATTTGACTTGTTTTTTTTGCCATTTGCTTTTGTGAGCCTTCTTTTGGCTGCTACACATTTTTTTTTTCTGGTTTGCAAAACTCGTCGTTCCACCAGAAAACCAATTTTTTGTTTGATCTAGCGCTTTTTTTCTAAAGTGTTTTGTTGCATGCGTTAGCAATGGAATTGATCACATTACTGGTACTGCAGTTTGTTTTCTTTTCCATTCTCTGTTTAACCAGTTTTTTTTTTTCTTTTTATTTGCAAGGACCAATATTTTAAGACTTACGTTTATACTACTACAAACTGCCTTTGAATATGTACTTCAAAAGAATACAAATATATACACAATACATAGTACTATCGCACCCGTTAATTGAGAGAATGGATGCGCTGTAGATACTTACAAGGTCTAGAATCTGGTTTACCTACACTCTCATATTAAATGTAATTATGGTTAAATGGACACTAGTTATATATTAGACTAACGTTCCAAATTTATGAATACCATAATTTCTTAAAATTTGCTGCCGGAGTTGGGGCTCGAACTTGCGACAAATTATGCACTGAGATTTGAATTCACCCAACTGAGCCACTTTTCGGATTGCTGGTGACTTTATTTACAAGACCTTTAGAATACAAGGTGATATCTATGCAGGATGTTTTATCAGACTTTTTGTAGTTGGGTTTGTTGCCTCTGTTTACGACGCTTAGATTGACTTCACCCAGCCACTTGTTCAATATATTGCCGCGTTTGTCTTCCTTTGCCAAACTACAGAGAAGTGATTTGGCATTAAAGTTGCCACCGACTACGGTTGCTATGCTGCTGCTTTTGATATCCCGACCCAGTTTGTGCAGAAATTTCTAAACTGTGCCAAGTTGGAATTTGGCGTTATGTACCAAGAGTACACTTTGATCTGATTTATCTTAAACCACACAAAGCTTAAGTTTTTTTTAATTTTGAATATCTTTTGATACGGTATATATATTGCAGCGTCTTACTTACTGTCAATTAGCTAATTGTTTAATTTTGCTATAAGTTTGTTTGGCTCAGAGATAAGTATCAAGTTGTTATTTTGGTGTAACAGGCTTAAGCAAGTCCATTGCGTTTTTATCTTTATTTAAGTTGGTTTGTAATATTTAGTCATTGGTTTTTGGGCGTGTGCTATTTGCCCTCAGCTCTTGTACTAGCTTCCTGTATTACTGACAGCGCATCGTTTCAACCCTGTGGCTTTTTACCTTGCACAGGTAACAGGCATAATGATTGGTGCATTCTCTAAGCTTTTGGCTCTGCTCGCCGCATTTGTGGCAGGTGTTGCCCGCTTCTTTCGCTTTGCGTGTCTTACTTTCCGGCATCTTTAGCACTTTGCCATGTAATGATTTTCTCTGTTTTTTATTGAGACTACCCATCCCCTACTATTTTTTCACTCAGCAAGTTTTCTGCTGCCTTTATAATTTTAGGTGATGTTTTGTAGGCTTTTTGAGAAGCCTTTTTAGTGTTAATAGGTAATCACATGTAGTTAATCTTTTTTTTTTAAACTCGCTTGCTGTCTGGCTTGTTAGTCGTCAAGTTTATTTGTGAGCCTCTTGGTAACTATTTTAGAAAATATTTTGTAGGTTTGGGGTAGCAGTGTAATTGGCCGGTAGTTACTGATGTTTTGATTTTGTAGGTTTATGGTGGTAACTTTTAGATTTGTATTTAGCGGTTTTATTTTTGAATTGTATAATGTATTATAAAATGTTCTTATAAGGTTTTTGATTTGTCATTTGTTGCTGTTGCTTGGCAATTTTGTTGATAAAAAACAACTTTGGTCTGCCTAAAATTGGTTTGAGGACTTTTATGTTTTTCTTATTTTTGATAACTTTTTCAATCTCATTTTCTTTCTTCTTCAGCAGATCTTTTTTTGTAGACTTCTTACTGTTTTTGAAATTTTGGTTAATTCTGGGATTGCTGTTTATTAATTGTTAGTTGTTGGTTTTTACTTTCTCAGCACTTTTTACTACTGTATTTAATTGTTGTGGTTATCAGGTTGTTAAAAGTTTTTTTTAATTTATGGTTATTGTGATGAGGTTTTTGGAGTGCTCTTATAAGTTTTGCAGACCAATTATTGGCTTACTTCTATCATTTGATTTTATGGTTTACCTGTTGTGAAGTGATTTAGGACTGTTACATTTTTTACGATTTTTTTAGAACATGTATGAAGTCTATTTTGTTTTTGAAGTTACCATTTGGGCTAATCTATGTTTATTTTTTTAGGGTTTCTTTCTAAAGAAGGTATTAACAACTTTTGTTGTTCTAGGAAGTAGTATAGTGTGTTACCTTTTTAATTTTTGGTGGTGCTTACTTTTGTCTTGTTTGGGTCAGTTCTAGTATCCAGTTTTGCGTTATAGTCTTTGATTACGAATGTGTATCTTGGGCTGTTTTCATGAATGGATTAATGAGTATTTTTGTAGAACTTGACTTTGTTGTTCTACGCTGTGGTATACGCAAATACCTGGACAATTTTTATGGTAATTCTGGCATTAATACTAGCCACAATGTAGGCTACTCTGTAGGAGATGCTTTTGTAGGTAGTAATAAGTGGTGCAACTTGTGTATTTATGTCACAGTTTATATGGTAAAGGGTACTTTTGAAGGGGAGCAGGTTTAGTTGTTTGTCTTTCCTTCTTATTTTTGATAGGCCAACTATATCTAATCTATTATTATTGAGTTTTGATCTGGCGGCATATGTTTCTATGAGTAGTTTGGAATGGTTCTGTGGTCGATGTCAAATCTTTGTCTCTACCAAAATTCTTGATGCAGAAGATGATGATAAGATTGTTATCTTATATTTATGGGGTATTTGGCATTTAAACACTACGTTTGCTTAGTAGTAGTCTTTTTTGTTGAGACTGTGTACGCTATCGATAATCTTTTAGATTGTTTGTCAGCCGTCTATTTTGGATCAGACTTTGTACTTATTTTGCTTGTTGGTCCGTTATTTCATTTTATTTCTATCATATTTGAGAAAAATTTCCTTATCTACCACCTGGGACGGGTGGCTTAGGTATGCTTATTTTATTTGTTGTTGTTGGTCAATCTTTTGATATGGGACTGTTCCGACGCAGATGTTGCAAGCGTCGGTTTGCAGTATGAATGGCAGTCCTGGTTGTGGTCTTGACAATTTTAATGATTGGACTATTGCTGTTTTAATCTCCTCGAACGCGTTTTCTTGCCATGTAGGTATATTCTGAGATATATTCCTTCAACTACGTGCACCTGGGCCACTTCAGTTTGTGTTTATCATAAAATATTTTAAACTAGAGTACCCACCCACCCGCCTAAGTGTTAGATTCAGAAATTAAAATGTTTTTTTTCTGCAAGCGTTACAAATCTTTATCTTCAACGAGGCGATGATGGTACCAATTTCTTGATAGCCACCATTTGGGTAAGTGGGTGACTTCAGTTTATGTTTACCATGAAGTATTTTAAACTGAAGTGCCCACCCATCTGCCAAAGTGATAGTGATCTAGATAATAGAAATTTATTCTCTTTGCAAGCGTTACAAGTCTTTATGTTCAACAAGCTAATGTTGGTACTAAATTTTTGATAACCAACACTTGGGTGGGTGGATGGGTGGGTTACTTTAATTTACATTTACTATTAAGTAGTTTAAACTGAAGTGCCCACTTACCCAAAAAAGTATAATCAAGAAATTAAAAATTTCTCTTCTCTGCAAGCATTAGAAGTCTCTATATCAGAGGAAACAAAAGTGATATCCACTCTCTTAACAACCAATACTTGAGTGGGTGTCCTAAGAAACTCTGCAACTCTTTCTTGTTATGGGGTGTTGCTTGATCTTGTACTTGTTGAAAGAACATTTTTTTATATGGCATTTCAGGTCGTATTCAGTTTTTCCAGGATTTGTTGCATGTCTTGTATATGTTTGGCGTGGATGTATAAGTACACCAGTATATTGTCAAGGTAGAAAAAGACGGTATTTTTCAGCAAGCCGGTCAGCACCTTAGCGATCAATTTTTGAAATGTGGCGGGTGCATTCTTAAACCTGAACGGTTTGACCTTGAACTGGTAGGTCAAATGTTTGTAACTTTTGGACATTGGTATCTGCTAGTATCTTGTTTTTTTGTCAATCTTGCCGGTCTAAAGTCCTTAAGCGTCTCGTGGATCTTTGGTAATGGTGCGGCTTCTTTTTTAGTGGTATTGTTCAGTCCACAAAAACGTGGTTAGCCATTTTTTTTTTTAATCAGCACTACTGGGGCGCAGTAGATGCTGAAGCCGGGCTTAATGATTTTGCTGGCTAACAGTTTGATTGGTCAGTTCAATGGCATATTTTACAGTTTTTGTTGTAATAGGTGTCACCTTTTTGTCGAAAACGGTTGGAAAGTTTTTGACCAACTTTTTAAACTCGGCCGGTTCCGGAAAGGTGTGTTTTGGTAATGCCACTAGTTTGCGTGGTGTGATCCTTTGGGCTATTGGTGCTACCCAATAGACAGTGGATCGGCGTTCTTTGCCATAATGCACGCATTTCCGTCTGTCATCGATGGTCGCTTCATTGTCAATCATCTACGAGTTACCTAGTATTAGTGCTTCTTCTATAGTAAAGGCGACTAAGAAGGAGATTGTTTGGATTTGATCACCTATGGTAACCGTGGTTGCCTTTTTGGTAGTTTTAATAGAGGCTTTGGGGTCTGCCTGTACGACCTTGATACATTACAGGTTGGATGTTAGGTAGCTTCATGGACGTGAAACTATGACTAACCCGCTATCGACTATGGTTTGCCCAGCCTTTCCGTTTATCTAGACCTTAATCCGGTTATGTGTCCTTATTGCTCTTACGGTAGCCGTGCTTCTCGGTTGTTCATGCGTCGACTTCTTACTTTTTTTCTTCTTTGGGTTTGTTTGCTGTGTTTGGGCTGGTGGTTTCTGCCGTTTTTTCCTCTTGCCGGTCTTCTACTTGTTTCCCGACTTCTGGGACAAGTTAACGCTGGATTTTGCTTTATTTTTTAGCGGAGAACGCCTATCTTTTGGCTGACTGCGGCTAGTATTGTTTGAGCGTGTCAAAGTTGATCACGTCGAGGGCCTGCTGGATGCGGGGTTTCACCGGCGTAACCAATGTACTAGTTAAATTTCTAGCCGAATGCTGTGGTTACAGTCGCTGGTAGATTGGAAATTTGTTTTGTCAGTAAACTTTCTACTGCTTTTTGGAGATTACGGTGCTTGTTCAGTAATTTGCTCATCAGCTGGGTTGTCATGTCGGGATTGGTGTGTTTTTGGATCAATCGAGCCTTAGTGGTGATGTAGGATGGGTATGGCTTCTGGTTGTGCCTTTCTTTGAACACGCGAGCGTCGTCTTTAAGATTTTTGACTAACAACCAAACACATGTGCTGTTCTAGATATGCGAAGAATTGGTTTGGATCATTGTATGCTGATCCGCCGAACCGGGGTGGTTTGGGCGGGTACAGTTGATCAAGTTGGTGGCGTACAAAGTAGTTGTTTTGGTTGTGTAGCAGCTGGTAGCAAGTTGGTTGGTTTTCAAACCCTTGCTGCCAAAATCCTGCCGTCATAGCTTTGTTCTTCTGCGCTTTTTTCAAGCTTCTAGCCGGCAGATCACTTGCAGTTGGTTGGAGGTAGCGCCGGTTGGGCGGGTAGCGTGTATTGAAACTCGTTGATTGTGTACGGATTGTACGTTTGTGTTGTTGGGGTTTGATAATCTACCGGTCGTCCCTCAGGGGTTGGAGCCACATGGTTCATAATAGGGTACGACGAAATTAAAGCAAACAACCAATTCGGGTTCCGCAAACAGCGCTCTACAATAAATGCTCTAAAACAAGTTAAAGAATTAGCGGAAAAAGCTAGAAACCACAAAAAAAAACTTTGCCGCATTATTTACACTAGATGTAAAAAACGCCTTTAATTCTGTTCCGTGAAAAGGCATAATAGAAGTGCTAGAAAAAAAAAAGATTTCACTTTACTTAAAAGACATCATCTGCTCTTATCTGGAGGATCGGATAGTAAAGGTAGGAGAAAAAGGCGTTATGGAAATGACGTGTGGGGTTCCACAAGGCTCTATTCTTGGCCCTATGCTGTGGAATCTATATTAAGATGACGTGCTGATCTGGGCGAGGACGTAACTCTGATTGGGTTTGCCGACGATCTGGGTGTCGTAGTTTGCGGTAAAAGCAGGGAGGCTATAGAGGAAGTGGCGGAATGGGCCATTTGGAAAAATGGTAGCTGATTAGACAAAAAGCGCTTAACCTCAAAACACCAAAAAACAGAAGCCGTTGTTATAGCCGGGAAAAACACGCTTAAACAGGTGATGGTAAAAGTTGGCCTGGACAAAGTATCTCGGAGTACACATCGGGAGGAATATGAACATATAGAATAATCTCAAAGAAACCTCAAAAAAAGCGGACAAAACAACGGACGCCCTAAGCCGTTTGATGCCAAACGTGGGATTAGCAGAACCGGGAAAACGAAGATTGATGAGCCCGGTGGTGGAATCCATTATGCTCTACGGAGCTCAAATATGGGGAAACCAACTTGAAAACGTGCAACGGAAATCAGCGTTAAGAATTGCAAGTGCTTATAGGACAACGTTTACCAGAGCTATCCAGGTGGTAGCAGGGGTTATTCCAGTACACCTTCTGGCAAAAGAGCGAGTTAATAAAACCAGCAAAGAGGATAAAAACAACGCCAGACAAAAGACCATTGAGAGCTGGGAAAAAGAGTGGAGTCTACCAGGAGACACTGCAAGGTGGAGCCGACAACTAATCAAGAAGGTAACACCGTGGATTACACGGAAGCACAAAGACGTAGGATACTTCCTAATTCAATTCTTAACAGGACACGGTTGTTTTGCTTCATATTTAAAAAGGATGAAGAAGATAGAAAGCGATGCATACGCTTACTGTATGATAGTAGACCCCGGAACATACAATCTTTTATTGCGACAGGTGGGCAACAATTAGGGAATCCGCCAGATCAAAACTGTCAACAAATTTGAATAGCGATAATATTATCGAAATTATGCTGGACAGCCCGGAAAACTGGCAGGCGATAGAAGCAATGGTGGTATCTATCATGAAGAAGAAAAAAGAGGAAGAAAAAGCAAGGCAAGCAAAGTAAACTATATATGGGTAACTGAAAAAAAATGCCGAAAGGTGATTCCGAAATACTTAGATAAATAGGAAGAAGGGGTTTTTTAGTCGGTAGGCGTTTGGCAGTTGCACAAGATGCAGCGTTCAAGACGTCTATGAAGATGTTTTACCTCTTTCTCACAAAAAAAAATAGAGTACGCATGTACCTGAGAGTCTAATGCCACCTGGTTTGGCACTAGGTTACTCGGCTGATACCCAGGTGAGGACACTTGTCTTTATGGGGGTTGTTGGTGGTGTGTGTATGACCACTTCTTGTAGGTACTCTTGGTCGTAGCTTGCTCCAGGGTTTGGTGCTAAACCTCCAACTGAAAGTTGGTTTGGATGTGCATATTGTAGTTCAGACGTACTAAAGAGTTGCTAATAATCTCCAACAACAAGTAAATGAACAAATTCAAATCTTTAAATATCAACAATGAGAACAAATGTTTGAAGGAAGCACAAGTGACATCCCTATAATCTGGGGAGTATCAAAAAGACTTAGAAGTAATTCCTGCACTCTATGGCCGCAATGATATAGCCTACACTGAAATGTAAAAAGCTGAAGCTTTAACAATAGAAGAACAATGCAGTCTTGCGTATGACTTTATTGACACGAACACAATGGAAGAAATAGAAGGTGATTTAGAACACTATTTGCAATTAATTTTCGCCAACTACTTCAGCACGCAACAGCAAAAAAGTGGTTATAATAATTAAATGTTAAAAAACCTCTAGGACAAGATAATATGTCTAACAGAGCCTTTAAACATCTTTTTAGAAAAGCTATTGTGGGCCTTACCAACATCATTAATGCTTTATTCAGACACGTACACTGTTCCGAAGCATATATCTATTATTATAGTCTTTTCCAAACCATTGAAATTTTAGAAATTCCCGCAGAACTGTAGAATCAGTTTACTCAGCTTTTTTAGCAAAATAGTTGAAAATGTCACAATATCATTAATTGATAGAGTATGGCACAAAAGATTGTCAAACTAGGAAAGCTTATAAACTTTTTCCTAACTGAAAGACACTTTCAAATAAGAATGAACAAAACACTATCAACTAAACGAGCCATAACAGCAGGGGTTCCTTAAGGATCAGCTTTTTCTTCAATCTTATCTAACATATATGTAGGGGATATGCCGACCACTAACAACGGCATCATGACTGCGCAATACACAGGCGATACAACTATTCTATACAGATCTACGTCAACAAAATTGATTAGAAACAGACTTCAATCCGCCGCCGACCGTATCGCGGAATGGTTTATGGACCACAAAATGAGGCATTAAAATCAACTCAAACAAAAGCCAAGGTATTTTTTTTACCAAAAGAAGAAAGTCTCTACATGACAACAATAAAACAGACGACATTCCAATACCATGGACCAAGGAAGTAGAATACTTTGGAATCACCATTGACAGATTGCTGACTTGAAAAACCTACAAAACGTGAGAAAACAAAATATAGGATCAAGAATAAAGCTCTACCCACTACTGGTCAACAAAAGCATGACACTCTAAAACAAAATGTTTCTCTGTAAGTCTACAATACGTTTACCACAATTTACGTATGCGTCATAAGTGTGGAGATCAACCGCAAAAACTCATATGAACTTACTAGATCTTGATGCTTAAGACTTAATACCAATGCCCTATGGTACATAAAAAATGCGGATCTAAGAAAAGACTTAAAGATAACTATAATTGCTCAAAGAATATATCAAAACATCAACCAAAATATTTTTTGACAAGGCAGAAGAAATTAGAAAAATAGAAAGACAAATTTACATTAGACAACATTAGAAAAGACCAATCCATCTAATCTCACATAAATAGAACCATCACAGAAAAACCTAAAGCAGTAGGAAAACTACCCGATAGAAAGCCATGCATTGTGATCTACTAACCTAAGGAAAGTCATATAATAAACTTTCAAAATTAGTATTTTCTGAGACATATAAGCCACAAATATGCAAGGTCAATGTTCACAGACTGCTTAGATCTATTAAAAAATACGTCAAAATTGCACCAAAAACAACTTATTGCATAAATATTTTACAAAAACATTTCAAAAATTTATTAAAATAGTCGCATTTATTGAAATAAATAATTTCATGGAATATGTAATTATTTAAGGTTAAAGATATAGATTTTGTTAAAGATTCACGATGCGGCTTAAATTTAATCTAAATTTATAGTTCAATTAACCTTCATACTATTAAATCCAACTCTTAACTTACATATAAGAAACAAATTGTATACTGCAAATAAAATCCATACATATTTAAGTATCTAAAATAAACAATTTTTTATTTTTATATTCCACCTGCAATTTTTTCCTCGTTGTTGTAAATCCACTTCTATATCTGACACGAACTGTCGACATGTATAACGACACGTACGATAACGATGTCACGACGATCTCGCCTGGAATATCGATAAAAAAAAGAATCGCAGCATCCTTCCACAAGTGCCTATTTTCCCTCGAAAAATAAGGACGATATCAAAATAAAATTAATTAAAACCCATTGAAGAAGCAATACACATTTTTCATCTTGTTTGTATTTACTCCAATATAAACAAAGTCGCAGAATTGCATGGATGGAAATTCATCTAGTAAACGAGGTCGAATAGAGAGAAAAAAATAGTATGCACTTCAAAGTTTGTTAGTGTAACGAGGGCCGCAATCAAAAGAACCGAGCAGGACTGAAATTAATACAATAGCCTTTTGAATTTCAATTAACTAAATGTAATTATTTTAATGCAGCAACTAATATTGGAGCTATTGTATAATGAATTAATTGCGACTGTGCTGGAGGAAAATTCAGCGTTAATGATAAATCAGACTAATTGCAGGATGTTTGTACAATTTGGATTGATTTGAATAATCAATTTACATTTACACAAAGGATTATAGAAAATTTAGCTTATATTTCTAATTAAATCCAATGTTAAATACTAACTGCCCTCAAATGAGCAATCTGCGCCGCATCCTAGAAGCTATTAACGCCTCTAGGTGATGATTTTCCCGGTCAATTTCATCTGCCCGCTTTAGCAACATAAATATGCAAACGGATTTAATAGGCAAGAAAGGGTAAACCAAGGACAATACATCCCATTATCTCAGGCAACTTTAATGAAGCCACATTTTAGTGGGTCACATTAATAAACGATTTTCCGTGGTAGTTATCAATTAAACTCACGTCAGCTTGATTATATGACATATGACCCTTTGTCAGTTTACGTATTGATTTCAGTTTTGAAACCATATAAATTCTCATTATAAGGGTAGTAAACTATAAAAGTACGTCTGGGGTGCATAATCTTAAATTTACAATTCCAAGACGGGCCATTTCCCCTGTTTTTCTCTTGCTTTATTTTCTTCTTCCTTTTTTTCAGGAAGGACAAGATGGGGGCTCATACATCGCAATGTTAAGCGCTTGATGAATTTTATTTCCTCACAGGAAAACGATAAGGATTGAGAGATGTGGGGATGGCTTAAACATATGTCGATGGGCCCACTTTATCTCTATAAAAGCGGATTATTTTACTACTGGTATCAAAATAAAACGATCGTTTTCACTTATGTTACAAGTTGACGACAATCATTCTCTGTAACAATAATCTATTGAATTTGCTAGAAAACAGAATTGAAAACAATCGTGAGTCGAACATTTGATCAGTAATTTATTTTATAGCTGAGATTTAGATGAAACGAAACGTGTGTTTGCCTTTGACAAAATCAGTTCATATAGTTATCCAGTTCAAACGGCCTCCATGTAAATAGTTTCTGCTAGTTGGACGTAATGCTGTATTTCAAAAAGCATTGAAACGTACCACCACAATACGTCCATATTATTACGAATACAACACGTTCAACTAGCAGTAAAATTATACTAAAGTTTTTTAAATTCTGCTTAAAACTGCTAAAAACAATCAGAAAGATAAATAGCTGGAAGTGAAATGGTCTACTACTAAAGTATTATGTAAAATGCAGTTATAAAAATTGATTAAACAAAATTATAATTTTAAGCGACATTGTTTTGTAAAAAGCTTGCATTCACATTAATCATCTCTTATTATGTCTCTTGTGCCCTATCGCTACACTTATCTCAAGTCTCATTTGAATTTTAAAGCAATCCAATTGGTAATAATATTAACTGTATACGTATGTTGACATGTATTGTTTTTGTGTGCTGCTAAATTACATTCATGGGACTTATTCCATTTGCATATTAGGGGATGAGAAAATGTAATTTTCAAACCTTAAACGAGCGCTACATTTCTGTAGCATTATAAAAAAATATATTGGAAACCATTAAATAAATAAATAAATAAAAAATAAAACGCTTTAGTTAAATGGTTTATTTTAAGGAATTATGTAAAATACGGAATTAGGGCGATTTCATCCTAATTGGTAGTGCGTCCCCAATGGGGACATCCAACCACCAACCTGCGTTCAACATTTAATGTTTGAATACATTATGGGATTAAAAAAAGCGTTTTTTATTCTTAGTAGCAACAATACATTATGTTTTTTAATTAACTTTTATAATTAGAACTGCTAACAATCTGTTAAAAATGAATTAATTTGCTGACGGATAAAATTATAAAAGGCTTTGCCTTTGTTCGATGCCACTTTTTGCGTTTACTTAAGGTGCAAATTAAATGGAAAGTTTTTTTGTCTTAAATACAAATTAAGGCGCTGTAAGTGCAAAGTTAGCTAGCAAATCCACTTTGTTAGCTCGGTGAAGTGCTACAAGAAAAGTTTATATGAAAAGAACTTGTAATACACTCCTATACTGGTGTAATTTTTTTAATTTAATTTTAGACCGACTTTTGCATTTATTTTTATGAATTTTTGTTGCTTGTGAACTAGTTTTTATAAAGAATAAAATAGTTAAACAGAACTAAAATAAAATAATTTGGCTATTCAATATAAATTGAATTTATGGATGGAATTCCGAGAATTGTAGCTGAAAATTTGGAAAATTAGAACTCTATCAAAGCAACTTCTTACATATTGTTAACAGTGTTTATTGATAGCATTGTTTATAATATTTAATGCACTATAAACATTGTTATTTGTGTGCAAGTAGAGCGTTTGCAGTTGTATTAAAGATACATAAGTAATAAACTAGTTATAGATTGTTATTCTATTTGTTGAAAAGAAAATATTAGTAAATCTTTATCTTACAAGTTCTAAGAGAAAGAGATTTAATTACACATAACCAAGAGAGTTTTTATGGTGTACTTCAGCTGTCAGTGGTTATTCACACATAGACCAAGGGTGATTATGAAGGTGTGTAATACAAAATATACATTGGCAGTGAGGTTGTCAAGGTACTGACCGCTGGTATCATGCGTGAAAGGCTGTACCAAGATTATTATTCAAAATTTGATAATTGATAGCATAGTCAAACGATGCTTATCAAAATTTATTTGCATTAAACTAGTTATTAATAAGTTTTTAAATTGGCGAAAGAGAATCTTGAGAAACAAATATTTTTTTTTTAATTGGCACAAAATGTTCTTTATTTTTCTTGCAATACATTTTGCTTTATGCAATTTTTATTCATTTATTTTGCTATAAATTTGTGTTGGAACAGTTTAGATAAATTTTGTGCAGTTCTAATGTCATGTAACAAATGGGTATTCTGTGGATTCATTTCTTGCCATTGAATGATTATGATCATAGAATCTAAATTAAGAGAGAAGTTAGTTAAACTTGATTGTTATTATATATTTATTTGGAAGAAATCTTAAAAAACACCTTAAAACAAGAAAAGATTTTTTTCAATATGGAGTAAATGGCTGGGCTTGAATAGGCCGAGAATATCACAGCCGGTGTAGGTGTCAAAGTTTGAGTAATTGTGTTTGCTGAAATTGTAGCAGAGACTTCAGATAAAACTATTTGTCCGCACTCATGTTCTGAAGTGATCCACCCTACCGCTCAAATGTTTGTTGTCATTGAGGTTGGATTTCACCAGCACATCCTGTGGCATAGAAAGTTTTAACGCTTATAGAGCTTAGAAACTTTTAATTTCTTGATATCTAACACTTGGGTGGGTGGGCGGGAGTTTCCTGACTGGTTGTTTACCGGTCTGGACAACGTTTTTGTTCTCTCTCTGTCTGCGTTGTTAGAAGAGGGCAAGTTGTCTTCTTTGTAACGTGTTCTAACCGTTAAGTTCGAAAGACAAGAGTGTTTTTATTCAAGTTTTTGGTTCTGTTTTTTTGCGTGGTTGCAGCGCCATTTAGTTGACATCTGTGTCGTTTCTTTCATTGAATTTCTGGAAAGGTCTGACAAGTTGAATGTTCTACCTGGAAGTTAAGTTTAGTTAGCAATATAGACTATTTTGTAAACTTAGACCTGGATTGGAATGAATGTTTAGTCAAATCAGGGTTTGGTTATTTGTACTTTGAATAAATGGTTTGTCCTCCAAGTATGCCAACATTTGTTAATTGCTTTTATGACCGTTTAACACTTCAGTTTGCTGTCATAATTTTTTTGTGACAGATTTTTGCTAATGGCTTCATTCATGTTCTAAGTAGCTGCCATCTGTCTGTAATATAAACCATAGTTAAAGTTGGTCAAAGTGTAATAGTCCGTCAAGGGTAATATTTTTTTATTGGTTTCTGCTTGATGCGAATAAAGTGAAAATTTGCTTTGGTGCAACGGAATAAGCTTGGCTTTCAGCTTAAGGCCTAGCTTGAAGTTTAGTTAGTTCTTGAGATATGCTGGAGAAAACGGGCGTAAATGTATTCCCTATATGTAGTTCTAGATTTGCCAGTTTTAGTTCCAATGAGATTCTAGAATCTTTGTTTGGAATTAGTTCTTCGTGTCTTCTGATTGCCAAATATACTTTGACTATTTTGAAAGTTGCATTGTCTGTGAACCTCGAGATGACGTATCTGCCGTATGGAAATTGCTTAGTTAATTCATTCGGTTTGCCTTTCTTGAGCATTTCTTTTCTTCTTCTTCTTTTTCTTCTTCTTATCTTTGCTATTTTGGTTGGTACTAATGTTTCAATAAATGTTCTTTTCTTGTCGATTCTTTCACCGTTCATTTCTTGGTAGGCATAGTTGTTTTAGTCTTTTCTTGTTTTTTGCTTCTATTTAGCTTCTTGCTCTTTGTCTTCTGTGGCTTCTGATCTGTGTGTTTTATTTCATTTAGATCTCAATTTGTGTTTGTCACTCAGGCAACGATAAAGGTTTAGAATACGTTAACATGCATTGTTGCATTGCATATTGGACAGCACGTTCAAATGATAAAACTTTATTATCAAAATGAGTGTTTGTTAGTGCAAACGTTGCGCGCATTGCTTTCATTTTACGGTAGACGTGGTGATCCTTCATAGTCGATTCTTCAACGTTTGGTGGCCAAATTTGAGAGGACGGGTTCGGTTAATAATCAGCCAACACCTGTACGTTCAAGAAACGCAAGATTGGCGGAGAACATTGCCGGGGTCCGTGAAAGTATACAGCAGAACCTGAGGCTCACGATTTCTTGCCATGCACTAGAACTTGGGCTTTTGCAGACTTCAATTTTGCGAATTTTGCATTGGCTACACCCTTACAAGATCCAATTGATCCCGGAGCTTACATTTCATAACCATAGGCATGTTTGTTTGCTGACTGGGCTTCGAATCGTTTAGAAGAGGACCCCAACTTTAGTGGAAAAATCATTTTTAGCGACGAGGCGCATTTTTGGATGAATGAATATTAACAAGCAAAATTGCCGTATATGAGACGATATCAACCCACACAAGGTTTACCAGGTGATATGATAATGCATCCTCAAAAAGTTACCGATTGGTGTAGATTTTGGGCCGGCAGCGTCATTTGTCCGTACTTTTTTTTAAAACGACGTTGGTGAGGCGGTCACCGTCAACGGCGAGCGCTACAGAACGATGATTACTAATTTTTTATGGCTCAAATTGAACCATGTGAACTTAGACGACATGTGGTTCCAGCAAGGCGGTGCCACGTGCCACACAGCGGACGCCACAGAAACTAAGAGAACACCTTATTAACGACGATGGTGACGTGGAGACTAGCTGGAATTAAGTTAAACACAATATAAACACTGCCGCAAACGAAGTTCTTGTAAGAAAGAGAGTAAATAAGAAATCAAAAAGCGACACATTTTGGTTCACAACAGAAGTAATACAACTGGCAAAATAAAAACAAGAAACCTAAAGTACCTTTTGAACAGAACACCAAAAAAACTCTAAAGATGTATCTTTTTCTTTTCAGCCGTTTGAGTCCACTGCAGGACATAAGCCTCTTCTCTGCTTGTATGCTGGCAACTTACATTACAAGGTACCTACAGTTTTAAGTGGATTCCGAACCACTGGAGAGAATTATCACTCCTCAGAGAAGGTATTTTAGCCGTAAAACCCCACGCTGGCAAGACGGGTTGGGGAGTGGGAGAGCGTATAGAACGTGAAAAGTATATCACGGTATATGGGAATCGAACCCACGATCTTCGGTACAGCGGCCGGATGCCTAGACCACTGCGCCACGCTCTCCTTACTAAAGATGTAAGAAAGCAAAAAACAAATCAAGAAAAAGAAGTAGAAAAAATACCGAATTTTAGGCAACTCACTCAGCCAAATCTATAAGGCGCACAAAAGAAGATATGGGGATGCTGCGTTAAAAAACGGGAAGTACAGCAAGTCGGGAGAACTACTTTTGGCAACTGTACGATAATTGAAACAAGAAATCCGGCAAAGAGAAGAAAACTTAGTCGAAGAGTGAACAACGCCTATAGACTTAGATATTGTAGAGACATTTGCAAAAAAAAACACACCACGGTACCAGTATTTAAAACAAAAAAATTGGCTCAAGAACTATTGAAGGATAATTTTTATTAGTGCGGTATTGAAACTATTCACACGTATTAATGTCACTATCTTCTGAAAAACCATCTTACTGACTGAAGAACAACAGAGATTTTGGAAGAACCTTACTAGAAACGTCATATTTTACATACGTCAGATTGCAGAAAAAGCAAATAAATTTGTTAAACTGGCTCATGTGCCTTATAGACCTAATTAAAGCATTTAACTGGATTAAGTTTTACAACGTTATAGACATATTCAGGGAGAAATAAAATACCTGAAGAAATCATCAGAGAGTTCAAGCTTTAAACTCAATCACAACTTGTCAACAATATCTTGACTAAGGACATATCAAAATCGACAGGCATAAGGCAAGAAACTTTTCTATGCTTGCTAGTATTTAACATCATTATAGACAAAATAATAGGCAAAGTCAAGAATCTACGGCCTGAATATAAAACACTTAAATTCTGTGCTTTGGAAACAAGGCGGCACAATAGACAATCTGAGTGAAAAAATGAATTCACCTCAAAAGACTCACATTATGTGAGAATTGTCGGATCCACCTAACTTCTTAGGCGCCTACCGACTAAAATTCCACTTCCCGCGGATCACCCTGGCTAATTGAATCATATTCATTAGTCAGCGAGGTTTTCTTATTGTTTCTTACGTTGTTTTTTGATCTTTTTTTTGTGGTATTTTTTGTTTTTCTCTTTTTTTTACATAATTGTATATTATGTTGCTTATGTGCTACCATTTAATTTCATTATGCAGCATTAACTCTATAATATTTTAATAATTATTTTGATTTGGAGGGCAGTTTTATTATCACCTCTTTTTTATCCCACCTGGTGCAGTTCAGCACCGTGTATCTTGCAGTATGTGATTTTACGCAGTAAGTACAATCATTTTTATTGATTTTCTTGATCTTGACCAGGTAGCTTCTGAAACATTCATGGCCTGTCAGACACTGAGTCAGATAGTAGGAATTGTTTTTGTAAATCCTTTTGAGAAATCTCCTTATGTCTGGAAGTAGCTTGTGGGTCCACATTTTCTGCTATTTCTCTACGTTTTTTTCACCAGTTTTTTCTCCTGTTTTTTTATCTATTATGCTACTTTTTTTTTACCAACAGCGTTATAGAGAATTATTAGCGCTAGCATTATAGCACTCATTGTCGGAATTGTCCGTCCAGCCTTGCAAATCTTTATGATATTTTGTTGAAGGCTGTTTGGTATGCTTACGTACTTTTTATATTGCAGTGGTTTGTGACGCAAGGATATTCTTCTTTTGTTTGTTAATTCCACCGTACCTAGGCATCATCTTGTCAGCTGTCGTAGCTTGCTTTTTTGTCTTTGTTGCCGTTGTTTTAACGTGCTCACCAAAAGTCAGGTTTTTATTGATGGTTATTCTCAGGTACTTGATCTTTTTTTGGGGTACGGTGGTGTCTCTTTCCAGCTTAAAGCTAACTTCCTGGCATTCTTTTTGCCAATTAATTTGTTTAAAGGTATTGTTTGCCGTTGCATCGATCTCATATGCTGTCTTTTTTACAACCGCCATCGCCAAGTTGTTGGCGTATGCCAGTAGAGTCACCTGTTTAAGTATGTCTAATCTAAGCAGATCATCATAAAGCACATTCCACCCGTCACCTCGTTGGTGAAATAGCTCTTTATTATCTCTACTAGATGATCTATTTTTTTTTTCTGAAGAACTTTAACTGTCTTGTCTCATGATGCCGTGTTTTTACGTCTATTGTAATAAGAACGCATAGCATTCTTGTCTTCAGAAATTTATTTATCTTAGTTTTTGCAATGTTTTTAACTATTTCGATCGGTCCAATGGTTAAACTTCTTTTTCTGAAGCCAAACTGCGCGTTGGATAGATTTTCTTCTTCCAGCTCTGTTTTTAGCTTTGCCACTATGATTTTCTAATAGAGTTTACCCATGGTCCTCGTAGTTCTTGTTTGATTTTTTATGAGTGTTAAGTTTGCTTTTTTCTACGGGATCGAGAATTCTTCTTTTCCACGCCAAGATTAGCACTGCGAGGATTGTCTTTAGTATTTTGTCTACCGTCAGTTTGATAATTTCAGCTTTATTATTTTTGGTCTTCTTTTCAGTTTTTTATTCGGCTGTTTCTTATTCCACAAGATCCTGGGTTGCTCTGAGAAAAGTGTTTTTTTTATTTGCTTTTGAAAGCTTACGGCAATGTTAAGCTCAAGAGGCTTCAATTTTTTTAATTATAATTTGGCATCTGTTTCCTAAGATATTATTCTCTAGTTTGTCGGCTATTTTCTTTTATTCCTTTCCTTTGGATTTTGTGATTACTATTTTTAGGGCTTTTTTATATCTTTTTTTCTTTGCTCGGTTTTTTCCTCATTACCCTTTTTTTTCTTATCTTTGTTGTTTTACGTCTTTTTTGTAAAGATCTTTTTGCTAGTTACAATCTTTTTACTCTACTAGAAGTCTTGTTTTCTGCCGTTTTTGTAGGTTTTTTTTGGCATTGCCACATCACATGCCTTGGCGATCATCCTCATTAGGATGTTTGGAGATGTGTCTATTGTTTCTTTAATTTTCTGTTTTATTGCTTTCCTGTATTTTATCTTATCTAACTTCGGCGTGTTCCACCCTTTTTTATCATCATTTCTGTTAGCAGTTTTTAATCCCGTACTGGATATACTTATGTAAGCTTAGGGTTTTGAGATCCATTATCTGCCAGTTGTATAGCTTACTTATTACGTTATCAGAGCACATCGTAAGGTGAATGTAGGAGGTTTGTTTTCTCCATTCAAGGCCATCTACTCGGTGAGGAATATTCCTCTTCGTCTTCCACTCTAGCTTCTTGGTGGATTGCCTATCTTTCTGTTCTAGGATGGTGATGTAGTTTTTGTACTCCGGCATGTAGCAATTAAGTGATATGTAGCAAGACATTAACTTTTTTTTTTCTATGTCCTTTTTTAGCTATTTTTTTGTTTGGTTCACATATATTTTGTTCTTTTTTGCGGTAGCTTCTAAAATGTATTAACCAACCAAGATAGACTAGCTGAAGTACATAGCAAAACCTACAACTTAAGACTATTAGGGTGCCTAAGAGATCTAATATGTAAAAACCAATACGTGAACCAAGAAGCTAAGATTAAAATATACTAAACCTGCATCCGACTAATAACGACATGTGCCTCTAATACCAGAGCAGAAACCATTAAAACATGAAACATTGTACAAACAAACGAAATGAGAACATTCAGGAACATAACAGGAAACTCCTTTAAAGACAGAATCTGCATCACTAAGATAAGAAGACGCCGCGAGATACAAGACATAGTTTGATAGACAAGACAGAGGCGCCTAACATAAAATAAACAAGTATCTCGAATGCCAGACACAAAAACATATAAGCAAATTAGAGAAAGTTTAAGTTGGAAATACAGGCTGTACGCCTAAATCTAAAGAAGAAGAAGAACCCTACACTCTTCTTTGTACAGGGTGATTACAAATGTTTAGGATTATGTAAGCACGTTTGTGCCGCTCTAGTCTACTTGTATACATTCTTATTACCTTGCTTGCTTGACAATAGTATAGTAAACAATTTAAAAATAGCGGCATATTTAAAGTGATTACATAATCCCATTCATTTATAAACTCCCAGTAGATTCTTTAAACATCTCATCCTGCTTAAGACGTTTAATGTTTTCACCAACTTATTGAATTAATAATACTATCTAGCATTTTAAATTTTAGTTAAAATTAGCCGAATTTATAGCTGCTTAGCTGTCCTATTGTATCAATTTTCTGATTAAAATTCTATAAGCATTAAAAAGCTTTTAAAGCACGGTTGTGTTTTTGCTGGCATTTCTTGATTAATAAAAAGTTTGAGGTATTTTATTTTTATTTATTTACTTTTTTTTAGACTTTTTATAATTATCAAAATATTGTTTAAATTTTAGCAATACGTAACTTATATTTAAAGTGCTGATTTCTAGCATAAAATTGCATTATTTGCTTGAAATTTATTTAAAATATAACAAAGTAACACATTTCTTTTTTTTTTGTTTTAGGTGAGTTCATATATTTGCAGTGTAATATCATGGACATAGACACATTAAACGTGAGTGCATTGCCATTTACTAACAAAGTAACGCCACAATTGTATTATACGCCAATATCAGAAATGCAACAAATTTGCAACAAATTAATTAACCTCGGTACAAATACTGGATCAATCAAATCAATTAATTAATCAAACTGTAATTAAAACTTTGAATTAGTTGCAGTAATAATTAGTAATTAAAAGATAATTAATTGGTTTGAAAATAATATTATTGTTGGTCATTACTACTAAATTAACTTTTAGTGGTTGCAAATTTAACTTTGCATTTATATCCATAAAAATATAATCATGCATTCAATTAAGTTATTTACTCCAAACAATTCAATCCGCTTTTCAGTGATTCAATTATGTCCCGCACATAATTTCATGTTAAATTGATGGATATGTTGCGTCGATGTTGGGTTATACGCATTTTAGATAATAATTAATCAATAAATAACGCATCAATAATGTTGCAGCTTGAATATTAGTATTTAATTGAGTGGTCAGAACATCACGTTTTAATCAAGTTTGTCGCAGACGTAATCACAAATGTAAAATTTAGTTTATATTACTACTATTAATATTATAATAACACTATTTTCAAAAGTTATTAATTGAGCAATTAATACAAAAATGTAATGATAAAGAGCAGTGTCAGGATAACTAAAAGGATCATGTGAATCAAAACAGGATGACTAATGCGAATCTAACGCCTGACCATATTATCATTTCCATCTGAAATGGCATCACAAGATTACTACAATGATGGTGCTCCATTACAATAGGACAACCGTATCCAATTACAATTAAATCTTATCAAGTGTCCTCATTAGCGCTACTACTGCACTTGCAGAAACTTACATACAGAACGAGTTTATATAGGCGGCTTTTCTACAATGATTAAAGCCATCGTAAAACTGTGTACGTAGTGGGACAGATGGAAAACTTTTCCAATCTCCAGTAAAACACCGCGGGACGTGCATTTAATAAAAATAAATAATTCTAAGAAAAAAATATGTCAGATCTTCTAAATGACGGGACCCATGCGGCGCTCCGAGCATATTTTAAAACCCATTAGGCTCATCCAATAATAAAATATCGATATCCGTACGATGAACATAACATAGCAAGAAATAAATTATTTATTAACACATCGTTGACAGCTTTACACTTATTTCAATGATATCATTATGAATAGCATTAAATTAATACTATTTTTAAGCGAAATAAATAAAGTATTAAGAATAGCTGAATTTACTGATATTTGAGATTTCTTGTTTTTGATGATGAATGGCATCTTGCGGTATTAAAATACAATATTAAGTTTTGAAATAGAAATAGTTTCGTGATAATTGTTCGAGAATAATAAAGTTTTTGATGGTATTTCTCTCTCGGGAAAGCAACCGAGCGCTTCATTGATAGATAAATCAGTTGAGAAGATTGTCGAAATGGAAGGAGATTGAGTTATTATTAGATGGATAAGAAGAATCCATTCGGATTTTAGGGAGGAAATAAGGGGAAGCAAAATAATGGGTGGATTGATTAGAATGCGGTTGTTTCAATCATTAAAATATTTGTGGAAATATTTTAATATTAAGTATTGTATTCCACAAATAATTTCTGGGGATAATCAGCTTTTATACATTTTTTTTAACAAAAACATTGACTTTTTTTATTTGTATCATATATAAACGTCTAATTGGTGATCTGTCATGTTTAAGAAAATAGTGACAAGTTAAGCTTTGACTTAAATATATTGTTTGCCATTAATTTTAGTATAAAATCAGCTTTTTCTTTTTGGAGTATAATTTTACGTAAAAAAAAAAGTTTATTTGCTTTAAAAGAATAAAATTATTCAATTCAATCTTTAATGGAGAATGCCGACCGAACCACACTTAATAAACTGTACATTAAACTTTATGTTTTATTGATTTGCTAGTTGATTTTAGTAGTGCATATTCTATTTTAACACGGAGCCTGGTATAGATCTTACTTTTAAAAGTGCTAGAATTCCTTTAACCTTTGAAATTTTTTGAAACTTTTTGACTATCTATTTGACTGTTTGTAATCAAGGAACGGAACTACTACTACTAACTAAATTAAAAAAAAAGAGAAGGACATCTATTCAATCCAAAGAGTGTTTGTAATAAAGGGAAGAAATGAAGACGATTGGGTCTAAAATCATTTTAAAGATTGTTTGAACTTTTTTGCGGATTGGGACGAGAATCTTTCTAAAAGACCTTTCAAAAGTGTTGGATTCACCATCACGGACGCCTACCGACTAAACTCCCCCTTCAGTGATTTCTAAAAATTTGCTCTTATCAGTGCTAAGACCTTTATAACCTTGGTGAAAATTGTGGTATTAGATAAACTTAAGATTGTACATTGTGCTAGTCTTATAGGTTTGAACTTTTTTATTTATTTGATGAATAAACGGAGTATGGATGGTTAGATGGACGAATAGATAATTGATTGGTTAAGTGGATGGATTTATTATCTATTCATTCATCCAACCATCCAATTGATCATATATTTATACAATTTTTACTTTTTTATGGACTTTTTTCTTATTGCCGCTAGCTTTTCTCAGGTAAGGTATTGTTTGCTTTTTTTTAGCAAATATATCTATGGTTATCAGCATAGTTATACCTTGTAGCGCTTCTAGTGAGGTTATGTGCTAAGCAATGTCGGCTTGTAGACCACATCTTCTTTGCACATTGGATGGTAAGTTTAAATTACATTTTTTTCTCAGTTGTTTTGCTTAGATGATCACATTGTACAAAATTATGGAATTTGCCACAAAGCATTATTTCTAATTGCTTTGTCTAGGTTTTTAAATGTTGGGCATTAGTCTAGATAAAGCCATAATGGTTTTTTTTTGTTGTGGTTTTTACTTCTTCTTCTTATAACTGGCTTAGAGCGTAGGCATCTCTCTCGTATATTTGTGGTGTGCAATAATAGTTGTACACAAACATGTGGGACTTACTGTTTAACGTGGAATCCAAACCACATTACTTGAGGGGTTTACTAGGCAAATACTTTGCTGGTTTGTCATTGCCTTGCGAAGGAGACGACCGCATCGAAATATATTTGACAAATTAGATATATATACCCGGGCTGCTTGTTCAGTCTTTGCACTAGACCATTGAGCTACGGTTTTTACTAGGTATTTTTTTATGTTGTTATTTCTGCAAAGGTTTACTCCTAGGTATGTGATAGTTTCTTTTGATTTAATTTTGATATCTTTTACTTTGATTTTTTTTGTTAGTATTTTTCTACCATATAGGATGACAGTTACTGATTTTTCTTTTGCTATTTCTAGTCCGTTTCTTTAGATAACTTTGATAATATTGGTTTTTTGTTTATTTTTCTTTTAGAGTTACGGGTTATGACTATTGCCGTGTCATCCGCAAATTTGATCATTTTTATTACGTTTTTTGTGGTTATAGCAAGTATCTTAAGCTTTCATCACACTGAGCAACCAGAGTGGCAACACCAGCTCAAGGTTCTCACAGATACCAGGTGTGATACCATCTGGTCCTGGAGCTTTTTTGATTTACTCATGTTTTTTTTCAGTGTTTTTGCTGTGAGTAATGGTATGGTGCTTGTATCTACTTCTTGGTTTTTTTTTTTACCCTATCAGTTGGGAAGAGTTTTGCAGGAATTTCTTATTTTTTGTTTCTCCTTCTTTGAGGCACTTAGGCAACCTCAAAGTTTTTGTTACAATTTTGTAACCGTCACGATATTGTCTACTTTTTTCTTGGCACAACGCTTTCCAGGATTTCCTTTTGGCGGTTTTGATGTTTTTTTCTAGGCAAGATTTCCTCTACGCAGCTATTTTTTGTATATCTGTTTTCTTGCTGTTTCTGTTTGCGGCTGACTATGCTTTCGCTATTTTTGTTTCACCCTTTAGTATATATTCTGATGTACAAGAACTTGGGCGTCTAACTTCAGAGCATGATGATCAATAGTTTCAACTAATTTTGTACTTCCATCCGCCAGAGTGTTTGTAAATAGTTATTTTGATAACAAACACTTGAGCGAGTGTGTGGGCAACTCCAGAGAATGATGACGGTCAATAGTTTTAATTAAGAAAAGATTATTTTACAAACATTCGGGCGGGTAACTCCAGAGCACGATGATCAATAATTTTAACTAAAATTGTACTTCCACTTGCCAGAGTGTTTGTAAATAATTATTTTGATAACAAACATTTTGGCGGGTGAGTGGGTTACTCCAGAACGTGATGACGGTCAATAGTTTTAATTGGAGTTGCCCAGACACCCGCCCTAGTGTTTGTTATTAAATGATTAGTTTTTTAGTTTACTCTACAGCATGTAGACGGTCAAAAAAATTAACTGGAATTGTCCACCCGCTCGAGTGTTTGTTAGCAAAAAATTAGTTTACAAACACTCCAGAGCATGATGACGATTAATAGTTTCAACTGAATTTGTATTTCCATCCGCCTGAGTGTTTGTAAATAAATATTTGTATAACAAACACTTGGGCAGGTGGGTAAACAACTTCTGAGAATGATGACGGTCAGTAGTTTCAAGTGTAGTTGTCCATCCACTCAAGTGTTTGATATCAAAAAATTTGTTTACAAACACTTGGACACTTTAGAGCATGATGACAAACAATCAATGGTTTAGGCTTATATTGACTTTGTTTTAATTCTTCAGTTTTTGATTGCGTTTGCCACATTTTTTGTTGGTATTATGATATATACTAGTAAGGTGCTGCTTCTCCTTCTGTATGTTGGTGTATGTTGGACCGTTCACAACATGGGTCACACTTAGCTTGGCTGACATGGTTTGGTCAGTTTTATTTTTTTGGAGTTCCTTACTTTAAATTTGTTGTTGAAGTTTTTGCCGTTTATCACTCTATTTGTGTGTTTTCTAAGCCTTTTAAGCCCACGTTTTTATAGACATTTTTTGAATTCTTTAACTTTGATGTTAGGCAAAACGTAGCAGGAATATATTGCTAAGCTATTAGCGTCTATGATCGCAATTCCTTGTTATTTTGTATTCTTTGTTCGGATGCTATGGTTAAGGATTACAATTGACACGTTTTTATTATTGTATGTATTTTATGTTTTGTAGATGGTACAGGGTATCCAGATTGACACAATATGTCTACTTTGTTACAATCATACATCTAACCATCTATTTAAGCATCCAATCATTTAACCATCTAATCATTTAACTATTCAAGCATCTATTTATTTAATCTTGTATCCATCCATCCATCCATTTATTTTTTATGGGTTGGCGGCGTTTATTAAAGAAATAAAAAAGTCAATTGACCCATTACCTACTTACTTTTTTTTTCCTAGACAGTTTTAAAAAAAGCTTTCTTCTCAGTTTATTCCAAAAGGCGTCTAGCTTATATAGCTTTAGAAATTTTGCTTTTTGTGGTTGAATGTTTGTAAATCGTATTTTGCGAGCACAGGTTTTGTGTTTTTAATGATTTATTGTTCTTCTTTTGTTTATTTTAGTATTTTTTTCAATTGTTGGCTACGCTTGAACAAGGCGGTAATAGGGCTTCATTTGAGGCAAAGTTAATAGCAGCATTAGCACGTGGTTGAAATTTGTAAAACGATTCTGGGTAGCAGTTTACCCTGTGCTTTCCATTTTTAATTAGATACCTCAGGGATTTTTTCAACTCCACGTGGCGTGAAAGATAGAGTTAGCCTGAGGGTGGTAAATGGTTATAGTGTGTAGTGTGGTGGTAGTGTTTTTCTTGGTAATAAACTTTGTAATTGTTAACTAATCAATCGGTGGCAATTTTGAAAGATCCTATGTTTAGCCGTGGTAACAAACAAAAACTAGTTTTGTTAATGGTAATTTTTTAGTTGTGTTGTTGGTAGAAAATGTTTGCACTTGGTGGGTTTATATATCTATCATTGGTTGAAAAGAGATTTAGTGGTCTTACGTAATTAATACTGACATGTTTTCAAAGTGTGGTGGCGGCATTTTGGGCGGTTCCAGCGTTTATCGTAGCAAATGTAAGGTACTATTGTTTAACATTTGAGTCCATAGCCAAGGTGTTATTGTATTACTTCCCGCTACATAGTTGGTGTTACAGTACAGTTTGCTTTTAGTTTCTAGATGGTAGTTTGAGTCCGCATTTTTTACTTCTGTTTATATTTGAAGCAAAGTTTTACGGCCGCATCTGGAGTCTTGACCTTTAAGGTTTATTAATTCTGCAAACAATTCATGGTCAGTAGTTTTAACTGGGGTACTTTACCCACTCACTCCAGTATTGCTCATTTAAAAATTAAATGTTTTTTCTCTCTGTTATATATTTTACCAATTTAGAAACATCTAAATTGGTAAAATATGTAACTGATCTAATTTCTTCATAACAAATAGTTGGGTGGCTGGTTGTAGCATTTTGCTTATTAACTGCGAACCAGTCAACTAGAAAGGGGCGCTTATCCGTCATCAAGTGTAATTATCTAGAAACTTGGTAACATGGAGCTGAGTGGGTGTGCAGACAGTAGTTTGAACTATAGTGCCCATCAACCCACCTCTGCAAATGGTTTTGGTTCTACATTGGGAGAATTTTTTATTTAGTTTTTTGAACAGGTAAGTAGGCCGGGCGACAATAGTTACAAGAGTACCCCGTCTACCCACCCAATTGTTAGTCATTCAAAAATTAAAGGTTTTTTTTGCAAATGTCAATTGTTACTAAATTAAGGGAAGAGGGTAACAGATTCAACATTTTGATAACGAGCAGTCAGGTGGGTAGGCGGGCATTTACTTTATTGATTGCGGGACAGCAGTTTTGACTGGAGTTTCTCATCTAAGTATTTTTTTTTCTTTCCTTTCTGGCTCTACAACTTTCTTTGGGTTTTGGCCTTCTCCACAATTTTTGACTATTCCTCTCTATTTTCTGCTACTCTTCTCTAATTTCTAAGTTTTATTGTTTTTATGTCTTCTTCCAGGCTTTTATTCCATCTTTTACGTGGTCTCCCCCTCGGCCTTCTGATGATGGGCTTCTATTCTGTGATAAGCCGGTGTTCCGATCTGCCCCCATTCTTTGTATGTGGCCCATCAATCTTAGTCTTTGTGCTTTTATGTATTTCACAATGTTGCTGTTACCTAAGAGAGACTTGAGTTTATGGATCATTCTTATCTTGAATGTTCCATCCTGTTCGATTACTGGGACAAATATTTTTTCTAATATTTTTTGTTCGAATTTCTTTAGGTTGTTTGCACTTTTTGTAAGAAGAGTCCATGTGTCACAACCGTATGTAACCACCGGTCGTATTAGGCTTATTTATTGTTAGTTTGGATTTGTGACTCAGCAGTTTATTGGTAAGCAGTTTTCTGTTTGCATAGAAGGCTGTTTTTTTTTACTATTTTTATTTTTATTTCATTGCTCTTGTCATTATTGTTGTTTATTTGAGATCCCAGATACGTGAACTTTTTAACTTTTTCAAAGCTGTAGTTGCCTATTATGTATCTGTCTTCATTTTGTGTTGCTATTCTGGTCTACTTTTTTATTTCTTTGTTAAGGTTTTTAAAACCAAAGTATTGGTCTTCTAAATCAAAATTAAATGTTGTCTTTTCTGCAAATGCTATTTGTTATTAAATTGAGAAAAGAGGGCGCCAGATCAAACGTATTGATAACAAGCAGTCTGGAGGGTGGGCAGAGCATTCAGTATATTGATTGAGGAACAGTAATTTTAACTGGAGTGCCCCGCCTAATTACCACTGTTGGTCATCTAAAAATTGGGGGTGAATTTTTTTTTCTGTAAAACCTTATGTCTCTTAGTTGGAGAGAAAGTAATAGATTCAACTTTCTATCATTTATTTTGTTGATTGCTGGACAATAGTTTCAAGTAGAGTGTTTTCCCACCTTCCCAAGTATTGTCTCTAAATTGGAAAAAAAGAATCGATCCAACCTTTTGATAATAAACAATTGGGTCTGTAGTTGGTGCATTCAGTTCATTAACTGTGAACCAAGTGGTAGTCATTTAGAAATAAGATGTCTTCAAATTCAGTTTATTGATAACGGGACAATAGTTTCAACTGAAATGTCCTCCTTACTTACCCAAGTGTTGTTTGCGGACGGTGAGGTTACATAACTTAGTGAGAGACATTTTTCTCGATTTCTTGCGTTCTGTGGAACATAGAGCATGGGGAAAGATTTTTCAACCTTTCTTATGCGATTGATCGATAAGGGGTATATGCTAGAGCGGTTAACTTTAGCTGCACGACATATTTCGGGATTTTTGAGACTGATTACTTTCTCAATAGGCGGATGCATTCAAATTCCATCGACTACGTTTACGGTGGGTCGATGGTTACGTTCATAGGCGTCTTGTGACAGCATCACCTGTGGATAGATAGATAGATAGATAGATAGATAGATAGATAGATAGATAAACTTTATTTGCATAAACATAGTAAAATAATGTAGTACAAAAACGTCAGGTACAAGTTGTAAATTAATATTAAAAGAAAACATTTTTACATGCACACTTATGAACATTAACAAAACAATTTAAAAACTTAAATTAAAATAATCATTAACATGATATAATTCATTATTTAATAATATTTTTTTAGAAATAACTTAAATTCTTTAGCTGGTAATTTTTGGATTGTATAGGGTAAAATATTATACATTTTGACTGACATATAATGAAACGAATTTAATGTTTTTGTTAGTCTGCAGTATGGCAAGCAGATGTTTTTACTTGATTTGGTACAATTATGCAATTCATTTTGAAACTTGTAATTTCCAGCATCTATACCTTCTCTCACATGCACCAAACGTGCCAATACATATAAACTTGCAACAGTCATAAAACCCAGTTTTTTAAAATGAGACCTACACGTATCTCTGAAACCAAGACCCGCAACTGCACGAACAGCTTTCTTCTGCAAAACAAAGATTCGATTAGCGTGATGAGAACTACCCCACAGCAGCACTCCATACTCAATTAAAGATTGAATAAATGCAAAATAAGCCATTCGTGTAACTGTTGAATCCGTATTCTCAGCTATTTTTTTTATTAAATAGATATTACTGCTTAACTTTGTGGACAACGATTCCACATGCTGTTGCCAAGATAATTTATTGTCTAAGTGAATACCCAAAAATTTTATTGATTTATTAACACCTTCATTTGCATTAAGTAATGAAAAAAGCATATGTTCTGTTTTTGCTTCATTTAACTTTAAATTATTTGCATGAAACCATTGTTTTGCTTCTTCTAAAGGACTCAACTCATCCACCACAGAAGCTGTTACACTTTGAATGAGAGTTGTGTCATCGGCATAAAAATATGTCCTTGCCAGTGTTACATTACATTTAAGATCATTTATGTACAACAGAAACAGCAGGGGACCTAAAATAGACCCCTGCGGACAGTCAATCTGTTCTCTGCCAGTTAAGTAGCTGTTAACAATATTTAATTTTAATTCGAGTTTGTGTGTTTAGATCTAAGAAAAAAGCAGACATCGCACTTTTGCATTCAAAAGCCTGTTCGATGTCAAGAACAAGTTGTTTTACAGCTTTTATTGTAGATCTAGAAGGAATATATCCAAACTGTGCCCGACAAATAAATTTTTCTAAAAAAGAGAACAAACGCTTTTTTTAATAACATTTCAAATACTTTTGAAAAATTGGTGTTATTGATATAGGCCGATAATTTTCACATTGGTTTATATTCCCTTTTTTAAATATTGGTATGACTTTTGATCATTTTAGTTCAGAAGGAAAAATTCCTTCTTCAAAACAAGCATTTATAACATTTTCCAAAGGTTCTACAATAACATTTGACACATATTTAAGTACTTTAGAATTTAGATTATACAGATCTATACAATTAGAATTTTTTAACAATTCTATCACAGATTTGATTTCCATTGTCGAAACTGGTTCAAGAAAACAGGAAGCGCTTGTATCACTTGTGTAATTGTTTAATAAAAATTGATAGCTGTTATCATTATGATTAAAACTAGACAAAACATGTTCAACTGAATTAACAAAAAAAGTTTGATGTTCGTTAGCAGATATAGTTGATGAGATATTATTTACTTGTTTTCTATTAGTGCTTTTATTAATTATTTCCCAAACTTGTTTTGGTTTGTCTAATGATTCCATTATCAATTTACTGTTAAAATCAATTTTTGTTTTTTTGACTTCGTTTTTATATTTGCTTTTTTCTTTTTTTATTAATACACTCAGTTCAGTTGAATTTGTTTGTTTCCTAATAGCATATAGTAAATTAAGATAATTTTTTTGATTCCTTAGTTCTGATGTATACCAAACTTGTTTCTTATTATTGTTGATATTTATAATTTCATCTGGAATACAATGATTAAAAATATTTAAAAAAGTATTAAAAAAACTTGTAAATTTGTCCTGTGAATTTGAACATTTATAAACAAAAGACCAATCAACTTCAGATAGCGCAACATAAAATTGATCTAGATGTTTTAAAGACAATAACTTTCCTTTATACTGCGTATACGTTGGACGCTGTCAAGATGGGAGGGCTTATTAGGGGGCCTAAGGAGCTTACAGACGAACCCGAATTAGTTTTTTGAGCGTTAGGGGCCGGGTTAACGGCTTTCTGGTTTTGGTAGTTGATGACTTTGTTGGTGCTGAAAAACTCCTTAATTTTCTTCTTTTGGTCTACTAGTCTAAAGTTTGAGGATGCGGTCGGGTTTTTGGCAGGCTCCTTGCGGGGTGTTCAATCGTTGAGCTGGCTTGTGTTTTTGACTACAGGGGAAGAGATTGGGGTTTTTGGGGCCTATTTGAAGCTTTTGGTGACGTGGGTGGTTAGGTAGACAGCTTGGAAATTACGGTTGCTACAAAAAAGGCACCGGTTTCAGCCGTGCTCCTTTTGATGTCGTTGATGATTTGATCAAGCCTAATCTGCTTAACTTGTCTTCATGCGGATTGATCTTTTCCGACTTGCTGTCGATCAAGCTTACAATAATTTTTTTTAGAGAGTCGATTTTCGCTTATGGTTCTTGAAGAACTTGCCGTTTTTCTTAAGTTTGAAAATGTTATTTTTTACTAAATTGGGGAATATGTGTGACAGATCTAACTTCTTGATAAAAAGCGAATTGGGTGGGTATTTGATGTACTAACTTTGTTGGTCGTGAGCCAGTAGTTTTAACTGGAGTACCTTACCCACTCACCCAAATACAATCGAAGATATCAAAGTATGAAGGTTCTCAGATCCAAGCTATCAAACGGAATATCAAAAATGAGAATAATTTGAAACAATGATGGCATTATAGTCAGTAACCGGAAAGAGATAACAGATGCCGTTTAGGACTTCTATAAAAAGTTATAAGGTTCTATAACTCAGGATAATCGATACCAGAGATCAAAAATTCAAATCGTGGGATTGGAAGAAATTCCCGAAATATACACAGACGAACTAATAGCAACATTATACCAGATGAAAAACAGAAAAAGTTCAGGCGAGGATCAAATTACCAGCGAACAAATGTATGATAGAAGGAAGAATCTCAAACAAATGGCAAAATGCAAAAATCGGATTTGAAATAACCTCAAAAGGAAGGTATTTGAATCCTGCGTGATACCAGTGCTCACGTACGGCCTTGAGAATGTCCATGACCCGAAAAACATCTAGCAGACTGCAAACCACACAGAGAGCAATGTAGAGGTCTATGCTCGGACCTCAGAAAAGATGGCGAGATGATATCCAAAATATTGCAGGAAAAACTGGATTCAAACTGCAGCAAATAGGAAGACGTGGACATTTTTGGAGGAGGCCTACATCCAGGAGTGGATAAATGATAACTGAGAAGAAGAAAAAGAAAGCCTCTCATTAACAAAGGGTTGCTTTGGTATTGGGGAACTTAAATCATTGATTTCAAGCTAAACAGATCTAACTTCTTGATAACAAACAGTTGGGTGGTTGGGATATGCACTTAATTAACTTGTTGCGTTACGTTAGTGGTTGTAGCAAGTCCGTTTTTTGAATCCGTGGCGATTGGATAAGACATAGCTGTGCGCTTTACGACGCAAAAAAGTGGCAACCGCTTTTTGGGGGTTGTGAATATCTGTCCTACAGCTGTTGATATAGAACAATGATTAAGTCCGGGTCAGCAAACTTTTGTAGTTGCCTAGAAAACCTTGTTTTCTCTACCAATAGCTATAGTCTATGCATGGCTGCTCCGAGTCAAAATACACAAATAAACGTGCTGTTCACATGCACAGCTTTAACAAAGCGATAGGCATCTGAATTTAGCAGCCAAACCCCTAGCAAACAACCAATCGCATGCAGGTATTTTATTTAAAATTTTAAAGTGCTTTTTAAGTTTTTGAAAAATAATAAAACACACTAATGAAAGAGTGCAATATCTTGAAACACCGGCGTATGTGTCTTGAGATATATGGCAAGACTATTTTTATATGGTTGCAATCATTTAATTAGTTTAAACTGTCAAGTTATTCTATTCTCTCAATTAATAGGTTTGATAGTATATATTTGCATTTGCAGATTTCAAAGGCAGCTGTCAGGTGCTAACACAATCGTAAGCCCTAACATATCCGCTCTTGTAACCGAAAAAAAGTCAATTAACTTTGAACTAAACTATTCAATACTCTCCTTCGTGAAAACCACTAACTACATTCTACGTATATAGCGTGCTATTAAACAATTAATCGTTGACTTGTATAACAATATACAAACAATAAACGACACCACGTAACTAATTGAACTCAAGGTTCTATAATTAATCTCCGTTATAGATGCTTAAAAATTTCTTAACAAAATTAATTATTCAAACAAAATTAAAAATTTGCAATTCATATTTGTAATGGAAGAAAATATTATTCTTTAATAATAAATAACTAAGGGCTTGGTTAGTAATAATGTATTCAATAGGTTTACAAAATATTTGCTTAATTAATATTCAAAGTGTCGAATATAATTAATGAGATAATATTCAGTCCGCGCGTGTTGGTAAAATTATTGACAAGATCCGATGCATATGTTGAATATCAAAACATTAAATTTTGATATCGAGTAAATTGTAAATTCCACCAGTTGCCCCAACATTTCCCCATAAAAATAAGATCAAAGCAAAAAAATATATATTAGAAGTTACCCCTGAAAAAGGAAATTTTATTTCCGATAAAAGTCTAGATACATGAAACAATAATATAAAACTGCAGTAAAACTAACAAACTTTTGTTTTGTTATATATTTCTTGTGGGGAAATGGTTGTCGTGGATTTATACAAAAGCAACGATTAGGAGGTAGTTTCGGCACAATGTCTGCAATATAAAGAAAAAAAAATAGAAGCCATTTAATTTTTTTCTTTCTGACTGCTATCAATCTAGACCGGAAGGACGTAAAAAGGGGGATGCAGCAATCCTTTAAGGGGGTTGTAATAAAAATGTTATATATAAAGGGATGGTATTATAATAAACCTGTCGAGGTTAAACAGCAAATAAAAAAGTAAAGCTCTTGAGATGTCATCTAGTAGAATTGTGTGTAATTTATGAGTTGCTTCCAATTTCAATAATGGTTTTAGTTTAGCAATATTTGAATTTGAGAAAAATCGTTATAGATTTGGAACAAAATATAAAATTGTTTACACCCCTGAATCCATTAAGACACACATTAACAACAAAGAAGGAGGCGTTATACAAATAAATAACGTGAGCCGCAATAAAAGATTATATATCAGAAAAACAGATACAGAAAATTTGCTATGTAACCTCTTTTATTAATCTGGATTTTAATGCACAGATAAAGCGTTTAAAAAATATTGGCAGCACAGTCAACTAGGCTTACAGAATATATGTTTCTGATGGAATTTATTCGGATGTGGAGAAGGTAATTGTGCTAAAATATTTGTCAATAAGCAGTTTTGAAATTTGCTTCTACTTATACTAATAATTTTGTATTGTGGCCTGTTTAGTTAATACTGCAAAATTAGAGATGCTTTTATGTTGAGATAAAAGTATTTCTTTTCAGTTTGTCAATAATTTTTAATTTAAATTATACTGATAAATTAAAAATGAATTAAGAAATAATCATTAAATAACGTATGCAGCAGCTGCATTTAATATGAAACACTAATACGCTTGCAGTGCGAAACTTTAATTGCCATTAAAAATTGTTGAAGCGCTACTTAATTAATTGAATTTTCCAGTTGCATTTGCATGGCAATATTGTAATTTCTTTTTATTTTGTTTTCATATACATTTATTGCTTTCAATTATGAATCACTGCACTAATGTAATTACCTAATATTGAAATGATTTGATAAAATAAAATAATTTTATTTGTCTGAATGTAATTAACTTCGATAATATGAATGAATGTAAATCTATTAATTTTAAATGTATCACTTACATGTTTGATTGACTTGACCTAACATTTTTAGCGTATGTCTTTTCAGCAGTTCTAAATTAGGAGTTGGATCATCACAATCTGCAGAGTTTGCGTGGCCTGGATACCAATGGGTCTTTGTATTTACCGTTTCTAAAGGTTTTCTTTCACACATGAGCACCGTACAGCATTATTGAGTGCGCTTGACGGTATTCTCCTCTTCCTTTCTGAAGTTCCTCTGATGTTGGGCATCAGAATGGGTAATGCTTTTACCGTTTTTTCCACCTTATCTATCGTTTTGCCTATGTGGAAGGTCATTCTAGTGTTCCGATCAAACCACACACTAAGATATTTTACGGCGTTCCTTGTTGTTATATCGGCATTGCCTATCGTTATTACCGCCTTTTCCAGTTTTCTGATACCGTACTGGATTCGGCTTCGGTTTTCTCAGCGGCAATCTCCAGCCTTAGCTTCTCGATTTTGGCTTTGTTTCTCTTCACAGCGGTGTTAGTCACCATGATCAGTTTCTTTTTCTTTTCTGCCGTTGTGATAATGTTGGTGTTGTCCGCAAGGCACAGCAACGTAGTTCCCTTTGGCATGACTACTCCCAATACGCTGTTGTAGTACATGGTCCACAGTAGAGGACCCACAATCGAGCCTTGTGGTACATCACACGTGATCATCATTTTTTCTTTTCTTTTTCTATCAGCAGATCTCTAGGTAGCTTTGGATTAGTTTGATGAGCCTTTTACTTACTTCTATACTGATCAACGCTTGTACCACACCGTTTTACTGAACAGTACCGAAGGCGTTTTTAAAGATGATTGTGGTAAACATGCACATTTTCCTGTTTTTATAGGCTTTCTTTTTTGTGTTTTACGGCTTATACTTTGGGGTTTTGTTAGTCCTTTTGACAGTTACCTTCGGAAACCTACCATTCTGAAACACTCTTAGGATGATATCAGGTGCGGTCTTTACCATCTTTTTTGCGATTTTGAAAGGTATTTAGTCTGGTCCCGACGCTTTCTTGTGCTTGAGCTTATTGGACGCTTCTAGTAGATCCTGCAGAGTAAAGGGTGCAGTCACCTTATTCTCCACGACTGCTGGCTATCTTACCAACGACTGCTTTGGTAACAATTGTTTGGCCACTGTCCTGATCCTTTTGCTGCTGATTGGTCTTCTTCCTGTTGACCCGAGTCTTTTCCTATTGGCGCTGTTGCACTCCGTTTTGAGCGTGTTTAGGTGCTCAGTTAATTTTTTCCAGTTCCGTCTGTACTTTCTCACGGAATTTTTGGATCTGTCTCTCTAATATTCTTCATACTACGCTTGTCACTGGTTTTGTTTTTTTGCTGCTAGATTTAAGTGTGAAGTGGATGTTTCTGTGTAGGCTGAGATTTACTTTGTCACTTACCCTCTACTTGGAGATGCGGTATGTCCGCTACAGAGGGTCACATCAATATGCGACCAGGACTTGTTCATTCTAAAGGTCGTTTTGTTCTTGTTTGCCGCTATGAACTGTGCTCCTGCCATTCAATCCAGAACCTTTTAGTCCTTGCTGTCATTGTTGTTGGCGCTTCATAGCATGGTTTTGGAGTTCAAATATCCGGCTACAATTACGTACTTGCGTCCGTGTTCTTTGATGCTCTTGTCTAGTCAAAGTTTTCCGGTGATTTGTTGGGTTATAAGTAGCATTTGTAGATGACGTAATCTTCTATTTTTATCCATACAAACTCCCTTTTGGTTTGGTTGTAGTCTGCTATTTCCAGATCTTTTTTTACTAGCATTTCACAATTATAGCCAGGTCAGTTTTTTCTTCTACCAGTTACTCTGAAACACCTTCATTTCCTGTTTGTTTGCACGCCTTTCGTTCTCAGCTTTGCGCAAATATCCTTGTATTTTGGGCATTTTATCGTAGTTACATTTTGTTTGCACAGGTAGCACGCCTTTTTATTTTAACACTGTTTTCGGAGGTGTCCGGTTCTTCCACAGTTGTGCAGACTTTATTGCCTTCCTTTTTCTTGCACTCAACCGCTTTGTGACTAATTTGTCTGCAATTATAACACCGCGGGGGATCTACCATTTTCCTTATCTTGTTCTACCCCTTGTCGACCCTTTTTATGTTGTCTTGGGCACACTCTGAGTCCAACGTAACATAGGCGTGCTCTATACCCTCTCTATTCGTTTTGCCCGATAGTACTACCTTGCTCAGGCTCTTGGTTCCCGTTCCTAATTTTTCCATTAGGACGTTTTTTACCTCTTTTTCTGAGGCGTGTTTGTCAATGTCTATACGCAGCAGATTTTTGTAATGTTTTATATCATTCTTCAGACACAAGTTCAGCATTTTTCAGCGTTTCTTCCAGTTGAAGGTATTGCTCCATCTACTTTCTTGAGGACGAATTGTCGGGATGGTCTTTTTTGGTCATCATTATAAGTAGGTCGTCCGATTTATTGTCCAATATACTTCCCTGGACCAAACTATAATTTTTGTAGGCTTCTTTCGGCCACCTGCTGTAATATACGGCGGTACACTGTACGGCGTCCAACAGCAATTTTGTCTTGAGACTCAGTTTTGGTAGTCTGCGTCTCTTTCTCGAATGTGGTCTGGTTCTTGTTCTTGGGCCCGCATTGTAGTTTGAGGGCGTCTTATCAGGTCCTCCACAAAGATAAGTTTCCCCTCTTTTGTGAATTTCTTGGCCACTTTCTTTAGAGAGTATTTGCGACTATTTTGATATTTTTTTGTGTTGAAATTTGTTTCTACCAGCGCACTTAGTTTTCCTACTGGCTCTAGCCAGCAAGCACCCATCAATTTGTTCAAAATCTTTATTTTTTTTTAGTACATTTTAAGACGCCTTCACCCAGATCTTTTTTTGCAAAGAGGTTTTTTTCGTCTCTACTTTTGTTGCTATTCTCATTTTTGAGTTTATTGAATCATCATTTTTTTGGGTCCAGTAGTTTTGTTTTTGTCGTCAAATGTTTGGGGCTGGAGATCTTTACCGGAGATAGCCCCCCTAGCTGCAATTTTTGTTGGAGGCATAAAAAATGTTTTTTCTATGTTTTGTGCTCATTTTTTTGAGGCTTTTGGAGCAGAGTATACACTCTCAAAAAAAGAGTTTTATCGGATTATTACTATCTTTGTGATCTATCAATGAGAGGTTAAAATTAGTTTTGCCCAAGGGAAGAGGAGTAAGAAAAAAAAATGATGTTTGGTTCTTTATTCCTCAAAACCTAATAACTAATAGTGATCTAGATTAGATCAAAGAGTTTAGCCAAGAGAGGCCAATAGTTCAAAGAAAAGGAGAGAGAAAAGGTAGACTCATTGCTAAGGCAAAGCTACTGTGCAATGGTGTAGGGTCCAGGAGCAAAGAGGAGGGTCCAGGAGGAGGATTTTTTTTGTTCTATACAAATCCAGAATGAAATTAATCCGCAGCAAACTTGACACGAAACACAGCAACCTGTAAAAAACTGTAGGGAATAACACAAAGTAATCTCTTGAAAAAAGATTTTGTTAAAAGACAGCTGCTATAGAAGTAACGTCAGAGGTGCACAATACTAGCAAGCTTTTAGTGCAAGTGGCGCTAAACCTTAAAACAAGGAAAAAATATGGGGTGGGGATGGGTTAGTTAATAAAAGCTACTTCTGCATAGTATGGGCTACCTCTTTTAAAAATATTCTTTTGTCATACAAAAAACACCTTCCAAAACTATTGGTTGATCGGTTAACTCCGCCTTTACCCTTAATTTTTGCTGCGTTTGTGTTATAAGCACGTCTCTGATGTTAATGTTGGAAGCGGCCGGGACAAGTCAGATAAAGTGGAAGTTGCTTTTGGTATCAATATCTAGAAATCAGACGGTGTGCTGTGAATCTACGTTTGCATTCACTAATGAATTAACGTTCAAGCGTAAATCTTAAACTGTTTATATTTGTTTTTGAGTTGTTGGGGTACAATTGTAAGGTGTACATGGTATTCTAAAATGAAAGTACTGAATAACATTTTTGACAGGTGGTACATCGTTGCAGCTAATAGGCCCCGTATTGACGCAAATGATGAGGAAGATTTTTTTAATTTGTTAATTCTCCTCTTACGGATGGTGCAGATATCAATAGACCTTGGTCTTCTTGGTTTGATGCAGTCCACTGACCATACTTTTAAGTTAGAAAAAACAGTGTTTCCATAAACAAAGTACCAAATTTGATTCAGTTTGATTGAATGGCTAAGTCGGTAGTGCCTAAAGATTTATATTTTTTGTATCTCATCATTATATACACAGAGGTTTGGACACTTTTGATGCATAATCACTTTTTTTATAGAATTATTGAGGACTAAGAAGAAAGTGTACGAATTGCATTATAAGCTAGTGTTGCTGGGTATGGTTGTGAGTCATGCTAATGTGATGTGGTGTGTGAAGATAGTGTCTGAAAAAGGGTTCTTAGTAACACTATTTTGCTGTTATTTAGTATTTTTTCAAGATATGCTTTTCAAACGAGAGCTCACAGAGAAGCGTTTCTTTTACTATCCACATATATTTTTTTTACGCGCTGATGGGTTGCGCTGGCAGTTGGTTTGAGGATTTAACAGAAAAGTCTCATGTTTATTGAAACGTTGCTGCAAATGGTGCTGTGTTAGTGGCCAGACTGTAGGTGTTTCTAGTGTACTGTTTTTTGTTGTATCCACCGAATACTGTGGTTTTGATTAGCGACGATATGTTTCTAATCGCATTATTTTTTAGTTTGTTTGGAATAGAGGTGTCTTGATTTGTTATTTTTTCTGTCAGTTGTTTGATAGTGTGTTTGGTGGTTTAGTAGTATTAGCGCAGTGTAGCTTTTATTAGTTTCTTGGTAGGTGCAGAACCGAGTTGAAACTTCTTGCTTTTTTATTGGCGTTTGGTTTTCTGAACTGTTCATAATCTGGGTAGTTATGTGGTTGGTTGCGCCGTTTTGTAGTCAACTTTGTTGATTGTCAAGGCAAATTTTACCACATTCAGTTTGTAGTGAAGAAAATATATTGGCCGTAGCTGAGAGTGTACGCTATGACCGTGATGAATCGATTCTCATCAGCTTGGCTGGTTGTATAGAATATCTTAGCGTATTTTCTGAAAGGATCTTGATTCCAAAGCATAGAAAATTAAACTCGAGTAAGAATTGAAGCTGGCTGACTTTCCAAATTGTCCCCGTTTCAGTTTTTGGGCTCTTGAAAAGCTTGAAGAAGATTCCATGTTTTTGACCAAAATTTTGTTCAGCGATGAAGCCCATTTATGGTTTATTGGCTACGCTAATAGGCAACATTGTCGTATTTGGGCTGAAGAGTAACCAGAAAAAGTTGAGCTACTATTACATCTAGACAAAATAGCGGTTTGGTGTGGTTTATGGTCTGGTGACATCATCGGTCATTATTTTCCGACCGGAACGTAACTGTGAATAGCGCCCTTTATCGCGCCATAATAATAGATTATTTGCGTTACTTGCCACACAGCATGGCTTTATTGCGAGAACAATTTGGTGAACAGTTAATTACACGTTACGGACCAGTGAATTGGCCGCTTATTCTTTTTTTATTAGGAACTACGTAAAGTCCAAAGTCTACATAGATAAGCCGGCTACGATTGAGGAATTGGAAAAAAATAATTTAAAAAAAATTATGTACAGAATGGTTTTTTTGTATGATAATAAAGATTACTCGATAAAATTGAATTTTTGAAAAATGTACATCATTATTGTTTTTTTAAGGCAATTTATTATTAGAAGTGTTAAAGGGACAGCCGTCACAGATCTTGAAGCGCTGTTACCTCGATATTGACGGGTTTTGGTGAGTTTTGTGCATTTTGTATTTTGTCTTTGGCGTAGGACCTGCGCTTTGTTTTTGGTGTTCTTAAATAAAAACGTTTGATTATTATTAATTAAAATATTGTGTGTAGTACGACGTGAGAGTATGCAAAACAGCCTATAGTAACGCTGCGTTTAATGCTTAGAGTAGTTATGGTTGTTGCATTACATTGACGACAGGAGCTGATTAAAGTTTAGTTAAGTTGGTACTTCCAAGTCGGAAGCTGCAGTTGGTATATATTTTAGATAGTATGAGCATTAACTAAGACGGAAATTCCGTCAATGGCATTATTGGTTGATTTTATCTAGTCTACTACTTTAATTGATTATTGGGACTTAACTGAAGATTCTGCAGATAATTCTGTTCTTTGGTCGCATATTTTTACAGTGGCACATTGACGACTGGAGCTGATTAAAGTTTACTTAAGCTGGTACTTCCAAGTCAAAAGCTGCATTTGGTGGATATCTTAGATGGTAAGGGCATTAACTAAGATAGAGTTTCCGTCAATGGCATTGTTGGTTGATCTTATCTAGTTGACTACCTTGATTGACCATCGGGACTTGACTGAGGATTTTGCAGATAATCTGTTTTTTGATAGCATATTTTTATAGTTGCACTGCCTACTGCCATGGTGCGACGGGTAATTTGGCGTTTTGTTTTATGGTTTTTTTGGTTTTGTTTGAGCAGCGGCCGTCACAAATCACTGTATTTAAACAACAACAGAGTTAAAAGATTTTGGTGGAAAAGTCTTTTATTTTTTTTTTACTCAGTTTTGTTTGTGAAGAAAATTTAGTTCTTTGATAACATAGTTTTACAGTAATTAAAACTTTTGATGTCTGAGTAACACACGATTAAGGTTTACTACACACTGTTGCACGGTGGAGAGTTGTTCTGGCTTGCGGTTGTGGCAAGTGATGTCTACTACGTATGTTTGTAATTTTGTATGTTTTTGTTTGAAGTTTTGAACAGCATCTCCAATGCTGTATAAAAATCGAAATTCAACAGTGCTGAGAACATAGCCGGGTTTAGCTGCTGGTTTTTTTTTTTCTGTCATTGTGTACTTGTTTGTTTCTATTGCTATATACATATAGGTTAGTCGAAAAAGGTGGTATTCTGATTTTTTTACGGCCGGATGATAACGATACCTGTTTTTGAGTTTTGTCATGTCTGGTAGAATGACTTGAGCTTCAAAGCAGTTTTTGATGATACGTTATAGTTCTTGGTTTAAGCTCGGATTTGACAAGTTTAAGTTTAAGACGACTTTCTTCTTGCATTTATTTTCAATGTGTTGCAGGTTTTTTTCTGTTGGTGTGTATCTTTGCCTGTTTTTATTGGTATGAGTAAGTTGGTTGAAAACGGTGGTCTTCTTTAATTTTGGATGACCACGATATGACTATATTTGTCAATTGTCGGCTCCGGTAGGATGACTTAAGTTGTGAAGCAGTTTATGTCAGTATTGTTATGCTTATTTAAAACATTTTAAATGTAATATGTAGGAATTAGTTAATATGTCACAACAACATAAAAATACCTTTGAATTTTAACGGCTGAAACCACACTCGTTGCAACTATCACATTGAAGACTAGATTTAAGCAGTCTGTGAACATTGACTTTAAACATTTGTGGCTTATAAGTCTCGGGAAATATCGAGTTTGGAAGTTTATTCTATGACTTCTCTGAACTGTCAGTGAATATTTTATTAGAATTTCTAGCAAGTCTTGTTCTAGAGTTTAGAAGAGATAGTGTAGTTTCCGATGCTCCTCCCACACTTGGGATCAACATTTAATACAAGGACGATTATAAGTTTTGTATATATTCAAAAGTTGAACAGAAATAATAAACTTTCTACATCTATTAAGAAATTCTAGTTTTTTAGATACTTTTGAAGCTATGTCAACAACATGGTCGTTTCAGAGAAAATTATGCAAGATTGTAATTCCTAAAAGACAAATTGAAGAAGATTTAGATATTAATTTGTTGTTTAGTTTAATACTTGGTACTGATGATACCTCGGATTTGGCTTTTAAAACAGTAAGAATTTGAGTTCTTTTAGATAGATATTAGGAGTGCTCTATTTAGATATTGTTTTGAGGTCTTTGTTTATAGATGCTATAGATTTATGGTGGTGGCTTAAGCTCTGTGTGGCTTTGACTTTTTGAGATTTATATTTTTTATTTTGTCTATGGGGTTAGTGCACTGCAGCTTGATTCTTTTTTATAATTTTTTTTCGACGTGACATCTTTAAAATAGTTTTGTTGAAATTAATGCGGCCGATTTCTGAAATAGTTTCTGAGTTGTATGTACTATAAGTGCTTTAGTTTGTTTGACGGGGGGTCAATTTTGATTACGCTGAGTTTTGATATTAGTGACTTTTTTTATAGAAACTACGTACTTTTAGTAAAATTTGAATATTTTTTGGTTTATTTTACTAAAATTATTTAATTTTAGTAAAATAAACCAAAAAATATTCAAATTTTCTTGTACATTGCTTATTTGACAGTTTTATTTTTTGGTAAAAGACTTATTCTAGTCCTTAGTAGTCAATTGAGGGTGGTTTTTCTTTTTTGGCAGCTTAATTGTTTTTTTAACCCATTGGAAAGGCCTGTTTTTTTTGTAAGTTGGTCAATGGTAGAGTTTTGCTTTTGTCATTTTAGAGATAACAAGGTGGAATATTTGCTTGAACGACGGTTTATTTTTTGTTTGAGAAAGTTGTCTATTGGATTTTGGTTTCTTAAAATTTTCTGATTGTTTGTTTGCAGATTGGATTTCTGCTTAGGTTTGTAGAGGCGGCAATCTAAATGGTCAGTTTTTTTGGTTAAGAAAAAATGTGTTGTGGTGAGTCAGCTTTATATCAGATAAGAAGAAAAATTTTAGTAGGTTTTGTGTACTGCTTCGATGTTGCGTGCACATTAAAGAACCCAATAATTTAGGTTGGAATTTTTGAATTTGCGGCAAAATTTTTAGATGTGGTAGTTTCAATCTTTGGCATTATTGATTAGCCCTGGCAGCAAAAATATAATAACTGTCAGTGCTAGCGTCGGCATATGTTGAAGGATGTTAACTAGGCGCAGTACAAGGTTTGTTGAGTTTTTTGATTCTACATTGTTTATTAGCATATCCGCCATAGTTGCTTTGTTATTATAGGGACATACTATTTTGGTTTCTTTGTAGATGAAGAGCTATTTGTACATATTTTTTATAAGCAATTGGTTGATGTATTTTCTTAAGTTTTTTTTAACTATATTTACGTCATAGGACCGTATCGTTTTTTGCATTGCATCGATTTGGGTTTTAGTGCTCGTCTTTTTGAGGATGAGGAAGTTGTTGTACTTTCTATTTGCTTTTCTTTGGGAATCTTTGTACGGTAGCGGCTGGAGTTTTGGAGTCGCAGACTTTTTGCTCTGGGTCTTGGTACTTTGGTGATTTTTTGTTTGTGGAGAATTGGAATGGGGTTAGAGCGCCATTGCCATTTTATTTATTAAAAAAAAGAAAAATTAAGAATTTATTGTAATTGTTCAATGTTTAGTTTACACTTAAACTGTGTTAAGATAAAGGTTTTGAATGCGTTATATATTTTAAGTAATTAGGTAGTTTTTATATTGAACGGCCTCCAAGAGGCTTGTGGAAACCGGAACAAGATCTGGGACAGACAATTAATCAAAATGTAAGTAAGAATTTTGTTGGTTTTTTATAATAGCTGCTGTAGAATTGATGCAGCTATTTTGTAAGTTCAATAGCTGTCAGGTAAATTTTAAGGTTGATTTCTTCTTTTGCCCGATTATATGCTTCCTTCTGCATCTTTGTTTTGTTTGGCTTTAAGTTTTAGCTTTTTAACTTGCAATTTCAATTTGCGTATTCATGGTTTCTAAGCGGCAGTGGTGGGTGTGTTGGTGGGAGGTGCAGCGGCGAAGTTAGAGAAGCTGCTGGGTTTGATGTCATTACGGATGTTGCTGGACTTAGATAGGTGCTGATTGTTTGCGATCCTGTCAACGTTCTAGAAATTGTGCAAAGATATTTAAAAAAAAATTGTTGTTTTTGGACGATGTTGATGATTGGTGGTCTTTGCGGAATAATCAGTGGGTAGAACAGTATTCATTAATATTTGTTAAAATTAATATTGCGTAATTTTTCTATGTTTTTAGGAGTTGGTTTGAATATATTTACTTTGGTAATATACATTTTAAAAGTTTTGCCTGAGCCAATAAGTAAAGGCATATCTTCTGGTAGTCTTGAAGGTTGATACGGAGAGAGTTTACGTTGACTTTCTGATAGACTATGTTGTGCTAATGTGTTGGTCTTAGATGGTAGAGATGCTCTTCTTATCTGGACTTTTGCTGCCGTTTAACCAAACACCTATGCAACATTAACAGCAACAGTTGCTTTTTTAGCAAACTCAGTCCGTAACTGGATTGTAAATGCTGCTTGATTGGTTTCTGCTAATTTTTTAGTAAAATTTGAATATTTTTTTGTCTTTATTTACTAAAATTATGTAAATCCTATAACACAAATTACCGGTGACAAAAGTTGCTGCAATTAAAATTATTTTCTTTTTTTGCAGTTGATTCCTAGGTACTTGTTTTGGTTGATTGTCTCAAACTCTATGCAGTACAGAACTGAGTTGGGGAATATAATCTTAACGCGTTATGTGCAGATGCAGGTGTGATACAACTTCTGAAGATTAATTCTGATTGTAGTAGTAATTGTAAAAACAAAAGATGAAAAACTATGTTCAAACTACTACATACGAGGCAGTTTTCTAAAAACCAAAATTTTAGAAGATTTGTTTAAGGACGCTGCATATAGCTATAAATATAATCAGCCAGCATTACATTACTTGAAATAACAGATGTTTATAACCGGAAAAAAAAAATGAGACCCAGAACAAGAAATAAGATCTAGAATAGAGCAGGCCAGAAATACATTTATGAAATGGAAAAACTTACTTTGCGATGGAAGTTTAAGACTAAAGTTACGTTGGCAAACGGTCAAATGCTACGTCTGATCAGTGCTGCTATACGGAGTTGAGACATGAACCCTAAAAACTAATATGTTAAATAAACTAGAGGTCTTCAAAATGTGGTTATATTGGAGGCTGCTGAAAATATCTTGGACGGAAAAAGTTCGGAATGAAACGGTACTCCAGAAAATGAGTAAAGAAAGAGAGTTGCTATTAACTATTAAGCAAAGGAAAACTGCATACTTGGAACACATAATGCGCAACCAAAAATACAATATTTTAAAGTTGATAATGGAAGAAGGCCGCATTGAAGGTAAAAGATCGATTGGCAGAAGAGTACTTTCCTGGTCACGCAATATCCGCAACTGGACCGGCATGGGGGTGCCGATAGGAAGAATTTTAATGAAGTGGTCGCAAACCTTTAGTAATGAAGATGCACTAAAAGAAGAAGATAACCGGATATTTGTTTAGTGTGCAATGATATATCGTAACCACTAAGCTAACTGGATACTGGTTAATTGACTAGACTAGATTCGTACACAGAAAGGGAACTAGATAAAACTGTGAGAACTATCGCTTTATTGCTCTGATCCCCTATGCGAGCAAACTCCTTCTCAGCATCATCAACGAGAGGTTAGAAACACAACCTTTTGTTCACTTCTGAACATAGTCCTTTTTGCATACGCTTTTATGTCGATCTTTATTGGGCAGTCTGTATCCAGTTTCTGCCCGCGTGCCTTTGTATATCGTCTTTCTATCTTATTTTTGGGCGGCCAACGCTTCTTCTAGATACTCGAGGTCTTTACTGCATTTTTTTGGGTTTTTTCTTTTTTGTATTTTTGATGTTTTTTGAGCTTTTGCTTCTCCCAGAATACATGAGGCAGACTGGTCAGTGCAAGATTCTGAGCTTTCAGCTCTACTTGCCTGGAGTGCTCTAAAGTTTGAAATTTTATTCATTTGGAAGGTTAGGCTGTTAAAACGCCACGCTAGTAAGGCGTGTTGGCGAGTGTTTTGTATTAAATTTCCATAATCATAGTTCTAACGGTTATTTCGCCGTGAATCGGTCGCCAGAGTTTTTTTTGTTTTCTAGCAGGTGACACCACCTGCAGGCAAGGTTGACATTTTTTTCTACTTCTATCACCCAGAAAGACATATTTTAGCCAAGTTCTAGAAGAACAGGCAGGATTTGTCAAAGACCAAGGACGCGGGACCACATACTTAACCAAGTTTGAGTTGGAAAAACAACAACTATGAACTAAACATCAACTATCTGAAGACAAAAGTGATTATTGTAGACAGACTACAAAATTACAGGTCAAACACCAAACAACTAGAAGAATGTTAAGTTGTCAACTATATTTTGTGGCACTATTAACCAACGAAGGGGGTAATTTAGCCAAAATTTAACGGCGATGCAAGATAACAAGACAAATCTGGGCTGACGACAATGGCATAACAATAAATACAAAAAAAAAATTAATTATAAAGATATTAGTGTTTTTGGTACTGTAATATAGCGCGGAGTTCTGTAACAGTAAAAGAAAAAGACAGAAAAAAACTATAAATGAATTAGAAATGTGGTGCTGGAGGAGAATGCTGCAGTTGGACAAAATCAAAGAATTGCAGAATTCCAGAATTCTAAAATAATTTGGACACATTTTAAGACGGAATGATAATTTTGAAAAACTTATCAAATGGGGAAAAAAGAAATGAAAATAGCAAAAAGTAGGTTGTTTCTGTAAAGGATTTATCAAATAAAACAAGCAACAAGTAGCTTATAAAGCTACACAGTTTTTCAGAAATAGAGAACGATGGAGGCAAGTAGTGAGGAGCATAAAAAATATAGAGTCAAAATCAATTGAATCAGGACTCTTCTGCAAAACTGATATGAAGAAAAAAAGAAGAAGACTATCTGTGATGTCTAAAAAAGAATTTTGTAAGTACTTGAAGAGGCACTTTTGGCTAGAACTAACTTATTCATAGCCAAATATGAAACAGAAACTAGAGAAGTTTGTGGGGTATTGTCAAAAAACTACAAAAATAACAAAAAATCTTAAAGTAGATTTAAAATTAGTAAAAAGCTGTTACGTAAACAAATCATCTTACACCTAGGACAAAAAGAATAGAATTTAAAGGCAAATAATCATTTATGATTTACTCAGTGACATTACCACACCTGAAGTGCTTGGTTATTTTTGGGCAGTTCGAAAGTTTTTGTTTACTGTAGACGAGCCCAACTGCGTATCGATAATAAAGAGTGCGTGCTGCTGGCTACAACAGTTTTTTCAGTTTTGGTTCTAATGGTTGCTAGAGTTTTGGTAAACTAAAAAAGAAAGAACAAAAATTGTAGTGGTTGGCTTCTAGAACTAGTCATTTATCAGCAGTACGTTGAGAATAGTCTGTTTAAGCTCAGAAATTTAAACTTGACTCTACTATTAACCGACCGAAACCGTATTTTGTTTCTTATGATTGTGAGCAAATAGTTTGCATTAGTGTACTACGCTCATCCACCCATGTGTCTGTGATTAAGAAATTGTATGTTTAAGTAGCCTTTGAGAATTTTCTTCTTTGCGTTGGTCCTGCTCTTAATTTGACCTTGTCATTGCCACTAATGTGGTACTAGTTTGAGGTGGGCTGGTTTCTCCTTTGCTGAATTCACACAGTTTGCTGCGGCAACACATGCTGTCCCCCGCCAATTTCTCTGTATAGCTTTATTTTCTGACCTACTTCTTACGCTGACATCCATCTCTCCTTTCTCTTATTTTTGCTTTATTCAGCAGACATATTTGTTTTGTCCTTAATTATCTTTTCAGTTTTTCTATATTCTTATTAACTTCTTCCTTGTCGTACCCTCTTTTTTTCATAAATATTTTGTGTAGCTCCATTTAATGTATCCCCTTTGATAGTCTTAGATTTGCCAGTTTTACTTATAGTGAAATTCTCCGTCTGGAATTAGTTTTTTGTGTTTCCTGGTTGCCAGATATACTCTGACCATTTTAAAAGTTGCATTGCATGTCAACCTCGAGATGGCGTATCTGCCGTATGGAAATTGCTTAGTCAATTCATTCAGTTTTTTTTTTTTAAGCATTTTTTTCTCTTTATCTATGCAATTTTGATTGGTACAAATGTTTTAGTAAATGTTCTTTTCTTGTCTATACTTTTACCGTCTATTCCATGATAAACATAATTGTCTTGGGCTTTTTTGTTTTTTTTTTTGCTTCCATTTAGCTTTTTGCTCCTCCTTTCATTGTCTTCTGAGGCTTTTGATGTGTGTGTTTCCTTTTATTTTGGTTTATCTAACTTTTAAAGCTTCAAACTTCTCTATTCTTTTTCTCAGTACTGTCCTTGCATAATTATTTAGTGCACTCCATTTGTTTTTGTCACTCAGGCATATATTAATAATTGTGGATTTGTTGATTTTGTTTTCCACTATTAGTATGTTCTGTGTTGTCATGCGTGTTTTTTCTTCTTTCTTCATCTTATTTATTAGTGTACTACGCCTCACTTACTCACTCAAGAAATTGGATGTTGTGTTTCTTGTTGATGTTCTAGTTGTCATAAAACTATGAGAGAACTGTAATACAATAAAAGTTTGAATAACAAGTAATTGGGCGAGTCACTCAGATTATAATTATACTTTAATAGTATGCTTACCTACTATGTATTTGTGATTGAAGAAATTGGATGTTTCATTCATTGTTGATGATTTTACAACTATGGCGTTAGAGATAATGATTTTAAGTTATCATTAAACTATAATAAAACTAAAACTACTTATATTTTGATTTATTAATCTTGCCCGAAAACAGATTCATAAGCTCTACATGCAACACTACGGCCATCACCAAATATTCAGTTAAAGCCTCTGCTGGGAGCACCTATTACTTAAAATAAATCTCATGAAAGACAAATCTATAACCTTAAGTGCAATTTCGGGAAACTGATGAGCAAACCGAGGACTATATAATAATAAATTTAACAAGAGCCGTCTGTTACTGATTTTAATCCAAGTAATATGCACTTATAAAAACATAGCATCCTCACTTAAATAATATTGTGTTGAAATAAGATTTAATATTTAACAATGTCGTAGTAATACTAACATACGGAAATAAATCCTTATCATCGTAGTTAACATTATTTAAGTACGGTATATAAACTGCTAAATAAACTTTAATAAATCAAACTTTTTATATAGGCCGTACAATTCCCATTGGGATCTTCATCATTGATTATTTGCTGTTGCAATGCGTCGCTATCTATCCAGCTACGCTAGCTTTATGCATTTCCTTTATGCAATACCGAACGCAAAAAAATACAACAGTCTTTATTTAATCTACCCTGCATTGAAACAGGATAAAACCCATTCTATATAAATCCCAATCGAAGCCATTCATAATAAAAATGTACTATATTTCCGACAAGAAAAGATATTATGTGAATTTACATTACATTTCCATATTACAACTGACCTAGTATTATTTTTTACGACTGCTATAAAAATATTTGACAATACAGTGCAGCAGATTTGGATTCCGCACCGACAACAATGGACTTTTCTAGTATTGAGAGTACTGCATTATTTATACAACAGGTTGTTTTGCTAGCAGCCGTGCAACCCCTAATAAATAACTGCTGTTGGTAAATTGGAGTGAATCAAAAATTCCATTCTGCATTTGTCTGTAAAATAATGCGGCTGCATTTATGGGTATAAACAAAAGGAATTAAATGGTGGTTGTCTAGATAAAAGGAACTCGCTGGGAAAATTAATTGGCAATTTTAAATCGCGCTCGTTTTGAGAGCAAATTAATGGATGTGATTTTTGGTGGATGGTTTTTATTTGATTTTTATTTTCGCTGTTGTTGCTTGGAACTATTTGAAGTTTATGTGGCGTGTATAAATACGGTCATAAAGAAATGCTTCTAGATTACACTGAAAAAAATTGCGATTTGTTATTTATTTTACTCGGGGGAAATTGGAAATGTGAAACCCTAAAATATGCGGTCAGTCAGTTTTTATTCAATCTATAAATTTGATAGATTGGTATTTTTTACTGTTTCTACAATTATTTATACATATATTTGTTATTATACAATAACAAACTGATTGAATAATAGTTGATTAATTTATACTTTAAGTTTACTAGCGATAATCAAACTGCTTACGTATTAAACTAGTTTTATCTTATCAAAACTTTTTGTTCTAATGTCTAGTTAGATATGCTACAATCGAATTGGCCTAAGGTATTCGTATTGTAGAATCTACGTAAAAATGTTAAATTTATCTTAGTTTTATTTTACTGTAATTCTAATTTGGAAGAATTTGCTAATACTATTCAAGGTTTTAAATAAAATATAAATAATTTTTTATTTATTTATTGTATTCTTTGATGTTTACAGACTTGTAATTTTGATATACATGGTATTCCACGACGGGAGGTTGCAACTTTGTGTACGTGATCTTTGGATCAAATAAAGTTAAAATGTATAATAAAGTTATGCTTTAAGGTAAACCATGTTTAATTATTATTGATTAAATAATTACAATTTTAGAGAAGCTAATATTTATTTGTATTTTAGTTTAAGTTTACTGTAAAGCTTGTTCAAAATGGCTTCTGGATTTGGTTCCTTTACATAACATACTCTTCTTTTTCTTTTTTTTGTCTTGTTAACTGCCTTCCGATCTTCTTTTGATTCTGACATCCAGTTCTTTATTTGTATTTTAGTTGGTCTGCTTGGTAGTCTTTTACGTTGAGGTCTTTGGTCTTTAGCTCATTTGACGATTTTGTTGTGGTCTATTCTATCTACATTGTTGTCTTTGTGATCTGACCTATCTAGGTACGTTTTTAGTATCTAGTTCTTCTTTGATATCGCACCTTCTGATTTCATCACTTAACTCTTTTTATTGTTCTCAGTGTTCCTCATTAATTCTTTGATTTTAGATGTGTCTACACAGGGTTTAGCGGCGTATTGTATTCCTTTTGAGATTTTTGATTGATCTTACTTTTTCTATCAAGTTTCTGGCGCTTGATATCTGCGATCTAACTTAATCAAATTTTATTACTTGTTCTATGGATTCATTACCCACCATTAGTTTGCAACGTATAGGATTTAAAAAAATTACTATTTACTTGATGTTTTCGGTTAATATAATTATGTTTCTGGTTTTTGCAGCTATTTTAATGTAAACAGGAGCCGTTGCAGTTTTGTTTTCTGCATTTAGTGCAGCGTCGTCAGCGTAACATAAAAATTTTGTGGTTTTATTGCCCCTTCTATGGCATACCTTTAGTTATTTATTTTTTTAAGTTATTTTGTTTATTAGTATATTGAAGAGTGCTGGGTTTAGGCTATCTCCTTGTCTTAACGTCTATTTCTCGCGTCAATGCTTCATTAACTTTAACCATATTTTACTGTTTCTTTTTAGGTTTTGGATGATCTTGATGTTATTGTTGTTAAAACCGTCATGCTCAGGATAGCTATGATGTTTGTCAACCGTTGCTTCTTTGCCGTCTGTTAGTTAGAGTAATATAAAGATTGCATTATTTGATAACTTATTTTCTTTTATTTTTTGTTATTCTTTGCATATTCTTATGCTAAGGTCTTTTATTTGGGTTATTATGTTAGTGAGTATTTTTGGGATGGTACTTAGCAGTGTTATTTTATTATAGTTTTTTGTTCTTTCTTTGCATATTATTGATATTTCGAATTGGTTCTTCTACCTGAAAAAAGCATTTTTTTAAATTTTCAACAGTTTTTGATAATGTTTGGTCTAGCAGATCTTTCATATGGCCTGCAAATAACAATCTAAATAAGTTGAGTTTAAAGATCTTGGGGGCCAAGAGGATAATGTTGATAACGCAAAAGGGCATTATTTTGATGGTACCACATTTCACGTCTAATTGCCAGATGATCATTAATTAATAATCTTCTCAAATAATTTTCTAAAAAATTTGAGTCGGCAATTAAATGTTTTTCAAAACGAATAGACCAATGAGCATGTTTGCATAATTTCACAGCAAACATTTACTTAAAGTATATTTAATGGATAATCAGTCATTTTTATATATTGATTTGGATAGGGCAATAGCAATGGCAAGTACGCTTGCAGTTCTCAAGAATAGAGCATGTTTAATACCTCACTTGTCTAAACTTATTAGGACAAACTTGCTACATAATCTTGATTTTTTACTATTGCTAATAATGCAAGAATCAAGTCTATAACAACAACGAAAATTGAGTTTGCGGATGGTACTTTAATTTTTTGAGTTTTTTGCATTTCATGTGGTAGAAGTGGGTACAAGCTTTGTCGTTTTTCTAGCTATTTGTGCGGAAAATTAATTTTGCTGTGCAAAGCTGCGATTATTTATTTGTGGCTATAAGTGAACATTTATTTTGCCCAGCATTGTACAGTGGAAATTTGTTGACAAATATTATGTTTTACATGGCGGTGAATTTTTGGATACCCAAATGATCAATCTGTTTTAGGTTACCGCTACCTAGTTTTTTTAAAGTAGATGGTACTAGTTTTGTTGCCGTCTGTTTTGTTGGCTTTTTTAGATTCTTCAAAAAATTTGTTTAAGTTTTGCCAAAACTTTTTTTTGTGGTTTGTTTGACTCTTGAAGAAACTTTTCAGCTGTTTTAACTTTATTGTCTTTGATGCTTTTTTAGTGTCTTTGGAATTTTTGAAAAAATATTTTTAGCTAATGTCAGTTTAGGCTTTGCTTTTGGATTTTGAAAGAAATTTTGTTCACTTGCAGGTTGTTCAGGTAATACTAACAAGTCCGCTTTGCTTTGATCTGTTGCTTTGTCAGCATCTTTGCCGCTTATGCCGGCTACACATCCTGGCAGGTGCTTTTGTGTTTGAGAACGTAAAGGTTAGAAAGCTAACAGCTAGTGGCCTTTATGAATAACACCTCTCATTGCACACTAGATACACAACCCGGCTACTTATTTTTTTCTTTATTTTTTTTTCTATCTTTTTCTTATTTTACACTACTTTCTGGTTTAGTGTTGAATGAACACGCTGAAGACTAGTGGCCCTACTGAATAATGCTCATTTCACACATTATATACACAATCTGGCTTACTTTTTTTAATTATTTGTGCCGCGGACGGATATTGAGGTACTGCTAGAGTATTCTGCTTATACAACCTGATTTTACGCTCAATAGGTACAACACTCAGCAACTTTTCCTGTTCTTGCTCTTTACTACAAACTTACACACGCAGAATGCTCAATCCGGCTTTTTGTCTCTATTTCACTTTCTTTCTTATAACTTCCCGTGTTTTGTTTGCACGGATACTCTACTTTCTCTTACTTTTGCTTGCGATCTGGATCGTCCGAAGCAAGCTTTATTCATGGCAGACTTAGGTTTTTGCAACTTGCTGTCATCTCTACGATCTTCCAGTTACTTTCTTAAGATTGTTTACCAGCGGTCGCTCTCTTACGGTTCGGTTGTGATGGTGTGTCTCTCTCTCTCTCTCTCTCTCTTTTTCTACTGATTGTTTTTAGCATTGTCAGTAGCGAGGGTGCCGGATACACGTTTTTGACAAATTTATCTTCTTCTTCTTCTTCTTCTTTCTTCTAAATAGGCGAATCGCCTGTTCTTCGTCGATTTTGCCCGGTCCTTTTATTGTACGTTGAGGTTGTCGTTCCACCGTTTTCGTGGTCTCCCGGTGCTCCTTTTCCCTGACGGCGATTTGTCTCTTGAGATTTTTACAATTCGGTCATCTGACATTCTGCTAATGTGTTCGTTCCACTCGGTTTTTCTTCCCAACACCCAATCGTTGACATTGTTAATATTGCATATTCGTCTAATGTTTTCACTTCTCTCCCGGTCTCTCAATGTTTTGCCGGTTATTCTGCTAATTACTTTCATCTCTGTTGTTTCTAAGATCTGCTTAGTTTTACACGTTTCAGGTCTTGTTTCTGCTGTATATGTTAATATAGGTCTTATAGCTGCCTTATAGATGCGGGTTTTGGTTACTGTTTGTAGGTGTTTGTTTGTCCATATCGTGTCGTTCAGTTGGGCCGCTGTTCTTGCTGCTTTTGACGCCTAGTTTCTGACTTCGTTTTCAATGTCTCCAAAGCTTGATATTTCTATGCCCAAGTACTTAAATTGCATTACTTGCTGGATGATTTCATCGTCTACCGCTAACTTACATCTGATTGGTGTTTTTGATGTAGTCATGCATTTTGTTTTTGATGTTGCTATTGTCATTCCTAGCTTTTTTGCCGTGATGTTAAATTGAAATAGTAATCTCTGAAGATCATCTTCATTTTCCGCCACCAGTACCGCGTCATCGGCATAACATAATATCTTTACTTGTTGTTTTCCCATTTTATAGCCTTTTAGTTTTCGAACGTCTTTTATGATTACATCCATTACTATGTTGAAAAGTAATGGGCTCAAGGAGTCCCCTTGGCGGATACCATTCTGCACAGGTATTGGTTCCGTGAATTCGTTGTCGATTTTGGCTTGTATGTGGTTATTTGTGTATATGTTCTCAATGGTTTTAATTATGTTGTGTGGTATTTGTCTGTCATGCAGCAGATATATGATGTCTTCAAGACGGATTCTATCGAAGGCTTTCTCCAGATCTATAAAACAGAGGAATGCGGGCTTATTGTATTCGATGGACTTCTGTACTATTTGTCTTATTACAAATGTGGCGTCTGTACATGACCTCCCTGATCGGAATCCTTGTTGTTCGTCCGATACTGTGGTTAGTTCATTTATTTTGTTTGTTATAATCTTCGTTGTTAATTTTAAGGTAGTCGATAGTAGGTTTATTCCTCTGTAGTTTGATGGCATCTTTCGGTCTCCTTTTTTTAAATAACAGGATTGAAATGCTAGTTTGCCATTTATCGGGGATCAACTCTTGCGTGAGTATGTTGTTAATTAGAATTTTTAGCTGTTCGGCTAGATGTTTTCCGCCATATTTTAGGAGTTCGTTAGTAATGCCGTCTTGTCCTGCGCTTTTTCGGTTTCTTAGCTTTTTAAGTCCTAGTTGGACATCTTCGGTGTTTATCATTGTTTTGTTACTTATGCTGATTCCTGGGATATCTTTAGGCTGGTTAGGTTCGTTTTTTTGGTAAAGAGCTTTTAAGTATTTTACCCATGTATTTTTGCTTATTTGGCTGACTGGTATGAGTTCTCTTGTTTCATTCTTCTGGGTCCTGATGAATCGCCATGTTTGTTTTTGGAGGCCATAGATATCGCTTTCCAGTCTTTTCGAGAATGTTTCCCAATAATCGCTTTTTATTTATTTGACCAGTGAGTTAGTGTCATTTCGGATGTTTTTGTATTTATTGTATGATCTTGCGGTTTGTGTCGAGAGGTAGTTTAGGTAAGCTTCTTTTTTTCTTTGGCATTGTTCCTTTATTTCCTTGCAGAACCATGGGGTCTTGCTTGGTGTTAATTGTTTTTGTTATTTATCTTATACTCGTTTATTATTTTTATTGACGGATTTGTCTTAGATGTCATTCCGATACTAATAATATTATGCCGATACACGCGTTTGAATTTGTATGCTGGACACGTTGCTGAAGCTCCTAGGGTCTTCAAAAATCTCTTTTTTGTGAGATTACACGATTGCTTGGATGAGCACCCGCGCATTTGATCCACGCATATGATGCCGTGTAGCCATAACGTTGGCAACGGTAGCACTGTCCTATGTCAGAGGTCTTTTGCTTATACTTGACAATAACGCAAAACCCACATAACTCATTGAGAGATATAATCATTTGATTTTTTGCTTAGTGGAAGCTGCACGTGTAACAAGTCGTGGAAGTTGGAGTGTACCTCTGGGTGATGAGCTCAGCCTGTACCACATCAGCCGTGATAGAGTCGGGCACATTCTGAATAACATACTTTAGGGTCTTTTATGACTCTAATTGATAAGTGTAGTGGAAAATTTGTTTACTGTATAGTTGCTGATAACCACAAGAAAATCGGCATGCGTAAGGAAATGTATGCGGATATTTTTGAACCCAAACTTAGGAGCTGGCCGCCCACAGTTTAAAGGACTACTCATTTTTCTTCTTTCTACTCTTTCTTAACAAAGAAAGGCACATGTCGAAAGATTCGAACTTTCAAAGGCAATTTAACGGGCGGTTTTCAGTTGTAAGGGCCCGCGAGGGTGAATCCGACACTTTGCCAGTGTTTTAAAAAATTTACCGCCTAGCCTAAAAAAAAAGAGCTGGCCGGCTTGAGGACCCTTTGGTCTTAATGGCAAATGGCTCTGATAGCGCTGAAGGCACTTGGCGTGGCGGACCGGCTGGTTTGAAGAATTTTTTTAGCTAATGCCAGTTTAGGGTGTGCAGCACAATTTTTTTTGTGATGTTTTTACATAAACGAGTTAGAAAAATGTTGAGAAAGACCTATCTGTTTCTTTTTTAGGTTTTTTTGCTTTTTTTCTCCTTAACCGTGATGAATCTATTATCCGGGGCGGGGCTTTGTGCTGGGCGGCAACGTTATTCCTAGTGGACGACTATTATCTCTTCTTCCTCGCTGGACAAGGCGTTGGCGGAATTGTCGGGAGGTTTGTTGAGGGAGATCTGGGACGGCGTTGCCGCTTGCTGGACCGTGGTGGCTGCGATTGATATCTCCATTGGGGTCTCGGCGAGTTTTTTTTCATGGTTTCCTACATTTTTATTTTCATCAAGGCGTTTTCTTGGTCCAGACGTATTTGCATAAATTTGTCTTTGTGGCAATTAATTATTTCGGATCATCATTTGGGGGATCTCCGCGTTGGTTATGTTTTGTCATTCTAAAAGAAATATCTAAAAAATTAAGCTTATTACATTATCTTTGAGATGATTAGATTAATAAATTGATTTAAGTATGTCTTCAGTACTTTTCTATTGTAACGAAAATTGCAATTGGGGTTGTCGAGATTGCTTTAGTCAGTGAGTGGTGGTGGGTTTTGGCAGTTAAATGCCGCTCTGATGTTTTTTGAAAGTGCATCTTGGTTATGCTTGCGCGCGATAACACACCTGGCACAAAATAAATTTATTTGGAAGTCTACGAAAGCAGCCACATTTCCTCCAATAAATACTTGTGTACACTTGAAAATCTTTTTGCTCGACATAATCAAGCAGAGCTTGACTTTTGGCATTGGTTTGTAAGTTGTTCCACGCTGGTTGCTTTGAATCAGAGTCCCCAGCAATTATTGTGAACAGAGGGACCGTATCAAAATTTGCCATTTTGTAAGGTTGGTCGGATTTATGTAAGCAGATGCGATCTTGACCTTGCCCAAAACAGGTAAGTTCATCACGGTTGCATTTGTTTTTAGCGCGAGCTTGTCAGGGGTATTTACTTTGGAGTGATCTAATGATTTTTTTGCAGAGGTCAGTGTCTTACGTCTCCGGTTTATCACACACTTTCTAGCTACTAGCGCCTTTTTGGACGACTACTTGGTTATTTTTTAAACTGGTGCAATGCCATCTAACAAAAAAGCTTCTTGATATGCTTGGGTGTTCTGGACAATTGGAGGTTGCAAAGAGTAAACAAAATACACAAAATTATTCCCTAAATTTTTGGTCAACCTAGAGAAAATTTCAGCAGTCATCTTGGGGAACTTTCCCAAATTAGATTACGCTTTGACAACACAACGCTTAAAAATGCATCAAGAGAATATGTTGTTGTACCAAGTGGTGGAATACATTTACCCATCTTCAAATAAAATTCATTTGGACTCTGAAAGCTTACCACAACGGCTTACAACATCATCTGGTTTCCAAACACCAATTCTTTGGCTAGGAAGCGGTGACATCTGAACTAGCTATGTTAGTTTTGCCTCAATAGACCTGTTGACAAAACTACCAATAGCTCCGTCGGTCTCTCAGGCCTTGTAGATTTACTAGCAATCTTATTTCTATGTCGGACAGGTTTGTCGGTAATCTATTTCTACGCTCAATTTGTTTAACTTGTCGACTATTCACTTTACCGGATCCAATTTACTATTTGAATTATACCGGTTTTGTTTATAATTATATTTTTTTTGTTTTAATAACAAGATTTATAGTCAAAACTAAGAATTGTTATCTACCAGCACATGTATTTTTAACAGGTTGTGTATCAAAGATGAGAAATTGAAAACAATTTAAAAAAAAAAATTTCAAAACCTTCTAAACTTGTCGAACACCAAATCAGAAGAAACATATTATATTAAAGACACCTCTAAAGTTTTCCTTGAAAATCTAGAATAACGTTTCCAACAAAATTTTTACTTCAGTGGACTTCTTTCAAAGGTTTTGTGGAAATCCCTTAAAACTAATAAGTAAAACACTTTAAAAACCAACTTTCTACCACCACATTGTTTTTGTGATCAACATCTACACAGTAGGGTTCTTTACTTTAGATATGAACAACCAACAACCCGTAAACTGTAGCTGGCAATAATTCAACCGTACAACTATTTTTTCTTATTTGGTTAAAATAACGTAAGATTCCAAACAACTTTTTATATAAAAAACTTTAACAAGTGTCAACAAGAATAAATATTGACAAGAAATGGTAAAATATTTGGAAACCAAGTGAAAGCAATAAGTAATCAACTAATTTTCATATCATCTAACATGCATCCCGAATTACCCAAAACTCTGCACTAAAAACCAACTTCAAAATGTTATAGACTTTCCTTTCTTGGTTAAAAAAAAAATTAAAAAAATAATAGCTGAAATTACAAAAAGCCAGTATGAGATTTCCTATTCTATTAATTCTTTTAATAGGCCATCAACCACCTCACGTTAGGCGCATTTAATCATCAAGGCCAAAGAGTTTTTAACTCATCCGATCTCTAAAGTCTTATGACTTTTTAGACCCAACAAGTTCTTTAACCTCTTTGTAATTCTTTGGGAATGATACACAACGGCCTCCTTCTTCTTTCATAATACGAAACAAAAACGTATTTTATTAAAACTGTTAAGTTTTTAAAGATCTATTGTGCCGTAAACGTGAGCAATAAAATCCGAATATATACAGCATCTCATTTGGACAATAATCAGTTTTGAAAAAATGCTTAGGCATATGAACCGCACTATGTTATGCGCATGGAAAAAGAAGAAAAAACTTTTTCAATGCTATACGTTTAGCTTGCGCAGAATTTTATGTAACAGTTAATTGCGTCAAAACTCATCCTAGCTCCAAAAGCCGCACACCGCACGTTACAAGAGCTGTCCAGTTTGTTTTAAACTGAGAGCAAGCCAAAGTTCTAGTAACGCTCAAATCCAATGCACCTGCTTCTCAAATGTTCCCGCTTCATCCCAAAACATTTTCAACGCTCGTAAGGAAAAATCCTATGCGTACACCGCGGGAAAAGCGTTTGGCTTAAACGAATATAAAAAAGAAAAAATATTGCACACCTTACTATCTGCGTCGTTTAGGACAACCACTTGGCTAATCCTCGTGCTAGTTCAGTACTGTTCAACAAAGCAACTTCTGGTTATGCCTAGAGGTTTTTTATATCTGGAAGACCCAACTAACTATTTAAGACCGTTCTAGATACCCACAAACTATTGGTCCACCTGAAAAAAAAACCACAATCTTTAACACCTGGAAAATTTTTCCAAAGCAAATTTGTCAATCAGATAAGATTTCGATTGCCTCAAAACAGCAAACTCATATGCTTTGATCAACACAATTCGTCGTTGTACCAGGTAGCGGAATACCTTCATCTACTAATTAACTTTAAGGACTTGCCACAACATCTTCTGGTTTTAAACACCCACCTCTGAGGCTGGATACTGGTCAATAATTTGTCGTTGTACCAGCTAGCAGAATATCTTCATCTACATATTAACTGGTCAACATTTATCCACTGTGCTTGGTAGATTTCCTAGTATTTTATTTTCTTGCCAGACAGGTTTGTTGGCAATTTTATGCATAAACTAATAAATTTGTTCGTCCTCCAATTTCTTGCTACATAGATTTGTTGGGTACTTACCTTATCAGGCACATCTTAAAGTTTACATATATTTTTGATTTGTTTTTAGTAACCAACTTTAAGACACTTTTTCTGAGGTGCCAACGTGATCTACTAATACCTTACCATGGTTTATCTACAAAAGCCATAGTCCAGTTAACACTCTCATCTGGAGATCAACTTGTAAAACACTTTGGATAAGGTTTTTAGTTATAAACAAGAAAAAAAAAATGGTTTAAGGCAATATCAAGAATAATACCAGTGAAACGCTTTTGCTTCAACTATATGCACTTGAGAAACGTAACTAGGTACAAATTTGAATTGCAATCTTAAAAAGACAAAACAGATCTAACCAATTCGAATATTTGTCTTTGCCAGTTAAGCTGTTAGAAGCTGAACAGTACGTAAAGGTAATTGGGAATCCTGCTGCTTGGCTGGCTTTTTAGCATGACGTTGATGTTTTGGTTGAGGAAAAAAAAAATTGTTTTTTGTAATTGCTGAAAATTATTAAACTTTGCGAAGAGAGTGGCTATTTTTGCATTTACATTTCTATTTTACGTTGTTGGTGGTGGTGGAGAAACTATGCTAGGAAACGACTTATTTGCTGTTACAGCTGTGGTTTGGCTGCGCAGCTCTGTAAAAAAGACGGGACCGAGGCCGTTGCAGGCTCAACTGCCGTTTTAAAAAAAATTGTTTACCGAGGTCATTTTTCAAATGCTTTGCATCTCTCAAAGTCTCAAGAGGGCCTGAACAAAGTACACTGTTTGAGGCAGCGTTTTTCTGGGGTCCACTAAATGTGGAAGCCGGTTTTTTTTTAGATTTTAGGGAACTTGCTCTTCTATGATTGGCGCTGGTGGCCGGAATTATACAAATACCCTTGAAGGTATAGCGATTTTGTTGTTGCTGAAGTATTTTGAGACCTTCTTTGTTACCTTTTGGTTTGAATGGCTTTTGATGGCTGTCGTACAGCAGCTGCTGGCAACTGAAAAGAAGGGAATTTACCTTAAAACTTTTTGCGTTTTTGTTTTTTCACACGGTATTCTTTGTTGTCCTTGCGATTGTCTGCTGCAGGGGGTGGGTTTGTTTTTGCTTGCATATGGATAAAGTTGCTCCGGCTTCTTTTTCTTTGTCAAATTTGGCCAAGTTTTTTTTTTGTCTGTAGGGGTGCGGGGTTTAAGGGGTGGGTATCATAGACACATAATGGTTATGTTCAAGCCCAACAGTTTTTGTTCAAAGTTGGTTGCTATGGTCTTTATTTGTTCTTTTAAGTTTTGGACATGCTTTTCTGGATTGGGATCTGTCTCTGGGTTAGAACAGGTCTTTTTTTGTTTTGTTTTTTTTTATTTATGGAGCTCGTGGTGTCTGTAGGAAGTAGGATGAGCAGCAGCAGCAAGACCTTCTAGAAGATGCTAGGAAGTTTAACGGCTGCTGATCGGACACGGTTGCCATTGCAGCAGTTTCAACCCAGATGTTGCTAAAACTTTAAAAATTAATTGTATATAAATTTTCAATTTAATAAATACTGACCCACTTTTTAAAATTTATTAACAAAATTTACTCCAAAAATTATCAAAACATTGCAAATTATTTTTTTTTTTTAGTTTTAAAAATTGTAATTAATTTTATCATTTTTTAGAGATTGGATCTTTTTAAATATTTTTTATAATACTTTTATCAATGCTGAGGTTACAATTTTTACAACTCAATGATAGAATTTAGCCCAAATGTTATCAACACATTGCAAATTATTTGCAAAATTTAGTTTTAAAATTTGTAAATAAATTATATTTTTGGATATCAGTTTTACATTTATTTGCTTTTTCCACTTCATGCAGCTTTTTATAATCTATCTACCTCTTATTAAAAGTAAGTTGGGGAAAGCAGACAAATAGTTTGGCTGTATAAAATATACCAAAACTAACAAACATTTTATAACCTACCAAAAAAGCTTAATAAAACAACCATGAAACTCTAATGTAATAAAAATGATATTACTTCTTGATATAATATATAGATAGTTTTAAAGTGTAATAACTTTCTTCACCTACCTAAATAAAACATACAATTTCAGCAGTGAAATTAATTTTACATTGCGGTGAGGAGAAGACGGAAATTTAAATATTTATACTCGAAATTATAACCAGGAGGTGATAAATTTGCGGCTTTGCCGCCCTTTTTGATTTATAGCGGTGTAAAAATAAGGTGAAGCAGCATCAGGTCCCCATTAAATATTCATTTTTCCCATCTGAGCTAAGTGCCAATACAGCGTTTTCTTAGTAAAATCATGACTACAGATTCAATTTTTACAATTGCACACAATTTTTTATTTATTTATTTTTTTTTCAATATAAGTTAATAAATTTAGAAAAAGTTTATTTAGGATTGCAATAAAAAAAAATGTATATAATAAATTTCCCATCGAGAAAGGCATAGTCATTCAATTTATATTTAAGCTAACGGATCCCGATATATATTGCTGCATCATGAAAAGTTTATTTTTATACTCCATTAAGAACAACAAAGGAATATAATCACAATTTTGTCACCTAGTTACACCTAAGGGTAACTCACGCATTCAAGTCACGTTTGTGGTTTTGAAAGCAACATATACACATAATCAAATTGCCTATTAATTAATGTTTTGATGGTCTAATTAACTTGTTTGTCAAAGAGAGGTATATATACGTTCCGTGTGAAAACAAGCAACAAGCTTTGAGTGATTTATAATAAAACCATTTTACGAGGTTGCTTCTAGCTTGTGGTTTTTTGTTTAATGGGTGCCCATTCGGTGGAAAATTGCATCGTTAAATGCAACTTTGAAGCGAGCAGAAGAGACTACAGAATGCTAATAGGGATGCTACAAATGAGCCATTTCTAAACATAAAAGAACACCCTAGTTTTGAATATGCAAGGTAATTGGTTTATGGATGGAGAATTTTTATTTAAAAAAAATCAGAGAGGAACTATATGAAACTTGTATCATTTTAATAAATAAAATTATACAACGTTTCCTGAGAATATAGTTTATTTTTAAATAATTCTTCTATAGTAAAGCTCTTATATATTTTCCCGCTTCCACGTCGGCATTACATAATGTTGACGCTTTGAAAATTTCAATTACATTTAAAAGGCGCCTTCAAAGGATCTCACGTTTCTCTCAATTTTCTTGTAAAATATTTATTTCAATAAGCCGACTGGAATAAAGAAATATATGTACCGCGATACCATAAAAATATTCATAATTCTCAAAGGTTTGGAAATTATAATGTTTCAATACTTTGTGTAATTTTATAATAATTACTAAATTTGTTGAAACTCAATTAATTGTCAGTAAATTACTAATTAATAATATATGAAGGAACATGATATATTAGTTTCCTTGTAAGTTTGAAATGAAAGCGATAAATTAACGAGATGAATGAAGCACATAAGATAAATTATGCATAATTCTAGCAACGCGAAACTTCTATTTGCGAATTAACAATTAGAACTTGATTAGTTTTAAAACTGTTTCGAAGGTAAATTAGATTTCAGACATGTTAAGATTAGAACAAGGGTGAATTATTTGACTACCTGCTTGAATACATGATTTTGAATATACGCATGTAATTTGCATGGGCAATTATCCGTGGGCTTGGTAATAATTATATTAGATTCGACCTGCTGTAAATCCTCACTAGAACAAACGGTATTGATCTAGTTGTTACGAAGCATGGAGATGAAGCACCACCATATGTTTGATGAAATACGTGATGGGATGCGGTAATTCACTTAGTCTTTTTATTGGACAATTTGTGGATGAGAAGCTATTGGTGATTGTGTGCATGTGTTAAAATATATTGAAATGTCATAGACCGGATTCTGAATGTTATTAAAAATTATTTGAAAGATTGCTTAATGCATTGGCAAGGTTTATAATAAATTATTCTATTTCAACAAAATCATTTTTTTAACAAAATGTTATGGTTGATAATAAAATAAAAATAGAAAACTAAAAGAAAATATTGATTAAATATGAACTAGTAAGATGTAGCCAATTTGTCCTATATTTTCAAATTGAATCAGAGGAAAAACCCTGACTGCACCTGAGAGCGAGGATAGTTAATTTTTTTTTTTTATCTAGACAAATAAATTGATATTTCTATTGGTCTCTCACGTCTTTTGTCGATACGAGAATATTAGAAGAATTTAGTTTTTTTCTTAATGAGTTGAAATATTGTATTCCAGTTTTATTTTTTAGAGCTTTGCTTTTCTAAAACATATTAGAAGGGCACCAAAATTGTATTAAGAAACATTATTATCAAAAAATCACATTACTTTTAAAATATCATAAAATGTTCTCAATGATGTTTTGCATTTTATATGCAGACGTAAGAAACGTAACCCTATAACTATAACTGAGAGACTAAAATGGCGCAGATCTTTAAGCGTGTTATTTTTTTGCATCTAGTAGCATAGTTTAACATGTTTTGTTTGAGTTGCGTGGTGTATTGCAGGAACTGTGATATCTGTTGAATCAAACTTGATAAATTGTTACTGTGATCAACAGTTGCTTTTTCTTGATCGAAATTAGAAAAGTTTGGTTTGTGAGTTGACCACAACTAATTACTACTCGAATATGTTCGAATAAAATAATAAAACGACTGAGTTTTTTTTATTGTTGGTTGGGGATCTACAAAAGACTTAATGTGTTAGATTCTTTTGACTTCGCTCCCAGGACGTGTCGGACTCACCTTTTTGAGGGTGCCTACCGACTAAACCCCACTCATCTGGGAATTGCCTGGAAGTTCGAGACCTTTCGGCTCATGTACCTTCCGTTTGGAGATGTGTATGTAGAAGGTTGTTTAGGAGTCGCCTTGTAGGCCAGGTTGGGGTTTTGTTTTTTGATGTGGTTTTACCCACGCTATGTTAGAAGTAACTCGGCTACTATTGAATTCACCGGTCGTTTGTGGACAAAATCTTACCGATCTGGTTTGGCAAGTCTTGCCAGATTGGGATTGAAATGAACCGCGAGGTTTTTGAAATACTTTTAGTCTAAAGCTTCAAAATGTTGAAGAAGTGGAGGAATCTCTAGGTCTGTTCGAATGTCCAAATTTCGATCGTACCATGGAGCTTCTGTGAGCACAGATCATACAATAGAAGATAAGTCAATTCCCTATAAATATTTCGCCACGAGTTTTAGCGCCTCTTCGCTCCTGGGAAGAAACATTGAGTTTGTAAAACGGACGCCTAGCGGCGCTGAGTTACGTTTGCGTCAATAAAAGGCGCTATTTTTAAAACTTGCCATTTTCCCTCTTTATTTTCGGGCTCGGAACTGACAACGGCAGAGTTAAAAATGGCAAATCCACACAGAATTTGCAAATAAATAAAAATTCTATTAAAATAAATAATAATTCTTTAAAATAAACAAAATGTAAATTCTGTAAAAATAAATAATAATACATTATTATAATCCTATAACTGCTATCAGTTATAGAATTATAATATATATTATTACAAAATAACACTTTTTATTTATATTTGCAAATACCTGGTGGTGAAATTTTAAAGCCTTTGAGGTAATCCTTAAATTTAAACTACAAAACTAATAACAATAATAACTAAAAACTATTGAAACATTGAAGTGAACGCGAATAGGTTATGCCCGTTATGCCGGCATTCATGGCATGATGCGCATGAAATAGTGCGTCTAAATAAACAGCTGTTCGACCTTGACAGAAATAAAATAAAACCATTATTCGAGCCACTGCTTGGATCCTGGGTCAGTGCAGTTCGTGAATTATACGTGTGGCCATATCCGCTATACCTATTGATACCCCCAGCCTGTGAGCATCCGGAGAGTTTTGCTTTGGAAAGCTTCTAAGCAATTTAGGTAGCTACTTGCCGCCGTTCCTCAAATGGGGAAAGCGTATGTGATCATTGGTCTGATGGTCGAGGTGTAAAGCCGGATATTATTCCCGAGCGACATGCCGCTGTTCCGTCGCAGCATCGGGTAGAAAAGAAATTTAGCCATTTTTGATTTGTCCAGAATGGATTGAGCTTGAGGCTTGTAATAGAGACCCTTGTCCAAGATTACCCCAAGATACTTGGCAGTGTCGGACCACGGTACGGGAACGTCGTTGAAGGTGACGTTCTCATGCGGTTTAAGTGACCAACGCCGAGTGAAGAGTACGGTCTTGCTTTTTTCTGGATTTACTCCAAAGTGCCATTTATCCATCCAATCTTGCAGATCGGAGGTGGCTTTTTGAAGACGTAAGGTGATCATTTCAGTCGACCTTGAGGAGTAGATAAGTGCTGTATCGTCAGCGTATTGAGCCATATTAACCCCGTGCATGCGCCCTGAAGGCATATATGTCGGCTACATACAAGTTAAAAAGGTGCGACGAGAGAATAGAGCCTTGAGAACTCAGGTCTCTATCTGCCGAAAAGTAGAGATGTGATATGACGCTAGCAGCCTTATAATACGTAGAGGAAATTGTTGTCTGATTAGCTTTTGAAGCAGTCCCTTGTGCCAGACTTTGTCGAAGGCTTTTTCGACGTCGAAAAAGTGGTCTTTTTCTGTCTGAAAAAGTGGTCTTTTTCTGTCTGAAACCTTCGATAATGTGGTCCGCCACTTGGTTGAATTGATGTACGCTCGAGTACCTATGTTGATGGCACGGGAGAAGATTGTTCATATCCGTGTGCTCTTGAAAAATATCCAAGATCACACTCTCTATGACCTTGCTTAAGGTGAATAGTAGGCTTATAGGCCAATAATTTTGGGGAAACACCTGTTTTTATTAACTTTAGCAATGTTTACCACGTGCGAGCCTTTCCAGGCTGACGGAAAATGCGCAGTGCAAAGAATAGCATTTGTAATATTGGTTAGAGCTATAATTGCTTTATAAGAGAACAATTTAAGAGCATTGTTAGATGTTTTATCCGGGCCTGGAGCAGAACGGGATTTGAATCTTTTAATGATTTCTCTGATTCTAGAAAGTCTAACGCTATCAAGTATAGTGTCATCGTCAGAGGTTCTCAGAAAGTCTTTGACTTCTTTGCGAACCCTTTCGATGTGCTCCAGATCCGTATAATTGGTATACAGATCGGCGCATTGGAGTTCCAGGCTGTCTGCAAATGCTTCGGCCTTTCCCTCAGTAGTGTATTGCATCCCTCTCTCACCGTGAATAGCGGGAATGAGAACCCGTCTGTTCCTAAGGGCTTTATAGTTCCTTCACATCGGATTTTCATCCTCCGTGAAAGATTTTAGCGTACCTTTCTAGTATTGATTTTTATGCTCCCTTATGGCCGTTCGAACTTCATTGTAAAGTCGATTCAAGATCTCTCGATCTCTAGGGTCGCAATGCCTTTGCCATTGATGTTTGGCGGCATTTTTTGTTCGGATGAACGCCTTTGTTTCTCGTGATAATCCTAGAGGATTATCGGCGCGAACCTGAAAGGTTTTAGAAGCCTTTTCCGAGGCTTGTTCAACTTGAGTAGTCAAAAGTGCGACGGCTTTTTCGATATCCTCAGTCGTTTGTACTGAGGTCAGGCTACCAATGCTATCTTCCAGGCATCGAGAAAAGAGACTCCAATCCGTCTGGGTGACGAATTTTCCCCCTTCTTCGGACCCCCTTCCAAGTAGCTTCAGTAATACTGGGCTGTGGTCAAAGCTTAGGTTGTTGAGCGTAGTTGACGTTCTTTAGTATTGCTACGTCAAAAACGTCCCCTCTGTGGCCCGCGGTGCTGAGTAAAGTGGGTTTGTCCGTACCCAGGACCTGCAAATCTTTTTGCTCGACGTAGTCGAACAGAGCCCCTTGGCGTTAGTTGCTCGACTATTCCACGACCCGTGCTTCGAATTGAAGTCTCCCGCATTTATTGTGGGATGTGGATTATCAAAATCCGTTGTTTCGATAAGGTTTTGCTGACGGATGTAACCGGAAGCGATCTTGACCGTGCCAAGCCCTGGCACGGTCACTACTATTGCGTTCGATTTGAGGGAGACTAGGTCGGGGGTATCCACTTCAGAATGGTCCAAAGATCAAAGTTCCACGCTTTGTGGGTACCACCGGCGGTCGGGATTGTAGACCGAGTCTGACACTAGCAAGTTGTCTAAGTTCTGATCAAAGAAGAACTCTTCCACTTTTCCCATTTTGTCTGTAATGCCATTGGCATTCCAGAAGCAGACTCGGAGTAATACTACGTCTGTTGTGTTATTCATTTTAGTCGATGAGCGTAGACAAGAGGTTGGCCATGAACCTCATTTAAAATTCGCTCATCTCTTTTAAGATTTTGGCTATTTTTGCAGCAGTTGGCTTTTGTTGCGTTGGAGGAGCAACAGCCGTTGCAAAAGATTTGCTGTTTTCTACAGGATTGCATGGACCTGTAGGCTGAGACAAAGAAGAAGGGACATGGGCCGGCGCGGGCTTGGCTGTCGGTCTAGATTTAGCTGTCTTTCCGTGAGCGGCCATCGCTCTCAGGTATGCTTTGCATCCCTTGTAGTTGGCCGGGTATGTGCCTGAACATAGAGCGCATTTTGGCGCTGATTTGTTTGGGCAGACCACCGATCGCTGGGGCCCCGAACATATTCTGCTGATCTGCGCAGCACCTGTTGCAATATGTCCGTGCCTCTGGCAAAAACTGACATTGAAGGATGCCATTAGATTTCTTTTTGTGTTCTACAGCGACTCTCAACCGAGTAGATCAGTTAAGTTTAGGATCTCCGCGCTCTTAGTTCCCTTTGGGAGTTGCAGGGATACCATGGAGAACCTGATGAATGGGTTTCCCATTTGATGTACGTTTGTGGGTATTAAGCCCAGTTCCTCTAACGCTATGCCGACGTTCTCCTCGGTGAGGTAAGTCGGCACCTTGAGAGTTACCAACTCCAGGCTGCGTTCATCGGAAGTAGCCCTAGTGTGATACATGGTTTTCTTTATTTTCAATAACGCGATTGATGCCCGATGGTTGGCGATTGTTACGGGTTGGATGCGTATACCCTCGTAGGTATGCGTGGCAGACAAATAATTGTTAATATTTGCCTTGAAGTCGCTGGAGATTTCCGGAAATCTTTCTTTTTGTTTTAGGATGATTGCCGGGGGACGCGATGTCGAGGAGACGACTGCCGGTGGGTTTTTGGTTTTGGAATTGTCACAGTCGGGGTTGGGGTTTGAGGCGGCAGGCGTAAACCTCACCTCGGTGATATTTTTCCCCTTCTTGGCGGTGGCGGCGCCTTTGGTTTTGGAAGGCTTTGTTGCCTTTTGGTCTGATGGGCCGAAAAGTTAGCTACTGATGGCTTTTTATTTGCAGCTGCTGATGGCAGCTGGGGGGTGGCCCTTTTATTAGTTTTAGAGGTGGTGACTTACCCCTGGAATTTTTACGTTTCCTTCCTTCTGTCAGCTGGAATCCATCGGCGTCGACGATGGGTCCTTTGAAGTAGGCAGGAGCAGCTGCGGCCTCGGCGGTGAGGTCCATGACGGCTGGAAGTACGGTGGTTGTCTCGGCGGACCGAGTGCAGTTGGTGACGTTTTTGTCGTCGCTGCTGATCTCCTCCGTCCTTTCCATTTCGTTATCGCTTTCCGCTGGTGAGGCGGGGGCGGGGAGAGGTGCAGTAGTTTTCTTTTTCTTCTTTGATTTGCCCTTCTTCTTGAGGGTCTTCTTGGAGGCAGCGTGAAGATCCAGGTCTTCGGCTTTTGATGGCGGCGGCGAAGAGGTAGGGGCCTTGGGCGGCTAACATTCATTGCCATGATCTTCAGCTGCTGCTGCTGGAGTTCCGTCAGCTGTCCCTCCAACATCTTGTCTTCGGCCCTGGAGTTGGAGTAGCTCCGCTCAAACGACGTCTCCCTGGAGCGGTGGGCGCTCCTGGTTTTTTTCTGCCGGTCCATCTCCAGTTGCTGGGACGTGGCGGACGTCTGGCTGTCGCCCATTGCGACGGTGAGTTTCTGGAAGAAATTATTTATTAATAATTATTCTTAATCCAGATCGGTATTAATAATTATTAACACGGTGTGCAATAATTATTGCAGTTAAGTAGAAGTGTAGATCGTTGTGGCTGGCTGGTAGCTGGCGTCTCGGATATAGATGCTGCTGTCGCTTGCAGTCGAAATAATTTGCGCCAGCCTTGTAGGCGTTGATTTAGTGTGGTGGCGGTTGAAGTACCACTAGTTTTTTTTTATACAGCTTCTTTTGTTTGGCAAGACAAAATGTTTCAGAATCTGATCGATTGGCTATTTTGTCAAAAAAGTTCAACATGTGATCTCTGATGAGGGCTAGTCCCGTATAAACTCTCAGTTGGGTGTTACGAATATAATAAGGTGCTTTGAGAATTTTTCTCACAGTTATACTTTGAATTGATTCTTTCCTGTTTATTGGATGAAACAGCCATATTCTAAGCTAGACATGCGTATTTCAGTATTGAACAGACGCATCTTGTTGCAAGTACGAATGTGTCCTTGCGTAGCAACGGAGTAAATTGATAACTTTCCACTTTGGCCTTATTCAGTATAACTGTTATGTGCAATCTAAAAGTTAATCCTTTATCTAACTCTATTCTTAGGTATTTTGCAGTAATTGTCCATGAAATTGGAGTGCCATTTAAATAATCGTTCTTGTCAGGAGTTAACGATTTTTTTAAATTTTTATCTTTCAGTACCTTAGTCGAGCTTTAAGTTCCTTACAAGTCACTCGTAATGATTGTTGGTTGTCTAGAAGTGTAAATCAGTGCCGTAACGTCGGTGTACTGTGCAAATCGGACACTAGGCTTGATGCATGGTATGCTCATACATACAAGTTGAAGAGCATTGGAGATAATACTGCATAAAACAGCTTTACGGCCAGTGTTCTTCCTTTCAAATAGAAATTATGCGGCAATTAAACGCGCGGCTGTATGGCTAAAGTGGTAAGAGAAGAGATGGTTTTGAGACCAACCTCCTAAAACTCAGCGGCGCGTAGCGCTATTCGACCCCGTGAATGGGATGTTGCAATTGAAATTATTAAAATGGTTACCGCAAGCGGTTTTGTTACATCTAAATTATATGTAAAAAAAAATTATTACATCAACATTCCGACACATTAAAAAAAAATCCTATAACAATAATAAGTGGCCGTAACCACAAGCAAACCCAAATTACAAAGTGTCCGTAACTACAAATCAGAAAGATTAAACAACGATTGACTGGGAAGCAAAAGTAGCTTTGGTCCATGTTGCAAACATAAACAAATCATTTCAAGATGAGGGCTTTTCAAGATTTAACAACGAAGGACTGGGAAGCAAAAGTAACTTTGGTCTATCTTGTATACATTAACAATTAATTTAAGCTGAAGGTTTTTTAAAAAACATTTTCCAAAAGGAAGTCATTAGTTTGTAATAAAAGGAAAGACATATATAAAAAAAGAAAAAAAAATCAAGCCTGTTTCTAGAATGGCTCCGCTCAGTATTTGTATGACTTTGCAATTGGAAAGCTCCACACAGTATTTGAACGGCTTTGCACTTGGATAGCTTCACTCAGTATTTGCATGGCTTTGCACTTAGATAGCTCCACACAGTATTGGAATGGCTTCTTTCACGAGGAAAAAGAAACACCTCGGATCTTTATCCTCGGCATACTTTAACAGTACTTTGCCTTTGTTAGTCTGCTGTGGTTGGATGCTTTGAGTTTAAGTCTCTTGCAGTAATTGTTGGACGCTTACCATCTAGTATAGCATTAAGATCTACTGTTACTAACTGCTTAGTTAGCGATTGATATGCTACAATCAACTTTATCAGTCTAAAGCCAATACAACAGTTGGGGCCTAAAGACTTTCAATTGGTCAGCTGATTGTTTGACGAAGAATATAGTTCCACGTTTTGTATTCCAAACGTGTTTTCCTAATACATGAAAATGTTTGGAGATTTTTGCAGGCGTCTGCTGATTATTTACGAGCTCTTTTTTTACTAGAAGATGGTGGTTTAGTGCCAGAACCCGTTGTCTGTGCACGGGGATTACTCGAAGATTTGGTTTTGCTGTTATTGGCAGTTTTAGACAAAGTTTGTTTGTGCACTTTTTAAAACTAGCAATGTGGGCTCTATGCATTTATTTGCCTAATATCTATTTTTTTTTAATTTTTGGTATTGGCTGATAATGTTTGATTTACGTTTAACTTCTACTTTAATTATGAAGTTGCACAGATATTTTAGCGCAAATATCATGATTTTTTGCCGTATTAGAGAAATGAACATATTACATAGGAAAAACACTGTCTTTTTTCTATTTTGAATACCAAAACGGCGGCTTTAAAGTTGGTCTGTAATTGTAAAACAGTCAGGAATATCTCTCAGGATCACTATGAGGGTTTTTTTGGCTTTTGATACTAGAAGACGGAAGGGAGTATAAACATTTTGTCTTATACGAGGGAGAGTCCAAAAAAACGGGAATTTTGTTTACTTGATCACTTAAAAAAAAAAAAAATTATAGATACTCTCTTTCAATGGTTTGGCGACGGTTTTCACGCACGAGAGCTTTGATTTTGTCGACGTTTTTGTTACTTCTTGACGTTGAAGGGTTGGTTTTCAATTGACATTTCTCTATTTTTAAAACGTAAAAACTACTTGTAGACTTTGGTTTTACTTAGGGCAGCAACTCCATAAGCAGTCTTAAGCATTACTTTAGTTACCGCGGCCGATTTCCCCATCAGGAAACAAAATTTCACAGTTGCGCGTTGCTCTCTACAATCGGCCATCAAGTTTTTGTCGAAATGGAAAAAGAAACTTAGGAGACGTGTTCTTAACGGACACCGGATCAAACAATGGGTTTTCCTACTCTCCCTTCTCGCCACAGCGCAATTTTCGTTATTTTTGGGTCCCCCTTCGTATATCTAAAACTATGAGGTAGATTACTGACCAGATGTATTTCTAGGAAATGTTATCGGAGTTTTCCTATTCTATCTAACTATTGATTATAGTTTTTGTAGTTTGCCGAAAGAACGGAAGAATTCTTTGGACGTTGCCATATCATCTAAATTGCTTTGGTCTTAAATCTTTTGTAATTGTTCTTTCCACATGCATTATTTCTATATTCTGGCGTTGTTTATTTTTGTTTATCTGTTTTTCTTCGTCAATCTTCTCAAAAATTCTATTTCACTATGCTTTTAACGATGTGTTGAGATCTACCGGCAACTTCCATACCGTCACTAAGATCTTGATTTTCTTTAACTTGCTCTCGAAGCCGTTCCATACTCTTTGCCAATCCTCGATGACCTTTAATATGACTTATCCTTTGAGATCATCGGGTCTTACGGGAATGTTGTCCGTAGGATCCCAGAGCAATACGATCTATAACTCTCGGCATCAGCCAGGGTGGGAACAAAACCATCGGATAATTTACATTCAAATTCTCCTCTAGTTCTTGCGCTCGGACGCACACCGGCCTACTGACGGTAGGCCTAAGTCTGTATTTGCGATGCTGCGTTTCGTTGGCGGTAAATTTAAGTCGATTGTTGTGACCCTTTTTTTGCATTGCAGTGGCGTATGTGAGTACAAAGATGTCTTCGACGAGCGACTAGAGGAGGTACACTCGACTCGCAGCAAAGATTCGGTGCAGGATTTGTCCAAAATGCTTCCGTGGCTTATCTAATGCCTGCGTTGTGGACTGCGTCTAGGGCTTTCAACCGGGATTTTCTGGCGGATGAGTATACCGCGCAGCCGTAGTCGACCCTGGATAAAACCAGGGCCTTGTGCAGCCGCAACAGTACCTTTCTCCGCGCACCCCAGTTGATGTTGTAATTGATCACGTTCAAGGCTTTTTTGCACTTTGTGACCAATTCATCAATATGTGCTCGAAAGGATAAGGCCTTATCGAGCACAATCTTTAAATAACGGACTGTTTTGATGCACGTGATTCTGGAACCCCGCAAGACAAGCGCGGAGTCCGGGTGAGGACAGCAAAAATGCACGCACGAGGTTTTTGTCGTAGAGAAGCAAAAACCTTTTGCCTCTGCCTCTCTGTCCACTTCGTCTTTGGTAATCTGGAGTTGACGTGTTATGGCAGGGATGGTATTTCCCGCCATGTAGATCACCAAATCATCGACGTACAGGCATTTTTTCACAGGTGTAACCACAGAAGCTGCAATATTGTTTATCGCGATCGAAAAAGGGTAACGCTAATTGTCGTTCCTTGGGGAACACCGTTCTTTATCATACTGTCATCGAGTTAGTGGTTCCCACTCTTACTTTAAATGTGCGATCGCGCATGAAAGATTTAAGAAAAATGGGCATATGGTCTCTGAATGCGTGCAGCTTCTGTAAAATTTGATATCGTCAAGTCATGTCATACGCCTTCTCCAGGTCAAAAAACACCACTACAAGGTGTTTTTTTGGTAGGAAGGCGTCTTGGATGGAATTTTCTAGACAGATTAAATGATCAACGGTACTATGATTTTGTCTAAAACCCGCTTGGTATTTAGCTAAAAGACCGTTACTTTCTAGCATCCACACCAGACGGTTGTTTACCATTGTTTTCTAATATTTTACTGAGACAGCAGGTAAGTGAAATCGTTCTGTAGCTGTTGACGTTGTTTAGAACTTTGCCCGGCTTTAGTAACGGCAAGATAAAGGCCTCTCTCCAACATTCCGGGTAGACGCCGCTTTCCCATATCAGGTTGTAGATTTTCAGCAACCGCTCTGTTATGCGGGAGGGAAGCTGCCGGATAACCTGATAAGGCACGTTGTCTGGTCCCGGTGTGGAAGAGGTACCCAAACCTTTAATTGCCGTTTCCAACTCTTTTGAAGAAAAGATGGAGTTGTAGGGCAAAGAATTCGGGAAGAGAAATTTAGCTGAGTTTTGAATTGTTCTTTTTGTACGCAGGAATTTTTTACTATAATTTTGAGAGCTACTAGCAGACGCAAATTGAAATGCCAAAAAGTCTGCAATTTTGGCCACTTTGGTGAGTACGCGTCCGTCGACAATTAGAATGGGAGCCACAGAAGGAAATTTTTTTCCCGATACGGCTCCCATTTTTTTCCACACTTTGCCGACCGAAGTGGTCGGCGTGATCGTCGACACGTAGCTCTCTTATAAACGTTACATCGCGTTTTTTCTTGAAAGCGATCATGTTTTCCTGCGTCGGAGTTCTTTTGAAACAATTAAATGCTTTTTTTTTCCACGGCTACTTGAGTATCGTCAATCCACCAAGGAACCGACGGATCGGATGGACTTTGGAGTGAACACTTCTGCTGTTCGGACGATACAATTAGTGAAAACCTTCAGGGTCTATTTCTTCTTCTTATTATTATTATCTTTTTTAACCGTTTTGCTGTTTAGGTCTTCAACAGAATGATCTTCCTTGACGTTGTAATTTTCTTTATGTCTTTCTTCTTTTAAAACTTACCAGTGCATCAATATTTATTGCATATACTTCTATTATTGAACTTCGATATCTATGGATATTGTATCTATTCTAATTATTCTTTTATTTGTTATGTGCTTTTTATGATTTTTATATACTAATACGGCCATCCCTTGTTTTGCTATATTTTTGGCACGCCACTGTAGAAGGAGATGCATTGTCTGGTTTTTTCAAATTATTATTTTTTTTTAGTTTCCGTAAGAACTATAATGTTCATACGTAGTCTTTTGATTTTGGTTAAATACTAATTATATGCAATTAATTATTTTTTTTATTTTTTTCTACCGACACTGACTGATTTTTTTGAGTTCTGCAACTCGAAAAGGTTTGAATAAAAGTTCCAAAACAGAATTTTCATCAAAGGTTTGAAAATAATTCACAAGTTTTGCAACTTAGCGAGATTTGAGATTTGGATAAAAAAATTTGGAACAGAATTCTTAACAAAGGTTGGAAACTTGGATAAATAGTTTGTTCTTTATCCACTAGGTGCCACTAGCTGTCTTTGCTAGAGGACCGTAGGGTCCAGAACCCATTATTATTTACTACTTATGATTTCTTGGTTTTTTTGTGAGATTCCCTGAACATTCTATTTGCCAATTTTTATTGTTTTTTATTGTTGCTTTTGTTGTTTCTCTATTCTATTTTGAGGCAAGTGTTTGAGTTTTTAGCAGAGTGTGTGTTTTTTCAAGTAGCTGAGAGCTAGTTTGCTGCCTTAACTTCTAATCTCACTTTAATTTAATTAAAGTAGTCATTCCATCATCTAGTTTGCTCGTCATCTTGTTTCCGTTGTTACTATAGAGTTTTCATGTTGTTTAAAAACGTAGATAGTAACTAATAATTCTCTGCAGCTTTCTGGTTGTACATTGCGACAGCGCAACTAATAAAGTTTTTGAAATTGTTATCTTGTACATCTTGCTCATCATGTATTTTTGTAATTCTGTATGGGTTATGGCCAATCTACGTTACCTGTTGTTAAGAAACTCGGACTATTCTACCAGTCATAAAAAATGTTGACAGTTTTTCTAGGTTGAAACCTGGATATGATCGCTGGATTGTTAACTGTGGGAACATTGTGCGTTGAAGTCATTAATGTAAATAAATGTTTTTGCCTGTTTGACGTGTCTTTAATAGATAGTGAATTCCTCTACCATGAATCACTATACGAATTGCAATGTGGTTAATGAACGATGGTGCACCACCACATTTCAGTTTAGTTGCTCGTGAATATTTAACAACATGGGCCACACGCATGGCCTGCTTGATCTCCAGACTTAAATCCCCTTTATTATTTCTTATGGGGCTATCTAAAGTTATTAATTTACGCTACTCTAGTGGAGAATTTGAAAGACTTGCAAAATTGGATAATTGCTAGATGTAACTCAATTAGAAATAACCCTGGTGTGTTTGAAAGAGTTTGGCATTCAATGACGAGAAGATTGAATTCTTGTATCCAGGCTGGAGGAAGTAATTTCGAACATTTATTGTAGATTCTGCAACTTTACATGTACTTTTTGATAATAAAATGTTGTAACTGTCGCAAGTTTTGTACGTTCTGTATCTTCGAAACAAAGGAGTTTTTTAGAAATCATCATAAGACAAAATATTTTTGGAATAGGCTAAGGAATAACCCCTCAAATTTTTGCCTATGTTTACCTAACACTGTACATTTTGAGCGTTATTAAAAGCATCTCTCCTTTTAATTGCAATCACATGTAGACTACTGTACCATATGCTGCTTCTGATGCATTGCAAAATCTATGCAGCTTTACTTTATTAGATAATACTGCTAGTCAGTATGTACACGTCAGTGTATCAAGTTGAGATTCGTATTGAGTAAACGCGTATTTGCCCATTTTATTTTTTAATAAAAAATTAATTATTTATATCTTCCATATAGTTACTAAGATAAATTTTACATTGAGATCTCATTTTAAATCACCTCTACCAATTTCTCACCCAAATAGATACCACAAAAGAAACGACGACAAAAGATGTCCACTGTCAATTCAATCCCTAGATCGGTTTCCACAACCCTTCGAGTTAATTTATCGCGACAACAATAAAACGATACATAATACAACCACATTATGTTCACGCTGAAATATTACCCATTCTTTATATAGATTTTTTTACCCTAATCCCTGTTCATTATTTATCGTCGGTGTCGCGCAGTTTTTCTGTATAAAAATTCACACCCGACATGATATATATTTGATACTTAGTAATCTTTTACTCGGTCGGAAATCACACTGCGTTTTTTTTATTTACGCACACAATTTTTTACATTTATATTTAAGGCCCCGTAGGCTTTAAGAAATATTTATCAAAAGTTTAAGAGCTGTTTAAAATGGAAATTTAAATAACGTGAATCTCAAGGGGTGTTTTATTTTCGCGTATATTTTATGAATAATATTTTTATTTATAAAGAGAAGTATTTTTAGTGCTTCGTATTTTAAAGATTGCTATTAATAATTAATTACAAGCTTTGAACAAATCTGAGGACCAACGGCTAGTTTAGAGTGCACAATTCATTAGTACATAAAGCATAAATTACATATATGTTGCTTAGTTGCATACTGATTTACTATAAGAGCGTCGACTTATTTATTTTCAAACAAATATAGGGTTTTCTAATGAGAAGTTTTATTTTAAGGACGTTTTGTAAGACATCTTTGCACAACTGAATTACTATTTAGAAAATATTGTCTTTGAGGGCTGAAATTGTTTGCGAGGCATTAAGGCAGACTATTTTTTTTGTAGCTCAAAAGAAATGTCTAGAATTTATGTCCGAGTTTTGCTAATAATGCGCCCTGGAAATTTCTTGTGCATCATTGCAATTGTTTTACGGCTCGTGTTGCTGGAAATAAAAATGGTCTATGGCCAAATTGTTCAATTTATGCAAAAAAGAGTCAGTTAGCATTGCACGGTAGCGATTTGCAATGATTAAAAAAAGGTTCTATGGCTTGAAAACCGCACCTAACAGTAATAAAGAGGTTTTCCAATTGTTCTACGATTTTTGAAGCCGTAGTTGTGGCAGTTCTAACTATTGACAAACCCACTGAGCTGGAAATTGCTTTTGTCGCTAAAGATAATTTATTTTCTAAAAAAGTCACAAAAGTTTGGCGTTTTTTATGATCAGTTGGCTTCAATTGCTATAAAGGCTAGACTGTGAGATCCTTAATTGCTGTGAACGTCCTGGGATAGACAAACCTGCGTTTTCTGTTAGTTACAGCTGCAATGTTTTTGGCTAACCTTACAGTACAAGTTCGAAAGTGGAAATTTTACATCAGTAACTTGAGATATTTTGCTCAAATTTTGCGATTAGCTTTACAAAAGCTTTGCGTGATGTGATTTATACCAACCAAAAACACCATGAACTCTAAGAACTATCTCGGCAAAATATTTGTGTCTATAATGAATTTTCATTATTTCTATACGTTACTAGATCAAGAAATCAAGACTTGCTATTCATCAGATCAAAAATGCCGCAAAATTTAAAACGAGAGATCTTATTGAAAAACTTTTTACAATTAATAATATAACTTGGCTTTGTAGCTTATGTGGTGACAATGATTAAAAACTGCAGTTGCAACTGCTGTCTAGTAACCAATAAAATGTGTCCCCGCCTACCTACTTAATCAGAAAATTTAATAAACACTTGGGTAGGTAGGCAGGAACTAATGTTGAAATTACTGTTGCGCAATTATTGAACTTAGTGCCTTGCTTACCCACCTAATTGTTTGTAATCAAAAAAATAAATCACGAACACTTAGGTGGGTTGCCGAGAACTAAAGTTGAAACTACTGTTGCGCATTCATTGAACTTAGTGCTCCGCTCACCCACCCAATTATTTGTGAACAAAAAATTAAATTACAAACACTTAGGTAGGTGGACAGGAACTAAAGTTGAAGCTAGTGTCGCGCAGTTATTGAACTTTGTGCTCTGCCTACCCTTCCAATTGTTTGTGAACAAGAAATTAGATTATAAACACTTGGGTGGGTAGGCGGGTAATCATTGAATTTAGTGCCTCGTCCACTCACTCAATTGTTTGTGATGAAGAAATTGGATTACAAACAATTGGGTGAATGGGCGGGAACTAAAGTTGAGACTACTGCTCCGCAATCATAAAACTTAGGACCCCGCCTACCCACCCAACTGTTTGTGATGAAGAAATTGAATCACAAACACTTGGGTGGGTGATCGGGAACTTCAGTTGCAATTACTATCTCGTATCTAATAAACTGTGTTTTCCGCCTACTCAACAAATCAAGAAATTTAATAACTAACACTTGAGTGGGTGGACATTAATTAAAGTTAAAACTAGTGTTGCGCAATTATTGAACTCAATGTCCCACTCACCCTCTCAATTATTTGTGGTCAAGAAATTGGATCACAAACACTTGGGTGGGTGGGCAGAAACTAAAGTTGAAACTAATGTTTTGCAACTATTGAACTTAGTGCCCCGCCTACCCACCCAATTGTTTGTGAACAATAAATTAAATTACAAACACTTGGGTGGGTAGACAGAAACTAAAGTTGAAGCTAGTGTCGTGCAGTTATTGAACTTCATGCTCTGCCTACCTTTCCAATTGTTTGTGAACAAGAAATTAGATTATAAACACTTGGGTGAGTGGGCGGGTACTTCAGTTGCAACTACTGTCTTGTAAACAATAAACTGTGTCTTCCGCTCACCCATCCAATTAAGAAATTTAAACACTAACACTTGGGCAGGAACTAAAATTGAAACTACCGTTGCGCAATCATTAAACTTAGTGCCCCACCCACCTACCCACTTGTTTGTAATCAAGCAATTGGATCACAAACACTTGGGAGGGTAGGCGGAAACTTTAGTTACAACTACTGTCTTGTAATCAATTAACTATGTTTGAATAACAAGCGCTGAGCTCGTGCTTGTTTGGAAGACAAACGCTCAGCGCTGCAAGACAAATAGGCATGGCTACCTATGTGGGTACAACATTTTAACATAGAAAATACAACTAATCGATGAGTCAAGCCACCACGGATATTTTCACGCAATAATACGAAAAACAGAGTTAATCGGTTAACGCTTGTTTTCCACCCAATGCATCAATTGTTGTTTTGTCAGAGGTTAGTCTGAGATCAGATTTTAAATTTAAAGTCTAGGTTTTTAAAGTTGATCATGCCTAACACCTTGGGTTGGAGTAGCAGAATAAAACCTTGAGTTAGGCCTTTTGATTTTCTCTAAGTTTATTGAAGCGGATATGCCTAGTATTTCATATTATGGTGCGTTAAGCGTTGAAGGCTGCATATGATGAACGTAGTTCTTATTCAAAATTTTAGAAAATGACAGGACTACTGAAATAACTAAAGTCAAATTGCTCAAATAAAAATTTAACTTTGTTGAAAAAACTACAATGGGTTAGTCTTGCAGTATTGGCGCGTTCTCTTCAAACTCTCCATCTGCAATGTCTACGACTTACGCCCAACAGAACCTTGGCTGAAGAAATATCAATGCTGAAGTCAAACGACGAATCAAGATATGTTTAGTGGCGTACACCGTTTGTGCTAAGCTAACCGTAAACAAAATACGTCCAAACTAGAACAAGAAAAGTTCTAAGCGTCTATTTTGTTTACCCAGCCCTCACCTCGACAACCTATAAAGAAGGCAAAAAGTAATCATAATGATGTACATAGATTTTTAGGGAAAACTTTACAAAAGTTTACAATGATAATGCCTTACGTGAAATCATACTAATAAGAACGTTGAATATTATCAAAAGGAATTGAAACTAGTTTTAAAAGATGCGCAATATTGTAAATTTACATGATTTGTTTGGTTAATATAGGCTTAGTACTAAGTTTTTGAGTAAACCACAAAAATGTACTTTTAGTAGCACTTTTGATGCAAATCTCGTGAACTATTGTATCTTTGGGCAAACAAATATTATTATAGTGAGTTAAAAATAGTCTTAAAGGATGCGCAATTTAATGTAGATTTAAATTGGTTTATATAGGCCAATACAAAGTGTTTGAGTAAATTGCAAAAAACTGTTGCAAAGTTGCATTTTTATGCAAAGTTGTAATAATGGGTAACCAAATTTTTTTGTATGGAGTTTAAACTAATTTTAAGTTATGCAAATTTTAATGCAGTATTCTACAGTTACGTTAGTTTATATGGGCTCAGTACAAAGTTTTTGAGTATTATAGGGCAAATTTAAATTTTCGAGATTTTGCAAAAAACTGTTGCAAAGTTTCATTTTTAATGCAATAATTTTTTATCGGGTAATCCAATATTATTATATGTAGTTAAAACTAGTTTTTAAAAATGCACAATATGGGTTTACGTGGTATTATTATTTAATAAATAGTATCCATACAAAGTTTTTGAGTAAACTGCAAAAATTGTCTCAAGTAGCATTTTTTTATGCAGACGTTGAGTATTTTAATACAATCGTAAAGAGCTAAAACAAGTAAATATGTACAATTTAATGTAGATTTAGGTGGTTGTGTTAATTTATATAGTACCAGAACAAAGGTATTGAGTAAATTGCAAAACACTGTCTTAACATTTGTTTTTTTTTTAAATAGTTCAAAACTTTTGTTTTGTTAGATATTTTGATACCACTGTAGAGTGTTTCAAAAGATGTGCAATTTAATACCAGAAGAGAGTTTAACTTACGTGGTTATGTTAATTTATACAGTAAAAGTACAATGTGTTTGAATAAAAATTAAAAAACTGTCGCAGAGTTGCATTTTTTACTTAAATGTTGTCTTGTTGGATGTTTTAAAACCATTCTACAACTACTTTCAAAAGTTTATTTACGTTGTTTGTTAGTTTAAATAGTACTATTATAAAGTTTTTAGTTAAATTGTGAAAAGGTGTTGCAAAGTTGAATTGTTTATCCAAATGTCGTGAACTATTGGTTTGCTGAGTGTTTTAATACAATCCTAGAGAGTTGAAACTAATATCAAAAATGCGCATTTTAATATAGATTTACGTAATTATGTCAATATATACAGAACTATTGCAAAGACAACTGTTGCAAATTGCAGTTTTGATGCTAATGTCGTGAACTATTGTCTTGTTGGGTATTTTAATGGCATCATTGAGAACTAGTTTAAAAGATTTCTCATCTTTATAGTTTAATGTAGATTTGTGCGGTTATGTTAATTTATATAATAATGTTTTCTAATATAGTTAGCATATATTACACTAATTTTTGTAACTTGAAACTTTAAAACATTAAAGAAGAAGCCAACAAATTTCAAAAATTGTATAACTTTATTATTTTTTTTTATTATTATAAATATATTTCTATACATTGTTACAATACAATACAATACAATACAATACAATACAATACAATACAATACAATACAATACAATACAATACAATACAATACAATACAATACAATACAATACAATACAATACAATACAATACAATACAATACAATACAATACAATACAATACAATACAATACAATACAATACAATACAATACAATACAATACAATACAATACAATACAATACAATACAATACAATACAATACAATACAATACAATACAATACAATACAATACAATACAATACAATACAATACAATACAATACAATACAATACAATACAATACAATACAATACAATACAATACAATACAATACAATACAATACAATACAATACAATACAATACAATACAATACAATACAATACAATACAATACAATACAATACAATACAATACAATACAATACAATACAATACAATACAATACAATACAATACAATACAATACAATACAATACAATACAATACAATACAATACAATACAATACAATACAATACAATACAATACAATACAATACAATACAATACAATACAATACAATACAATACAATACAATACAATACAATACAATACAATACAATACAATTTTTTTGAATAAAATTACATTTATTAGTCTATTTAATGTATACTTTACTAAGTTTCATAACTTAGGACTTTAAAACATTAAAGAAGAAACCAAAAACAATTTTTTTTACTAGTTTTTGTTGAAATAATCATTTAAGTAATTTTTTTCTAAAGTTTTAAAACAAAATTTTTGTTTTTAGTTTGATGATTTTTATAAACTGGGACTTCAAAACATCAAAAAAGAAGCCAAAACAAAGATTTTTTTCATAATTTTTGGTCTAAATTGTTTCCAATAAACTTGTTTTCAAAAATTAATAGGAAATTATCTTTTCCACTATAGTTAGCACATATTACAACAATTTATCTAATTTAAAAATTTAAACCATCAAAAAAGAAGTTGTAGTAAAAAATATATTTATTGCAATAAATAATTGAAAATTACATACAAAATTTGTTTATGTTAAAACTAAAATTGCTAAGAAATTTATTTATTGTATGAAATTTGCTCAAAAAACTTTCAGAAATTCAGGACATTAGTTATCACATGTTTCTTAATCTAAATCTTTCAGATAAGACTATTTTTGTAATAAGCATATACCATACTGCAAATAAGGCAACTCCAAACTTTTTTGATAACTTTTCTTAACAAGCTTCTTCAAGGTTATCATAGAAAAGAAATAATTTGGTTAGATTTTAGTGTAAATATTACTGAATGGTTAAGTCACTCATCTTCTACAACACTATCTGGACAACAAGCTATAATTTTTGCTGCTTCTTTTGATAAACCAAGATTATTAGATCTGTAGCTTTTATTTATTCTAGAAATTATAACAACTATTGTTAAGCCTGCTTTTGGAAATTTTTATCATTTACTTATTATTTCTATTGTTAAAACTTTTTTCTTTTTTCTACCAAACCAAAACTGTGCCTCATCTATCATTATTCTAAGATAAACATAGTAAGAATTAAACTTTTTTTTTATAATTTTGATCTTGATACTTATTGCTTGTATTTAGAGGATTTGCATATTACAGCAAAAAAATGTACAAAAACCATTGTCATCAACAAATGTTTTGTTGTCTGTTATTAAACCAAAACAAAAAAACTTAAAACAGGCAGAAGTAAAAAGAATTTAACAAATACATTTGTATTTGTTCCGATCAGATTAAGCAACATTATAAAAAAAAGTTTGAAACATTTTGATTTCAGAACCGGTACTCTGGCTTCAAGTAGACAGATCTAGTTTTTTGAGAAATAGTCAATCTGTCTTCCAGGGGTTACAATCTCACATTATCTTCTCTGGATTTACCATGTTGTTGACAGTTTTGAAAGTATCTTACTTCTGTTCAACTATTGCATATATATATAAAACTTATATTAGTCTTTGTATCAATACAATATTGTTTTCAAGTATGGGGAAGAGCGTCGACTACACTATTTTTTTAAACTTTTTTCGAACATTATTTGGATCATTGCCAATCCAAAATTGACTAACGACTTAAATACTTTACAACACAGACGTATATATATATATATATATATATATAATATTGCAGGTTTTTGTTTTCATTTTTTATAAATATTTTTATGGACATTGTTTAAACGAAATACTAGACATATTGTAATCTAAACAAATATTTACTCGTAGAACAAGGCTTGGTAGAAATTCTAAAAAATATTCACTCACACAATAAACTTCCAAATTCAGTATTTTCCTACTCATAAGCCGCAAGTACTTAAAGTCAATGTTTACAGACTGTTTAAATCTAGTTTTTATTGTGATAGTTTCAGCATTAAGTAATACCTAATATCTCATTTTGAAATTAAAAAAAAAAGAAAATACATCAATTTTATCTTGTATATCAATTTTCTCAGTCATTTGTGTTTATTAAAAGAAGGGTAGGAGCAAGCACTTGTTGTGGCAGTTTCAAAAATACTTTTCAGTAACTTTTTTTTTTTTTTAGTTTACAAAATTTTAATTGTAACTTATATTTATTAAAAGTTATTTTATTAATTAACTTGAAAGTTTGAACAAAATTGCATTGCTTTGAAAGATTAAATACTCAATTTAAAAATACTTGTTAGACAACTTCAAACTTTTTGAGTCTAATTATTGTAAATGAAGTTTATAATTCTTAAAAGTTTTTTTTTAAACTAAAGCAAATTATGCTTAAACTACTTAATTCAAACATGTTCTTTAACGTTTTCCTTAACAATTTTAAGCTTTCTCAATTTTGATTGCAACTCAAAATATTTTTTTTGGAAGCAAACTGCTCACTCTTCTTAAAAGGACTCTATACCACCGGTCAGTATAAGGATTTACATGTATACGGGCTCCAAAATAACTAATGCATCGGTTAACATAATCACAATCCAAGACCGAATTTAGAAAACTTAAACATTTTTCTACGATTGGATCGAGGGATTTTAAGAATAATGTTGTTATTAATTTGTTTGACCAGGGGTATAGAGGTCTCTTAATTTAAAAATACTGTTTATTATTTTTTTAATAAATACTTTCTTTTTTAATATAAAAAATGAATTAGAATCAAAATTTTTAATAGATTTTCTATAAATACAATTAAATTGAAAGTTTTAACAAAATTGCATTTTAGAAGAAATTTGTGCTCAAAATACTTTTTGGTAATTTTCTAACCAAACCATTTGAATCTAAAAGTTCTAATCACAACTCATAATTCTTAGAAGTTCTTCTATAAACTTTTTTTAATGCAAACAACTATGCTCAAACTACTCATATCAAAAATTACAGTTTAATAATTTTTTACAAATTCAAAAAATTTAAAAAAATTAATTGCAACTCAAAAGTTTTAATATTTTTTCTATATACTATGCAAGAATTAAAAATTTGAACATTTTGGAAGTAAATTGTGCTAACTTTTGAGACGGATTAATATAATAACATTTATTTGTGTTGTTGTTGTTTTTACCTCGCTTATTTTTATATTCGCAATTGCAAATGGTATGGGTTTCTTTTATTCCGAACCGTTGTGAAGGACGAGGCTAATTAAATTACTTACCTTTAAGGTTTAAGTGTGTTGTAAATATTTATTTGCACTCTGAGCATTGTTGTTTTTAGGTAGTTATTCTATTTTGTATTTATTATCCATGTTACTTTATTTAACATTATGTTTATTTTTTTTAAATTGGTGTAATGTGTTTGTAATAATTAACTATAGTAATAAATACTGATTTAATTAAAAAATATTCTTCATACATTTTCTGATTATAATCGAAACTCATAATTTCAAAGAGTTTTTCTACTTTAATGCAAGAATTGGAAAGAAGGAAGAAAGAATCAAACAAGATGACTACACAAGAAACAGAGAATTAAAAGACGCTACAGAAAATAAAGAAGGAAAAAACTGATAGAAACGATAGAAGAAAGGGGTTTGGATATTTTAAATGGAAACTGCACAGGAGATGAAAAAGGAGAATTTACTTATATAGCGACAAATGGGCAATCAGTAATAGACTATGTAGTTGTGAATGAGGCTGCGTGGGAAGAGCTAGACAAATTCGAAGTAGGAATAAGAGTAGAGTCAGACCACCAGCCATTAGAACTGACCTTAATTGAGGAAAATGTAAGAAGACAGGAAAATGTAAAGAAAAGGTAGTTCGGACAGAAGAAAGTGTGCTAAGGTATAAAACAAATCTAAGAAGAATTTGAGAAATCGGAAAAAATGTAGAAGAGATAATAAGGGAATTAGAGGAATCAGTCAGGGAAGCGGTAGTAAAAAAGACATATAGAAGAAGACAGACGCAGAAGCATGGAAATACATAAATAAACAAACAAGAAAAAATCAGGGAGATATTGAGGCAATACCAATCGTGGAGTGGAAAGAACATTTTTTGAGCTTCTTTGGAAGAAAAAAGAAATACAAAGAAAAACCGGACAGACAAGAACCAATCCAGCAAGTGGGAAAAAATTCAAAGGATGCAATATGGGAGAAGATAAAAAAATTAAAGAACAAAAAAGCGCCAGATATGGATGGGATACAGAATGAAGCGTGGTTGTATGGTTCAAAAGAGTTGATTGAGAGATTGAGTGAGTTAATAAATAGAGTATGGAAGGGATAAGGGTTTCCGAGTCAATGGAGAGAAGGTATGTCCGATACACAAGAGTGGAACAAAAAATCTAGTACATAACTACAGAGGAATTACACTACTGGGTACGGCATACAAGATCTACGCTATGATATTAGAGGAAAAACTGAATGAGGAACTTTGTATGAATGAGACAATTGAGAAAAACTGTGGAAGTATATGAAAAAGAAAGAAATTAGCAAGCACTTGGTAAAACGAATGGAAGAAGTGTATGAGGAGACAGCAAGCAGGGTGTGGGTAAATGAAAAAATGAGTGAAAGATTTTGGACAACGAAAGGAGTAAGACAAGGTTACCCACTGAGTCCCACTTTGTTTGCAACCTACATATCAGATATAGACGAAAAACTGAGGTTGGCTCAAGCAGGAAGGGTAGTAGTTGGTAGAGAAAAAATGTGGTCGCTAGCATATGCCGACGACATGGTAATACTGGCAAAAGAAACAACAACAAAAAAATTGTGATTTGGATTTAATCATTTTTTTGAAGTTTTGCTGGCTAATCTAATAAAGAATCAACATTTTTTTGTTTCCATCACGCACCATTTTTTATTAAATTTACTAGCTGTCATATTATGGTTTTTTTAAATATTTGCGAATAAAAATTAAATAACATTATAGAAATTGCTACGCCACTGAGATTAAATTGTGTACAAATCGAAATGGTATAGAAAAACTCCCGAAAGTAAAATTTAATTGCTGGGATTCCCAAATTTGCATAAATAGACGTATTTGTTGTAACAAGCGCCTTTATTAGTCTGTTTGCGGTTGGTCTTGGTAGCCGCGGTTTAGTGAGTTTAGTGAGCTTTTTGCAGTTAAATTAATTAAAATGCCAAGACTTTGTCAAAATAATCCAGATAATTTTTGCTATGTGGGTGGTTATTTTGTGGTCAAGAAATTTAGACGTAGAACTACATCACTGTTGAAACACCAATACTACACGTATTTTAAAGTAAAGATTGATGATCAAGACAAGCATTGAGAACCCAAATGTTGTATGTAAGACATTCAAAGAGGGTTTAAGGCATTGGAGTAATGGAACAAGAAAATCCCTACCCTTTGGAATACCAATAATTTGGCGAGAGCCAACAAATCACCATAATGACTGTTATTTCTGTATGTGCAATGTATGTGAATATAACACAAAACATTTAAAAAAAATCATTTATCCGAACCTCAAGTCTGCAATTAGGCCAGTGCCACATGGTCCAGACGTGCCAATACCTGAAAAACCAATAAATTTAGAAGATGTTATAAGCAGTTCTGAACCTGAAGTTGATGAAATCAACTTTAGCGACGCCAGTAAAATATCGAGCGTTTCTAAGCAACCGCAGTTATTTTCCAAGACCAAACTTAACGATTTAGTTAGAGACTTAGGTCTTCCAAAGGATCTATCTAAAATTTTAGCATCCAGACTTTAAAGTTAAATTTACTGGCATAAGACGTTAAAATCTCGTATTTAAGAAAACGCAAGTCCGAGTATTCAGGCTATTTTGAAAAAAGTGGTGTTCTAATTTATTGCACCGACATTTCCAGTTTGATAAACAAACTTGGCGCGGCACATACAATCTCGATGATTGGAGGCTTTAGTATTTATTTTAATCAAATTGTTTATTAATTTTGTTTCAGCATTGATAAAAAACCTTTCGTGATAGAGCAAAATGACATTCGAATTTGAATTCTGCAGATCAATATTATACAAAATCGGATGTCAGATCAAAATCAACATTCAAAAAACCAAAACTTGTTAGCTTGTGATTATTAATTATGTTTTTTGCACAAATAATAGTGAGAGCGAGCACATTAAAAAGATGGCTCGAAAGGCAAGTAAAGTAGTGGGGCAAGTTTGGGGAATAAGTGAAAGAAAATTTGAGTGTATGAGAATAAAAGACTTAATGTTTGATAGTTTAGTTTAGAGTATTATTGTATGGATCAGAAATATGGGTATGGAAAGAACAAGAAAAATTTGAAGCAATACATGTTAAATATTGGAGATGGGTACTAGGTTTAAACAAAGAACCTCCAGCATATATTGTGTTAGAGGAAGTCAAAAAAGATAAGTTAAGAGTAGAAGCAGGAAAAAGAACAATGAAGTATGAAGAAAGAATGAGACAAAAACACAAATGTAAAATCTTACAAGAATGCATAAAAGAGAAAATAAGAGCAAGAAATGGAAAGCTAGGGAAGATCAGGGAAAATTATTACAATAGAAATGAGTATGCTAGTCAAGAAATTGAAAGAATGAGAGAATCTGGGAGAGAGACATGACACAAAATTATGGAAAGAGATAGAGATACACAAAAGCAAGAAAGGAGAATACGAGTGAATGAGTCTAGGTACAACGCAAATTATGAACATATTATAGAAAGATACAGTAAAGATGATAAAAAGATGATTGCAAGATTCAGATATGGTAATGAAGAACGAGTAACAAGATTTTGGATGAAAAAAAAGAATTCGAACATGTTTTATATTAATTTGACAAAAATAGCATTCTAAATTTAAATTTTTTAATTGCAACTTACAGTTTTTATTAGTTTTATGATAAGATGAATTGAAAATTTAAGGAAGTTTTTTAATCGTTTTTCTATAGACTCAATTAAATTGAGAATTTTAACACTTAACAGTAATTTTCTTATATTCCCAAATCTTTTGAATCTAAAAATTTTAATCACAACTTAATTTTAATAGTTTTCTTATATTCAATATTTTCTTTTGTAATTCTATGAATCTTTTCAACGTTAACTATTTTTTTTTTAATAAATTGAAATTGAATTGAAAATTTGAATAAAATTGCATTTTTGAAGAATTTACGCTCAATTTACTTAATTCAAAAATATTTTTTTAGTAATTTTTTACTAAAACAAAGTAGAATGTAAAAAATCTAAGTGTAACTCATAGTTTGTAATAGATTTCTTAACACGTCGATGATCGTAGTCTTTTTATTACACTTTTTGTTGGCGATATAATAAGATATGCAATTATTTTAAACTATAGTTTTTATTAGTATAGAACTGAAGTTATTTTAGGAGCTTGTCAGAGGAAGTTGTGGCTTTATTTCTGCAAATTTCTGAGACAGAGACTGGTTGATATATTCTTGCTAAAATTGAATTGCGTGTGGTAAAAAGGAAGACTAGGAAAAATATAATAGAGTATCAACAAAGCACTAGCAGTGATAACATCTTTTTAAAAATACCCTTAATAACAACATTAGGTGTGCATCATTTTACAACTGCACGACAAATCAAAAACAGGCATCCTGTTTCTTACCTATTCAAATTGATAAAAAGTCTTGGAGCGAGGCATAGTGTAGTTTTCTTCTTCTGCCGTTGTGGAAGAGGGGTATGTTTTTTGTGGAACAGAATGATGACAGTGCAGAGGGATTGTGGTGTGGATGTGGCTTCGGTAATTACCACGTCAGTTGTGACAGTTCTGGAATTATTCTTCAGTGAACGTGTTGGTTTGAAGCTTTTATGGAGATGATCAAATAGCTTCTTTTGAGGTTCTTCTAACTTAAATGGTTTTTTTGTATCGATGTTCTTTCTGCAATGTAATTGTTGTGGACTGTTTAAGGATACTTAGATAAGAGTTTGAATGACCAAGTTATATACAGAGCATATAGTTAAAGGATAGATTTTTTGCAGATGGCCTGGATAGCAATTTTTTTTGTCTTGCACATGCACGTAAAATAAAATTGTAAAATTATTTGCTGTAATAAAGCGCTTTACTTTACACGGGCCGCTAATAGAAGAGTGGAGTTTTATTTATGTCACAAGGTTATAGAAGTAATTAGGTTTTTTTCTTGAGTTACGAGGGCAAGTTGGTTTTTTTTGCATTTTATAGATCTAAGCTGTAGACGACTTAGTTTGCTAGAGGTTTGTGTTTACTTTCTAGTCCGGTTTGGTTGGCTTGCATTTTTTGTTTATTTTTTTTGGGGTTTGTTAATTTTTTCATTTGCTACGTGCTGTGGCAAAGTTATTTTTTGTATTTTTTTTTTTGGGTTTTTAGGGTCATTAACGTTTGCTTTCCGTTTTTGCCGTGATTGGGGATTCTGGAGTACGTACGTTGCTACATGCTAGAACAATAACTACGATCTTCCTTGCGAGCTTTTTTTTCTTTTTTTTGTCGGTTATTGGTCTTCTTCTTCTTCTTTAGCCTGTTTTTATCCACTCCTGGATGTAGGTTTTTTCTAACGTTTTCCATGTTTTTCTGGATTGGGCTGTTTGGATCCAGTTCTTTCCTGCTATTTTTTGTATATTATCTCGCCATCTTGTTGCCGGCGGGCCCACGCTTCTTTTTGTTGTCCTTGGGCGCCATTCTATGATTCTTTTGGTCTATTTGGTTCCATCTTGTCTTGCCAGGTGGACCGCCCATCTCCACTTCAATTCTGCAATTCTTCTGGTGACGTCTTTGACTTTTGTTCTGTTTCTGATTTTTTTGTTTTTGACGCGGTATTTGAGGCTGTTGTATACTTTTCTTTTAAGGTTAACTGAAATGATTCTAGACTTTAGAATTTAATCTACTTTGCTGAATGCAGCCCAGCTCATCTTTATCTTAGCCCTAGTTATTTCCGCTGTTTGATTTGGTTTGCCCTGTCTTACTCCTTTCCGGATCTTTATCTTATTTGTTACCACGTCTTCGTCTATGGTTATGTGCATTGTAGCTTTGTCGTATATGTGTTCCATCGTTGGTATTGGTCGAGCTTAGTCGTCAGGCGGTTTGTTATTATCTTGGATAGCTGTTTGTACATGTGATTTAGAAGGCTAATTGGTCGGTAGTTGCCGATGTTGTTGGTGTCGCTTTTCTTGAAGATCAGAATTACTTCCGCGTTCAGCCAGGCTTTAGGAACTTTTCCCTCGCTTAAGCATTTGTTTAGTAGGGTGCAGATAGCTTGTTCTAATGTTGCCCCTCCCATTTTTAGCATTTCTGAAATAACTCGGTCTTCTGTTTATTTGCGGTGACTTATCCGTGTTGGTTTTTGATCCTGTACAATTTCATCTTTCCTTTTGATCTGTTTCTTCTTAGTATTTTCATGTTTGCGTTGTCTTCAATAACCTTCTGTATAAGTTGGGTGTTAAATGTTCTTATGTCTCTTCGCGATTTCTTGCTTATTATTTTACTTAGGACCTTGTGTTGGCAACTTTCTCTGTCTGTGTTTCTTTTTTTGTTCTAGCAATTTCAGGGTGTTGAAGCTGAGCTTTCCTGTTTTGGGACCTTTCCTGTAACTGATTTTTTTTACTGCAGTTCTTATGCTGTTTGTTATGTTTTCTGATAGATGGTCTATGTCTATTTGTTCTAGGTCTCTTACTTTTGGTAGGGTTTTCTTCACGCTGTCTTGATATTCAAACTCATTTTTTTTTTATAAAAAATTATTGGTAACTTTGTCAAATCATCGTAAATCTATTGTCTTTTTTGTTGCTTCTGGGGCAGGTTTCTACATGCTAGAGCTTTGTATTGTCAAAGCATTGTATTGAGAGAATTTAGGCGAATGCTAGTGTCGGAGTATCGGACCGGCTTGGTTGGCATTAGAATCTTTTGCATCTTTTATTGTTGTTGCGGCTTTTGGGGCACATGGTTTTTTAGCGTCGTATCGAGAGAATTTATTCGATGCTGGTGTTGGACGATTGAACCAGTCTTCTATATCTTTTTTGTTTTGTTTTTTTGTCGTAATTCTGGGGCACTGGTAACATTTTTTTAAATAAGACTAACACATCAGAACATTTATCTGCAAGTTCAGAAATTTCAACCTAAATTATTGCGATTAACGTGCACACAACATTGAGACAGTACACGGGATATACTAAAGTTTTCTATCAGAAAGAAGGTGTACTCATCACAACACATTTTTTAACCAGAAAAACTATCCTTTGAGATAGGGACTAAAACCGGAGACTTCTGGCAATGCTCATTGGTTTCATACTTTTTTTATTTGGTTGGTTGTCGATTGCTCTGTTAAAGCGTCGTATTGAGAGCATCCAAGTGGTTACTGGTGTTTTTTCTTCTTTTTTTGGAATTTGTCGGCATTGACGTTTGTTTTTTATCTATTTTGGCGTTTTTGGACTTTTGGCTTACGTGTCTACATACTCAACTAACTCAAAAATGCATATTCTAGAATCTCACTAGAAGTAAAAGTGGCAAATCTATTACTACCAAAATGGATACACCTAATAGAGCTACACAAAATATTTATGAAAGAAAGAGGATACGACGAGGAAGATGTTAACGAAGATATAGAGAAACTAAGAACAATGCAAATATCTAGGCTGAATAACGCAAAAATGGGAGAAATGAGAGATGGATGTTAGTGTAGGAAGTAGGACAGCAAAATAAGGTATATGGAGAGATGGGCCTGGGACAACATTTGTTGTTGAAGAAATCTGTATGAAATCTGCAAGGCTCAGCCCACTTCAAACTAATACTACATTAGTGATAATGTCAAGGACAAATTATGAGCAGGACTAACGCATAGAGAAGAAAACCGAAAGGTATTGCCATGCGCTAATCATTCTCAAGAGCACATGATAACCAACACCTCACTACGTCTTAAAAAAAAAACTCATTACATACATTTTTTTAAGTAAAATGCAAAAAACTATATTCAATATTTATAGTTTTGTTGGGTAAACAAATGTTTATATAGGGAGTTGAAACTAGTCTCAAAAGATGGACAATTTAATGTACATTTATGTATTATTGTTAATTTATTTAGTACTTGTACAAAGTTTTTGAGTAAATTGAAAAAACTGTCGCAAAGTAGCATTAGCATTTTTGATGCAAATATTGTGAACTACATACTATGTAGTTTGGACTATGCATGGTACATATTTTAAGTTAGGTTATTTTATTAAATTATTTTATTAAATTATAAAATATAAAAAAAACTATAATTATTGGTTAAATTAAATCTTAACTGAATTTTTTAATCGAACTGAAGCAACTTTGTTACTAGTTGGTTAACAGTTTTTTATGCATTGAACTGTCAAAATGATATATTGCTGTTGCCTTTACGGCTTAGTTTGTTCTAGAAAGTTCTCTTTTTTTTCATTGATCATTATTTTCCTCTAGAGAATACATCATGTATTTATTTTGCTGCATAAAAGTTTTTTATTCTCAATTTACTCAACATTCAATTTCAATTGCTTACTTACCTGGTTCGTTATGTCAAGTACGTTGTTATTCTTGTAATGCAATAATAAAACAAATCAATTAGAGCATAATAATTGTAATATTGATAAAAAGAATGCGCTGACAAATATAACGAACATCCTCCAATATTTATATAAATTGCGTCAAACAAATATGCCATTTCTGGAAATGGAAACGATACATCCTAATGGACACAAACATTTATATTTCAGACTACACAAATACCGCTTATCTCAAATATTTCCCTTACTCAAGACATCACGCAAGAAAAAAATCACTTCCCTTTTAAGCAAACACGTGTATTAGTACAAAGCATGAAAAGGAAGCATCCTGATCCATATTATTCGTCCTTTTGTCCGCTTAAATATTTAAACAGAAAGAAAAGAAATGTGAACAGCCCCAAGGCCGGATTAAAGGGCGGTCGTATTTGCACGAAAAGATTCACATTGTTGCAGCAAATATATTCCTTATCTGGGTCTTAAATGTTTGATTTTCAAGGTGTAGTAGCCTTCCATAAGAATGGACATTTATATTTAAAGATGATATAAGGTCGTGTGTAATACTCATGAATGTTTCAGTTGTTTTTACATGTTGTAACTTTGAATCTCATGAATTATTTTATTGATTCAAACCCCCTAATTGCAATTTAGCATTTATATAAATTTTCTTGTTTCAGAACGGAATACACCTGTGTTGAGGCCACCGGACGATGAAGATTCCTTCCCGGTGCTATGCGATAGGGAGTTGCATTCTCTGCACAGAAACGTGCCCGCTTTGAGAAGAAGAGACGTCGATACGGCCACAATCAAGCAGCATTATTACCCGGAAGGTAAGTTTATCTCGAAATGCAAGGCGAGGTTTATGTGCATTTTCTACCGATACGAGAGGGGGTTTTGTATAGGCAGCATCTTTCCATTAAATGATATTATAAATTGTATGGTATTATAGTTCCTGGAAGTCTATTGTGAATGCAAAATGGTCATGTCTGATAAGTGGAATAGTATTTCAAGATGACACGGAAAGTTATTTATAGAATTAAATGTACATTTACAAATTTAATCATTTATTATTGTCATGATATTTTAAATTTCATTTTAAAGAAAGAAATGGGTCACAAAACAATTACTTTTTCATTCATTTTGTTTACATTTTACAACACAACATTTTTGTACATTAATCATGGGAAGTGGTGTTTCAACAGACTTGCTTAATTCATTAATTACAGTTTAAGTACTTTCTCGAAATCAAGTGCATAATTTTCTTGTGGGGAATTTGTCTGTAATTAAGCAACTGTAAATTTAAATCTTTACTGTGATTGCATGACTGAATTGTGTGATTTATTCGTTAAATTTTGTCGTGTTAAAGATGTTTATACTGAATCCAACTATTCAAGATTTAATACTTTACTAGTCACACGATTGATAGTTGGTTTAATTGTTTATTGGTTTTTTTATTGTTTTTTTCTCTCTTCCGAAACTTGCTAGACTATGAATAAATATTTTTAGAGTAGCAGCGACTGTTTTGTTAATCTGGAATTTATTTCTAACTAGTCGTTACAAATAAACTCCAGATTGATGATTTAACAAGATAAATATTGTGATTTCTTTTTTATAGTATGAACGACCAATAAATATTTTGGCTTATAGCTGTGGCAAAGTTGCTATTGATGGTTTAACAGGGCTGGTTTGGATTTGTCAACGTTGTGTGTGGGACCTTGTTTCTTTTGAAGTTTTATTAGTCCTTGACTTTATGAAAAGTTTTAGTTAGTATAGTTAGTTTTACGTATGGAAGGTTGTCTTTTTGCTTGGATTTAAGACATTTTACATCGTTTCTTGTTTGTACGGACAATTTGCAGTTTTTTAAAATGCATTTTACATGTATAAATTTTAAATAGGTTTTTTAAAATACTTTTTGAGATGTTTTATAAGTTTTCTGGCGTCTTCCAAAGAATCTATAATGTTATTGAGATTAACTAGCGCATTATGTTTTAATAAGTCTACAAGATTTAGATTTTAAACTTCTAAAAACTTGGCGCAAGGTCTAAAGATAAATATTTGAATTGTTTTGTTTTTCTAAGATTGCAATTCAATATGTTCCGAGTTACGTTTCTCAAGTACCTGTAATTGATGCAAAATCGTTTCACTGATATTAGGCTTGATCTTGTATTAAAGCATAGTTTTGTTTACTTCTTTATAACTAAGGGCCTTATACAAACTGTTTTATGAGTCAGTACTGGATGAGAGTGTTAATTGAACGATGGCTTTTCTAGATAAACTATGGTGCGGTATTAGTAGCTCACGTTGGCATCTCAGTAAAGGTGCCTTACAGATGATTACTAAAAACCAAACAAAAATATATTTAAACTGCAAGATGTGCCTGGTAAGGTGGGTAGCCAACAAATCTACTTAACAAGAAATTGGAAGATTGACAAAAAATGCTTTATGCATTGGATTGCCAACGAATCTGTCTGGCATAGAAATAGAATACCAGGAAATCTACCAGGCACAGTGGGTAAATGTTGATCAGTATCTAGCCCAGGAGGTGGGTGTTTGAAACCAGATGATGTTGTGGTAAGCTTTTAAAGTTAAGTATTATAGATGAAAATATTCCGTTACTTGGTATAGCGACGAATTGTTGACTAGTATCCAGCCTTGGAGGTGGGTGTTTAAAATCAGAAGATGTTGTGGTAAGCCTTTATAGTTGATTTGTAGATGAAGGTATTTTGCTACCAGGTACAACGATGAATTGTTTTGATCAAAGCATTTGAGTTTGCTGTTTTGAGGCAAATTTGCTTTGGGGAAGTTTTTCAGATGTTAAAGGCTGTGGGTTTTTTAGGTAGACTAATAGTTTGTGGTTATCTAGAACGGTTTTAAGTAGTGTGTTTGCTACGATGAGCGTTGACGCAATTAACAGACAAATAAAGTGAATTACGATATTGATATGCCATGTGGTTGTATTGTCCGTGGACAAAACGAATTATAAGTCCGCAAAGCTTTATGATAGACAACATTTCTCTTTATTTTGGGGTTCTACGGAAGGTGAACGTATAGCATTGAAAAGGTTTTTTTCCTTTTTTCTTATGCGCGTAACAGAATGCAGTTTATACCACAAAGAGATAAAATTCACCTGCATCACATCAGCTCAAATCCAGTAGGGTATGTTCCTAATGAAATGCTTAAGCATTTTTTTAGAATTGATTTATGTCTAAATGAGATGCTGGATGTATTCGGATTTCATTGCTCACGATGATTAAAAACGTTTTTATTTCTTATTACAAACGAATGAAGAATAGGCCGTTGTGTGTCATTCCCAAGGAATTACGATGAGGTTGAAAAACTTGTTGAGGAGGAGTCATGAGACTTAGCTAAGGTTAAAAACTCTTTGGTCTTGGTGACTGAAAATCCTGACGTGAGGCGGTTGCTGGCTTATTTTTTTGTTGTTTTCTTCGACTTTTTATATGTATATTATCTTGATGAAGTCTTTTTTTATGAGAAATGGATTTTGGATTGGACTGGAATTTATTATTACAAGTTTAATTGCCTAGATTATATTGCTAAACATTTTTGCTTGTTTGAGTGGAGTTTGAAATAGGTTTTGGTTAATTTTGAGTTTTTTTTTTTGAATTTTTGTGGATTTTAGAAATACATCTTATAATTTACTTAACATTACAAGCGTTGATTTGATGAATCAAAAGCCTAATTGAAGTTTGGCTAGTTTTAAGTAGCAATAGCGGTTATGACTGCTTCAGACGTTTTTTTTTTGTCCAGATGAATGATTTTGTCGTTTCTTGTAATTTCAGCTATTAAAATTTTTTTGGGTAATTCTGGATTTGTGTTAGATGTTATGAAAATTAGTTGTTTACTTGTTGCTTTTACTTGGTTTCCAATTTTTTTTTTTCTGGTAGCGTTTTTATTGTTGACAATTGTTAAAGTTTTTTGCTTAAAAAAATGTTTGCAATCTTATGTCATTGCTACCTCAACAAGGAAAAATAGTTGTACGGTTAAACTGTTGGCAGCTACAGTTTACGGGTTGTTGGTTGTTTGTATCTAAAGTGTAAGACCTTTGTGTGTGGATTTTGATCACAAAAACGTAGTGGTGTTAGTTGAGAGAATTGGCTTTGAAGTATTAGTTATAAATATTATCTCCACAAAACTTCTGAAGTAAAAATGTTGTTGAAAATGTTTTTCTAGATTTTAAAGTAGAATTTTAGAAGAGTCCTTAAAAAGATATTGTTTTACTGGTTTTAATTGGTGTTTTACAAGTTTGGCAAGGTTTTGGAAGAATTTTCTAAATATATTACCGGCTAGATACATATGAAAGTGAGGGTAGACAACAATTCTTTGTTTTGACTATAAATTTTGTTTTTTAAATACTATGTAACGTTTATTTTTTGGGACATTTTTATTTAAAAATAAATTTATCGTATATTTAATTACTTAGAACACAATACACAACATCAAAATATAATTATAAACGCAACCGGTATAATTTAAATTGTAAATTGTATCCGGTAAAGTGAGTGGTCGACAAATCTGCTTAGCAAAGAGTTAAACCTATTGGGCTATGCAACAGGTGACGAACAAATTTGTCCAACATAGAAACAGAATGCTGTTAAATGTACAAGGCTTAAGAGACCAACAAAACTATTGGTAGTCCGGTCGACAAACCTATCGAGGCGAAACTAACATAGCTAGTTCAGATGTCACTGGTTTCTGGCCTAGGAGGTGGCTGTTGGAAACCAGATAATGTAAATATAAAATATATAAAGAAGAGACGCAATGTCCTCAAATGAGACAGTTGTAAAAGCAATAGATAATGTAAGTTGTTATGGTAAGTTTTCAGAGTCTGAATGAATTGTATTTCTAGGGGGTGAAGGTATTCCACCACTTGGTACAAAGACAAATTGTCTTGATGTGTTTTTAAGCGTTGTGGATATCAAAGCATAATCTACTTTGGGGTCTACCTAGTGTTGTTTCTTAATGGTCATTGTTGTAGTTCTCTCCAAGTTAACCATGAGTTTGTGTAAATAGTCTTGTGTATTTTGTTTCCAAGTTAAGTTCTCTACAGCTGGAGCTGTAGAGGACACCTAGGCACAACCAGAAATTTTTTTGTTAAACGGCAGTACACCTCCGTTGTAGATCACTACCTGATCTTTAGGGAAGCAACCTATCAACTTTTTGGAACAACCACCGCCGTGCTTCTGGACTGTTCTACGAGGTAAGACATAACATGACGCCCTGAAGTTTGCAAACCTGCTTTTAAGAGCAGCGCCAATCACGGCATGACGTTTTCTGTCGTGGGTCATTGGGATTCCGTGGCTACAAGCGGGGTTACTGCAACCTGGGTTGCAGTAACCCCGCTTGTAGTCTAAGGACATTGTACCTATAACTGCCGTGGGTTTCCGACTATTGAAGAACCGCATCAACTATTTCCACACTTGAACTAGGTGAACACTGGCTTATACTATGCCATACACGAGTTTGTTTGAGTGACAACGTTTTGGCACTAAGTTAGTCCGGAGCTGACGTTGAGATAACACATTGTCTGAATCTATTTTCTGGATACAATATATTTTCTTTGTATTACATGCATCTGTCTACAACAACAGCTCTAAAGACCATGAAATAAAACTAGTCTGCAGATATGACAAGAATAAACAGATTAGGTAGATTTGCTTTGAGTAGCATGAATTATTTGACAAAATTTGATTGAGCTACTTAAAGATTTTAAACCAAAGACAAATAACTATCAATAGACAAATAAATCATAACCGAACCAGAGAGAATTATTGAAGTATAGAGGCGGCACTGTCAGATTTTTTTGCCGATGCCAGCTAAACATCAAGTGCACAATACTTGACTGCCAAGAAAAAGAGCAAAGCATCTTAAAATTGTTTCTATGTCATCGGAGTAAACTAATGTCTTTTTTAAGACTTATCTCATTTTAGTCCAATGTTTTTGTCCCTGTAAAATGTAATTCATCCTAAACAACAACCTGGCGGAAACACTGGGTGCTAGTCTTCAACTTATAGGCTAAAATAAGAACCTAAAATTGTCAAATATAAACATAGAATAAGAAGCTCTAAAGACCATGAAATAAAACTAGCCAGCAGATATGACAAGAATAAACAGATTAGGTAGATTTGCTTTGAGTAGCATGAATTATTTGACAAAATTTGATTGAGCTACTTAAAGATTTTAAACCAAAGACAAATAACTATCAATAGACAAATAAATCATAACCGAACCAGAGAGAATTATTGAAGTATAGAGGCGGCACTGTCAGATTTTTTTGCCGATGCCAGCTAAACATCAAGTGCACAATACTTGACTGCCAAGAAAAAGAGCAAAGCATCTTAAAATTGTTTCTATGTCATCGGAGTAAACTAATGTCTTTTTTAAGACTTATCTCATTTTAGTCCAATGTTTTTGTCCCTGTAAAATGTAATTCATCCTAAACAACAACCTGGCGGAAACACTGGGTGCTAGTCTTCAACTTATAGGCTAAAATAAGAACCTAAAATTGTCAAATATAAACATAGAATAAGAAGCTCTAAAGACCACGAAATAAAACTAGCCAGCAGATATGACAAGAATAAACAGATTAGGTAGATTTGCTTTGAGTCGCATAAATTATTTGACAAAATTTAATTGGGCTACCTAAAGATTTTAAACCAAAGACGCAAAAATAAAAAACGAATATGTAGAAATCAACCGAATTAAAGAGAATTATTGAAGTATAGAGGCGGCACTGTCAGATTGTTTTTCCCGATGCCAGCCAAACATCAAGCTGCACAAGAAAAAAAGCATATTAAAACTGGAAGTGAAAAACAAACAAAAAGTTAAAAAACAGAAAAGTCCCAGGTACTGCCAAGCTCATGGGAGAAACAGTTGTGGAGGTAATGCGCTCACTGTGCAACGCAGTCTGGAACTTTAAGAATGGCCTGCAAGTTTATATTTATTCCGCTCTTTCAGAAAGGATCACCTACATAATGCAATAATTGCAAGACGGTTGCATTAATATTACATGCCAGTAAAATCATGCTCACCAAAAAAAAAAATGAAAGAAGCATTTCTTCCAGAAATATTACACAAACATAGTGGATTTGTTGTATGAAAAGGCAATATAGAGTAAATACTGATTATACGTCAAATCATTGAGAAGAGAAAGTTTGCGAATATTAATCACTTGGTGAGTGACATGGTGGTGTTGCTGTTGGAGCAAGGCGCATAAGCATATATCCTTATTGTGGAATCATACCAGCTTAAATTGAAAACTGCCATGTTAAGGCTCCGCACGTATCAGTCAGGCGGCTGGTTTCAAAGTGGTGGATAAATTTATCTATCTTGGTTTTCTTATCCACATTGGTGGAAAGTGATGCTAAGGTAAGATGCCGGCTAGCAGTAGCAAAAACAACAATAAGCAACTAATCGATTAATTTCGGCCACCAACGGCACCCATCGGAAAGCCACAGTTTTTTTCAAATTTTAAAGGGCCGATTTTTATATTTGGTCTACTCCCGAAAAACGTTGCTTCGAGGTGGTTATTTAGAATAAACCGCGAAACCTAAGTGAAGCAGACGTTGGACAGGCAAATGGGATTTGCGTTAACCAACATCTACAAAATGGGGAATAAATTTGATTGTTTACCATTAACCTTCGTGCAACTCCGAAAGGGAGCAAAATGCGCAGACATAAAAGATCTTTTTTTTAATAGCATCATACGAAGCTAAAATAGACAAACAGAGCGGAAAAATATAGCAGCATTTGAGATGTGGGTACACCGACGCGTACTATGAGTAGACGGAGCACCGCACTAATGATTCTTGCTACTAGCTAAAAAATAAATCAGAGCATACTGCAATATTTTTGTCACGTATTAAGAAGATTGAATATTCTGGAAAAATGTAATGGTCTAGGGAAAGGTTTACGGATGTAGGCCACGCAGAAGATCACCAATCTACTGGGTAGGGAGGAGAGAGTATGTAGCATGTTGTGGACGTTTAAGAGCTGATCTGTCAAAGTTTTTACTTTTTAAAGTAGTGTTTGGCATTTTAAGCTAAATTTGGTACGTAGTAACCAACTACACAATCCCATAAAATGGTTGATGTGGGTGCTCTCTAATGAGTTTCAGATGTTGTAGTATGGGGTGGTTTCTATTGGATGTAATTTTGTGGCTGAAATATTTAACTTTTTTGACCGTTTGGACATGTTTTGAGGTGGTTTAGGTGGTTTTCCATGTTATCGGAGTAGACTAATGTTTTCTAGATATACTATGACTCATTTCATCCTAATTCTATATTTCTTTACAGTAAATGTTTGGTAGTTTCTATAATATTTTGATGGTTTTTATTGCTATTTGGCAGTTTTTAATTAATCGAATTAAATAATTAAATATTTGACGTAATTTGACAGTTTGCAATAATGTTTGGTAGTTTTTAATAAATTTTATAGTGACTAGTTACACCCAGTAAACACAAGTTTAGATAATATAAGTTTATTACACGTATATATGGTGTAAAAAGCGTATATGGTATATGTGTATTCGTATAATATACATTTCTTGTACACGTAAGATATGTATATCTGTATATTATACGTTAATATTTTCCTTTTTTTCTACCGTTGATTAATATACGTATATTATCCATCAGAATATATCTATAAATAACCTGCATATTATATCTACGTATATTTAACGTTTATTATTTCTGGGTTTAGTTTGCCGATCAATGTTGTCTTGAATATTCGTACGTCCGAGGCTACCCGAGCGCGTGAATATAGTTTGCAAAGTGTATGTTGAGATGCATGATTCATCTTTTTTTTAAATTTTTTATCAACCATAATGTGCACTTGCTATTAGTTGCAATATCCGATACAGTTTTAAATTGTTTGTTGTTACACAACAGTGCTGAAGTGTTGTTTAATTGAACTGGAAGCGCAGGTTTAGGAGTACTATTATGAAATAACTAATTTGTGCTAAGTCTGAAAATATGCAATGACATTTTTGGTGCAAATAACTTGTTTTTATAACCATTACAGTAACATTAATATCAATTCATCGATTTATTTTTATTTTTTTAATTTAAATTTAATATTATTAATTGCTATTGTTATATATAGTATTATAAATACAAATAGCAAACTAGTCAAGTTATTTAAAATAAAGATTACCATATGTGTGTCATATGAGGTTGTGGAAATACACACAGTATATTTTTCAGATGTCACCAAAAGACTGGTAAAAAAATCAAAATGAATCTTTAATTTAATTGTAATGTTCTTTAATATCTATGTTAAATATTATAATGTTTTATTTATTTAGATGTAATACTTTGTATTTTATGTTAAAATGATATACATATTTTATATTATTATATATCCGAGAAAGTAGGCAGTACGGCAGAGAGGGCATGTACAAATACCAGCGTTAACAAAAGTTAAGCAACGTCCGCTTCGGTCACGACTTGGATGGGTGACCCAATTCTTCCCAATATGAGTCCGTTATCTCGTATAGGCATCCAAACTTACACATGTCTACTCGCCGGATAAAGTTTAACCTATAATACACGTGTATATCAATTGAAAAAATATACAATTATATTAATTATATTTTAACGCATTTTTTACGTTGATAATACGTGTAAATTACACGTTTAAAATACATATAACCTATACGTATATTACACACTAAATATACGAGATATATCCGTTTAGTCGCCGGACATTTTTCCGAATAATATACTTAACAAATAAACAAATATTACACTTAGGTGTAATACCAAAAATAAACGTATCTTAAACGTAACTGTGTTTACTGGGCAGTTTTCAGTTATTGTTTAGCAGTTTTTAAAGTATATTTTGACAGATTACAGTCACTAATTGACAGTTTTTAATCAGTTTTAATAATTGTAAAGTGTTTTGAAAGTTTTTACTTTGTCAGTTTGCATAAACTATTTGAAAGTATTTTGACAGTTTTTTAGTATATATTTGACAGTTAGTGGCTTATATAAAAAAATTAACAGTTTATAGTGAGTGAGTGATTTACAGTATTTTAGTTTGATGTGGTAGGTGACCGTTTTATGACTGAATTTTTACATAGTTCTGTCTTGTTGTATTGCGTTGACTCGTCTGGTAAATGTTAAAAAAGTTAATCTTTTATAGAAAATAGTGTCCAATCACAAGACACAGTTTTTTTGTCGCATTTTATCCCGATTGCTACTACTTACGTATTGTGGTAGCGGTTAATGACAATCTCTTTAAGAAAGAGTATGGTTTAGATGTTTGGCAGATCATCGTTCTGTGCGATTGTGATTCCAGAAAGAAGTTTGTTCAATTTTTTTGTTTTTACATATGGCAAGCTGAAAATTACAATACCAGTCTTGTTGTTGTATTTGCGCTGACGTGATTACTGCAGTTGACCTTGAGGAGTTTTGAGGTGCCGACATGTGGATACAAGGTCGGTTTAAAATTTTTTGTTATAGAATGGATGCTAGCGGTTTGGTTGACGGACTGAACTTTACCAGTTTTTTTGTTATGTAACATTGTACGTTAATGTTAGGGGCAACATTGTTGTTTGTTAGTAGCTTTTGGTGAGCTTGATGTAACTTCAGTTTAGGGCTATGCGGTTCTTCAGCTGATTGGCTTTACAAAGTGCTCCTAAGTAAATTTTAACTAAATGTTTGACCAGTCGTGCTATTGGTTTTACTATTATTGTGAAACTTAACTAATGACAAAAGTTTGGGTCAGCCTGGAATAGTGCGGGCATACTAAGCATTTTCTTAGAAATTTTTGAGCTCGTGTTTGAAATTTTGTCTAGGGATACGAAATAAATGGTGTTTGTGTTGGATTGGTCTACTAAAATTTGCTGACGTGCAAGCACAAAAAGTACTCATTTGTTTTTTATAAATGCTCTTGTAAGTGTACCAGTTCAAATATTGAGCAGTGTATTAATAATAGTTTTTTTTTTTTATTTTAAACTATTAGTGCTACGTAATATAACTAAATCTTCATGTTAGTATTACAGAAAAGCTTGCCCTGGAACGAAATAATAGCAAAACACTAAAAGATTAATAATGCGTTTGATCTCCTCTAGCTTTAATGACCCCTTGGCAACGTCTTGGCATGCTTGAAATCAAATCCCGAATGTAATGCTGAGGAATATTTAGCCATTCTTCCAAAACAGCAATTCGGAGCTGATGGTGATTATTTGGATCTACTCTTTGTGACCTTATCAACCTTTTCAGGTAATTTCATCCGTTCTCTATGGGATTAAGATCTGGAGAGTTCCCACGCTAATCCATGTGCGTAGTATTGTTCTCTTTAAAAAATGCATTGATTTGCCTTGTTTTTGAGGACGCGCATTATCATCAACAAACACAAAACCATCGCCTATTTTATTGGCAAATGGTAACACTACAGGTTCTAATATCTCATTAAGATACCTGACACTATTCATTGTAGCATTTTCAAGAATAACCAATTCAGTACGACGAGTTGCAGAAATACCTCTCCAAACGGTAATTGAACCGCCTCCATATGCTTGATGTTAAGTCACGTGGTTTTCAATATAGCGTTCTTTTCTGCTTCTCCAAACAAAAACAACGACCTCAATCTTCAACACTCTAATTTGCATGTTGGTGTGCTCACTCTAGCCTTCTTCTTTTGTGGGCTTTGATTAACAATGGACATTTTTTAGAAGATCTGGACTTTAAATTTACTACATGGAGCCTTTTTCTTATTGTTTGAGTGGGTATTTGAGAACCTGTTGCATTCAATAAATGAACTTGGAGTGTTCATGCAGTAGAAAATCTCTTTCTTCGACACTGAATCGTAATAAACCGGTCTTCCCTGACTGTTGTACTGCAATTTTGCCCTTTGTCGTGCCTATGTTGGACAGTTTCAGTGTCATTAAAACTTTTCTGACATTGTGGCTCACATTGAAATGGGCAGCAACAGTTCTTAGCGATGCACCAGTAATAAGCATTCTTAGCGCTTGGCTTATCTCTTTAACACTTAAACGCATTTTTTTGGCATTTTTAAAATGCAGTCAACCAGTCTCAATTAAAACTTACTCGAGAAATTCGCAAAAATTCTTTTAAACTTGATAAGTATAAAACTAACAATAACAGCATATTTTTTTACTCACACAACACTACATTTTTGCAACATCGCTGCTGCTGTTTGAAATTGTTTTTCTACTTTGCTTCAAATTCTAGTTTCTTTTGTAGAAATGTAGCATTTTTTGACATTCTTTTGGTTTGCGTTTTAGTAGGTACACTGTGAGCGTACGAATACAATTTTCTTTAAATATTGCAGGATGAAGATGAATTTCTTTGCAAAAAAGTTTTCTTAGTGTGCTTTGGTCTTTGCCTGCAAGAATTGTACCGCTATTATAAAGCTATATTTGAATGACATTGTGCAATTATTGACTATGTACAAGGCTGCTCAAAAAATCTTTCATTTTCTCATAATGTTCTACAAAAACATTCAATAATTTAATTACGTTGGAAATATTTTGATAAAGTTATAAAAGTGGATTAATATTAATTAAACTATAGAAGTTGAGAATTTAAAAAGAAAGTTGAACAAAGGGTATTGCTTTATAATTATTTTTTATAATATAATTAATAATTATATACACAATATTCCGAACCAATTTAAACAACTTTTTATAATGATTAGTTGACTTCAAACGGATTATATTTTATGCAAACATGTGCCTTTGATGTATTTGAACGTCGATATAGTTTAATTAACAAGAGTCTATTTTCAAACATGGCGATTATTATATAATCAGAATCAATCCAAAACCTTGGGTTTATTAAAATTATTTATAACAAACAACAAAATTTCTATAAAGCAGAAATTAATTGAATTTCTATTGCTGATAAAATCTGTTCAAAACAACCCTTATATATTTCCAATTAAAATCCATTATTTACGTTTAATATCCGACTCTTATTAATCTTTTAGTTAAAAAAATTGGAATTGGGGTGGAATAAAATCACACAATTGGTTTTGTTTGATTAGTATAAACAATTTTTAATTCAATTCTAACTAAGGGAAATCATTTTGTTACAATACAATATTTTTTGCTTATATTAAGATTTAGAACTCCATCAAACTTTTAGAAATATAATTGAAAATAAATGCCACCAACGTTGACGTCTCCTGATCTGGATGGGTGTTCTTCAAATTTAATATGCAATACGTGTTGCGGTACCAATTTTTTCGTGTTTATTAATTTTTTTAAAGGTGACTTTCATGTCCTGCCTTCTTACTGACGGCAATTTTATAATTTTTAATTAAGAGTAACGCTTCCATACATATTCATCGAGGATGTATTATTAATGGGAGGAATTAATTATATGCTGTTTTGGTAGATTTTTTATAAATTTCTCAAATTTATTTTAATTGAAGTAATTTTAAATTCAATTACAATTTAATTAATATAACATAAGGGTAACATAACAGACCCTTTTACATAACAAAATTTGGTCAATTAATATTTAATATATTTTATTTCATTTAGAATTACTTTTCCATATTTTTCATTAATTTCACTTATTGTTGAAAAATTATGATTATATGTTGTGCCACTTACATAAATTACAAGTCGTCCATATGCATAGTAAAACTCATTTATGAAGTTAGTACTTAAGGAGCCTGCTTGTAGGGAGCTACATCATTCGAGCAGTTTAGTTTTAATGAATCTCTTAATTGAAAGTGATGGAGGGGGATTATAGCGTACCAAGCAAGTTAATTTACATCATATTTTATATAGTTTCAGGGAAATTTAATGTAATTGTTGAAGTCATAAAATTAAATTATTTTAGACTTATATAACCTGTATAAGGGACTTGTCTAAATGAGTTAATGTTTTATTGTAAGAAAAGTATTTTTAATTTAATTATTTGGCTTTGTATAAAATTAATCAAGTTTATCTAAATTTCCAAAAGATATTTTTTCGTTTGCATATGAAATAACTTAATTCTAACTAAATTTCATGTTTCATTAACTTAAATAAGTATGTTAATTTACGGACACTTTAATTTTAATATAATTAAAAAGGAGCTCAACAGAATTCTATATAACATAGTTCTTAAGTAGTTCTCGGTTCCATTATATCTATTGCAGACAGATATTACAGCAAAATCTGAAAATGTTGAAATTTGTGGTAATTTGTTTAGCTTTTTGAGTAGGCAATGAAAAAATAGTTGATCTTACGGAATTCTTTCATTAACTTTGTAGAAATCTACCAAAATTTTGTTTTCAATATCTTTGTGGTAGGAACTATCTGTTGTCTAGAACTGACTGGCGCTTGCTGGCGGAATAAAGTTACGCGGACTCTTTCGTTATTTAGAAGTTCTATGCGTGTGGCGAGATAAAACGGCAGCCGTGAAATGTCGCATTGAAATAGTCTTGCCTGCAAAAATTTTCTCTTCCTCCAACTTCTGCGACTACTCATAAGTTGTTCTTTTAGACCATACACACTTATAGACACGCTTTTTGCCCAAGCAATGAAGCCAACATAATCGATGCTTGTGACGTAAGTTGTGAATAAAAACGCGTACGTAGCAAAAGACTTGACGTGTATAAAAACTCATTTTTACGCACTTAATCTACCAAAATGTCATCAAATTTTGTACTTGGTGTACACTTGGTGCATGGCATTGCTAAATTATTTAATAAACAAACATTATTTATTTTACTTAAATACTAAATTTTGTGATACAAAGAAGTGTTTGATAATTAATAATTATAAATAATTTTTATTTTCAGTTAAAATTAAAATATAATAAATATTTTATTGTGTTCTTTAATGGGGCATAGGGCCGTATAGCGCGTGACGTCAGTTGTGGGCATGTGGGCGTTGTTATGTTGGCTTCACTATGCAACAAGCGGAAATTGCACACGGCGCGTCTATAAGTGTATATAGTCTAAAGTTGTCCTCTTCTTGTCTTTTTCATCCACTTTTTTTATGTCACCATTGGTGTTATAATATCGGTATATCGGACCTTTTTAGGTAATGTTTCTAAGATGTTGCTCTTTTATTTTTGTTTATTCCGGTCCGTCTTGGTTTGGAACTGGTCACAGGTCATTCAAATAAACTTTTACGAGGGAGGGGGGACAATGAAGATTGTTTTTGACTCAGTAACAATATCTTCCGGCTTTTATGATAAGTCGTTTGGGCTTCATTTATTTGACTGTCAAGCTTCTTAACGCTATTTTCTTGCTTCTTGCAAATGCGTTTTTGGCATCCAGCAGGGCTTCACTTGGCGTGACTTCGGTTGTAACGTTGGCTCGGCATTGTATTTGGAAAGTAGGTTATAACAGTAGCTCGTCCTATGGCTTTCTAGGGTGACTTTTAGTTAGACAATTCCAGTTTTTTTTTTTTTAATTCTGCATGCCGCCTCTCCATGATTAGCCGTAGTATGGTGGTTACATTTCTACCTAACAACGACGTCTTGGAATAGTTTGTTAACGAATTGGGGGTCATTGTTACCGACTACAACCTTTGATTGCCTATACCTACAAGAGGTGATGATAATCTTGCCTGTGGCGTTACTGGTGGCAAAAGCTTTATGACGGTGAAAATGAATTTATTTCCGGCGGGAGTAGTATCTAATGAACCAACGAAGTTAACTGAGATTCTTTTGCAAGATTGCACAGTAGGATGAGACTGCATTTTGGTGGTCTTTTGGGTAGGTTTTGTCTTTATCCTTGCATACTTTAAACATTTTCAGACGTAGTTTTTGACTGCGGGACAAATTTCTGGCTAAGAATATCTTCTTAGTATTATTTTTGTATTGCTGGATGGACTACTAACTGGTCCTATCCAACGCTTGTGCGAATTTATTCTTTGTTTTTCCTGATTTGGCATATTTGTTAAGCTTCCTTGAGGGCGGCTGCTTTAGCTACTGTTTCTTGCCGACGATTAATTATGATGCAAATGTGCCCGCAGGTTAATTAGTATTGTTTTACTACCACTGCCAGAGTCTCGACCTTGAGCGGTTGTGCAGCAATAATCTTCTGGCATTGGTTTTGTCGTGCAAGCAATGGTAAAGTCTAGTTATACTTAATGTCGAGCAAGAAAATTAGAAATTACTAGTCGATTTACGTCTTTCATTTTTTTTCCTCTTTATATGGTGGTCTATACAGAGCTTTTAGCAATTAGTTTTTGATTTTAGGTGTTTGTTGTATGTACTGTATAATCAAACTTTAATAGCGTAAATTTTGTTTTGGCGTTGGTAGACTTTTTGAGCCAAAACGATGCTTGGTTGTCGGCTTTTAGAATAAATATTTTGTCTGCGAGACGTAGTTGGTACTTTTATACTGCCTAGATGATGGGAGTCATTCTAGCTTGTTGTAGTAGTTTTGGCGCAGTGTTTTATTGAGTTGAGAGCAGGCATAGTTAGTGGTTTGACAGTGCCTTTTTTGATATAGCACTTTTTTCTGGTTGAAAAGTCTGTTCCGTCGTGATGGGTTTCTTGTTTCTTTGACAATTGATGAGTGGTGAATAAGTTTTAGCAAATTTTGGAACGTACTCTTTTAGCCTAGTACAGATCTTCAAAATGCTTTGGAGTTGTTTTTGGGTTTTTGGGCGGTTTTTTTGGTCACTGATCTGATGGCCTAAATATTTAATTTTCTGTTTGCAAAGTTGCAATGATTAGTCTTTCAGTGTATTCCTGGAGCTTTTTCATGACAAGTCGGAGATGTTGTAGTTCATAGTAACCATTTAAATATACTACGATATTGTTGTGATAGACTAAGACGAATTTTTCAAGGCATTTTGCTAACACTTTAACCATCAGTTTTTGAAAGATGGTTGTTGCGTTCTTAAGTCCGAGTGGAGGACATTTAATAAAGTATATGTGCTTCAATTAGGTTTTGAACGTTTAATATATATTGCTAGACTCGGATAGGTGTGCTACCTTTGAGGTCATTAATGTGAGTTGCTGCGTTTATTCTAGAATGTGTGAACATGTCAACAAATATACTTGCAAACATTAGTTGGGCTTTGCTTACATTAAGTACACAACTGTTTGGTCTTTCTGGTTAAAGTGGATTACTCTTGGAGCGTATTGTAATGAATGGTTTCTATCTTTCGACTGTGAGGCTGGCAATTGCTTCTCCCGTGATATGGAGTTTGTGGTAGTGGTCGGTACAACTTGTTTGGTAGGTTGTAAATTATTAAACGCAAGGTGGGTAAAATTGAAATTTGCTTTGCTCGGCGTCAGGGCTGTTTTGATTAACTCCTACTCCTACACGACGATTTTTGGAAGTTGGTAGTTATTTCCAGCTTGCTCAATGTTTTCGGTTGTGTCTTGTTTCCCGGCAATTTTTGTTGCGTTTTGCGTTTGGTAGTTTGCTGCTGGCGTAGTCTTGCCAACTAAGATCTTTAATGTTGGCAAATTTATTAATTCCGGCTAGGCATTGAGTATAGGGATCTACTAAATTTATTAAGCTGTTTAGACGCATCCTTGGCAATTTGTTGTTAGAGACATTACAACAAAAAAATGTAGCCACCAGTTATTGGCTGTTGTGATGTTTAATCTACAACTGTTTACTGAGATTGATGAAAAGGTGGAGATTTGCGTATTTTGTAGCAGTGTTTTTTTTGTGTTTTTATAAGTCTTTATATTTTTTTCTGGATTTTTATGATCCAGGCCTCAAAAGATTAGTAGGAGGTCTTTGTGCTTGGTAGTCAAGCACAAAGATCTTAGGTTATGGTTGGTTATTAAGTTGTGGGGTTGGTTTGACTGCCGCTACAAATTCGGTGGCCAACATCTTTGCTAAACAGCTTGCTAGTTCAACATCCGACTTGTAAACCTCTCCTTTGGTGATTTTTCTACCTAGCTTGCATTCCAGTCTGTGTTGAAGTCATCAGTTTGTTTTTGTTTTTTTTTTTACTGGTTTAATTATTAATAAATATTTTTCTTTGTTATTTTAATTTTTCTGCTTGATTGATATCACGATTTTGTTCTTGTCAATCAAGGTGGTTATAACAGGTTAATTGGATCTTGGTTTGAGATGTTGAAATCTGGTGACAAACCCTAGGTAGAAAGAGGATCTAAAAGTTGTTCCGAAGGTGTGGAACAGGACAGTTTAATTGAAGAAGCTCCTATAGGTGTCAGAGGTTCTTCGATGACGGGTTTGTGAGGTTTGAGGAGTTTTTCTCTAAGAATACCCACATTGTTGAGTGCTAATTGTTACAGCTTGCGGAAAGCGTGGTAATTCTGCTTGCGTAACTGATCTTTATGTGCCGAAGGTTACTTGGTGATGATCAAACACGGTTGGAGGATTTGGAGTCTCTTGCGGGGGGTGACTCTGTGACTACAAAAGAATAATTTTAGTCTTCTATTCGTAAACCAGATGATAATAATGGATGAGTTTTTTCTTGCTCGCTGACAATCCGTTTGTGAAAGCGATTTCTGAGGGTACATTAGTTCTTTATTCTGTTTCCGTTTCCAGACTGATAATCGTATTGGAATTGGTGGATCATCTTGGTCAATGGGAGGGTTTATGCTCTATTATTGGCTATAGTGATTTTCAATGAAAACTTTTGATCTAATCTTGTTTTGATGCGTTTGTGCTTTAGGTTTGGTGTCAGCTGACTGGCGCTTGCTGGTGATTGTCTGAGGCAGAGCGCTCGAACTGGTCAGATGCGCACAGTTAAAATATTTAAGCATCAGAAATATGATTCGATGGTATCATGAAAATGAACGACTTCTAAAAAACAGGAAGGCATTGGCGTATGTACAAGAACGAGGAACAAATCATGTTTTTAAAATCAAAACATGCTCAGATCAACTGTTTAAGTATGATACAAAATTTATTTTTAAGGAGCGATGAAAGTTTAGTAAAGAAAATAATAACGTTAGTAGGAATAGAAAAGATTGGAAGTGTACGTGCAACAAATTTTTGTATAGAAAGAAAGAAATAGTATAAAACAGGTGGAATGTCAGTGAAAAAAGTAATAGAGAGTAGAAGAATGGGTAAAAATGTAGACGGAGAATTATTGCTCAGACTAGAAGAGGTAGAACAGCAAGATAGGCAAGTAAAAATTGATGGTAGCAGATACAATGCCAAATACAAATGTATTCAAGAATATAATAAACTACCAGCCTATGTTCAACAATTGGTTCCAAGGTTTAGGTGTAGCAATAAAATAGTAATAAAAATGACTGAAGAATATAAAAAGTGTGAGATTTGTAAAAATGAAGTAGGGACTTGGAATCATTGGGTGAATGAGTGTAATGGACTAAAGTGGGATGATAATGACCAATGCAGGCAAGAAAATGGAAAGAATGTTTAAATAAGAATGGGAAAGGGATAAAAATATTTAAAAAAATTAAAGAGGGCAAAGTGAGTCCATCAGGATAAAGTTTTAATTTTTTTTTTAATGTTTTTAAGAGGTTTGTTTTTTTTAATCTAAAAAAAGATGTTTATTTATTACTTCGGATGTATGTATGGATTATGCCAATAAAGGTCTTTATTATTTACTGGTAGTACCTACAGAGGCTTGACGAAAAGTCCTAAAACAACAGCACTTGACAACCATTGCTGGTCATTATCAGAAAATATTTATAAACCTTTTCTAAAGGATGTTTGATTTGTTCTAAAGTGAAAGTTGGACTCTAAAAACACAAGTCATAAGCCAAATTGTAATAAAAACTAGTGATCTAGCTATCAATAAAATTACAACCAAAACGCTGGAATAACTTTTTTTTGGTAGATACCCAAACTAATTCTATCAGACAACGGAAGCTATTTTATTTGCAAACATTTTCAAAGCGCGTTACGTCGGTAGAAAGTCATACACAAAAGTTATGGGCCTTAGGACAATCGAAATTATGCTGAAACACAACTTGGCAGAGCTAAAAAGCTAGTATGTACCTAAAGAAAAAAAAGCAGAGGGAAATATAAGGCTACCGCAAGCACGGCAAAAACAATCAGCTTACAAAGAAAGACGCTATCCATAAAAAGATAATAAATACGGCGAGATCTTGCTGCTATTGGCTAGAAAATAACTTTTATAGGCCTCCCGCTAAGTTACATTTAGGCGACTTACAACCAGAAACCATTGACAAAACAACAACCACTACCAGAAAATTGGAGGAGTTTGATGTTGCTAAACATATACTATATACACTGCACCTTTTGCCGTAGGGTTTCCTCATTTTTGAGGAGTATTTATCTACAATACACAAAGTTGCCAAATAGGTCATCGCACGGCCCCTCTAAATCTATCGTCCTTCACCTATTCACTCACAGGTTGGGACCTTGTGTCAGTTCTGGCGCAAAACTTACAGTCAGCAAGCATACATAGATGTATACTTGAAGACAATTATAAAAGCATTTAAACCGTTGCGGGAAATTGTCTTCAAGTATACATTTACGTATGCTTGCTGATTGTAGGTTTTGCGCTACAACTGATACCAGGTCCATCCTGTGAGTGAATAGGTGGGAGTCGATAGATTTAGAGGGGCCGTGCAATGATGTATTATATTTTTCTGCAACAAAACTTTTTCTACTTTGATGTTGCTTGTTCTGCCAAGTAATAAAAGTACATTCATTGGCATAACTAGTTAAAACCCTTTACAGGTTTGTGTATAGGCTTGGTAAAATCTTTTATAGTAGTGAAATCTTCTATTTGCACACGTATGATTGAGGGCGATGAACTGCCGAATGAGTAGCTGAAGTGAATTTTTGCTTTTCCTTAAGCTGGTTTTGTGGTACTGTGTTCTGGCTTGACGTGAGCAAAGGTTGAATGTTGGAGAGGACTGTATAGTAGCTGAGTACGGTGTAGTTAGTTTGAATTAATAGACTTGCTTTACTGCTGCATGGTCAGCAGAAACTTACTAGCAGTTTTGTTTGTTTTTTTGTACAGACTGACCTCTAAGACAAACTTTTGTGGAATGTGGAGAGCGTATTTGTTTAGCGTTCTGAAATGGAGTTGCCCGTTAGTTTTTTTTTGCATGATTTGTGGTTTAAAGTAGTTCTATAAGGGTTTTGATTTCTTGATACCCAAATGTTATTCAATCATGAAGAATTAGATGTTTTCTACTGCTTAAATTTTTATTGTTTTCTTTTTGTGAATTGCTTCTGGGAAATCAGTGTATTTGATGTTGTTTCTTTGTTTTTTTTTGGTTTTCCAAACGTATTGTAAAGAAGTATATTAATATATAACAAAATTGTTTGGAACATTTTCAGGAAAAAAAATTTGAATTTTTTTTTTGTCTTTGTTTTTTGGAGTTGGTTTGAGAAGACCTACTTTGAAAGCCACCTAAAAATATTTTGGATGAAGAGTCCCACTTTTTTGGGTTGGCTTTGTGGAATTGTGTTTTGGCGTAAGTTGACTTGAGCAGAGGTTGTTGGTTTTAGTTTGTTGTATGTGTAGGTTGCTACGGTACATTTAGTGGTAGGCGTGGTAGCAGCTGCAGTTTTTTTTCTAAAATGTTGTGCGGACAGCTTGGCTTAGAATCAGAGCTGGATTAAAAATTGCTTTTGTGATTAGATTCATCTTGAGGTTCGGTGGAATTGGAATGGCTTTTTCTATTTAGGGTTGTAATGGGTGCTTTGCCAGTTTTTTGTTTTTTTATCATACTTGGACTTTATCTTCTTTTAATTCTGGCTAGTATCTTTGTTTCATATTTCTCTTTATGGGAGGTTTTGACGATTCTTTTCTGTCATTTTTGATGTGTTTGTGGCTTAAATAAGGTTGTTTTTACTAACACGTTGCTATATGCTGAAATAGGAGTTCCGATTCTCCTTGAAGCTTTCTTTTTTTTGCTTTGTTAGGTTTTGATTACTTTCTTAAAGTGATGTCTAGCAAGAAACCAGATGCTACTGGTTTTGGGCAATCTAAACATCTTATTAGGGTTATTTAGTAGTTTTTTTTACTAGATTAGTAACATCATCTTTTGAGTTATGTCCCTCCTTGAAGTTTTTAAAGGGTTGTCCAGTAACTCAATTAAAAAAATAAATTTTCTTTACTTTTTGGCAACTGCTTATAGGTTGGAATGCTTTGCACAGCTTGTCATTATCTGTTTATACTTTGGAGTGCTGTAGGTAAATCTCTAAAAGAAAAGTTAGCGCCTTAGGCGGTCTTGGGTATTAATTTGGCAGTTGTGATGGTTAGTGTAAGACATACAAAAATCCAGTTGAGAGGTTCTTTTGACGGTGGAAGTGCCGTGCTGTGTGGATAATTTTTAGATTATTCTGGACACCACTTTTATGTCAGCAATACTCTACTATTTAGGTCTATACGCTGTGCTTGTGAAACTTGCAAAACTAAAGCGCATATCAGCAATCCGAATGTTATTTAAACATTGGTTACATATGCGCGTTCTTGTGACGAGGAGTTTCTAGTTAAGTTGGTCCTGAGGTCTGATTGGCGTTGAGGTGGGTTCTATCATGTAGAGTGTTTTGCCTGTTCTCTTACTTAGAGCCATACTTTAACTTTATCTTTTTCTCAATGTATTTATGTTGTTTTTGCAGGTCACAGTTTGCCAGCGATTTATCTTTGATTTCTGCCTCAGTTGGGTCGGTTAGCAACTTTTTTTTAAGCGTTAAGAGTGATCAGACGTAGCCTGTATAAACCGGTAAAGGTTTTAACGTAAGCAAGTATGGAAGCACCGATTTGTTTATACAAGTTATACATGTTTAATCTCTAGAAAGATATATGTGGTAATTGCTTAAAGCCAAGCTTATATACATATACTCTGCTGACTTTATTACGTTTCTATACTGCGTCACTTCAACATCGCCGTTATCTTTTGCACCTCCAAGTAGATTTATCTGGCAGGAAACGGACTCACAACACTTCAACGCTCATCTCAGTTTTCAACTAACTCTACTATGTCACATCTTCGACAACATTTCAGAGATTTCTATCAAAATACCACTTTACATCAAATTTTTGAACAAGCTACCACAAGACGTCCACTTTTGTCAAGCATTTCCACTGCTACAGATCGTCACGTCACAATTGCCGTTATTTTGGTCATATTAGTTGTTTTTACTTGCGAGGATACGACCGACTCACTTCTTACTGCATATTTTTATCAATTGTACAACGCGGAGGTTTTTTAACAGAGACACAATATGTAGAATTCATGGCAATAACCATAAAGGTGTGGAATTTATTGCAAGTGTTTTTTTATGCACATCTGGGCGACACGTACGACCTATCCGAGAAATTTCTTGCAGCTCGATATGATTGAAAAATATTCAGAGATAAAATATATTCAGTCTACAGTCAACAAATGAAATAAATTATATTATAATGTTCATTTGATACGCAAGCCATACGATTGATGATGTTTTCTTATTTTGTATAATCTAGACGAGGATGTATTGAAATTTGAGATGCCTCTGTCTGTATCTTGAAATAACGAAATGTGATTAATTCTACACGGATCGAATACTGGGGTGTATAAAGTGGCCAGAACGGGGAAGAAATGTTGTATCACAGGATAAAAAACATCAGGGATGAATCTATGAAAGAGAAAATCTTGTCTGAGCACGTTAAATAAAATCGGCAAAGTATGTTTATTCATTTCAGTCGTACTTTAAGATGCTATCATGATTTATGGGGCCATTGCACCCTTATTTTGAGGCATGTTGTAAATAAACGTTGAAAGCAATATATTTAGCGAATGGGTTTATGCCAATAAAGTTATTTATGATAAAATTCTAATATTTAATTTGTTTTTTGATTAATTTAATTTGATAATTTTTAATTTTATTTTCAGGTGGTTGGGGTTGGTTGGTATGTGGAGCTGCGTTCTTGGCTCATCTATTAACATCCGGGCTACAATTAGCCTTCGGGCTGTTATATGTCTACACTATGAAGTATCTAGTCAAGAAGAACCAGGATAAGGAGTTTTACATGATGGCAACAGGTAATTAACAGCATCTGTTTAAACCATTACCGGAAAACAATGCGGATCATTGACCATCAAAATTTAAATTATTTTCAACCCACTCACCTTATTAAAAACGACGCAATTAAAACGATTGATTACTAAGCGCTTATTAATTAATATTTTTTCGAAATTTGGGCGGTAACAAACACGCCCCTTAGAGTATATTATAATATTTTTTAGTTAATTATCATAAATAATTTAAAGTAATGGACACCTCATTATTGCACAAAGTAATAAAGATTTCAATAATGTCTTCACCTGTTCCATTCATGTTTACATCAATTAATTTTATTTTTAGTTGATTAATGGTTGAAGTGAATGCCAGATTGATATCTATTATAAAATGATTTACAATTTGTGAAACGATGAAGATTTTAAAAGCCTAATTGAGATAAGGATTTTTTTCGAAAGTTTTAGTTTTATCTCATGATGACATCAAAATTGTTGCAAATTTAGTAACTTCCTCAATAAAATAAAATATAATTAAGGTTGTATCAATATTATTTAAAAATAAAACATCATTACCCAAATTTGGAGTAAAAAATAATCATTATCACAGTCATAACGGAGATAAACGCCCTCTCCAAATCGCCAGCAGCTTTCTCTAAATAAGTGCATTAAGCGGTTCCTGGCGTCACGATAAATATGGTTTAATGTTCGATTTATATGAACAATTTATATGTAAAACGTTGAGTTTGGACCGGACGGGGACAATCGCGACGACATTTCAAGATTAGACCTTATTAAATTTTTTCCATGCTGTAGTCTTAACGATACGATCTGTTTTTATGTGTTTTCGCCTTCCTATTTTTTCAGTATATTTTTTTTAATGTTGTAGATGTGTTTTTACTATTTACGGGAGCGATGTCGGCACTTTTTTATGTTTCGGGGATTTATTGCCGAGCGTTTTACTGTATATTTACGAAGTGATAAAATGTTTTGTGGCTTGAACTGGGTAGGGGTGGGAGGTTAATTTGTGTAAAACCAGAAGTTACAAATGTAATTATGTGGATCGGAACTCACAGGTGTTCCTTTTATAAATGTATCTCGAATTGGGATCTATTGATTTCGATGTTCTATGTTAGGTTTAAGCTGAATTTAATGACCACACTTTAAGCTTATATCTATTTTATGTATACATTTAATTTTAATACTATAATGAAGGTTGAATGTCTAATTAATCAATATATAGATAATAATCACAGTTTTATTCATACATTTAGCACTGAAAGTATTATTAAATTATTAATTATATAAAATAATTTGTAGGGTTCTTAACACCTTAAAATAGCAATTGGGGAGATACAAATATATAATTATTGATTAAATTTAGTTGCATTTTTACGTAATTATTTCCGCAGTAGTTATTGTGACTTATTATGCAGAAATAGAAGAATAGGCGGATGTTATTCAGTACACAATATACTTGCCTATAATACCATTCAAACTACATTATATTGCTAAAGGTTGTTTCAATAAGACATCAAAATATCTTTAAAGTTGTCCATTATCGGGAACTACAAATTGCCAATAACCAATAAATTGTAAATATAAATTTTTGTTTTTTGTTTGTTAAATTTAGATTGCAGATATATCACAATAAAGCTTTTCAAAAAATTATTCAGAAAATTCCAATAATTGTAAAGAAAGTTTTTTTTAAATAATATAAACTTTGGAAACGTTTTGAAAGATTGGAGAAGTAGCAGAAAGGTAATGTTTTCTGAAGATTTTTTTAAAAACGTATAGAATGTTGATAAGTGCTACGACCATATGCGACACCGTTGGGGAAATCTTCCAAGAGTGCAAATTAATTTAAGTTGGGTTTCAATTCAAGAGCAGGTGCGTTTAAAATTTCTCCCTCCAATAGAACTAGTTTTTCTTTGACTCTAAGCTCCGCTCGTTGTGTGGACAGCTATGCCACTGAAGTCATTTCCGGTCCCTCACCCAATCCGTTGTTGGTTTTGGTGCCACGACAGCTTTTCTGCAAAGTTGTTTTAGTTTTTGCACTTTTACTAAAATTGCAAGCTTTGTCGAAAACACCAAATTTGCAATCTTTTAGGTAATTTGAGTCGAAAGACGGCATTGTAGACAACATTCTACAGGAGTGTTCAAAAATTAACATTTTTGCAGTACCCTTGCGTAAACGTATTAAAATTTTTCTTTCTTCTTTGGACTTTACTTTTTCGTTGTTAAGTAGATGTAGCTTTTGTGGAATATTTAATCTCTGCCAACAATTTCTTGGGATAGCATACTTCCCAAACTCACATCATTTGAATCACACTGGATAGTAAACGGTTGAGTGAAATCAGAAGAGGTTAAAATCGCCGGACTAACTAGAGCCTCTTTCAAGAATTTGCTTTTTCCTTGCACTTTTCAGACCAATCAAATCGTTTATCTTCTCAGGCCAGGTAGATTTTCTTAGGACGTAGTGAGGTATTTGCCTCAACAAGTGGCCTTGGAGAATGACTAGCGCATAGATATACTTTTTGGTTTTGTTAACTGCGTTAGTCCTGCTGTTAATTTGTCTTTGTCATTGTCACTAATGTGGTCTAGTTTAAAGAGGGTTGGTTTTGCCTTTGCGGAGTTTACACAGTTTGCTGCTGCAACACGTGCTCCCTATACCTTCTTTTTTGTCCTACTTTCTACACTGACATATATCTCTCCTTTCTTACATTCTTGTTTTATTCAGTTTAGTTATTTGTTTTAACTTTTTTCTCGTCGCATCCTCTTGCTTTCATAAATATTTGGTGTAGCTCTATTAAATGTATCCTCTTTGATTTTAAAATCTTTGTTTGGAAATTGTTCTTTGTGTCTCCTGGTTGCCAGATATACTTTGACCATTTCGAAAGTTGCATTGTCTGTCAACCTTGAGATGGCGTATCTGCTGTATGGAAATTGCTTAGTCAATTTATTCAGTTTGCTTTCCTTGAGCAGTTCCTTTTTTTTCTCATTATCTTTGCAATTTTGGTTGGTACTAGTGTTTCAGTAAATGTTTTTTTTCTTTTCACCGTCCATTCTTTTTTAGACATAATTGTCTTGGTTTTCTTTGTTGTTTTGCTTCTATTTAGCTTCTTGCTCCTCCTTTCTCTGTCTTCTGTGGTTTTCCCTTTTTAGGTTAGATTGATTAATGGTTCAAATATTTCCGAGTATCTTGGGATAAACCTCCGACATCATCCTCATTAATCTTTAAACCTCCCTAACCGTCTTTGGCGCCGGCATTTCCACTATTCTTGGAATCAGTTTTAAACTCTTTTTTGTTGAACACATACTCTAGATACACAAGTTTATCGTTACAAAAGACGCATTTTTTCTGATTTAACGTTAAGGTTACCTCTGTCAGTCTATTAAATTTATTTCTTTTATGATACGAAGATGGGTTGGAAAATCTGAAGTGGTAATTATGACATTATTGAGGTGCTTGAAAAGATAAGATTCTAATTCAGGTCCAAACAATTTTTCTACGACTGCTTGGAATGTACCCAGAGCATCACTTAAACCGAACGGCATCCGCTGGAATTGGAAAAGTTTACGGCCAGAGATAGTAAAAGCGGTAGAGATTCTACTATCTTTGGCTATAGGGATTTGCCAATATGTTAATTTGATTGAATTAACTGCTAAGGAATTGTGAGTTTCAGAGTTTAGTCAAAACCGAGTTGATATAAGGTAAGGGGTACGCACAAGGTTGCGAAACAGTATTTTGCGGTAGTAGGAGTTAGGGAATTTCACCCAGTAATGCTTGCTCTATAACCCCCAATTCTAACATCTTCTTGACATCCTTATCAATGAAACGTGCATGTATGGACTAACCGAATAATACATTGTTTTCATTGATGTATTGGGCTGTTTGTCCTATATGATGTTTTACCTGTGTCGCACACCCCAAACTTATACCTTTGGTGTTCTCAAATAACGCTTTTACAACCCGTAACAATTTCAGTTTATATGATTGATTTAACCTATTCAAGCCTTGCAGTGAATTTACTTTCATTTTTTCTCACGCTGTACGACGTCATCACAATTTTCAAAAATTGAAAATAAGCTCTACCTCAACCCAAATTTCTACCTCAAGCTCCAAACTGTGTCACAAAATTTTTAGTTTATTCTGTTCTTCTATTGGGATCTTCAGTTTTCCAGATATTTAACAATCCCTTTGTTTGCTGTGGAACTCTGTACATCACATATTCTTCTTCTTCTTCTTTGTTAGCAATTCATACGCCACTGCTGGCGTCTTAGCCTCTTCTCTGTTTGTAATGCTGGCAACTTACATTACATGACATATATTTAATTTAAAGCCCAATTTTCTTAATTTTTTTTACTCTGTTTTTCTTAAAAATATTAAGTAAAGGCACAACCGTGAACTCTAGTGGTTGACTGCTTTGGTCTGGTTTCATCCCATTGCCTCCTAGCATCACCCACCTATTAATGACTACTCCCTTAGTCTTATTACTCACATACACTTGCTTTCTCTACTGGTGAACAATAGTCCTCAATGAATCTTTGTTTTTTTTTTTTGGTTTATTTTGTTTAAAACAATAAATAAGTGTAGTCATTGTGAATGTTCATTTTAAAATGTTTTGTAAATTTAATGAAGATAGTCCTGAGGAAGATAACGAAGTTATCGAAACGTCAGCAATAAATTATTAGCATACGCTAGTTTTTTAATTACCTTATACTACTTCCAAATTACATTAATAAAAAAAAAATTGAATAGGTTGTACATGTAAGCTCTTCGCCTGGAGTTCCGGCTCTAATTTGTGCCCACAACCTTTCATTATAGTTGCGAAGTAAAAATTGACCTTGCAACTTCTTGCAAATATTTTTGCCCGGTATTACAATAGAGCGTTGCGGTTGAGCAGCTTGATAATGCTGTGATACAGGACTACTTTATTTATGTCTGGAGATGTTTGAAACTCTTTTACTTTTTTAGAAACCTATTCACGCTTTTGTTTGTTTCACCACAAAACTTAAGATACCATTTCTTTACCGCTGTTTTTACATCTGGCGTCTCAGAGTGTCAACAATCTCATCTTTTTCTTCAAGATCAGACACAAAAGTTGGCTTGTAAGTGGGAGTTAAGGTGGACCCTGAATCACTTTGGTTTATAATCAACTTTGCTAATGGCAACTCTATTGGCACGTCTAACTTTTTTTTTGCCAGATCCCAACATTTATGATAAGTATGCAGGCTTGATCTCAATGTTTCTACTTCTTCACTATCTGCTTGTTGACACTTTTCTAATCTTGCCAAAATGTGATCAAACTTTGTATCGGATTTCTTGATACTACCAGTCTAATCGTCGTTAGACGTTGTCTCCCAAACACTTCTAAAAACTTTTTTTGCTATTTCCAGCACTTGAAAGCCTCTAAGTGACGGTAACCATTTTTTTAACCGTTTTTGTTTCTATATACTTTCACGCCCGTCTTTGCTATTTCTTTTACGGCTCTGATGGCTCTGATAGCTCGTCGTTAAACTATCTTTGCAAAAACCGTATTGCCATTTGGATAGCCTTTCTTTTATCTGTATCTCTTTACTGAGACTATCCAATTATTTTTTTTTTTAACTTACCGCTTTGTCTAATAGACTGATTGACCTGTACGAGGTATGACGTTTGCGGTTTTTCTTTTTTGTGTATCAGGGCCATTCTGGCAGTTTTCTATGGCATTGTCGCACAGGATGGTTTAAAACTTTGGTGATTTTTTTAAGGATTCCCCCAATAGTTATCTTGAAAATGCCGCCATGCCTTACTATATTCCTATTTAAAAACGGTTGCAGCTATTTACATGCAAAGAAACATTGATATATAAAACTAATCTGCTCTGGTCACTCTTAGTGGTCTAAAAGTGTTCTTTAAAATATTGTTTCTACTACCGCGGCTGTTTCTTCCGGAAAAATTGCAAACGATGGCTATGGCTCTAATTTGCTTTGATACCAGTCTGTAAGGCAGTTTGCAAAGGTTAATGTTTAATGTTTTGCAAAGGTTTGCCTAACATCTGTTTTTCCTACGTTGAATAAATAGTAACCTTATCATGGGCGCCTACTTTTGAAAATGTCAATGGGGGCAGGGTTACTTGTGCTCAGATATTCGGGCTGTATGGCCACATTTCTTATATATATTTATGAATGGATGGTCAGTCTCTTTATGCAAATTGAAAATATTAAATCAAAATTTTGTTTTTTTATGCATATGAGCCAATATTCCAATGGGGGCGCTGCCCTTTTATCTTGGTGGTGAATGGCTGCGACTGTCATTGCAGCTTTTAGTAGTGTTTTGTTGGCTTGCTTTGTCATTTATATAAACTTTTGATAAGCTTTGATGGAGAATGTGGTGGTTTCTACATTGGAAGTGATGTAGAAATAGTTGCTGAGAAACTCCTTGTTTGCCAATTACCTCTCGCTTACTAACTGCACCAAACTGTCAGAGCAAAGCATCGTTTCTAGATAATAAGCATACTTTTTTTTTACAAAAATTGAATTATCTTTCACATTACACAAACTTAAGTTTAGTTTGCTGTACTAGCTCATGGCATTTTGCATTTTTTTGTGAGATAAAGAAATGGTATATGCACGTTTTTTCTATATGGCAGTATTGGACTGAAACGATGTTTCGCGTGGTGACTACTTCTACGCCCAGGGTAGAAGTAGTCTTCTTTTTCTATTTGCCAGATATTGGAGTCTAGTACCATGTGTTAAAGCGTATTAGTAGTGTCACAATGTAGGCAATCCTTGTTCTTACACAGTTTGAACTTGTACAGATACGCCGAAAAGCATCCGTGCTTGTTTAGGAATTGGTTGAGATAGTAATCCACGCACTCTTGCTTTCTGGTTATCCAAAGTATTACATATGGAATAAAAGTTTTGGTCTAGTTTGCCGTACCGCTGTTCTCCTTCCATTTTTCTTTTCTTTTCCTGATAGTCAATTTTTTGTTGTTTTTTTCTGCACGGTGTTGCGGAATATATATGAGCGTTCTACAGCCAGTATGTGTAACGGGATAGTTCCAGCAACATCTGTAATTGTTCATTCCAAGATTATCGCTTTTCTTTTTGGCTGTATTGTTTTGCTCATACGCACTAATTACGTCAGCTTTCTAGGTCATTATTGCTGCTTCTAAATTGTAGCTACTTTTGCATTTTCGTCTTTGCATACCAACATACCAACACTTTTCCGCTGAAACGCGCACTTTTTTTTTACTTTCTAGCACCGTAAGGTAGTCCTTATGTTTTTAAAATGTCACGTAGTGGGATACGGAGCATGAATAGAAGGTTAACTGCTGGATTTGAGTTCAAACTTTTCATTTAATGGTGGTCCAATTTTTACCACTCTGTCTTTTAACCGATTTCTTACTAGAATTGCTGCATCGCCTTTATTGCATTAAGCTTTTCATTGTTTGACTTGGAAACAATAATTACGTCAGCTCTCTTGGTTGCTAGCAGCGATTTAGATTAATTTGTAAAACCTTTATCCTTTATCGTTATGTTTTGTTTGTTTTTGCATTTGCTTTTGCGATTGCTTGCAGTTTTTTGTATGTTTTGCACTTTGCACTGCTAGAGTAGTAATTTTGATCTACACAGAGGATGCACTATGGTTCTTAGAACTGATTTATATTTGTAGCAAAAAGTCTTACAGTCTTTGTGCTTATAGTCGATGCATTTATAGTAACAGGTTATTCGTTTAAGTCTTGCACCGACGTTATAACCAAAGCAATTTTTAGTAGGTATGCTCTGTACTGTCTGGTCTAATATATTACAATAATTGTGGCTGCAGGTGTGCGTTGATTTAGATCTAAAACTTTTATTATTTCTTTGTTTGCTATATACTCGTCTAGGTCTTTTACCAAAATATCCATCTCGGACATGAACCTATCCTTTGCTCTCATGGCACGTTTTATTGTCTTCAGAACTACGTTTGTTTTGTTTTTAGAATTTTTAGACATATTAGGTTAATGCATAATTATTTTTCGTTTCTGGATTTTGTTCATTTTGCTCATTTTTTGTTTGTTTTGAAAAAAATTGGTAAAAATTTGGACTAGGATGGCTTTGTGGTTGCCTGAAAACTTATAAAAGGCACATTTGGACAATTTTTCCACCTTGTCAAATTTTATGAGATGAAAATAATTATTGACTGATTAGTGTTGATGTTCTCAGCTAGTATCCTGGTGGTGCAACTTTTGTCTTTTTCCACAGCTGCGAGAAGAGCTTACTCATTATCATGGGTAGGCACTTCCGTTAAATTTTTTATTATACTGATTGTTTTGTCAATTTTTTTTCCAACCGTTTCATTTCAGCATAGCGGTTTTTAAAGACTTTTATTTTGTCAGCTGCTTTGATTAACTATTTGAAGGTGGTACTTTCGTAGCTCTCTTTTTCTACAGAAACAAAAGAAGCAGTAACCAACACTAAGCGACTAATACCGCCCAAATCGATAAGTCATTTAAACCAACTGATTATCGTTACGCAGTTGTACTATTGGTTGTTATGTCTTAAGAGATCCAGCTGTTTTGGCGTCCAACCCAGAACGTCGTAGTTAGGCTGTTTTCAAGCAGACCGGCATTATAGTCCATCATCTAGAAGAAATGCTGGCTGAAGAAAGGTTGCTAAAAAAAGTAAACGTTGGCTACCGACTAAAAAAGACGGAAAACTTCTACAAAAACTTTACAAGAACGTAGTTGTTAGATTCCATGGTCGCGACATACCTTAAGCCCATTCTCTAAAGCTAATACTAACCCGTATCGCGTTGGTACAGTTAGTCCAATCTAGTAGTTACGGAAGGCAATAGTTAGAAATAAGGAAGTACTCAGTTTGATTGACAAGGTGTTTAAAACGAAACGTACGTTTACTTGCGGTCACTGACTTAAAGCCTAAGATCCGGGTTGCGGCAAAAGGTTTGCGTTTACTTGATTGTTGCTGTCACAAAAGTTTAGAACTTATTACACGTTTACATGGTTAATGGTATCTAGTTTTTTTCTTTGTGGTGCGTTTGTTGACAACAATTACAGTGGCAAGATTGTTTTCCAAATTGCAGTGCCAGTTTCTTTGTGGACATTGTTGTCGGAGTTGGTGACAATAATAACGGTAACGGTAAGAGTGCGCGGTTTGGGTTGCCACAGTGTGCTGTTACCGGCACATGGGGTTGAACTCAGGGTTATCTGTTCTATTGGCTAGGATGTAATATGTCGCTGCGTAGATAGTGGAGGTAAATTCATATGTATATATGTGGTGCGGTTTTCGTGGAATGACTTAGTGGGTGGCGTGCTAGCAATCGAAAAATTAGAGCGGGATCTCCAATCTGGCAATTGTATCCATTAAGTTCTAAGTATGTTTTTGTGAGATTTTTTATTAAAGGAGTTGTCATTTGTTGAAGCGCTTTAGCTGGGGTGTTGTCGGATAACGTCTTCGGCTATGGATTGCACTCAACTGTTGAATTTTTTGTTTGGATTTTCTTTTTTGCTGCCTGTTTTAGGTTAAGTTACAAGTACCTTGGTTGGTAATATTGGTCCTTGATTCAGTAGCAATGGGTTTTGGCTGTAGTGATTATTTTTTAGGACCCATACATTTGTTAATGAATGTCTATGTTTGTCTTTGTATCATTATTATTTACATTGGCTGATACAGGTGCGTTTTGTTGTCAGTATGTGGCATGTCGAGCTTATTACAGTTTCTGATCGAAGTCCAGGAGTTATTGGGTTTGTCCCACTTCCCAGGCGGTTTGAGATTAGGAGCTCGCTAGAATTCTATTTGGTGGTGGCGTTGGTTCAGCGATTAATGTGGAAGACCGTTATCTGTATGAGTTTACCGTTCTATTTGCAGCATGTAACATATAATGACAGAAATGTCATCATTGAATTAAAGTTAACATTTACAAAAATCTGAATAAATACATCTCAATTTTTTTTTTTAGTTTTAATATTAATGTAATTTTTGCTTTTAATTTTATTAAAACATTCTGTTACAATATACAAAGCTATAGTTTAAAAAAACCAATTTCATGATCACGAAAATAACAAATAAATCTAATATATCCGTAAGAAATGATAGCGTATAAATAAGTCTCATCACTTTCCCATGTAGCCTCAAGATAAACATCTATCATATTTACCTCATTACTAATTATAATTTTCTTGCTGCACTTGAGGCAATAAATGCCTTGATTTATTGAAAACAGAACCAAGGCGTACACTGAACAAACTAATTCAAGCATTATTAAAATTCCGGCATGCTACTATCGAGATCACTTGGTTGAGTAAACATACATTTCCTTCCATACATATATAATGTAGATGATTAAATATTATAAGGCGCATAATGGTTGCAGGCTGAATACAAATTTTCGCATACGCTTAGGGCGTATGGTGCAAAGCCTAATTTCCCTATCGCTTTCCACATAAATCCCAAAACTATTGGAATAGAAAAATGTGTTGCTGCGATAACAATTAGTGGGATTGGTTTATTAGATTTTGATTTATTGCTATCGATAGGATGTGTGGGGTCCGATTGAATTCAGTTGAATTATTTATAGCCGAAATTGGAATTGTTTTTCTTTTATTTCCTGCAGTTGAAATAATATTAGTGTGGTTGGAAATACTTTGTGGCAAAATTATTTACTTTATTGTTACATGATACACAAATAATTGACAATGAAATTTATGTGATTGATAACAATTTATTTTCTACCTAGAAGAATTTATTTAAGAGAATTGCGCTCCCAGGTTTGAAATAAATACAAAGTTATGCAAAAATATTATTAAATCTAATCAATTGCGAAGCGACAGAGTTATGAAGTCCAATATACGAGGGCGGGTCAATAAGATTGTGATTTTTTAAATGAAACACAGGTTTTTGGATAAAAAATAATGTCTTCTTTGAGCTCTATACACTTTTTCCAACGTTTCTTCATTTTTTTTTATCCTTTTAAAAAAATGAGATTTGTCAAGGTCATCAAAATAGGTAATTCTTTGTGAGATGATTTCATCGTTGGAGTCAAATTTATTTCCGCCGAGCCATTTCTTCAGGTTTGGAAAAAGAAATAATCTCTCGGGGCTAAATCCGTAGAATAGGGCGGATGAGGGAGCAATTCGTAGCCTAATTTATAGATTTTTTCCATGGAAACTGCACATGTGTGCTCCCTTGCATTGTCCAGGTGAAAAAGAACTTTTTTCTTGGCTAAATGCGGTCGTTTTTTTTCAAATCCGACCAATGCAGTTGATTGTTTTATTCTTTTGAAGGTAGTCAATGTGAATTATACTACATTCATCCCAAAAATTGGTCCCCATGACTTTATTGGCTGACTAACCCACCTTTGCCTTCTTTTTTTCACCCCGAAAAACCCACTGTTTTGACTGCTGTTTGGTCTCTAGTGTGTGGTAGTGGATCCACGTTTTGTCCACGGTTACGAAAACTTGTCCAAATTGTTGTTAAACAACGCCAAACACTCCTGCGAAGTTGTCACACGATTGCGTTAGTGGTCGATTGTGAGCAAACGCAGCACCCATCTTGCGGAAAGCTTTTTTATACCCAAGTGATCATTCAAAATTGAAACCACTGAGCCATGAGAGATGCCTATGGCTTCCAAAATCTCTCGCACTTTCAATCTCCAATCGGTCAACATCATATTGTGTTTTTTTTAATTGTTTTGGGTGTAGAGACCTTAACTGTGCGTCCAGAACGTTCGGCATCTTCCGTGCTTGTACGGCCACAACGAAATTCAGTAAACTACTTTTTTACTATTGAAATTGATGGTGCATAGTATTTATCAAGCTTACAAAATGCCTTTTCATAGGAGCAGTGTTGTCTTTTCAGATAAGAGGCGGGAAATTCAAAAAGTCACGGACAAATTGACCCGTTCTCGTACACTGATATGTTAAAACACATTAACAGCAAGATTGACGTGACTAAAATAGGAGTTAAAATAAATACGATAAAGAAAGCAAAAGATCGGAAACGTACCAATTGAAGTTGCTACGAAAAAAGGCTGTAGCGAGGCTTTGAGATCATGGACAAAACAGGTGCAGATGTACAAGCTCAAACAAAAACGTTGTCTTTCTTTTGACAAGAATATCGACGAAACAACGACCAAGAAGGTGAGTCAACCGTTAAGACCTCCATACGCAGTGATCACTTTACTAACGGGGGAAGGAAGCTTTGTAACCGAGGTACTATCAAAACCGGATGGGCAAGATGATCCATAGAGGAGGTTATTCAGCCCATCCGCTTAAATTTTGGTCATAAGGCAAGCAAGTGCGTCATAGAATTGCAAACAAAGCCTGTTTTAAATGTAGCCAGAGACGGCAAAAAAGCATGAAAAGATAATTTTGGCAGAAAAAAATAAGCTCGCAAAGCCAATGACATGGCGCGCTTAGATTACAGGAAAAGCGGCAATGGAGATTAGGAGGCAAAGAAAAAACCTTGTTCTAAACCACAATGAAGGTCTTTTAGATAAACCTCAAAGGTGCGCTATGGACCATTACAGGCAAGTATGCTAGAAAGATCGTGTAGTCTCCGAACCCAACCAGAAAATGGCAAAGCTTAACTCTAAATGGCTAACCTACGCAAACATGGGTGCGGCAATCTTTATACCGGACAAAAACTATGAAAAACAGGCAGCGGCAAAAGATTTGTTTGGGCAACACCGAGTTTTTTACTCCTGCTACTTGTCTCTTCACACCACGACCAAAAGCTGGGCATGGGTATTAAAGTCAACGGGACCAACACCTTCATATGCAATTTTTATGCTAAATTTTTCATTTGGGGATCAACGGTTGAGAACAGACTGTTCGAACTGTATGGATCTTGATTAATAGAAGATCTCACGTGGACTTATCATTCTGTACGTAAAATCTACAAAGAATAGTACGATGATGACACGTAAGTGAGTCAGTAAACCTTAGTATCCAGAAAAATATCCATATGGTTATAGAGGTAGATAAAAAAAACTTGAGAACCAACACATTTTAAGGAAGAATTAACACCCATATTTTTGGAACACATGGAGAAAAGGTTTAGGTTCTAGGGCAAATTTCTTTGCACATCGGTGTTAATGGAAACCTTATAAAAAACCTGTGATAAAAACGACGCTATGATTGGAAGAAGGCCAGTTTTAAAAACATTGCCGCACTGCATCAGAGCTGCATCTTAGCAAAAATTTCAGTGAGGGTAAATAGACTAGCACTAAATAAGCACACACGGCGCAGCATGGCGCAGTATACAAGTTGAAAAAGAAGGAGTTAAGAGCGAACAAAGTTTTTAAAAAGAATTGTTGGTCAAAACTTTGTAAGGAAGTGGACCGAGATGGAGTACAGGCTATACACTTGTTATCAGCCCAGTCGAACTGGACAACAAACAAGAGCTTAACATAGCAAAGAAAGTCTTTCCCAGCCATGTGAATGCCAAATGGCAGTGCAGCCTTACAAGGATTGAAGACATTTCTCTCAGCACTACTGAGAAAGTGAAAGCAGCTGACAAAATTATACTAGAAAAAGCCGCCAGATGGTATCTATCCGGAGATTATAAAAAACCGTAACAGAACAGAACGCGCAAATAGTGGTGAACGTATTTAACAAACTGTTCAGAGAAGTAACCTTTATGTCTGACTGGATGACGACCAAGCTCGTATTGGTAGAAAACCCATAGAAGAATGACTATGACTGTTTGAACACATAATAAACCAGAGGCTACAAGATGAGATTAAAGCAAACGGCGGACTCTTGGACTCTCAATGCGGGTTCCGCAAACAGCGTTTCACCATAGATGCCTTAAAACGGGATATAAAGCTAGACAAAGTCACTAGAAAGCAGAAAAATTGTTTTGTTGCGCTACTTATACTAGACGTAGAAAACGCCTTTAATTTTGTCTATTGGAAGGGCTTAAAACAATTGCTTAAAAACCAGATCTTGCTTTACATAATAAATATTATAACCTGGAAGACCATGTCGTAGCGGTTACCGGTTTCCCTCTCAAAGTGGAGGAGAGGGGGCCCGGACAATAGTTGCGACGTAGGTGGCTAATGATAATATTTATTGTGGGGGTGGTTTTACGTTGAAGTTGCTGTCTCTACGTCTCTACCGCCGATCAATGATCAATTTCCTTCAGGGGTCGGGGCTTTTCCAAGGTTAGTCATGGAGGTATCTAAGTATTTAGCGTCCCGTGTCGGAATGGTTCCAACACGGCAGGTAGAGGGCCGGGAGCAGAGCTAGTTCTCCCGGTGTCGTCGAGGTGAACGTGAAGGTCCGGTGCGCTTAGCATAGACCTGGGACAGAGCAGGGGTTGTCATAGTGCGGTATCCGTCGAGAACGTATAGTGTATCATAAGAAAAGTCCTGGGTCGTAGCGTGGACCGGCATCATCTCCATAAGGTGTCCGTGGGGCATAGGCATGAAGTAGTTGTGGTAAGGAGGTTTGTCGGCCTAGCGTCTCTTATCTAGAGTCCAAGATTACTATGACGGTGTAATTCCAGTCAAGAGTAACGAGAGGATGCGTATCAATCGACTGACTGAAATTTTATGAATTTTATTTATACTCGCGCCTTGCTCCTATTGGGGAAAACGTCTGCTAGTTGTCGTGTTTGGAGAGGTGGTTTGTTTGTTGTAGGAGCGGGCTTGATAGGCAGTTTGCATGGTGGTCGGTATGGCAAATCTTTGATCCAATAACAATGACCGCCTGCAGCTGTTATTAGCCTTTTGGGGCATAGCAAGTTATTTGCGTCCTTGTGTTTTACCTCTGACCATCATCATATTTCCAGGTTGATAAATCTTGGTTGCGTTTTTTTGTAGTGGGTATTGTTGTTGTCGATAGGTTGCTTGGCGTTGTCTTGTTTTTTGCAGCTTTCTCTTCGGGTTTTTGTCGTTTTTGTCTTGGTCGGGTTTATCCCAGCTTCCTGGTTGCTTTAAAGCTTGCCCCAGTAACAATTCCGCGTGTCTTCATTCAATAGTATTGACTTACGGGTGATACGTAACCGTCGTCTGGTGCACCCATTTCCACTTCCTCACCAAGTTTTCAAATGTTTTACTCTTGTGACTGCCGTTGTCCGATAAGATAACTTTTTGATATCCGTAGCGGTGGAATATCTTTTTCTCGAGTAATTTTGGCACAGGTATTGCTGTTCATATCCATAACCAGTGCCAGTTTGTTACCCGACCCAGTGGCATCAAATAGACCAATATAGTCGATGATTATTTTTTCCTAGGGTGCGCTTGGTTAGTGCGACTGTAGAGCATTTCCCGGTCCAGCGTGGCTTGTTTTAGTTCAGGCGCACACTACACAGCCCCGGATGAAGGTCCGCACATCTTGTTGACGCGTGGCAAGAAGATGCAGCCAGTATGGACGATAAGGTTTTGTCTCTGCCGGGATGACCGGCGGTGTCACTGGAGTGGTATTCTTTTAATACTTCCCTTGTTGAGCTGCGGGTGGTACGACTAGCTAGTTATGCCCTGCCAACGTCTGTAGAAACTCTCCCGCTTTGCCCAACTTGTACCATACATTTATCCCGTCTGGGATATCGGGGTCATCTATCGTGGATCGACATTGCCGCAATATTTTTTGCGTTTGGGGACAATCGACTTGGGCCCTTTGCACTCGAACAACCAGGGTTTCTTCGCCTAAAACATGGATTTTATTCTTGGCGTTCTGGTGTTTCCTGCTTAGCTTACTGTATAATTGATGTAGGCTTTCAGTGGGCTTGTCTTTTTTGCTCTCTGGAGGCAACAACCGTTCAATGTCTTCTATCCTTTTGTCCACTATTTCTTAGGAGCACGCATGTCTAAAAAGTGCATCGGGCAGGAGGTTGACGGACCCAGGGGTATGTTCTACCTAAATTGAAAATTCTTGTAGCAATAGGGACCACTGGCGAACTTAGCGTTAGCATCCGTAGACTTGTCCAGGCATACTAAAGGTTTATTTACGGTCCTCAGGGTGAAAGGGGCATCTTCTAAATAACCCTGCATTTTTTGACTGCCCAGTATATAGCCATACATTTCAGCTCATTTGAATGCAACTTGGTCTGACGTTCTGTGAGCCGGGCGCTGGCGTAAGAAATTACGTGTTTTATTTCACCCTCTTCCTGGTATAAGACGGCGGTTAATCACACGAATGGCAGATCAGGTCTTGAACAAGCAAGTTTCATCGGCCGGCTAAGTAGCTTTTTTACTTCCTGGAATGATTTGTCGGTCTCTTCGGTCCAGCGGTAGGGTTTCTTCGGCCCTTATAGACCCATGAGTGGTCCAGCAACCTTCGAGAAGTTTGGCACATATTTACACAGCCACGTGCAAATTACCAGAAAACTTTGCAGCTGTTTCCGGGTTTTGGGAACTTCAAAGTCTTTAATGAGTGTCAGGTGATGCTGCATATTTCCATCCGCTGTAACTTGGTGCCCGAGATACTCGATAGATTCGCGACCGAACTCGCAGTTGGATAGTTTGCATTTGAGCCCGTGCTTTTGTAGTCTTTCCACTATGCGTCGTAGGTGGTCTAGGTGGTCGTCTTGATTGTCCGAGTACACTAAAATGTCATCCAGGTATACCTACTAGCATAAACCGACCTAATAATCCGGCTAGAACTTGCGACATTAGTTTCTGAAACGTGGCAGGGGCATTTTTAAGCCCAAACTGATATGTGCCGTCGTTAGGGGCCGCGAACGTGGTGTAGTGCTTATGGATCTGTTCTATGGGGATCGGCATCTGAATATCCCGCTTCGAGATCCATCTTCGTGGATTGTTTTGAAGAGGGGAGTTATTGGTAGTCTATGCAAAAGCGCGGTGACCCGTTCTTTTTTTTTACTAGTACTACCGGGGCACAGTACTCACTGCTTTGTTCAATGATTCCGCTTGCAAGCATGTCCTCGATTTGTTTGTAAATGGTGGATTTCTTTGCTGCGTTGTACAAATAACGTGGAGATTGCGCCGGAGTAAAGTCTTTTAGTTTTCTTTAGTCCCCGGTTGCGAGGCTTTCCCATTGATATTTGCGACCGGTACGCGGTAGCGCGGCGACGTCTTCCAAAATACAAGCATGCATTTCCTGCTTCCATGCTCACGTCGTTTTGTATAAGCCAGGAGTTTTCCAATATTACTTCTTTTTCCAATTGAGATTCCACCAGAAATTGCACTTCCTGCGTCGTTTCCTCGATGTCGACACTTGCGGTGACTTTGCCGTCGATCTTCAGGATTGCACTGGGGTCTGCTTAGCTGACTTTGTAGGTTACGGGATTAAAACCCGGTAGCTTAAACCGCGTGAAATTCTGACTGGCTCCGATGTCAATTAAGGCTTGTCGGCGTTTAGTATTGCAAGTACTTACCGAACAACTTCCATCAGAGTTATCCGGGATAACCCCGGCCACCTCTTAGCAAAATAACGGGCTTCTATAACCAGCAAAAACAGTTAAAAAGAAGAGTAAAGTTTCTTAGGGAGCACAGCAATCTGAAGTAGTCACCTAATCTAGTATTGACTTGACTACATCTAACCAGTTTAATCGAGTCCAAAAGAGTGCGTCATCAAAAAGTAAAAAAAAATTGTTTTTTTTTTTTATTATTCTTACAATAATAATTTTCATTTTAATTAAAAATTGATACAAACATAATCATTTGTAGTCCAGTAATAATCTTCATTTTAATCAAGATTATTACTGCAATAATCCTAAAATTGATGCAAACATAATCATCTTAAGTCCAGTAATAATCTTCATTTTATTCAAAAATGTTTTCATCTGGACTGAGGATCATCTTTAGTTTATGCAAGAATTTTCATATTGTAATCCTCAAATTAATGCAAATATAAACACCGACACCCACTAATAATATTGTAGTTCTATCTGAATAAATTTTTGAAAATTCGTAAAAAGGGTTGTAAGCAAAATTTAAAATGATTGCTTCTACAATCCGCGCTTCCATCCTTCCTATTTCGAACGAGACCAAGCCCGATTCTCTGCGTTAATCACCGGGACACTTCTATTCTTTCGCGCGTCTCCACTTTTAGCATCTTTTTTACCCTCGCACCGCCACACTTAAACGCAAAAATTTGTTACTAGAGTTTTTTCTCATTTTTTCCGGGCTTGGGGCACCGGCGGCGGGCCTTTAAACTGGGCGTTTAAAGGCCTGCTTTGGGGGGCGGCAGGTAGAAAACAAAGGTCGAACTCAAAAATCGCTTCAGCTAAAACTACTTTTGGGCCTTTTCTCTTTTGAAAGTTTAAACGAAATTTTTGCGTCCGAAAATTGCCACGGGGTGCACGGACCGTTGTCGTTTTTTATTTTTGCAAAAACTCCATTTTTTACTTTGGACGCATAATTTTTGGTGTTGCCGCTCTCCGATCGGGACGGGGTAAAAAGGGGTCGACTGAGCTCTCGAGTTTCAAAAATTGAAACTCTCGTTTCCCACGGCGCTCCCTCTCGATCAAAATAGGGGTTTCAAGTTTTTATCTCAGAGGGGAACGGCGGCGAGGAAGCCGACGCCGAAAACCGCTTGTCGATCCGACCCTCCGTTCGCCCCCAGCAATTTTCCGAGCGCCCCGCCCCCCATAATCGACGGACAGCTTGCGAAGGGGGAAGGGGCAACGGCCGCAAAAAAAAACTGTAAAATGCTCCGATACCTGGCGGATCAGAATCTTGAGACGGATTTCCCCAAAAATTAAAGGGCTTCCGGCGTTCGCGCTTTGCTTCAAACTGTTTGCAACGCGGGGGCGGCGTCAAGATTCGGAGTTTCAATTCGGATTCCGCCGTCCTTCTTGGTGGGAAATGATATAGGTCGCGACGGGATCGGACGGCGGGCGCCGGAGATTCGGACCGACAAAGGAGCGGCTGAAAGGATTCCGATTTTTACCGATTGGCGACCTGGAAAAACGCGGATATCTCAAAAACGGTGCGTCGGAGAGAAAAACGACTCATTGGAGATGGACCTTAAAAAAAGGATATAGTAGGTATCCGGCGAACGTCCAAAAAAAATTTGAGATTTCGTTCTCCGGGAACGGAGATAATAAAAAAAACCATTTTTGCACATTGTCGGAGAACCGGAAAAGCTACCTGGTTCCGGTTTTTGCCGTTCTAATTTCTTTTCTGGTAAAATTTTGATCGGTGGAACCACCTCTTCGCCCACGGCACCTCTCGCCCGGAAACACTTTTTCGAATCCGAAATAGTAATGAGGGGAGTGCAACACCATGGACTACACGAAAACTTGGTGACGTAAATACTTTCTGACGCAGTTCTTCACTGGATACGGGTGTTTTGCCTTATACCTGAAAAATTTAAAAGGGGCAAAACCATGCATGCACCTACAGCGCGGACGTAAACATGTCGGAACACACAATTTTTTATAAAGGATGGTTTACTTATTTATTTGTTTTTATTTCCTATTATTACAATAAGAAAATGGCGAAGTTGAGACCTTTACTATGTGGTAATCCACAATTGTTTACTGTTTGAAATTTAAAAAATTTTGAGTAGTTTTAGGCAGTACTAGTGCGACACTATAAAAAAAAAATTGTCAGAAAACAACACTTTCATGAATTTACGTTGTTAACACACTTGAACGGCCATTACAATTAGGGCGAGGCTTTAGATTTTCAGTGAATTAGATTCATTAATTATTAATAAACTACAACAACTACTAACTGAGTCAAAATTGTTAGTTAGAGAATATGTTTGTTACTAAATACATTTCTTTTTATTATCTTAACTTACATAAACAATTACTATAATTTACCAATATATACCAAATTTATTAAATCCCAAAGTAATATAAAATTTAATCAAATCCTATCCCCCATAGCTAAAAATGTATCCAAATTTAATTGACTCAATTCCTCCTTTTCAATTTGTATTTTTGAATGCAGATTCTTCTGATCCTCAACCTTCAACTGATGTACTTCCTTAGCAGCCTTATCCCATTCAGCCTTAAAATAATTTTTATCCCTTTGCGCTTCCTCATATTTTTCCTCCAACTTTTTCAAATCATGCAACAAATTTTTAGTCTGCTCCTCGGTAAGTGCTGACTTCTTAATCTCTTGCATTTCCAAACTTTGTTCAGCCAATAAATCCCTTAATATAGCACAGTCTCGTTCCAAATTGCTTATTTTATCAATCAACTCATGGCTTTCACAAAGCGAATACTTGACTGTATTTTTATGTATTTCTAAATACAAATTAAATTCATCATCTTTTCCATTGCGATCTTCAATTATTTTATCTAGTTTTGCATTATAAGCGTGCTTTTTGAGCTGATGTGAAAGCTTCTTGCATCTATCTATGTTAGTTCGCAAATCAGTTTCTAATTTAACCTTACGAGAGTTCCAATCTTCATGAAGCAATTCCAATTGATGCTTTTTAGTATTTTCTAATTCTAAATTAAAGTTGATCTGTTTATTTTCTTTCCAATTTTCTAATTCTTCTATCCCAGCTATGATAATATTATCTTCTAAAATATGTGGTAGCAGATAATAGGATGAGGTTTTAATTTGCGTTTTGAAATCACATATTTCCAAAAATAAGCAAGCATGGATTTCAGCAATTTCATCACCGTTACTATTTTTTAATGATATTAATTGGCTAAACTCAGGTTTATTCATGTTAACTTTATTACATTCTAAAAATATATCTTGCGATATTTTTTGGTGCTTGTTGTCCAAAATTTGTACTTTAATGTTGTACATTTTTAACATCCTGTTAATATTGCTTTCAACACATACAAATACCACTTTGCATATTGCATTGTTTAAAAAAACTCGTTTAGAAATTGCAAGATCAATTTCAGTTTTAATGTTAAGAAAAGTATTTGCTTTAGGATGCATGAAATTGATGGTATAAACTGAATTCTTCTGAATTCGTTTCCAAATTATAAAATCTAATATGATATCAACACAAAATTGTCTGTATTTATCTAAAGGATTTGGTTGGATTAGTGATATATTGCTTTGTTGTATGCTTACAAGGCTTGGATCTGATTTCTCTTCAATTCGAGCCAAATTTAATTTAAAATTGTTTGAAGGTCTTTTATCAACTAAGGATTCATTTTCTTCACATGAACTGTAGCGCATTTTTGGTGATAGTATACCAGAAGCTGATTTTTTATCATCGAAATCGTTAACCAATTGGATAATACATCTGGTGGCTAAAGATGGTTTTCTATTAACAACAATATTGCTAATTTCATTAACAAAATAGCTTTCTTCTTCAAATTCTAATTTACCATCACACCAATTATGGAAAACTGCATTATCAACATCCCAACCCATATTGGTTAAATTTATTTCAGCAGTACCAAGCTTGGTATCATTATTGTAGAAGTAAACAGGAATTTTGGTATATTTTTGGAAATATATTCCTAATATTTTGAAATTAGTTATAAGATTTATAACAATGGTTTCGTTTATATTGAGATTTTCATGAATATCTCTGGTAACCTGTTTAGTTTTTACTTGCATTCCAAAAATTACAAATGTAAGATAATATTTTTTGGGCACTTCACTAAATACCAAAGTTTCTGGAAGAAGCACATCAAGATTTGTTGCTGTGCTAATTGTTATTTTAAAATGGAATTTTTCTAAATGTTCCCTGTCACCACCAACCTGAAAATATAATTAAAATTAACAACAATAAAAACGATTAATAATAATTTACCTGAATATACCCATGATCTGTATATTTAACAGGAATTTGTATACAATCCCCTTCATCAATAGGACTTTCAAAACTTGGAAGAGCTGGCGGAATAATTTTGGTAGCAATATAATCCCTAATAGTTAAAGAAGCATACAATTCAGGAGTCCCTTTTTTAAATCCTGTAGGTACATTCAATAATTTATTCCACGAATAAGGCACAACTAAATTAGTCCTGCTACTGGGTAAAACTTTAGCACTTCTCAAGCAAAGCAAAGTAAAACCAATAAATTTCTTATCAACTGTAAAACATTCCAACCTAACCCTACTATATGATCCTCTAGCTTTCCTCAACAATTTTTTCTCGGTTTCCCAAACCATTTCTGTATTAAATACTATGACCGGATGCGGACTAATTAAATCAGATTCCATAACCCTTCCATTGAAATTGGCTGTTACATATATGGAGTTTTTAATTGAGTCAAAGCCACGACCTTCTTCAATGCTCAGGACAATATTAACGAATTTTCCTTTGAGTTCATTCATCATGTGTAAAAACTATGTAAATTCAACGTCAAATCTAATTTAACTGATGCCTACTTTAATTTAATAATTGTTTTTTATTTCAGCTTGGATGGGGGCGTTATGTTTATGCGTTTCCTTCTTCTCATCGCCCATAGTAGTCGCCATATGTAGGCGGAAATCTACTAGATTGGCTTCAGTACTTGGTGGATTGATGTTAGCTTTGGCTTGTTTGTTTACATCATTTGCTATGCAATTCCATCAGGCTGTTTTGAGTTATGGAGTTGTTTTGGGAGCTGGAGCTGGTATTGTACGTGAAACATCTGGTTTGATGCTTGGACATTATTTCAAGAGGAGGAGGGAGTTTGTTGAGATGGTAGCACAGGCTGGAAGCGGTGTTGGTGTTGCTTTGTTTTCAGTACTTTATAAAGAAGCTGTTGGGTAAGTACTATACTTAATTGTCATTACAATTAATTAACTGTATTTGTCAGTAATGACAATTAAGGTTTTATTAACAAAAAATTAATAGTTGACGCAACTGTCAATTTGCGGGTTGAACAACAAAGCATAAAGTATTTAAATATGATCAACTCTGTTTCAAAAGATAGGTACATTTTTTTTAATATTAACGCAATATATAAACATATCAATCAGTAGAGCATTACAGACATTTTTTGCACTAGGTTATTATTGCAGTTCTCTAGTTTATTTTGACAAGGAGCGACTAAATTGAGCCGGCAGAAAATCTATGTACTGTCTTGGCATATTTGTTTTCTGTTTTCTTTCATGTTTGGTATAAAATAGTGGTAAATTGCACATTTTTTTACAGCCGGGGAGGTGGGGGTTTCGCTAAATGACAGACAACCGTTGCTTCTTTTATTTAGAAAATTACGTTTCGTGGTTGGCTGGATGGAGGTTGTAAGCAATGGACTTTTCGATAGTCCCTAATTCTAGTTTTTTGGGCTTAATGATGCTTGTTGGATACGAATGTCGTATGCTTAAAGTTTTAAATTGGCCAAACTTCTACTTTGACAACCACTTTAAGATCCTTTGCTGGGTATATTGTTTATTGGGAATAAGTCGTACATTGGAATGTCAATAGTTTTTCTTGTGAAATATGTCCGAATCAAAATCGTGTCAATAGTTTTTCTTGTGAAATATGTCCGAATCAAAATCTTTATCACTTACTTTCGGGAATCGCGTTACAGTCTACTTGGATTCTAGCTAAGTTACGGTTTGAGTCTATTCCAGTTTTTTGAAAAGCAGTAACTATTTGGTAAATTTTCTTTCTTGATGTATGCCTTATACTTCAACGCTGCTTACAGTGTGGCCAGACACATTAGTCAGTTGCTGTAATGACGTTGCTCGGTATTGTTGAGACTTTTACTGGCATAGTTTATAAAGCATCTTCAAGGCCCATCTTTTTGGTACAAGACCGCGCCTATTCCAATGTTGCAGGCGTTGGTCTTAAGGATAATATGCAAATCCGGATTTTGTTGGTCAAACATCAGCGGCAGATCCAACATTTGTATAATGTTTTTAAATGCAGATTCTATGTAAAAACTTGCTTTGTTCTTTGGTACGCTAACGGAGCGCCAGCCTCAGCCAATAAGTACATATTTGCATACCTGCACAGGAACACCTGAGCTATTTTCTTATAGTGAGCTGTGGGTACCAGCCGGGGATGATCTTCTACTACTGATAAAATCCGAATAATTCCAACCACTCGATTTTGTCAATATTATCCTTCAATAAAGTGTTAAAAGTCTTCATGATACACAACCTAGTTTATAAATTATTTAGCAAATCAAAAATTTGATTAGATTAGAAGATAAGAAAGAAGAAAGATTAACAAATTTACCAACATTACTGTTTGTAGGACAAAGAAAGAAATCTTTTGGTAGAGTGGGAGGTTTACAATATGGAACGTGAGCCTTGTTCGGCAAGCACAAACTAATCATTAGGCAAAAGTTTTCGGACTTTAATGAAAAAACGGAACTACTAGAGGAGTAACAGCCAGAGGTGACAAGATCAATAGATTGACTAGTATTACGGTCTGGAGGACAAAGAAATTTATACTACAGATGCTGAGTGAGTAAGAAGCTTACAATACGCAACGTGCTTTCTTGGGCAAGCACAGGCAAAAACGCTCAAGACCTTTTGTTCTTCATTGGAGAAACGGAACTACGAGAGGAGTAACAACCAGAGGTGCACAGTAGGACCAAATGTCTACAATGCATGGAATCTAGATGTACCGCTTTAAAAATAAAAAGAAAAAACTTTATCTAAGTTTTACAATAACACAATAATCTTTGTCATATTGTGAATTGTACTAGTATTTTTGTCTGCACTAGCTCTCAGCGATTCCAAGAGTTACAACCTGAAGCACATACATGGAAATATATCCCAGGTTATCTTGATCTTCATGCTGCTCATGTTGCTTTCTCGGGACCCGCTTGATTGCATATAGACCTGCAACATAAGAACTTTCTATTTTAATATTTGAAACTAACTCAGTAGCATTAGGTTTTTGGATACATTAGATTTTCAATAATCTTGAATTTCTGTTTCTGCGATATATTATTTGTTACACAGCAACGAGCTAGCATGAATGAGATCTTGCTGTACAAGCGACTTGTTTCATGTACTTTGTTGTATCTTTTATTTTAGTCCCAACAGACCTAGCAAGCTCAATAGTTTTTAACACATACAATGTTGCAAATAAGTTGCATAACCAAGGAGAAGCTTTTCTGTTTGGTGATTATCAGGGCACTAGCCCGCGAAACTAAATAACATATTATGTGAACAATTAAATTAAAGATTTACATTATTTGTGGAAGCTTCTTAGTCTGAAACATTTAACGGATCAGTACAAAGTTGCAATAATGCAGATATTAATTTACCATCAATTTGTTGATCAAATTGCTGTAACCAATATGAATAACAATGATGTGAAGAAAAGAAAGAATAAATTAGCTTTTGAGCAAATTGTTTGATTTTAGAGACCAAGATGCTCTTTGTTGCTAGCGTTATTTATTTCATTCCAATCCTGAAGACTAAGAAAAAAAATAATTAAACCAATTGCCAATTGGAGGTAATCTAAAGTTTTTTTGTGGACGTTAATGAAATAATTTAGTTTCTGTGGTTCGGGATTTGTCTGCCTTTTGAGGAAAGAAGGAGGAGGTTTTGACAACTCGCGCACACACTAAGCTTTGGTAGGTCTCGTTCGGTGATGCTTTTGGGAGATTAGTCCATGGGGCGCACTATTCCGGGTTATTTGCCAAAGCTGAAAAGTGGTTATAAGGCACCGTAGTGACTTCTTCAATTTGTACGTACGAGTGGTACGTGGCCGTAATGTGATGATGGCACTGTCATTTGATGGTGGCTTTTTGAAATGTATGGCTGATAACTTGTAGGCTGTTGTTACTCAATACTATTGTCACGTCGCTGGTGGTGTGACTGGTAGCAAAGGCTTCTACCCAGCGGGTGCACATCCTTATGATGGTTACAATAAATCATTTTTTTGTTGGCGTGGTGTTCAACGGTTGTACCTATGGAAATACGTTCCTAGACCCGGCTGTCGGATGCAAGATTTTGGGCAACACCAGTCTTCATCCGCGCGCATTTTATGTACCACCGGGCTGTATGACTTTGTTTCTGAAGCCTGGGCCTGTTACGGCGGGTCTCATCTTGTCTTGAGTGATTGGCGGAGTTGTCAATGTGATGTTGCTTCATTAATTCTTCATTTCTTTGCATATTGATAGAACGACCAGCAGTAGTTCTTTGTCAGCGCTTTGGCGGTAACCCACGTCTCCTGTTGGATTTTCCATTTTTTGGTTTAGTCACTTTACAGCCGCGGCCGGAGTATCAACGCTCAAAGTTTGCAGTGCAATAACTTTTTGGTGAACTTGGTTTACTGGCCACTTCGTCGTCGAGAGCTTGGATAAGGCGATGAGCAAATGGTTTTTGGTCTATGTATAATGTCAAATGAAAGTTCTGCCAGCAGTTGCGATCATTGCATAAACAAAATTGTCCACACATTCCTTTGGCCACTTGCAGATATCGAGGAAACTGCGCAGGTATTTGCGGGTTATTGGTCAGCCGGGGCCTTGTATTAATCGAAGATGATGCTTTAACGGTTAATTCCATAAAGCCGCAACCTTGTGACTTTGGTATTGAATTTCGGGCTGTCCGAAGTTGCATTTTTTGGCAACGGCTCTAAAATAGCAATTTTTGGATTTGAAGGAAGGGACGGCTTTGTTTAAAACGCAATTTTAATTTAATAACGTCCTTGGCAAGCATCTTGCCCTTTTTCTTATAGATGTGCGCCTTCTTTTTCACATTGTACGAGTAAGGCCGGTTTATTATTTTGATTGTTGCACCCAAAGTGAACAAAATGGTGGACGTAATCAAGAGTCTCCTGGTTCTGTCACCTGGATGGTGCCGGTTGCTTCCTTGGTTTTGAGGGTTTGTCTGGTGTACGACTTGGTTGGTTACGTGCAGACGAAGAAGGGGCAGCATGGTGAAGTAATGCATATAATAGTAACCGACTACTTCTGCTTGCGTAGAGATTAATGGTTGCGCCATGCTCACGCTCAACTAGGAGGAGTGAGTGATGGTGATTGTCTAGGGCTAGTTTGCTGTTTGCTAGTGCGTTTAGTCTTAAACCATGCTAGCTTTGCCTTTGCCTCACTCTTGGTGGCCGTGTTGCTAAGATGTCTGAAGTTAATAAATTTCTTTGCGCCTGCTGCTTTTCTGCCCAGAGTTGTTAGCTTAGATTGACAGTCAGGTCAGGATCAGCGTATTTTTGCAGAAGGTTTTGATTAATTTGTTTGAATACGGGTTCCAAGTCTTTGTGAGGCAACTGTGATGTAACAATGCTGGTATTTGGAAAACTCTGTAATGATTTTTGAGTTTTTTAAAAAACAGGTAGAACCCAAGCAGTTTATGGACCTTTTAGTACAACACCACCAACTTGGTCTTGTTGATGGCTATGCTAGCCTTGTGGACCAGGTCGTGCAGCATCGTTGACCGTACTCCTTCTAACTTATAACCTTGCCATGCTTCGGTCTCACGTCATAAATCTGTCTCCTTGGGACGTATGAAATGATCCGGGTTGTTGCTTGGTTTAGAATTCTGGTTGGACCTGGAGAATTGCTCTGTTGGCCGGTGGTGTACCACTTTGGTCTAGAAACTTTCTAGTTTTGTTAAACATATTGATTTTTTTTACTGGATTGACAAACTACAATTGTTGTAGGGCTATATTTTGATACGGTACTCCACGTTTACAAGTTTAAGCTTATGTCACTTGTTTTGTGTCAATGAAGTTTGAATATACGGTTCAAAATTGACTCAGACAAAAAATTGAACAAAGTACAAAAAGTCACCATTTCCAGGTGGAAGGAGCGTCTAATGCTTGATTGAAATGAATTGGTTGGATTTCCAGTTGCAGTCCGATTAATTCCCCAGATGTTGGGGGATTTGTTGTGAGGTTGAGGCGTTTTGTCTCAAATTGCCTCACGTTGGACACTAATTGTTGCTGCTTAACTCTGCTGTGTTGCTGCTTAACTCTGCGGTAGGGGTTATTAAATAGCCCTATGTAGTGCATCCAGGGATATAGCTTCTTTTCTTTGTCCAAGTATTTCAAATAGTATTAAGTCTAAGAGTCGTCCCTCATAATATTTATTGGATAGCTGAGGGGACGGATAATTCTTACTAAACCGTATTTAGTTCTTAAGATTGGTCGACATGGGCAAGCGAGTTGAGTTACGGCGGGATTTTGTTTATTCTTGACGCCAAGCCCATTCAAGTCATGCGCCTGCAACAAATTGGTTATTGCGCTCACAGCAGAAATGCAACAAGAGTGAGAAGTATCTAATATCTTAACAACAAACATGTTTGCAGGTGGGCGTACTACACCGTTCTAATCAATCTAAGTACTAAGTTTCCCGCCCACTCGCTCAAGTCTTTAAAAAAATATTTGTTGCGCTCACTTTTGACGTTTTAGTGACATTTATTTTTTCATACAAAATAACACTTGGACGCACTAAAGTCACTTCTTGTTACGTTAAATAGAATCACTTTGATAAGGTTACATCCGATAATCACTCCGAGTAAAGTAAAGTGGTATCAATCACTACAGTCTCTTCACAAGATTTTTAAATTTTTACTTTACTAGTGAATTTCACGTTGACGCTCAAGTTTGGAAGTCGATCGACTTTTTTGCGTTTTCTTTTTGTACGTTTTTTGGTAAAGGGTGTAGGTTCACTGGTTTTGGCGATACAGGTTGCCCAACTGACTCTTGAGTATTCTTGTTTTTGATCGAATCTTGTTTTCCACTAATGATCACATTTTTTGGTTTCTTCTTTGAAGGCTGTTTAATGTTTGGTTGGATACATTTTTTAATCTGTGTTGTTTTTGACTTCTCAATATATAGGTTAGATAGATACTATTTTTTCAAGGATGTTTTGATTTGTTGAATGTCTTAAGGTTTGCGCAACCTTGCAAAAGGCCAAATTTGTTTTTATTAAAGAGGTCTGCGTATGGAGTCAAAGTTGTCATACTTCTTGAATCCAACGAGATGACTACTTTTTTTACAAGAGCATCGACAGGAGTCCCTGCTCAGATTGTCCATTGCACAACTAAACGTCTTCTCATTAATTTCCATAGTTTATGAATACCTTTATGATTTGATAGATTCTTTCAGGTTTGTTTGTTGATTCTTCAGAACATGAATTTGTTATGGTTTCTTCAGAGCTGCAGGACTCTTTAGATGATGAGTTGTTGCTTTCACAGGAAAAATCGTAATGAGTATGTTTTTGATTCTTCGGATGAAGAACAGGATGAATCGTAATGGTTGTAAGGTGTTGTTGTTGTTTCTTCAGATGAAAAACATGATGAATCATCGTTTGTAGTAGTTGATTCTTCTGAAGAACTACAAGATACTTTAGAAGAATGGTTTGCTGCAACTTTCTTCAGATGATAAAGAATTCTTATTATGATGATTTTAGGATTTTTCCGAAGAACTGCAACTTTTTTCAGTAGAAGAACCTTTGGTATGGTGCAAATGTTGATGACGATTTTATTCTGAGCTGCAAGATTTTTTAGTTGAATGACTATTTAAATGGTGATTGTGTTGATGGCTCTAAGTTTCCAAAGGTGGTTTGGTGGAGTTTCCATGCAATACACATTCTTCTGAAGGTTTTATTGATTTTATGACTTTTTCAGATGAACAAGAAGAAGAATCTTTATTGTGGTGAATATGTTGAAATGAAGAAGAAGAACAACATTCTTCTGAAGAATGGTAATGATGCTTTTCTTCTGAGCTGCAAGGTTTTAAAGTTGTTGGTAAAATTTCTTCTGAGCTGCATAGTTTAATTGAATGTTCTTTTGAGCTACAAACGTGTTCTTCTGAGCTATCTTTTTCCGAGCTGCAAGGTGCTTTAATTGTTACAATTTTTTCTGAACTGCAATGTAATGTTTTTCTAAGCTGCATGGTTTTGTTACATGTTCTTCTTAGCTACAAACAGATGTTTCTGAGCTACAATCAGATTTTTCTGAGCTATCTGGAGTTGTAACATGTTCATCTGAGCTGTAGGGAGCTGTGATTGTAACAATTTCTTCTGAACTGCATTCTGGTTTTGATGTAAAATGTTCATCTAAGCTGCAAACATGTTCTTTTGAGCTATCTGAGGTTGTAGCATGTGCTGAACTGCATAGTGTTTTGATTGTAACAATTTCTTTTGAACTGCATGGAGCTTTAATCGTATAATGTTTTTCTGAGCTGAATGATTTTGATACGTGTTTTTTTGAGCTACAAACAGGTTCTTCTGAGCTACAATCATATTCTTCTGAGCTATCAAGAATTGTAACATGTTTTTCCGAGCTGCAAAGAGCTTTGATTGTTACAATTTTTTTTAACTGCATGGAACTTTAATCGTATACTGTTCTTCTGAACTGCATGGCTTTGTTACATGTTCTTTTGAACTATCTGCGGTTGTAACTTGTTCCGAGCTGAGTTGCCTATGGGTTTAGTTGTATAATGTTCTTCTGAGCTACAGACATGTTTTTCTGGGCTATCTGAGGTTGTAACATGTTCTGAGCTGCATGGCGCTTTAATTGTTACAATTTCTTCTGAATTGCATGGAGCTTTAATTGTATAATGTTTTTTCTGAGCTGCATGGTTTTGTTACATGTTCTTCTAAACTACAAACAGATTTTTCTGAGCTACAAATAGATTCTTATGAGCTATCTGGAGTTGGAACATGTTTTTCTGAGCTGCAAGGAACTTTGATTATTACAATTTCTTTTGAACTGCATAAATCTTTGAGTTATGGAAACCATAGACTAGACAAGGGATAGTATGGTTCTGGAAATTTAGCTTAACTATGGGCGCCGAAGTTGATCATTTCGGGTTTGAGGTTTTCACTGGCTTTGGAGTAATGTCTGAGGTATTTGGCTGGCGTCAGGCGGTTTGCAGGATCGACAATGGTTTTGTCTGCATTACAGACTTGTGGTCGATAGACTAACCGACTTCTAGGAATTGAGTTCCAAGTCTAGTCAGCAAAAAAAAATCTGTAGCTCTTGATGGGTTTCTAAAAGGGCGATAGAAGGACACGCCTGAGGTGTAACCGTGGAGGTGGTCTAAAAGTTTGTCAATAGCAAGGTTGATGAGCAGGGGCTCAAAGAATTTACTTGTTTCACGCCTCTTTGGACTTGAATGGGTCTTTTCTGAGATTTTTTAGAAGAAATTAGTTTTTTATTCAAACTGGTGGCGACACTTAACACTATTACTTTAGACATTAAGTTCACTGCAATGACGTCACAGAGTAGGTTATAGAATGCTTAACACATTAGTGTGTACGCCGCTTGTCACTACCACGCCACGCCGTCTCTGGTTGTTTGGCCGTACGTTGGTAACTTTAAGATTTGACAATGCTGACTGTTCCATAAATTTTATGTCTGAAGACAATTTGGAGACAGACTCATAATATGAAGAAGATTTTTAAGGCAACTATGGCGTAGTGGTTTAGTACGAGCTCTACTGTGCTTTGGCATTTTGGCTTTGATGATGCGGTTGTTCCTTTCACAAGGCAACGGCAAATCAACAAAGTATTTGCCTTGAAAACCGTCCTAGTAGTGTGGTTTGTAAATCACGTTAAACTGTAGATTGTTGCCTAACCTAACCTAACCTAACCTAAACTTTCTCAAGGAAGCTTAGTGTTTAGAAAACTGGATTCTAAGTAGATTTAATGTTTGATAACTTATCAGATTCTTCATTAAACAATTGATGGTTCTGGAAACCTGTATGGAGATGATCTACTATGAATTTGATTATAACATATTTTAATAGATTTTTTAATTTTTCAGTAAACTAGGATGGAGATTGGGTCTTCAAGCAGTAACTGGACTTTTGGCTCTAGCCTTCTTCCTACCAATAGTTTATCGCTCAGCTAATTTGTATCATCCACAACGAAGAGCAATAACCCATTTGAAAAATCAACGCAAGAAAATGAAAGAGAAAAAGACACACATTAAGGTGAAAAAACCACCAATGTTTGATTTCACACCATTAAAGAGCAGAGGACTTCGTGTTCTACTACTCGCTAGTGCTTCCGGAGCCTTGGGAATGTATGCACCAGTATTTTACTTGGTAAGTCAACAATAAATTAATTAAATATTTTCATAATTTATTCTGTTTATAAGCACAAAATTGTTTAAACAAATTTGTCCCTGCGATGACGAAATTCTTAAAACGGAAATAATTTAACAAATTAATTATTTTTATTTGTTATTTAATTAATAATAAATAGAACGACTGTGGCTCCAGCTAGTGCAATTTAATACTAAATGTCCGCATTAATCGGCATCATTTTGCGGGGTTTAACAATTTCAAAGAATTAATTATAAAATGAATTAATAAAGGCACACTGACAAGGTTTGTAGAGCCGAAACAACTGTCTGTGCTTGACCCTTGGCCGCTGTGATCGATAGATTGAGTCATAATGTTATTAATTTAATATATTTTTGTAACTTTATAAAGCGGAGATATTTAATCTAAACTTTGTTGAAAACATTTTATAGTTACGCCACTGACTAGTAATAACTAGAGAAGTTAATAATTGAGTTTTCAACTAGATATAAAATACATATTAAATTGTCTAATTTGTATGTTACATAATATTATATTTTGCAGGCATATCAAGGATACAGAGAAGGGCTTGAAGACAGCGCACTCGTCCTTCTGCAAACATTCCTGGGCTTTGCTTCCGCATTAGGTTGCGTTGGCTTTGGATTGGTTACAGTCAGACCTAGTACTCAATGTTTAATTTCGAGACAGTATTTGTGCCAAGCTGCTATGGCGGGAGTAGGTAAATATCAGATTTTTTAATATTTGAACAATTTTTACATGCTAATTCAAATGTAAATATCTACTTATGGATTTGTAGATTGAATTTTATAAAATCTGTTTTATCCCTCAAGGATTGCGTTAAAAAAATACGCGACTGCATTTTCCTTGAGATGTTATTTCTAACGTTTTCCTTTATTTTGACAGGGATCAGCCTGCTGGCCCTGAGCGCCGTGCAAGGCTACCACGGCTACGTGTTATTCGTCTGGCTATACGGAATCTGCTTAGGCGGCTACAGTTATAGCCTCAAGATGTATACCCTGGAGCGTATACGAGCACGCCACTACACCAAAGCTTGGAGCTTCATACAAGGGGCAAAGTCAATCCCCGTACTCATCGGCATCCCGATAACCGGCTACATAAATCAAACCTACCCGAAAGCGGGATATTATTTCAGCTTCATAACGACCATAGTCGGCGCGTGCTTATTGTTCCTCGTTGGAACTAAGAAGGAGCACGCTCTGGCCACCCCAACTAATTGTAACAGTTATACTGTAAACCACATAAACAATTTAGAATGCAACTGCCACATACCTTACACGAACGTGTACGGGCATGAGATTATACCATATAATTATTACCGTGGAGCGGGTAATCATTATGAAAGGATCTTTGCTAATTACGAACCGTATGATAAGGGTAGCTTACATAGACATCATTCATTCAGACAACATAAAGTTGCTGAAAGACCGGTCGCGTATCATTTACCTAAGAGTTTGAGTTACGCGGCTAATATCGAATGCCCAAACGCTTACTACGCCCACAACGATTTTGTTAATTATAACCACGTGGTACATTCAGGCAGGAATAATTTAAGACCTAGTAAAAGCGTGCCTGAAGGGTTGGCCAGAAGCGACTGCTATTATGGTTCGTATCGCAGACCTGTGATCAGAAATGTTCAGGTCATCGAACAGATTACAACTTCTGTTTAGAATTAATTAATTTAATAGAGAGGTGCTAATATCTAGTCATTATTATTATTATTATTTACAAAGATGGAATTGCCTTAATTTTATTGATGTATCAGGAACAAATTTTACCACCACTAGGAAACTTAATAATTAAATAAGGATGGATAATATGAAGACAACATTTAACACCAATTAGTTTATCTAGTTCGATGTTGTTATTATTATAAATAAACTAAATAAAAAGTCAATTTTTATGACATGGAATTGAAGGTGGATTAGTGTAGTGTAGCCATCTATTTAAAATAAAAATTTACCGATCTTCCGTATATAAATATAACTAATTACTACCTTTCAACAAGTTTTTCAAAACTATAAGATTAATTCAATGCGTAACTGTAGTTTCAGAATATATTGATACTTATTTTTACAGTATTTAAGTGAGTTGATTTAATTTTGACAGTTTAAATTAATGTTGATTTTTATAATGCAAAAAGTTCATTATTTTGGCAGAGATTGAGAATTTATACTTTAACTAGTTTAAGGATTATTGTTGAAAGAAATCGTGTAGACAAGCTGCCAATACTTGTGTTCAGTGATGTGTTTTGGCTGTACACTTCTCGTCAGCGTTATTTCAATTCTAAGGTAAAAAGCAAATAAGCAACTACACACGATATCAATTAGCGTTTAATAAAAATATTTAATTAGCACCTAAATTCAATACTGAGGAAATTTCAAATAAATAAATAATAAGTACAAAATATATTAAGATGAACAGCGGCTAGGGCATCATTAAATTCTATAAATTGTGCGACGACCGACAGGGTAAGCATGTCGTAAATTAAAAACTAAATTTGAACCTTAAACATAGGTTTAATGGCAAATAAGCAAAAACAAATGAAGTTAACATGAATGATGGCAAGAGTAGCATTTTTTAATGAAGCCACCGACTGGGTAACCTCGCCATAAATAAATATTACTTAATTTAGTTCTATATTAAGGTAAGAGGCAAATAAGCTAATGGTGGATAGAATAGCATTTGTTAACCTGCCTGGCTCGCTTTAACCAAATTTAAACAAAATAATTTGCACTTAGATCAATCTATTATCTCAATTTAATCCTAAGTTAAAGAGAAATATAGCCATACAAAGAATGAACGGTGAACAGCGGCCAGAATAGAGTTTAGATTGTGCGATGACCGACAGAATACACGCGATGTTTATTGTGCAACGACCGACTGGGTAAGTGCAGCATAAATAAAAATTACTAATTTGCACCTGGATCAATTAATGTCTTAATTGAATCCATAAAATAATTCAATACATACGATGTTAACGTCAGAATAGCATTTAGCAATTATTTGTTGTACGTCTACCGTGCGCCATAAATTAAAATGACTAAGTTTTAGCTTAGATAGGTCAATTAATCTATTATATTCAACTCAATCTTGAAGTAAAAGGTAAACGAGCAAAGATACAATGTCAATACACACACAATGGTAACCTGAACAGCAAGCAGAACAGCACTGATTGTGTGACGACCGACTGGCGGCAAATTAATATTTTTATGCATAAACTAGACTGAGTAAGTGCGTCATAAATTACACCTTGTTAGGCAAATTCAATATATTTAATTCAATCTTGAAGTAAAGGGGCAGTTAAGCAAATACACATGTTTACGTGAATAGCGGTCGGAGTAGCTATTATTCATTGTGCAACGACCGACTGGATAAGTACGCTATAAATAAAAAATATTATTTTGTACTACAATAATTCAATACACAGAATGTTAACGTAAATAGCGACCAGAACATTGTTTAGATTTATTGATTGTGCGACGACCGACTAGTAAGCTCACCATGGACCATAACAAAAAAATATTGCATCCGGGTAGGAAAGCACACCATGTTTATGTGAATCGTGGCTGAAGTAGCATTTAGCGCAAATTAATCTGTAAATTAATTTGCATCTGGATAGGCCGGTTAATCTATTATATTTAACACAATCTTGAAGTAAATTGCAAATGAGCAAATATACTATGCTAACATGAGTAGTAGCCAGAGTATCATTTATTCATTGTGCAACCATCGAGTGGGTAAGCACGCTATAAATAAAATATTGATTTGATCAATCTATTTCTTAATTTAATCTTGAGATAAATGACAAATTATTTAATACACGCTATGTTAACGTGAACAGCAATCAGAAAAGCATTTATTCATTGTGCAACGACTGACTGGGTAAGCTTAATTTGAACCAGATCAGCACAGCGCAGCGAGGTCAATCTATGATACTTGATCTTGATCTAAAGTGCAAATACATATTGGCGATGATTACTTGAATAGCGGCCAGAGAAGCATTTATACAATAGGGCCATTCACACGGACACTCCAAACACGCCGTGTTTGGAACGACACGTGTCCGTTGACAACTCGGCAGGCCGGGTGGAGTGCCACTCCTGGCGCGTGTTCAAAAATGATCAACGCGCCAAACACGTCGGCCAGCATGGAGCGTTGCCTGTTATTTAAACGTTTTTAACGTGTCGCTTGGAATTCCAACTCGGCGGAAAGTTTTATTTAGGTCCGTAGGAAAATCGAGCAAGGAACGCGTAATGTGAGGCCTATTATACAACCGACTGGGTAAACGCGCCAAATACAAACTATTAATTTGAACCTGGACACTGAGAAAAATAAGCTAATATAGACAAAATTATTATGAACAGAGGCCAAAATTGCATTAACATATATCCATTGTACGACTACTGACTAGGCAAACCCGCCATACGTAGAAATGAAGCCACCTCAAACTTATTTTGAAATCTGCAGTGCTCTTTAAGATCCAATGAACTATTTAAATGCTATTTTAGTATTCTCTAGTATGGATATGTATTTTTTCAGATCTCTTAAAATCTCTTTAGATTATTTGAGATTCTTTTCAAAGTTGTTTTGAACCGTGCAATGTGTTTTTGATATCCATTAGATCATTTAAATGTTATTTTATTAATCTCTTCTTTAAAATTTCTTGAAGTTTATTCAGATTATTTGTCATTTTTTAAAGCATAAACGTAGTGAACCGCCTGCTCACCCAAATTATTGTCTTACAGGAATTGGTTGTTCGGCACTGTTGTCTTGGTTTAATGCTATTTGATATAATCATTACTGCTTCTGTTGTAACTGAAGCATCATCAATTGGAAGAGAAACTTTCAATTTACTGGTAACTGAGTGACCAGCCCACACACCCATTTATTTGTCTTCCAGGAATTGTTTTTTTTTTTTACATTATTGTCTTGATTAAATATCATCTGAAGTTCATAATAGTTTATAATATAACTAAAGAAGCATTAATAAGGAAAGAAGCTTTTAATCTTTTGATAATAAACGCTCAGGGTGAGGTATGCCAATATAAAGCACCCGCTCACAACCATAAACTGAGCCCACAAATGTTTGTTTTTCAAGAATTGGTTGTTCGATACTGTTGTCTTGATTTAATGTCATCTCATGTGCATTATTTCTTATGTTATAACTGAAGAAGCACCAATAGGGAAATCTTCTTTCCGATGACAAATGCTTGAGGGGGTACGCTAATATAAAGCACCTGCTCACAATCATAACTGATTATTATTATACTGCGAAGTAGAACTGTCTTCTGTGTTCTTGGTAGTAATTTTGAAGTCCATGAATTCGTTGATTTTCAAATTTCTTGACCAGCAATTTTACATTTTAAAAGCTTGTTGACAAATAACCAGATAAGAGAAGATTCCTGTAAGTGCATCTGATGTCGGCTTAGTCGAAGATACGGTGATTGGTTGAGCTAATCAACTTGAAATTATGCATTACAGTATTTCAACAACACTAAGCAGACGGAACATTCTTAGATTTGTAAACATACCGTTATTGTTGTTACCACCACGGTTCTCAACTAACATCCGTTACTGTTGAGAAACGGCTTCTAATCACTGAACTAAAATTATTTCTTTAAAATATTTCATTAATCAGTCCAAGCAGAACATCCTTACATTTGTGAACAGACCGTTATTTTTTCAAGATATTCCAAAACCGTCGGAACATTCTTAGACTTGTAAACGGGCCGTCATTGTTGTTAGCACCAGGATCCTAAACTGTCATCCGCTACTGTACTGTACTTCATAATATTTCAAAAACACTAATAATCAGTCCAAGCAGACGGAACATTTTTAGATTTGTAAACAGAGTGTTATTGTCATTGGCATTAGGGTACTTAATTCAAATCCGGCTTTTGTACTCCTAACAAATAGAAAACGTCTTTGATCTAAAATAACTGAATTTGTTGAAAATCAATAAAGAAGATTACTACAATAAAAAAACCGGTCATTAAAAACAACACAATTCTTGTTTGTTGGAAGTATGTGCCCAGCTCTTAACAATAACACCTTGATACAATATGTATGTGAGCCGGCTGTCAATCCACTAACTATTAGGTTTTTGCATAATTATCCGCCGGTTTTAGGTTTTGATCTATTCTCTGAAAAAAATTAGTAAACATTTGAACTTGGATGGTTTTGTGGTTGTTTGAACACTCAGAATTCGAACATTTTCCAGACTTTGCCGTGATTCTGCAACTGGTGCTGTTCTAGACGCGTATATGTAAGCATTGCGCTAAAATGCGCTCCAAAGTTGTAAGTTTCATACAAACAATAAAAATTAAACAGTTTATGAACTCAGATGGTAGAAAATAACATCTAAATATTCCCAGCAAGATGCCAAAAAAAAAAGGTTACTGTTTTTCATTCTCAACTAGGCCGGTCCAATAGCCCAAAATTAGTAAAAACCCGATTTCTTTAGATACATCACTTGAAGAAAACAATCTATGATCGACAAAAAGCAAAAAAAAAGCAACTTGTACCCCATTACGTCCTACCAAGGCCCTATTTAAATCACAAAATTAAATTCAATGCCCAAAATTTTAGAAAAAATAAGAAAAAGTTGCTAACCGACCCAACTGAGGCAGCAATCAAACACAAATCCCTGGCAAAGTGTGACCTGCAAAAGCAACATCAGTACATTGAGAAAAGGATAAAGTTGAAGTATGGCTCTAAGTCAGAGAACAGGCAAAGCACTTTACAACCCATCTCAACGCCAATCAGACCTCGGGACCAACTTAACTAGAAACTCCTCGTCACAAGAACGCGTATATGTAACCAATGTTTAAATAACATTCGGATCGCTGATATGCGCTTCAGTTTTGTAAGTTTTACAAGCACAGCGTAAAGACCTAAATAGTAGAGTATTGCTGACATAAAAGTGGTGTCCAGAAAAATCTAAAAATTATCTACACGGCACGGCACATTTTTGTATGTCTTACACTAACCATCACAACTGCCAAATTAACACCCAAGACCGCTAACTTTTCTTTTAGAGGTTTACCTACAGCACTCCAAAGTATAAACAGATAATGACAAGCTGTGCAAAGCATTAAAGAAATATTTTTTTTAATTGAGTTACTGGACAAACCCTAAAAAACTTTAAGGAGGGACATAACTCAAAAGATGATGCTACTAATCTAGTTAAAAAAAACTGCTAAATAATTTCAGCACCAAACCCAATGATAAAATGTTCAGATTGCCCAAAACCAGTAGCATCTGGTTTTTTGCTAGACATCACCTTAAGAAAGTAATCATAACCTAACAAAGCAAAAGAAAGGAAAGCTTCAAGGAAGAATCGGAACTCCTATTTCAGCATATAGCAACGTGTTAGTAAAAACAACGTTATTTAAGCCACAAACACATCAAAGATGACAGAAAAGAATCGTCAAAACCTCCCATAAAGAGAAATATGAAGCAAAGATACTAGCCAGAATTAAAAGAAGATAAGGTCCAAGTATGATAAAAAAACAGAAAACTGGCAAAGCACCCATTACAACCCTAAATAGAAAAACCCATCCCAATTCCAGCAAACTTCGAGACCAATCTAACAACAAAAGCAATTTTTAATTCAGCTCTGATTCTAAGCTAATAACATTTTAGAAAAAACTTGCTTAGAGCGGAAGTGCTGAGACAGAAGCTACCACGCCTCCCACCAAATGTACCTTACCAACCTACACATACAACAAACTAAAACCAACAACCTCTGCTCAAGTCAACTTACGCCAAAACACAATTCCACAAAGCCAACCCAAAAAAGTGGGACTCTTCATCCAAAATGTTTTTAGGTGGCTTTCAAAGTAGATCTTCCAAACCAACTCAAAAAAAAAACAAAGACAAGATACTGGATTATTAAGTAACATTAAAAACTTAAAAGCATTCAACTACAGAATATCTTCAGAAACAGACTTTTAACAATTGCGCCCAATGTAGAGCTTGCAGAAAACAAAGAAATCCTACACCTACCACTTTACTTGCCGCTTAAATAAAAAAAAAAAAAAACAAAGCTCCTAATAAGTGTCTGCTGACCATGCAGCAGTAAAGCAAGTCTATGAATTCAAACATACTACACCGTAGTCAGCTACTATACAGTCCTCTCCGACATTCAACCCTTGCTCATGTCAAGCCAGAACACAGTACCACAAACCAGCTTAAGGAAAAGCAATTCGCTTCAACTACTCATTCGGCAGTCTCCGATCGTCGTTTATCGCCCTCAATCATACGTGTGCAAATAGAAGATTTCACTACTATAAAAGATTTAACCAAGCCTATACACAAACCTGCAACGGTTTAAACTAGAATGTGGCGTATGTGTGTCTTTCGATGCGCATGCATTTTAATTAGCAAACCGTATTAAAATAAACCAACAAAGTAACCAAAACGATACGAATGAGCTGAGCAGCATTCAGAAAACTGGGCCTGGGCTTCATACTAAAAAATAACAATATACTCGTACTAATAGGACTGAAAATCAAGTCTTCGACATGTGCATACTACCAGTTATGACTTATGGCATAGAGACCATGACGCTCACAAAGCGGAGCATGAATAAATTAAGGTGTGCTCAACTTGCGATGGAACGTGGAACACTTAGAGTAAATTTGAAAGAGCATGTAAAAAATGAGGAAATCCGTAGAAGAACCCAATCAACCGACGTTGCAGAACGTATTGCCGAGCTCAAATGGAACTGGGTAAGATACTTTACCAGACAAGAAATGGAGAGATGGACATTTCAAGTCACCCACTGGCGCCCAAGAAGAACTAAGAGAGGAATGAGAAGACCAAAGAAGAGATGAATCGACGACATAAAGGAAGCATTAGGAAGTAGATGGTACAGAACAGCACAAGTTAGACCGACATGGAAGTTATTATGGAACGCTTATGTCTAGAATTAGACATGAAACGACTTATATAAAAGATTACAATACTAAAATCAGTTAAACGTCAAATTCAACCAACAGAATCTGATAATTATAATCGTTGATGCTGAACAGTTCAAACAAACCATATTTGCTTAACAGAATCTACTGTTACCTTATCGGGATGATTTTTAGAGATATTAAGCTATGTTGTGGTAACATATTATAACTCATACCCAAATTTCTACCTATTCTGGTTCAAAAAATTACACCGCCAATCTGCACTAGCCATGATTTTCCAACCAAAATCTTTGCTGCAAAATTATTCCAGAGCCCGGTACTATTTGAGTATGTTATAGTCCTAAAGTGTGGACAAGTGCCCCAAATCAAAACTTTGACTTGATACAAAATATCTCTTTTCAAGAAACAAGTACAAATGCTTATAATACCACTCAACTTTGTTTCAGTTCCGTAATTTAACCTAATAAAGCACCCTGTTTGTACACCAAACATGCTTGCCTCAAATTCAGGCTACAACATTCGACTGAAGCTGCTATCAGACCCGGTTTGCAGGTCCTGATTGCATTTGATTGGAATAAATTATAACATATTGGTTCTTAAAGCAACGCCGTGCACTTAATTGGTCAGCAACAAAAAAAGGGCGACAAATAACTCAATAGCTATGCTGGAGAAGGTTTCTAAGTTATTTAAGTGATGGTTGTCCAATTAACCTCAATATAGTTGAATATCGTCTATTGTAAACTGCCCAATTATCCGTCACATTTAATTGTAGCGTACCATATCAACTCCTTCTAAGCAAAAACGCTGCGATCAGAAAGAAATAAAAGCGCGCCTTACGAGACCACCTATTTATAATGTTCTACAAATTTTTGACACCGACTGGTGGCCGACGACTGAGGCTGGCGACAGCAACAACACAGGTATAATGAAAATTAATGCAAAATTATTCAAAGTCTGCGACAGAAAGCTTAATGATTGCTCCGAATTGTTTTTTTTTTCATGCCTTGTGTTTGCCCTTGGAGCGATAGTATCATTATCAATATATCAAAGGACAAAGAAGGCGACAGCACTAATACAAAAAAAAATAATAAACGACAACGACAAGATCTGAGTTTTAGTGATTTTATTAGTATTGTCTCTGTTGTCGGTCTCTGTACGAACACTTTTTCAGTATTTTCAGTTATTCACTACCTAATATTGATAGACTACGAATGAGTATCTTAAAGGTTGTTTTGGAAATTTTAAAGAGCAGTTTAAGAGAATTTTTTTAACTAATTAGGGCATCATATGGCACGAGGATTTTGGAGCAGACCGGCAACGTTGTCTTTATTACAGGTAATTGAAAATTTTGACCTAAAATCTAAATTGCAAAAATCTTTCAAAAATTACATTTAATTGGTTGATTGCTCTTGATAAAGAAACATAATTTTAATTAGGAGTACTGCTAGTTGACTCATATCCCTTATTTACCAAAAATTTGGACATGAGAAAGCTGTGAGCAAGATGGGTGCTGCGATGATTCACAATGGAACAAAAACAGCATAGTGAGGATATTTCAATAGAGTGTTTAGCAAAACTTTCATATAACCATTTCCATAACTATGGATGAAACATAGGTCCATCACTTACACCTGAGATAAAAAAACGGTCAAAGCAATTGACTGAAAGGAGAAAATCGGGTCCAAATAATAAAAGTTCCAACTGCTGGCAAGGTCATGGCGTCAACGGAGCGTTGTCAAACTTTAAACTGAAGTCTTATAAAGTTGGCCGCCATCTATACGTCATGATGGATACTTCTGGGACTACCTTCGTATGTAGCCAATTTTTTCAAAAATTTTAATTTTAGTTGGATTGATTGGTTTTGTTTAGTTTTAAATATTTGGATTGAAAGAATGAAGAGCAATAACCAATTATTAGCTTAAAAATATTACAAATTTTGTTGACAGATTACAACTAATTTTTGTAATAATTAATTAAAATCCAGTTAGTTTATATAAAGTTATTGAAGTACTATAGTGTTATAACACTGACGAGGAATGAATATCTAGAACAATACATTTACTAATTTATTAAGTTATTTTATAAATTATCTTTTCATCTAGTTTTAGACACATTGTGGTTCAGGGTATGCAACTCTAATAAGTTTGTCTAGCATTTCATAAGTTTGACAAAAACATTTCATGAAATTGCATTAGTTTTAATGCAAATAATATAACAACAATATTAGTAAATAAAACAAAAAGTTTCGTAATTTCTCAATCGGTAAATTGACCAAATAATTATTGAATTGTCTTCATATTATTCAAGTAAAATATTATACAAAGATGACCGAATTTAAAATATGTAAACATAACTCTCTTAGAAACGTAAGCAGTAGAAATTAAATGTTGTAAACTCTTTAAAAAATGAAACCAAAAAATATATAAACATAGTTTACTAGTGTGTGGATCGTATTAAGCCGAAACCGATATCATATTTATTATTTATGATGTAAAATTTTGGGAACAATATTTATGAGAACATAATATAAAACAAATATAATATAATATACACACCTATGTCAATTTTTCTTAGGAAACTGTAAACTGCTATTGACTACCAATAGTAATATTGTTCAGACATAAATGATTATAAGCAATATATACCATTCATTATTGATGGGTGCTTTCAGAGTAGTGTTTTCCTTGTATGTAATTGATTATGTTGTGAAATATGTATATGTAAATAAAGGAATGTGGTAATGTTGGTCGCGCTACTTTGTTGGCATTTTGTTGTACTTAAGATATTTTTTATTCTTGTTGATCTCTGAATGTATTTTCCTCTAATAAATAAATATCATTTTTGTTGTACATTGTAGAATTTAAATATGTACATTAATCCCAAAAGAAACATTATTGAGGTAAATAGAAAATAAGTTTAAATAATTAAGAAAAAGTTAATTTAATTGGAAGATAAAGAAGAAACTGCAATTTGGGAAATCCAGTACTTGTTTATTTCATATTTAATGCTTTAACGTATGCAAGCAAGTATACTTCAGTTCCAACTTTTGCTTCTTTAAAAAATACGTTTTATATTTGTACAAAATAAATGTGTTAATTAATATAGATTTGAGATTAATATTTTAAAATAAATTTCAGATTAATAAATCAAATCTGTGTAAATAATTTTGTAATAATAAAGAACTTTTCTCGGCAATTTAGAAGCACCATTAATTGTATATTTAGTTGCCTATAGTAAACTATAAAATATGCTCATACCGCTTAAGATCTAATTATACAAGATCTAATATACAATTTAACTGTTTTAACAACTTTTGTTGATTTTATAGCAGATTAATTTTTATTACTTTACAGAAATGGTAATCTTGGGGCTATCCTATGCATTCTATTGAATTGTATACTTTAGTGTCTAGCTCCAAGAGATGAAGCAGGAGACGTTACAGGTGATCCTGAGGTTGCTTTTGTTACCTTGATTATAAACTATATGGAAGGTTTAGTTAGTGTTGTCAAAAAAACATTAAGAACTAATAATAACACTGTGTCCGACCTTGCAAAGTGATGAATAACATTTTTAAATCTCCTTTCTTTTTCTCAATCAAGTCGACTCATTGCTCAAATAAATGGTTTAAATAATCTTAATAAACAAATCCAACAAATTGTAATAATCAATATAAGATAATGGATTCCTAATATGTTCATAAGATTTCATTTTTTGTCTCACAATTTTCACAAAACGCAACAAACGGAATAATTTGCTGAATCATCATCAGCGTCTTTTTATGTCACTGCAGGCGCATTAGCCTCTTTTCTGTCCGTAATGCTGGCCGTAACTTGCCTACAGTTTTAAGTGAATTTTGAATCACTAGAGAAATTATTAATCTACTCCGGAACAAAGAAGTATCTTAGTTTCATCCAACGGGAGTGGGAGGGCGTATAGACGTTTTAAATAGTTTACGTTGTGAGATTCGAACCAACAATCTTTGATGCAGAAGTCTGATGCGTAGACTACTGTACCACGCTTCACCCTATGCTAAAACAAAAATGGTTGCACCTACCAATGGTAGTTCACAATGAATATTTCTCCAGAGTCCAGTAGATTACGGTGAACTGTGCAAACCAAAACTAGTCCACTAGAAACGTCTTAAAGACTTTTCTCTGTGCCAAGTTGGTTGTCGCACAGATTACTCAGCAAAACATGGGATTCAAGTATATTTCAAAATGTGCGAGTGATGCAAACCCGATCGTTTAGTTCACTCGTTGAAAAATGGGTTAAGAAATCAGTGTAAGATTATGTAAAGCTGTGATAGCATTCAAAGAGAGCATAATTGCCATTTAAAAAAGCTCAGTTGCGATAGACGAGACTTATTGACTGAAAACGTTAAAATGACATAAAAAATAAGCTAGCTAACTAAAATATTTAACTAGATAACGCAACAATAGCAATACAGATACTGTCAAAAATTCATTGTAAAAGTGTCTCAAACGCAGTTATTTCTGCAAATTATGAAAAAATAAATTGGAGACTTTTCCGGTCTATAAAGGTAGGCCGTAGCCTGATGTGTCTGTGTACATAATTATGTTTGCCCTCGGGCGGTAATATTATCTACTTGAGACTAAAGTGAACTAACCTGCGTACGGTGATAGCTTTGCAGACCAAAATTGATACTTTGACAATACCAGCAAATATCTAAATTCTGTTCCTTGTCGTCTTCAAAACGTGAGTTTAACAAGTTTTCATTAATAACTATTTTTACTACAAAGTTGAACTTATAAAGTAATGAGAATCTTTGTGAGCTAACTTTTATTAGTGTTTTATCACCCACTAGACATTTCGAGACACTCAATACAGAGGTAAGAAAGTTCCTTCCACAGGCAATTGATAATAACCCCGAACCCAGATAAACCAAATTTTTAGACTAATATGCTTTTGCTTGTTCCCAAAATATGGAGATCCAACAAAACCATACTGATACTCCAAGGCTCAGGAAAATGAAGTAGACAGCTGGCACCCAATCACGACCTCATCAGCTGTCCTGCGCATCTGTCTGTAACAAGGTTTGAGCGGAACGCCTAAGAGGGGTTACCATTAACAACTACCACCGGGGTTTACTGAAACAAAAACTTACGAATAACACAACTCTTCAGAAATAACGCCTAAAAGAGCAAACAAATAGAGTAAAGCCACATTCCATCTTGACTCTTGAATTGATACGGTCTCGCACCGCAGTATAAGCTTTGCCCTCAATTTCAGATTTATCCGCTTAATACATTCTGACAAACTACACAAAACCCCTCATTTCCTGTAAGCCTAAGTCATCAAGACCCATCTTTTGACTAATTACTTACGTAGAATACTTGTGGTATGGGAGTTTGTATTGGAAACATCAAAGTAACTTGTCTCGTTTACGTCAACAATTTTCTGGTTCTTGGACCGCAGCATTCTATATCTACGGCACTCCCATCAAGCTGATTACTGTGGAGAGCTTCAAATACTTACTCACGGAGTTAATTAGGAAGAACACATTAACGACTGGAAATTAACGTTTCCTTCTTAATAGGCCTCAACCCCGCTTCGTACTATGCAATGTTGTAGTAGTTGCGGCCGGGTCAAGTCTCTGCGGTATGTACTTCAGAAGACAAAATTATAGATGACTGATTAAGAATAAACAATTTATATGGTATGGCCACGTACAATAAATGTCTGAACATAGAATCTTGAAACAAATACTGAACTGAAAACCCACAGGCAGAAGAAGTCGAGGAAAACCAAGAAAACGCTAGCGAGAAGGCATAGAAATGCAAATTAAAAGAAAAATGAATTCATTCATCCTCTACAAAAATTACTCAAGTGTGTTCCAACTCTAGAATGGGTTTATTAGATTAAAACGCCAAAAGATATGTTTACAATATATTACAATCATCTTCATAAAGGCCTACATTTCAAAATATCACACGTCATTGATAAAACCAAAAACAAATAAGGATTTGGCCGGATTGTAACTTTTTCTCTCATAAAAGAGTATCATTAAAGAAAACACCATTAAATTTTTTTTCATCGGAGTTGAAAACCACTTTTTACCGCCATTTTTCACTTTTCCAAAACACACCAAGCGATCAATCAAGAGATTAATTATCAGATTCCGTATTAACAAACATAGTTTTTTTGTGCAATAAAGAATTACGAGAAAGCAAGTTTAATAAAACTGATTGTTACTTGTAAGGCCTCGTTAAAACAAGATGATTTTCTATGAAGGTATTTCTTTTAGAAAGCCTTATTGAAACAAAATAACTTTGCAAGAAGGTACTCCTCTACACTTAAAGAATATACATTGGTGTCAGAGGCCTCTTTAAAACGAGATGACTTTGGAAGAAAGTACTTCTCTGCACCCAAAGAATGTAGATCAAGTTAAAAACAGATGCTTGGTTTTGATGTGGATTCTAAGTGAGCACACCTAGAATTTGAGACATAATTATCCAACCTAAGTTGGTCAATATTGCGCCTGGATTGTCCTTAATGGTTACTGGTGAAATGTGATACCTAACACAGCATTAAAACTCTCTGGTTTAAACAAGAATTTCTGTAGAAGCTGCGACTACTAAGAGTAAATGAAACATTCTCTGAGCTATATTTTTTACGGGCCATTGTAATGGAATTTCTTTTGGCATTTGGTCAACCGCGCGCGCAGCCATATGATATTATATGATTTGTTTTCTTGATAGATACTGCACCCAATCGAGTCCAGCAACTGATGCAGCTTTGGGTCTACCAGCATGCTTAAGGTGTCAACCATTGTCTCCTCGGTACACCCCGTCAGTCGGTATAATGCAGCTTGCTTGCTTTTGCAGATTGTTTTTTACCGGCTCTGTCTTGCACTGTAGTTACTAAAATTTCTGCAAGATGCGCTACGAGGCTGTGGTCTACGTACATACATATCAACCTTTTTTGCAGCTCATAACAAGCATAAAATTGCTCTTCGTACATTTTTGCACCACCCTTCAGTCATTTGAGTACTGTGCTATGATGGAATTTTTCAGTTTCTCAAAATACTTTTCCAAGTCTTCGTGTGGTTGTCCTTCGTTAATCGTGGGGCGCGTCATTGCAAATGCTACTAGTTGCACTAGGTTCGGTGCTACTACCTGTAGTAGTGCTTTGGGTTGCCCATGTTGTGCTGTAGTTTATATTTACGGCCGTGGTAGTTGTACCAAGTTCCCCTTCGATTGTTCCACATAATATCGTCGGTGACACTTTTTTTTTGTTAAACGGGTTGTTGGTGTTCTTTATAAGTCCAATGCATATTAAGTGCTTTGCACGATGGGCTCCAACGGTTACCGGTTTCACCTTTGAAGTGGATGAGGGTTTGGCTGTGCAAAGTTGACGGTAAGTGTTTCCGATTGTAAGTATTTTCTAAGTGACCGTAGTGTGTAGTTGAGGTTGTTAGCGCTCCAGGTAAATAATAATTAAACGTAGCGGAGGTCGGCATAACTCCAGGAGAATATGTAGAGTTTGTACCGGACGTCGGTGCATGTAGATTAAGATCTTTTCACGGTATACTTTTGATCAAGAAAAGAGATTACGCAAGGTCGGGCCGTACAAGGCCGATAGTAAGTGTTGCCAATCGTTTTTGATCATACTGCGTGCGGTTAGGGGTACACAGGCAGTCTCAATAAAACCTGCACGCCAGTTTTTCTAAGTGGACCTAGTGTCTAACTGGGGTCGATCCAAGTAAATAACAATTAAACATAGCAAAAGTCGGCATAATTTCAGGAGAATATGTAGGGTTTGTACTGGAAGTCGGTGCGTGCCAATGCAAGTATTAGCCGATTACAACGTATCTTCAAAGAGAACACCACTCACACCAAATCAAAGATACTGGGCCTTGATTGTTTAACATTTATGTAATTATTATCCAGTCTCGATGTGCTATATATAGATGGTTTGGGGTATTGTACCAAGAATGATTTATCTGATATTATTAGTTATCATGTATGATGACGTAGAGCAGTCGACAATCATGAATGTTAAAACTTGTCCAGACTTGCCTGTAGCTTGACCTTAGACCGGTATTGTTTCAGTACCAAGTTGCCTTCCAAGGGAATGTTTATTCTGCGTAAAGCGCTTGTCGTTTCGTAAGAAACTCGCGAGAAAAGGTTACAGCTTGACAGACTTTCTAGTAATGATGTGGTGTCTACATATGATGTCGCTAAACTGCCCGCAAAACTTTTTTTTTATTTTGTTTTGGTCAAGAAAAGATATCAACTCATACGCAGTGGCTACCGACTACACTTAAACAAATTTCTTTTATTCGCTCTGCTTGATTGTAGTTGGTCGAGCGCCTTGCAAAGTATTAGACTTTTCAGCAACAAGTATAGAAAACCTAATTTTGTCTACAAAGAAGCATTAAGGCAACAGCCACAAAAAAATCACTGCGGGAACTTCCTTGCGTCGTTCGCAAGACAATATTTGTACCGTTTCCAAAAAAACACAACTAACTGTTATTGCACTCCAAGTAACTCCCAAAAGAACGTATCCGTTGCCCTACATCTTGGTAACCTCAAGCAAGAACTCAAAACAAACCTGACAAAAATAACTGAAAAGAAATTGCCCATCACCATTCCGGAAAAAAAAACTTGATATAAACTCCCTTACAAAAATTCTAAAGAATTATTGTTGGCGCAAGCAGCATTAGAGCTATTCAAACACCCACCCAAACAGTCGGCAGATCAAATGGTGTACCATTATAGACTGGCGTACCGTACCTTCAATATAGCATAAAGGAAAAAATATAGACAGCCCTATAATGTATAGATTTCGACAACTTGGTAGTCCTGATGGAGGTAGCCAAACAGCAAATCAGAACCGGCAAAACTTGATCAAAACAAAGCGAAATATGAGATCGCATAACTTTTAACACATGTACATGCGAATGCAGAGCCTAGGTCCCACCACCAAAAACACTTCTTTCTGAGACGATGATAGCTCATGTCGAACAGTAATGTAAAGAAGAAACAAAACATTCTGACACTGAAGCCAAGTCAAAGCAACTACTTGGCAATCTTGACTTACAATAAAAAGCAACAACGAAGACACAGAAGAGTCCAGAACCAAAGCAAATTCTCAAAACAAGAATTTGCAATGGAAAACAACTCGACTCAGAACGATCTCCTGGTACAGCCAAGACGCCGGCATGACCCACGTTAACGTCTCCAGCAGTGGAATAAATGTCAGTTGGCCAGACTTGATAAGAACACAACTTGAAGAGATTTGAACCAAGATTTGCATCAAGTACCTAGCCTTGAAGTCTTTACCTCACAATTGAATCATAGTAGCTCTTAAGGGGGAGGAGAAGGACCATTAACAACTTCCTCGCTATCGCCTGCAACCAGCAATATTCGCCCAAAGTACCGCTAAGTTAAGTGGAAGCTCGTTACAAGCACAAAGGCAGTAAATGCACCAAATACGCCTATTTTGTTGTCCACAAAAAGCACAAAGCCTACATCATCTGTTTGCACATGCAACGCAATTCCTAACCTTGCAAATGCGGGTCATGTAGCCGAATACTAAAACTTGACAATTACTCACTCTCAGTCTTACGGCAGTCATCAACTGATCAACATCTAAAAAAAAAAAGAAAAGGCAACACTCGGTATAGCTATCACCGACAGAAGACCACTACCATGCTACAAAACCCCGTTTTGTCTACGCCAAAGCATTAGAGCGATATAAACCCGGCCCACTCGGGCACTTCTGCGGAATCAATCTTGCACTGTTTCCAAGTCAAGCTCTTTTCCGGTTCTAAATTCAAAAGCAGTACGAGCTACCATTGAACCACCATCAGCTAACACAAAAAAAATATGCTGTCTTGCACCTTCGCAACCCCAAACAAAAACTAAAACATCTTCAAGTCTACCAGCTGTGACTCACTGTATGCAGACCTCTTTCAAGTTATCTAGACACGAACCTGCAAAATAACCAAACCTCTAACTCACTTTCTGCACCCGCTTTAAAAATAACACAACATCGAACACCAAACCTCACCAAAAATTGAAAAATACTAAAGCTACCATACTGTTCACTGCTAGACACCCAAACTAATCGTTTTAAGCTAGAAACCCCTTGGAACCAGCTAGAAACCAAGAAGAAACAACCACAGCAGCCATTGTTCATTCCAACTTCTTAGAGCAGAACAAAACACTTGATAAAACTAATCATTTAACTTTTATTTACAATTACAAGATACTGTCGCCAATCCTATGCCAAAAAGTCAAGACGTTGATCGTGACAATAGAGCACATTCAAGTAATTACCAACCTCTCATTTTCTAGTTAAAACTTCTATGACATAACCAACGTTGATAAAGTATGCATCTTCGAAGAGAATACACAAAAAAGATTATTGGAATCGGTAATTCCAATAATCTTTTTCATAGAAATGACCCTAAAGTGGCTACTAAAATTGTCTCTGGCTTACTACCACTGTGTCCGTAGTCAAAGTATGACACTGTGCAGAAGGATTGGCCTAAAATTGCATAATCAAAAGTTTGAAGTAAAGAGGTTTAGTGAAACCGGTTCCACATTCTATGAATAGAGAAAAAATATGCGGAAAAACTTTGTGAAGGATAGTAGTGAAGTATGGAGATGAAAGAAGCAATTGGCACAGAAAAACAGACAGAAATTTTTTGAAAACAAACTCTTTTGAAGACCGAATCTAAAATCAAAATGTTAATGGCATATTTGTTGTTCGGGCAATGTAGATTAAAACTCTCTTCAGAGATGACTAAATACAGCCGCCTTATTGTCACCTATCGTGAACAAGAACAAAGCAAGAAACGCAAGCAGATCAACTAATTGACATGCCTAAAAATGATGCAAAAACTCAAACAGCAGCCATGCAAGCAATACTGTGACCTCCTATACCTTAAAATTTATCTCTGCAACTGCTTACCAATTAACCAAACTAATTGTCCAACATTAGTATTTGTTGTTCTATTTCACCCAAACTGAAGTATTGTCATTCATGTCATTCAATCAAGGCCAGCTTCAACATTAATGCTGTCAGTTTAGCTGACATGAGTGCTTTTTACTCATGACTAATTTTTATAGAAATGTTTATTCTCAGCATGCTAGTTGCTGTAATACAAATAACGACCAGCTTTAAACCCCCCGATATCCTTCTCTCAATTTCCGAAAAACAAACAACATATGGTTCAGCTGCTGTCGTTACCAATTCAGAAGTCTGCACAAATGCTGCATTGTAAGTAGATAAATTAAATTAAATCAAGATTATAATACATGTAGTATTTTTAGAGCAATTTTATCCGAAGAAGGCTCAGCAGCTGATGCAATGATAACTGCTTTGCTATGTGAAGGAATAACAAATCCACAAAGCATGGGAATTGGTGGTGGATTTATAATGACAATTTATAACAGTGCTACTAAATCTGTTGAAGTTTTAAATGCACGAGAAGCAGCTCCAGCAGGTGCTTCCAAAGATATGTTTGGTCCTGCTAATGATATAGGTAATTAATCTAAACGGATTATTCAATAAATAATTCAACCATTAACAGATATAGCAGCAAGTGGATTATCAGTAGCAATACCTGGTGAATTAAAGGGTTACTGGGAATTACACAAAAGATACGGTATATCATCATGGTATGACCTATTCAGACCAGCTATAGATTTATGTCGTAATGGTATTCCTGTGCTTTCTTATACTGGTAAAATGATAGATAAAGTTAAAGAAGAAGTAATGAAATCGCCTTCAATTAAGTTAGTAAGTTCGATTGATTAGTAATAGCCATAATAATTACTCAATTATTTCCAGAGAATTGCTATTGAATCCAGCTACTAAAGAATTGTATAAAGAAGGCGAAATAATGTACAGATTTCAATTCGCCGAGACATTAGAAGCAATTGCAAGACATGGTCCTGATATTTTATACAATGGCAATTTTACAAAAGATTTTATAATCGATATCAGTGATAATGGAGGAATAATCACGGCAGAAGATTTAAAAAAATACAAGTAATTTTATTTACAGTATTTTCTTCACAAATTAATTTATATTTTTCAGACCAACTTGGCAAAAAGCTGTGGAAAGGTCGTATGAGCCTTATAAAGTATACACGGCCCCACCACCAGCATCTGGAAATCTTTTAGTTTTAATCCTCGATGTCATGAAGAAGAAATTAAAAACATGTCACAGCAGTCATTTAGATGATGTTTTTTGGCATCATTTAGTAGAAACATGGAAATTCGCCTATGGATTACGCAGCAAAATGACTGGACCCAGCATCAATAAATCGAGCCCTCCTCCAAATTTCCAAGCAGAAATTGATAGGATTGTGCATCAAATGAATGATATCAATGTATCATCAACAGACCCCTCCTATTATTATGGACCTAACAAACTTACTGAAGATCATGGCACTTCTAATTTAGTAGTCGTTGCTCCTAATGGTGATGCAATAGCAGCTACAAGTACAATTAATCTCAGTTTTGGATCAATGTTTGTATCAGAATCAACTGGAATAATTCTAAATAATGAAATGATAGATTTCTCAATACCCGGACATTATACCTTTAAAGGTAATCAGGGTGCTAATTTTATAGCTCCAAATAGACAACCAATGTCATCAATGGTACCTACTATTGTAATTGATAGTGATTCTGGTGATGTTAGAATGGTTATTGGATCCGCAGGTGGTTTTAAAATATTAACATCAACTTCAACAGTCATACTGCAGCATTTATTTATGGATGTCGATTTGGAAACTGCTTTGCAAAGTAAGCGTTTGCATAATCAGTTAATGCCTTTGATTATTGAATACGAGGAAGGGTTTCCTGATGATATTTTGGAATCTTTATCGAATAGAGGTCATATGATGCAAATGTTGGATGCTGCTAATAAGGAGAATAGTAGTGCTAGTATGGCTATGCATTCTGGTGTCACTGGTATTTCTGTTATTAATGGAAATATTGTACCTGTTGGTGATAATAGAAGAAAATCATTTGCAGGAGGATTTTAGGTTAAAGAAGTGTGTATAAGGTTCTAGATGTTAATGTACTATAGGAATTTATTTCTATATCGGATTGTGTTGTTTTAATGTACATTGGATAAAGTGATATTGGGTCATAAAAGGAACAAAATGCTACTTTGAGTTTTATTTTAAGTAGACACTTCTCTTCATGTGCAAGCTTTTTGCACAACATTTAAAAAATGTATGCTTGTGGTAGAAGCCTTTTAGAAACACAGTTGGGCAACATATAAAGTATTCTCTTGTGGTGAGAGCCTTTTTCACATTTACAATTTAACAAACTCATGTACATGTACTACCATAAACCCAATTTTCAAACTCTACTTTATACTTCTCTCATACTCACGTCGCGCCTGTTCGACTAGGCAACGTCGTCATTGCAGTCTTGCAGGTCTACTACTTTTTGAGATTGCTCCTAGTTTCGTGCGGTTTCTGTACAACCTTCCCCAATCCCGTCGGTGATCTGGTCATACCTCTTTTTGTAAAGATATGATTTTTAACTTCCCATCTTCTCCCCTAACTACAAACTAGTGGTCACTAGTTCCATCTTGTGTGCTATTGATGGTAGTACACAAATCCAAATTCTGATAGTTCACTAATATTCTAAAACATTTTTTTTTATGGAATTGCAATTTTATTACTTCACATTATTAAAAAAATGTTTCCAAAAATACAAACAACATGGATATATAATAAAAAAACAATTAGGAATTCAATTTTCAGTTTTCTGGAATGTCCTTAAGGAATGCTTCACTCTCAATAATGAGCTTCTGTAGACGGTCCTTGGTCGCGGACGATGGATGGTGCTTCAATTTCTCCTTCCCTGATACTATGTTACAACGATAACCGGTAACATTATGGAATACACGAATATGCTTATCGCCAGATGTTAAGACATACTTCCCAACAGAATCAAAAAGCACAGCTGTGATGTTACCTATAAGAAAAATAATGTCAATAAATTCCAGCAATTGTTGACGTTCAACAAGCTCAATACCGAATGGAGACAAAAATGTGTTTAACTTCTTTTACTTTAAATATAAAAACTACAAAATTTATTATATTACCATTGTAAATATCCTCTATAACGTAGTCCAGTTTTCCATCCAAAGTCGAATAGAAATACAAATTGTTGGCTGAAGCAATGACCAACACTTCAGCATTAGGAGACAAGGCAATTTTTGGCGGGGTGCTAAACTGTTCGTAGGTCCCTGAGATAACTTGACGAGGATTTTCACCTCTCTTGTAATCGACTGAAAAGTAAAACAAACATAAATTTATGCAAATTAAATTGTGCGCTACACAACAGATAAATTACATTGATTAAATGTATACAATAATACATACAAGCAATGCCTTATGTTCACAGCTCAGGAAAAAATATTCCTAGAGCAATAATTATTTGTAATTTTTTTTAACATTATTTCTTAAAAATTAACGTCTGAGCCGGCCCTGACTATACATAAAACATAATTAAAATAATCATTCAATTTAAAATCCTATGCAATAAAATAATCAACCAATCAAAATTGGCCGAAAAAAAATTATTGTTTGCACACAAAAATTATATAATAGTTTCTAAATTTAATTAAATCAAAATTCTTCAATTATATTTTCAGCTATTTTGTTTGTTACGCCACTGTAAATGCTATTCAATGTGCAACACAAATCGATTCCATAGTCTAAATTTATATTTACTGTTAGTGTTGAAGAGATGCCAGGTTCCGCTCTTGGTGATTGTGGCCATGTGGGAGGTATCCTGGTCAAATGCGACATCGTGAACCCCGGATTTATGGCCTGTCAGTTCGAATACCCTCTTGACTTCTTGGAACTCGCCAATTCTTGTAAAAATTACTTCCCATACTTTTACATCTGGGGCAAAACCTAATAAAATAATATTTATTTATCATTCATGAATCGTCAGGAGAAATAATTTGCTTATTTTATATTATAATTAAAATAATTTATTTGATTGCTTTATTTATTTAATAAAAATAAAATTATTGTAATTAAATAAAGATAAAACTAATTGTTAAGTATTGATTTCTTTTTTAAATGTTGTTACATGTATTTTAGCAGTTGAGGCTGAGCAGTACACACTTAAATCAAACAAAACATTCTAAAAACACTAAGAAAACACTAGGAATATTTTCAAATCAATACAACTTTTATCAAAATTGAGTATTTCCGAAGCAATTACAGCATTTTCAAAAGCACAAGAAATATTTTCGAATTTTTTTAGACAATGTTCGAAATACTTAGTAGATTTACCAACCTTTTTAGAATATTTGTAACAAACTAGAATTGGAGTAATATTTAAACAAATTTATCATTTTCCAAAAGCACTTTCTAACATATTTGAAGTACTGAAGTACTACATTTTTTAAAAGTATTTTCTAAATAAACTTAAACATTTTTTAAAACTTTTAGTACGTTTCCGCACAGAACATTTAATAGTACGTAGAACATTTTCGATTTGTTTTAGAACATTTCGGAAAATAATTTTTGAAAACAGAAAAAAAAATTAAAACATTTTTAGGAACATCTTTAAAGATCTGAAAACATTAAAAAAATTCCGAAGCACTAAACTATTAAAAAACACATTTTCCAAAACCTTTCCGATAGACCAAGAACATTTTCCAATAACCTTAAAAAATGTTTGAAACAAATTTTTCAAAATATTGTAAAAAATGTTTGCCAAAACTCTTAGAAAATGTTTTTAAACTCTTAGTATAAAGTAAAACATTTTCAAATTACTTTCAACATTTTATAACAATTCGGAAGCATCTTTTGAAACATTAGAAACAGTTTAAAAACAAAAAATTATCACATTTAACAAAATTTAAAAAAAAATTTAAAAAATATTTCCAAAAAAATCTAGAATATGTTCCAAAAAATTTCCGGTGCACTAAAAACATTTTCCAATAACCTTAAAAAATGTTTGGAAGAATATTGTCCATTTTCCAAAATATTTGAAGTACTGAACCCAATAAAACATGTTCTAAAAAATATCGGTGCACTAAGAAAATTGGAACATTCATTAAAAACTTAAAACATTTTTGAAATAACAACATTTCTAAAATAAAATAAAACATTTACAAAGCAACAAAGCACCTACATCATTTTTTTCAAATCACATTTCTAAAACAACTAGAATATTTTTTTGAAATTATTTAAAAAGTGTAAGTGTTCGAGACACTTACTTGGAACATTTTAAGTATAGTAGAACATTTCCCAAGTACTTGACTTGCAACACTTTCTAAACATAGTAGGACTTTTCGAAAGCACTTAGAACATTTTAAAAACTTCAAAAAAATGTTGTTAGCATATAGAAAATTTCTCAAAGTCTTTAGAAAATTTATTATGCTAAACAAGCATCTGTAAAGAACTAAAAACATTTTTGAAACATTTGGAATAATTTCTAAACAAATTTAAGCATTTTAAATTTAATTAAAACATTTTCCAAAATGTGCTAAACATATTTGCTGACATTTTCTAAATAAACTAAAACATTGGTCAAATTTTTTATATATTTCCAAAGCAGTTTTTAAAGCATTAGAAACCGTTTCAAAACAATTGGCACATTTACCAAAATCTTTGAAAATTTTGGAAATCATTAAAAAGATTTTTAAAAAAATATTTAAAAAAATCTGAAATACCAAACTATTCCAAAAAACTTAAAACATTTTCGATGCATTAAAAACATTTTCCTAATGGAAAACTATTGTCATAAAAAAACTCGAAACATTTAACACATTTACCAAAACCTTGCAATCATTTCAAAAGCATTGAGAACATTTTTGCAAAACTCTCAACAAAAAACTAAAGCACCAAACAATTTCCAAAAACATTCGTAACACTTAGAATATTTGTAAATCAATAAAAGTAATTTCAAAAATTTTTAGAATGTTTCTAAAATACGTGGAACATTTTTTAAATAAACTATAGTTCATTCTGCATTTCTAAAAAGTTAATAAATTGTAGAAAAGTCTTTATAGATACCATGGATGCCACTCTCGCCACTGAATTCCTTCTCTCCTCAAAAATACCTAGATTCCAACTTCATTTAGAAGCTCTTACAAGTTGGCCGCAATGACGCAATTAACCCATCAGCCAATGTCCAAAACAGATATCAATCAATCCAACAGTTGCCGTAAGTTGAGATTGGTAGCAAACATATTAAAAGAGATTGAGGCTTTAATGGTGGTACAAAAATTATATTTTTTTACAACTGAAAACTTTATGTATACAGATGTCCAACTTGCAACGTTTGTGAGCAGATTAGTTAACATCAACTTACAATTAAATGCTACAAAATGTAAATGGCGCAAAAGTTACCTACTACCGTGGTCCTAAATTTAACCAACGTCGCGACTGATAGATTCTATTGATCTCAGTTACGTTCAGATATGTTGCTAAGAACGTTAAAGCAAAGACCAGCACGGTTGACTATACAGGCATTTGAGTTAACAGAGCTTGCCTAGAGAAACTAGTGAAAAGACCGGAGAAGAAGAAGCAGTAGTAGTCACTACCACAAAATGCAATCTTTTAAAAGTCGGCGGGTCGTCAAGGTGTCATATGGTCCATAAAAAAAAGTGGTCGTGCTCAAAGCCTGCTCAAAACTTTCACTTAAAGAAGATGTTGAGGCTCTTATGCAAGGATTAATAAGGACGGTATGTAATACACCTCTGTAGTGGCGGAGATCAAGGATGTTTCAATCGCTGTTGAGATTTAAAAGAATAAAATTCGTGTTCCAATTAATAGGAATTTTAATCACTTGTGTCATGTATTAATGGACATTTGTTCTAATGTTTAATAGGAATTTGTTCCCAACTATTGTTGCAGGGTGTTGCAAAAAGATGACTCCGCTCAACTCACTGCAGCACTTTCAAGTACTCCAAAGGAGGTAAAACTTAGGTTAGGTTAAGTTAACTAAAAGAAATTCGGGATTGGGCCAGCTACAAGATCCGCGGCCAAACGAACAACTTGCCTTACTGGTGGAGCGACGCCATCCACGCACAAAGAAAGGAATGCACCGCAATACGAAGGCTTCTGACAAGATCCAGGGCAAAAGGAGAACCCGAAGGGGTTAAGGATCTTGGAGAGCAGCTCAAAACCGTCAGAAAAAGCAAGAGAAAAAATAAAGAATCTGGTTGACGACCTGGAGAGCGATGCTTTCAGACAAGGCTACCAGATACTGATGAAGAAGCTAGCAATAAAGCCAAACCACATAACACTAAAAGACAACAGGAAAAAGGAAATCATTGAGGAGCTTTTCCCGGACGTTATTGAGCAAGTAGCTCCAACAAGCTAAAAGAGGCCATTGAAAAACTGAAACCTAAAAAAGCATCGGGGCCCGACGGAATCCACTGCCAAATTATCATGCTAGAGCACGAAGTAATCCCCAACGTGCTGCTAGAAGCGTGCAACGAGCACCTGAACGAAAGAATCTTCCCCAAACCTTGAAAGAAAGCAAATATAGCGCTGATCCCCATAGAAGAGGACAAATTTCGGGTCATCATTCCGCTAAGCGTACCCGGCAAGCTATACGAACACCTGATAAAGAAGAGACTTGAGGAGGAACTAGAAGAAAAAGAAGCCATATCTAGCACCCAATACGGATTCATAAAGGGCCGCTCAACAGTCGACGCCATCATGAAAGCAAGAGCTTTGCAAGGCTGACAGAGATAGGAGCGAGTTGGTATCTCCTAGATCTTATAGCAAGCTACCTAGAGGAACGAACCATTCTAATCGCCGCAGGTGAGGAGAAGAGCCTAACGCAGGGGATTCCGCAGGGTTCCGTCCTAGGACCTACTCTGTAAAAAGTCGTCTACAACCTCGTGCTGAGTCTACGACTTCCAAGGGAATGCAGAACGGTTGCTTACACCGACGACCTAGCGGTAGTGGTCAGAGCGAACAACATGCAAGAGATGCAGGAAGCTGCAAACAAAGCCCTGAAGGCGGTAGACAAATGAATGACGGGAAGCGGCCTGGAACTGGCTCCCGAGAAAACCGAAGCACTGGTTGTCAAAGGAACGAGAAAAAAAAGAAGAGAAACCATCACCCCAAAAAAATCCGTTAAGTACCTGGGAGTATGGTTTGATTCGAACTGGATCTTTGGCCCGCACGTTCAAAACACCATCGGCAAAGCAGAGAAGACCATGACTGCCTTAATATTCAGGCGCAAATAATGTAGCTGCTATTGAAACTAACGACGTCAGCGTTCATAATCCCAACAGTAATACACGGATTAACAACTACCGTAAGATAGTTCCGCTGTATGGCAACAACGTTGATACTGGACTTCAAGCATATACACCGCCTTGTATAATCCATGTCTACAAACTTAACATTCAAACTGAGAAGACCGATATTATTAAGTATGTTAATGAAAAATTGCCTGATGTTGTGCATACTTGTGAGGAATTAACTGTCAAATCAGGTGATTATAAAAGCTTCAAAGTTTCTTTCCCAGGACATCTTGAAGAAACGGTGCTTAATTGGGATTTCTGGCCTGAGAAAGTAGCTTACCAAAAATTTATTAACTATTCTCGATCGGTTAAACGCAACACTAGAACACCTAATTTAGATATGGGGTTTCAACGAATAGAACACCAACCTCAACATCAACAAGACCGTTCGTGAAATATTGACTATTTACTATCAGAATGTGCGTGGAACAAATACTAAACTTAATGAGTTGTACATATCGATACTCAACAATAATTATGATATCATTGTGTTAACTGAAACCTGGCTTTCTGATGATGTATATAATAACGAATTTATAGATGAAAGATATACTATCTATAGGTGCAATAGAAGTAGGAGTATTGATTGCTATAAAATCATCATTTTCTTCACAGGAACTCTTTAATTCTGGTATAAATAAAGAACTTTGGGTTAGTTTAAAGTTAGGTAGTAGTTTGTTTTTATTATGTGCTATTTATATTCCGTATAACACGGAAGTGTATAGATATGAAGATCATTCAACTCGAGTATCCTCATTTGTTAATGATTATCCTAATGCTACATGTGTGCTGATCGGTGATTATAATATGCCTGATATTTGTTGGGAATTAGTAGATGATATGCCTGGTTTACTACCTTTCAACGTTCGCAAGAACAATCCCTCTAGTATTTGTGATAATTTTATTTTTAATGGTCTTAGTCAGTACAATGGTGTAGTCAATAAAAATAATAAAATCCTGGATTTAGTATTTTCAAACCAATCAATCAGTGTTATTAAAGAGGCTTCGCTGTTGCGCATTGATGATCACCATCCACCGCTTCTTGCAAGTATTGATGTTACTGCTTGCAACAATAATTATATTCAATCGGTGAAACCAAATTTCAAAAAAGCACCTTATAATTTAATAAATAATTATTTGGCATCTTTTAACTGGGACATATTAAATTCCATGTCAACTAGTGACGCCACTACTTATGTTTATAAGGTACTTGATTCTACTGTCGAAATATTTGTCCCATTTACTCGTAAAGTAAAGTATTCTTACCCCATATGGTTTACTTCTGACATTATACAATTAATAAAAGATAAGAAGCTAGCTCATAAACTTTTTAAATCTACTAATGAAAATAATCATTATCAAATTTTCTCACAATGACGTCAACGCTGTAAAAGTCTTATTGATGAGGCATATCTTGATTATATTAATAAAGTAGAAAACAGTATTATTAATAATCCCAAATATTTTTGGAACTATACAAAAAACTTTGCTAAAAATTCTAGTGAAATTCCCAACACTATGATTTTAGATAATAAACATTCAACGGATAAAGAAGAAATTGTTAACATGTTTGCTGTTTACTTTGCTTCAACTTATAAACCTTTGTCCATGAACAATAATTTTGATAATAATATTTATGCAACCTCACATGTCGATGTAAATGTTCTTTCTTTCGATGAAATTGAAGTTGTTGACTCAATAATGCAACTTGATTTAAACCAAGGTACCGGTCCAGATGGTCTACCACCTATATTTAAAAAAAAAACTGTTCGGAGATGCTTGCTAAACCAATTTCTATTTTGTTTAATAAATCTCTATCCGAAGGTTACTTTCCGGAACACTGGATTTTAAACTACGTTGTACCTGTGCATAAAAATGGTAGCAAAGCTAGTATAGCTAATTATCGTCCAATCAGTAAACAATCTCAACTACCTAAACTGCTTGACAAATTAGTTTCACAAAAATTAAACTCACTGTTTTCTAATGTTATCATTGATCAACAACATGGTTTCTGTTCTACAAAATCTACTACCACTAACCTTTTCTTATATACTACTTTTATATCCGAAAGCTTGGAATCAGGAACAATGGTTGACTCTATCTACACTGACTTTTCAAAAGCTTTTGATAGAGTCAATCATAAAATTCTGATTAAAAAGCTAAAGTCACTGGGAATTGGTGAAACTGTTTTGCAATGGATTGAATCATATTTAAATAACCGAATACAGCAAGTCGTCATTTCTAACTCTAAATCAGATCTGATTAATATTACTTCTGGTGTTCCTCAAGGCTCACACCTAGGACCCCTTCTTTTTAATCTATTTATAAATGATATCAGTGTCGATTTAGAATGTCAGTGTCTTCTTTTTGCTGATGATTTAAAACTATTTAAACGGATAGTAAATGAAAATGACTGTGTATCTTTACAAAATGATATCCATAAAATATATAACTGGTGCTCAAAAAACGACATGGAACTTAATATTAATAAATGTAAAAGCATCCGTTTTTCGCATAAACATGACAATTTTCAGTTTGATTATAGAATTGGTACTACTATTTTAGAATCTGTGAAAAGTATTAAGGATTTAGATGTTAATTTTGATTGCAAATTAAATTTTATATCCCACATAGATATTATTATTCAGAAATCTCTCAAAATACTTGGATTTGTTAAAAGAATAACTAAAGACTTCAGAAACATCAAACCAATAAATGTTATATATAATAGTTACGTGAGATCAATACTGGACTATTGTTGTATTATTTGGTCACTGCATTTTCAAAACGCTATTATGCGTCTAGAAACGGTCCAAAAAAGATTTATTAAATATCTTTGTTATAAATGTGGTATTGTATTTTCAAACCAATATTATAATTTGTTGTTGTCTCACTTTGGATTACATCCACTTTTAAAAAGAAGAGAATACTTTTACACTACATTTTCCTACAAAGTTGTAAATGGTAATTTAAAATGTCCTCAAATTTTATCAATGTTTTTTTTAGTATGTCCTAAATATAATACAAGACTGCAAACAGTGTTGAAGACTAAACACCATTCAACCTGTTATGGTTATAATAATCCCTTAAACCAATGTGTAATTAGTTTTAATAAATATTGTGAAAATTTGTATTTTTTTAATGTTAACTGTAATTGTTTTAAAATATGTGCAAAATCTGTTATATTTCAGAATTAATTGTTTTAAATTAATGTAAAGGTTGATCCGTAAATAAATATATTATATATTATTAATAAAGATAATTCCAAACGTAAGCGGACAAAGCGCTAAAAGAAGGGCGGTTTACCACGCCTTGATCCAATCCATACTGACCTACGCGGCGCCGGTCTGGAAGCGGGCTCTCGGCGTATACAGGCACCCGGCAGCGCTCTTATCCACACAAAGAAAAATCGTACTGAGAATCATCAGCGCGTATCAAACGACAAGTGGCAAGAGTGCCTGCGTCGTTGTAACGATCCCGGCAATCAACTTGAAAGTGGAGGAACTGGCAGAAAAGCATCAAGCCAGAAAGGAAAGCCACGTACAACATCGTAGAGCAGTGGCAGCGTAGATGGGACGACACCCATGTCACAGCACAGTGAACGAAAACGCTTATCCACTCAATAGGAAGATGCGTGAGCTGCCCGCACAGAAACACCGACTATTTCCTGACACAATTCCTGACAGGTCACGGGAATTTTGGCACTTACACCAAGAGGATTGGAAAGACTCAGAGCGACAATTGTCACTAGTGCGGCGAAACCGACTCCCCAAAGCACACCATCTTCCATTGCACGAGATGGCACGTCGGAAAACACAAAGCAGAAGTAGCTGTAGGAAAGACACTGACGATCGACAGCCTAATGGACCTCCTTCTACAAAGCAAACACAACTGGAAGCAAGTACACTCATTTGTAAAGGACACAATGACAAAAGAACGAGAAGAACTGGCCAGGCAGAAAGCCGAACAACAACAGGCAAATTAAATGAGACCAGATGGGTAGGTGATGCAAACCCTTATCATGGTATTCCGCCAACCCGTTGAGAAGAAATGAGATTTTTTAGTGGGTGAAAGTCCCACACTCCCGGGCACGTTGAACCAAGCGCGCGGTGAGCAGTAGCGTTTTACTCACACAAAAAAAGGTTAGGTTAGGTATGACAAAAGCAATAAAGCTTTCGAAAGATCAACAATATTTCCTATATAATAGTTAGCAAGCATTGAGAAAGTGGTTAAGTAAAAGACATGACGGACAAAGACGTAACGCCATGCCAACCAAGACAGACAATTACCTAAAAACCCATCGCGGGGTCCCTCAAATGCCGGCAGACAACTCTTGGACGCTAATCAAATCAAAATTAGAGCAGCCCTCTACGCATAAACTAAATAATTCCAGTTTTTTCAAAAAACCAAAAAACTTCTGAAGAACAACTTGAATTTGGATTTTGAAACATGTTGAACAAAAAATAAGCGTTAAACCGGTTTGCCAAACAAACCAAAAATTAAACCGTTGATCTTTGCGGAGAGTGCAAACAGATGGCTACGATCTTTGTTAGAATGAAACCAAATCTCTATTTACTATGACAATTCAAATGAAAATTGTAGTCCTCATGTTGCATAATACAGAGTCAGCTAACAGGTATTGACAATTTGTAAAGTAGGAGTGTAAGCTCATTAATTGAAACATAGAAATGAGCATGATATATATTAATTACATACATAATGCAGTTTTTATTGATACTCAAGTTGTAAACACTACGTTTAGCAAATGCTTTCCATTTAATCTTTCGCATTCTTGGAGAAGATTGCGAAATAATTGCATGACACGATGCAACATATCCGAACTAATGGCACTTATTTCCCGTTTTGTTTTAACGTTTATAATGTATTGGACCTATCGACGTACACTTTCGACTCAAATATCCCACATAAAAAGAAATCACAGGGAGTTAAAATAAATAAATAACAAATCTTGCCAATTAACACCGTTTCGTAAAATTATTTTTCTGCCTCAACGCCTTGATACTCGCTCGTGCAGTGTGACTTGTTGCTCCATCTTGCTGGAACCACAATTCATTTATGTCCAAAACCTCTAAAGTTTCGAAGGTAAACAAACTTCGCCAAACTAAAGTTTGAACTGCACGGGGTTGTTCAGACCGCTAGTGCCGAATGTTTTGTTTGTTAACAAAACCCGATAAATGAAAACGTACTTCATCGGATAGAAAGTCTGCGCGCAAAACTGGCTACGTGTTCCAAACCTAGTAGTTCTATTCTAAACAAGTTCCCTTCATGATTTTCTTTCTAGTTCCTCTAAAACAACGCTCCAAAATTTGTCAATACCTGTTGGCAGACCCTGTATAAGAGTGATCACAAGAATATATACATGCCCAAATGTAGGCGCTCTAACATAAAAAAAAACAATCAAAATTACAAAAAAAAAACACAATAAATTCTAAGAAAAATCACAGTTCGATCACATCGCAATCAAATAAAAACAAACACAAACGTACCTGAATAGAACATTTTAAACGTTCCATATCTTTTATGAGATGATTTTTTTGTTAAAGCTTAAACGACCAGATGTTTATTATTCTTTTCTAATTTCCACTCAATTTGACAATAAAGTTATTCTGAAACACGGAAATTTCATTGTGTACGTAAAAAAGCACTGTGAACCTGTCGACCCTCAATTTTCCCAAACATCTTGACAAATTATTATACCTTCCGGGACGGGAGTTACGACGCGCGTTATTCAACAACTGTTACAAAACAAACGACACTACGCGGTGGGCTCAGAAAAAAAAACTAAAGTCAGTTAATAAGAACTTTTGATTCTATCTCTCTTAAACAGTTTCAGAGGCAATACTAAAAAACTACCCAGATTCCAAGAAATGAAAACCAGAGACACAAGTGAACGGAGGTGAAAACCATTGAACCAAAGACTACAATTTCGCCTATTAATAAGGTAATTGATTACATGACTGTTGGTGTGCGTCATGAATACACTCCAATCAGTAAAAATAATCAAAAAATATTGCTGCACGTGCAGGGGCAGCAACTTCATCAATAGTTAAGTTACATACTTCAACTTTTTTCATTTTGTACGCGAACCGTGTGCTGAACACAACATCCAATTAAGTTAAACGCGGCTTTTTTGTAACATCAAATCTAAAATCTGCACCAAGAAAAGGACACGTCAGTGATCCGATATATTCTCTCTCTTACATACACTTATGGCACTAACTCACAACCGCTGGTAAACTCGCGCTGAACGCACATACAGTAGGACAAATGACCAAGCCCAAATAAACGTCCTAAGGAAAAAATAAAATCCAAGATGACCACTAAAATTTTGTTAGTCCCATTTATTTCATATAGAACCTTTGGTATAGGAATCCGCCTAGCTCTTCTACTTGTAGGTGCGCCACCTGTATCAACTCTTTCAAGTCGTCTATATATTCCACAGTAAAAGTACAACCAACCCCAAACACTTTTAGCAACAAAAAGCGCAAAACAATTGACGCAAGTCGCATAGTACTATCAACAACTTCAATAGACCCTTAAAAACAGAAAACCTAAATTCTGCTATCTCGTTCAGACAGCTCTTACCAAAAACATAAAAAAATATTTCCGTGGAAAAACAGATTACCCCGGACAAGCCTAAATATATACCAATTAATAATCATTAAACAGTGGTCCGGTAAACAAAGTTCGTTTGTGATTAAATCTTACTCCAAAAACCATGATTGTGTTGTCGCAGTGCAGAAGCAGTTTCAAATTAATTTCAATATTCCTAGTAGTTGGGTAGTTCCATCTGCCCATGTCACAAAAAAATGGGTTGGTAAATTTGAAGACAATGTTAAATATAAAGGACCAACCAGAAGTGTCAAAAGCCTCAAAAACATTGATCGCGTTAGAGCAGCTATAGAGTGGAGTTTCAAACATTCAAGTCGAAAATACAGTCAGGCTTTGTTTTTACATAAAACTATCTCCATATACATCCTTACAAATTGTTCAATCACTGAAACCTACTGATCCTTATGATGCACTTCATTCTGCTGAAAAGTTGTTAAAGCATGAAATTGATGTTCATTTATGGATGTCTGATAAATTCCTATTTATCTGGTTATACCAACAAGCAAAACTGCCGTTATTGGGCTTTGGAAAATCTACAAAACATCACCAACAACCGTTACACAGCCCAAGATAACAGTATGGTGTGCAATGTCTTCAATGGAAATAATTGGTCCTTACTTTTTTGAGTATCAGAACAAAAACACTTTGAAAGTCAATTCTGCATGCTATACTGACATGATTGACCAGTTTCTAGCCCCATATTGAACATGTTTCCAAAAATTAAACAAAACAATTGGTTCCAGCAATATGGGGCTACTTCATAAACCGCAAGAACATCGTTGGATACTTTGCAAAATTTGTTTCTAAGTCTCGTTATATCAAAATGCAAAGGTATTGTGTGACCCCAACATCGCCAGATCTTAAGGCATGGTACTACTTCTTGTGGGGTTATCTGAAGAGCAGTTTTTATTGATTATTCACAAATTACATCGTCTTCAAATCTTCCCGCTCCAGTGGTCCACCGTGTATATAGAAAAACCTCAGACCACATTTTATCTTCTATTAATAACCCACTCTGCGTATAACTTTCTAAAAAATACTTGTACCAATTCCGTAAAAAGTTCCAGAAAGACTTCAACCCCACAATCCACAAATTGAAAAAGTACTTTAAAGAGTTGTGTCCAAACATCCCATCATAAGCGCAGCTAAAACAACACTCCAAGTGCACAATATGCATAGTTCCTACCTTTCTGATTATCATTCAATTCACAAAAAAAAATATTTGTAAGCTAGATTACAGGAAATTTCTAAACGTTATAATAACTTTGCAAAAAAAATACAGCCTTGGTTTCCTTAATCGTTTTGATCAATCAACTGACTTTCTGGGACATTTCCAATGCCCAAAGTTGGGCTGGCTGATAAGATCACTAGAAAATTATTTTTTTTTAGAAGAATATTAAACAAATAATTTTTTTAATTTTATTTTCTCCTCAAGGTGGTACATACGTCCAGCGTCCCTGCACTTCGGGTTCTTGGTATTATTCTAAACACTTTTAGATTAAAAGCAGAAAAATTAAAACAGATTACGTCAAAGGTGAAAAAGTCCTGAAGAATCCTAGTGAAGTAAACGCCCTGGAGAACCTTAGATAAGTGGACCTAAATTATTCCTGCTAGCACTTAGACATAATTGCAATCCATCATAGCAACCGTAATTATTTCTTAAGTTGAAAAATGACTCCAAGTGACGACAAATTTCATTATATAAGTTCTCATACATAAGATTCCTGTCATTTATTTGATACAAAAAGTATTTTTCAAACATACTAAATATAATTAGATTTAAATTCAATCAAAGTATATAAACCAAACATTAGAAAGATGCACAGGACTAATACATTTTTGCGTATTTGTTTATGCCGCTCTTATAGATGTATCTGTCCTCCTCACACACTAACTATCGACAATCTACTATCTTCGAGTTTCGGGAAGCCTTCCCAAAATGTGGAGATAGCAAATTGTTAATAACTAGTGTAAGAAGAATACAGATACATGCAGCGGTATACACAAGTATGTAATTAGCATTGCACCCCTAATCTAATATTTATTCATTTAACAATATAAATCAAACAGAATGTATACATTTGAAACGACCACACATGCAACAACACTAAAAATAAATATGGCAAAAAATAATTTTACTTCAAATAATATTACTCATATTGCAACTAGTCTGAATATCAAATTCTCGCATTCCTTTCTCGTCCACTGCAATGGACGTGCTAAAATGCATGCAACACACATACATACGGTAATAAAAAGTCCAAGTTTATAGTCTACTCCTGAGTATATCAGTTTATGACCGCTATTGTTCCCTTACCGGACGCCACAATAAATCTTCCACAAGGTGAAATCTTCGCACAAGCAGTACTCATAAGAACTGTGTCCACTCTGGCCATCTCACCACCTTTCAAATCAGAAACTAGAAGATCAGTCTTGTTTGAACATGTCATCATATATTTTCCAGTCACTGATATGCCCATCCCGATAATATCATCCTCATGACGCTGAAATTAAAAACAATTAATTTTTCCAATTCTGATAATAAATTATTAACTTACTTGTGTATGCTCCATTACTTTTCCACTAGATGATAAACTACCATCCTTTTTCTTTTCAACTTTATAAACTTCCAAATTACCATTATATTTACTAATAATAAAAGCGGTGACATCAGGGCTCCATCTAATCAGTGTCGGATAATCATAATCAATATTAATTCTTACAGATTTATGCACCTTGACTGTTAAATCTCGTACATCCCATAACATAACGGCTCGATCTGAAAATAATGAATGAATTTTAAAACTAAAAATAATTCCAATTAATTTCTTAGTACAAGTTCCACCTGGCTTTTAAAGCTTTCATATTTATAACAGTTTTCTGTGCGACTGAAAATAAGATTATTTATGTTTGTAATTTAGATTGCGTTGCCGGTGTGGTCTTATCTATTAATACATGCGTATATTTTCATTGATATATCACGAAAAAGTTGTCGGTTAATGACCCGCATAAAAATTGTCTCGATGAAAATTTTAATGGACGGAAAATTGGGTTTCGGACAAATTATTTTTGATGTATTGAAGGATTTATTTTCTTGTTATACAATAAGATAAATATATTTTAGTTGCTGAGAGAAATAAATTTATTAAAATGTTTGGTAAACGCATTTTTTTGGTTAACATATATAAAACATCTCACAGGAAGTACGCTTTTGAAATAGATCTGGGAAAACGCCGTTATAAAATGCAATAAATCAAAAAATACGAATTTAGATATAAAAAGTAGTCTACTTGCAAACTAAAATTGGTTTTAATTGTTTATAATATTGTTAGTTCATAGATTGCGGACAACCCAACCACCCACTGAAGTGTTACTCATCCATAGATGCTTCTCTTCTTTGCAAACGTGTCAGTGAGTGTCACTAAATTAAGGAAAGATGGTACCGATCCAAACTCTCGATAAAAAACACTTAGGCGGGTGGCTGGGCACTCAATTCATAGTTTGCGGGCAAGTAATTGTAATTGGAGTGACTCGCCCACCCACGTGCTAGTCATCTAGAGATTGATTGTTTTTCTTCTTTGCAAATGACAGGTCGCTAAAATAAGAAAAGAGGGAAGCAAATCCAATCTTTTGATGACAAACACTTCGATAGCTGAGGCTGTGGGTACTCAGTTTATAGATTGCGGAAAAATAATTGTAATTGGGGTAGTTTAATCGGAAAGCATCGAGCTTAATCGAAAAGGGTTGTGCATGGTCGAGAAGTTTTGGGTTTGATTATCATGAAGCATCGGACTTGATTGGGGAGCGTCTTATTTGATCGTAAAGCTTTGGGAATTTGCGGGGTTATTCTACATATTTCAAGATAAATAAACGGTTTCGGGCGCAACTTTTTCTACCTTCTAGATATGTATCTCAACGTCCTTTCCGAGCATTCAGAATAGTTAAAAATCTCAAGTTTTTCCATAAACTTTGTATCAATCAGACAAGTTGAAGATATTTCCAAAATTATTCATTCTTCTACTTTTCAGTTATGTACCTGAACCTTCTTTCCAAGCATGCAGAATTTCAATTTAGTTCCAAAGATCAATTTAGGGATGTTTTCAAAACTCGTACGAGTTTGTCCTAGCTTGTCCAAATCTGCAATAAGCTTTCTTCTACCTTTCACATAAGTTCAAGTGTACTTGAACTTCCTTTCTGCGCATTCAGAATAGTTGAGAATTTTCTTTTAAAACCTTAGTATCAATCAGACAAGTTGAAGATATTACCAGAATTCTTCCAGAGTTTGTCTTTGCTTGTCCAAATTCTTTCCAGATATGAATCTGAAACTTTTAATTTAGAAATACTTGCCAAATTCTTGCAAGTTTGCCTTCACTTGTCGTTAGAGGTTGTATTTTGTTGTAGAGCGTACAACAGATCTTGTGATCCTACTAAATATCTTAACTTTACGACTCGCTTCTTAGTTTTTAATAATAATCAGCAAAGAGCCGAATGCAATCTGAAAACCGGACAAACACAAATATTTTCACAAACTAAGAGGTTTTTTTTACTAACTAATACATGCAAAGCTTTTGAGTAAAAAAAAAAAAGTCGTGCATAATCGAGTGTTTTGTTTAATCGAAAACTTTCAGAGTTATTCTACACAACTCTAAATTGATTATCGGTTTCTGGGTGTGGTCGGTAAGCATCAATCTTGTTTGAAAAGCATTGTGCTTGATGAGCCAAAAGCGTAGGGAATTGTCGTGTTGAATGCAAACTATTAAGATTTAGTTTGTGATTTGATTGGCGTTTGCATCAGCCTCGTTAACAAGCAGAAATGTATCTAAACCTCTTTTCTGAACACGCAGAATAGTAAAAGAAACTCAATTTTCTCCCAAAAACTTTGTACCAATTAGGAATATTTTTTAATTTTTGGACGGTTTGTCTCTTGCTGTCGTCGGAGGTTATATTTTGAAGCATCAGACTTGATCGAAAAGCGCGGAGATTTCCAGCAATAGTCTATACATTTCTAGATTGATTTGCGGTTTCTGGGTGCTTGGTCGGTAAGCATTGAGCTTGATCGAGAATTGTATTGATAAAAAAATATTAAGCTTGAAAACGTGATTTGATCAGAGCAAAAATTTCGGCAAGATTATTTCTACCATCCAGATATGTTTCTGAACCTTCTACCTGAGCATGCAAAATCTTTTTTTTTTTTCAGAAACTTTGAATCAGTTAGATAACTTAAGAATATGTTGGAACTTCAAGGTTATATTTTGTTGCACAACAGATCTTCTGGCCTTACTGGACTCCTTAACTTGACAATTCGCTTTGGCAGATTGGGCGCGATCTTAGAGCCGCAGTTATTTTAAAAACAAAACGTTTTTTTATAAAATGGTGCAAGCGTTGGTTAAAACTCTTTGACTTTAGATTGAATCAATAGAGGACAAAATTCAAAAAATGCACTTTCTAAAAGTTGGGCTAGAATCTACGTTCTAATTTTATTCTTTTTGTAGTAGACCAACACAATTTTGTTGTTGTTTTTATTGCAAGTATTGACGTCTGCTGCAGGAGCTAACAGATAAGTTTTTAAGTTTGTTCCAGGATACTATAAAGGAGCATTGGAGCTACTTTCAAGCTTTTGCTAAGGATTTAGTGCTTGTGATTTTGCGGTATTAGTTGCTATTCTGGAATATGTTACTAGATTTTGATGATGTGTTGCAGGCGATGTGAATGTAGTGAATAAGAGTTAGTAGTCTACCCTAAAAAACATTGGTAGATTTTGATGATATGTTGCAGGCGGTATCCCAGTAAGAAGTGAAAATGTTATGGAAGGGAGTGACCCTAGCCGACGGTGGTAGAGACAAGCTTTTGTGGGGTATTTTAGTACTTATCGGGATCTTGATGATGGTTTTTGGCAATGGTGCATGAGCCTGGGAGGTCTAAAAGTGCTCCAGAAAGACGGTAGCACTACTTTCTTCTATTCTCTTCTATAGCGGTTTAATAGCCCATGGATTGATTAATACACTTTGAAACTGGGTGGACTATGTCGTATGCTACTAATGACTTGCTGGCGAATAGTACTACAGCTATCCAGTTCTGATAATTATCCTCGTTAGCGGAGCAAATGATCGTATAGTCATTTGGTGCGGCAAAATGTCCCTTTCCCCTCCAGTGCGTTTTAACTATTTCTGTTATGTCTATATTGTATCTTCTTAGTTTTTGTTGTTGTTTTCATGATAATTGACCAGAGAAAGTAAAATTTGCAATAAAAGAAGGCAAATCATCTAAACCTGACAATGTCTAGTCAGCCTTTGTAAACTTCTCGATAAAGAGAGATGACGTTACTTTCAATCACATTTACAATTCTGGCAATATACCAAAAGAAAGTCCGAGTTCATCATTTTGCTCAAAAAACTTGGCTCTAAAAATGTGATGACATAAGACTTATTGTGGTTTACTAACACAACAGGTCTATTATTACGACGCAACAAGTTTTCGCAACAGTTCAATGTACACATGGCAAACGCAGGTCTATATGAACACCGAAAAATGTTCAGCTGGCAAGAGCAACAATTGAGCAGGCGCCAAAATGTTCTGCCCAACGGCGTTCTCTTACTTTAAATATGTCAGACCACAGCTTAAGAAAGATTCTTCATTTGAATTTATAAAAGACCGCTACAATTGCCTAAATTAAAAACATGGGGTACCATATCACAATTCGAGTAATAGAACTGTACTTTTTTGAAAAAAAAAGTGGCTGCAGTCAATTCTGAACGTTATTTGTCAATGTTAAACAATGTTTGCGGCCCAGATTGGAAGAGATTGTTGAAAAGAAGAAATTAAGAAGTCGTGGTTTCAACAGGACGAAGCTACAGCTCACATAGACCTTATTTCTCTCAATGTTTCAAGAAAAATGTATCCTAGACATCTGGTCTCTCCAAGAGATATGGGACGGTCGGCACGGTCACCAGATTTAACTATTTGCAATTTTTTTCTGTAGGATGTATAAAAGAAAACGTGTTTAAACATCATGGATTTTTGCTAAAATTAATATAGCCCGCAAAATGTGAACAAATAGTACAAAACTTCGGAAAATGTGTATTTCCCTAACGGCCACCATCTGAAGGACATTATTTTCAAAACCTAATGAATATGAAATGATATTTTCTGCTGAATTCAAAAATAAAAACAGATTTTTTCTATACATTTTCGTTATTTATTTATAACCAGTTTTAACCGCTCAATCCGTTCTGCCGCACTCTGTACATATCTTCTTACTACTCTTAAAGATCAGTAGGATCATTCATAAAGCCACAACCTCACAATAAATATGAAAATAAAAATTCTACGCTGCTACGTATTTTCGGTTCTTAAAGTGAAATCATAGACACTAACCAAAGCAAGCAAGTAAAAAACTGAAGTCATTCGAGATGTGGTTGTGTTGCAAAATATTGAGAGTTTCGTAAAAGGATCAAACAAACGTCAAGATTCTCCACAAAATGTAGAAGCAGAAATATATAAGTAACTTCTACTACTTCCTAATTAAACATGCCAGTTCAACTCTTGTGGTCCTCGGGTAGTAGGTTGTCGATCCATCTCCTTCTGGGTCTCCCTATTAATCTTCTCCCCATGGGCGATTTGTCTCAGGCTATCCTAACTGTTCTTTTGTATAATTACTGCACTATTATTCTTCATAAATTTTCTCTAATTATTAATACACTGTTCAGTTCTACTTTTACTTTAACTGTTTTTATCTCCGCCATTTTTTCGATGTAATAATTCCATTGTTTTTCGTCCATTCCAGACGTGGAGGTTGCACGCTGTTCGTATTGCCTGGTTCGATATTCTGTCTTTTCGGGTTTTGGCTTCGATTGATTTTAGAACCTTTATTTCGGTATTCGTTAGGAATTTTTTTGTGTCTGTCCACGTGTCCACCTCCTTATTTAAATCTGCATCTATTTATGGCTAGGTATTTGAACTACGCCATTTGTTAGGTGACATTCCCATCCACTTTTAAATGCAAACTATTAAAACATATTTTTTTAAAATTCGGTCATGTTTGTATTAAATTAAATAAAAATTGTTAAAAATTACATTATATGTACAAAAACCCGGCAGGTTGGTATGTAAATCGTGCATTAGTTACAAAAACCTGGGTTTTAATGAAAAAATCGGAATAGTATAACAAAAACTTGGGCGGGTGGGCGGAAACATAATATCAAACTAACGGCCCAATATTCTAAAACTGTGTTCCCGCCCACCCGCCCGAGTGTTTGTTATCAAAAACTTTATTACGTCAACTCTTTCTTGTAACTTAATGACATCTGCCAGACACTCTGTCATGTTTGTTAGCTGCAGGAACGCCGTAAGTAGTAGTAACTACTATTTTCCAAATGACAAACACTTGGGCGGGTGGGCGGAAACACTTTATCACTCTACCGGCCCAATATTCTAAAACTGTATTCCCGCCCACCCGCCGAAGTGTTTGTTATCAAAAACTTTATTACGTCATCTCTCTCTTGCAACTTAATGACATCTGTCAGACACTCTAGATATTTTTGTTAGCTGCAGAAATGCGGTAGATGGTAGTAACTTCTATTTTCTGTATGACAAACAATTGGGCGGGTGGGCAAAAACACAATATCAAACTACCAGCGCAATATTCCAAAACTGTGTTCCCGCCCACCCGCCCAAGTGTTTGTTATCAAAAACTTTATTACGTCCTCTCTCTCTTGTAACTTAATGACATCTGTCAGACACTCTGTCATGTTTGTTAGCTGCAGGAACGCGGCAGATGGTAATAACTTCTATTTTTTGAATGACAAAGACTTTGGCGAGTGGGCGGGAACACTATATCAAACTACCGGCCCAATATTCTAAACCTGTGTTCCCGCCCACACGCCCAAATGTTTGTTATCAAAAACATTATTACGTCATCTGTCTCTCTCTTGTAACTTAATGACATCTGTCAAACACTCTGCCATGTTTGTTAGCTGCAGGAACGCGGCAGGTAGTAGTAACTTCTATTTTCTGTATGACAAAGACTTGGGCGGGTGGGCGGAAACACAATATCAAACTACCGGCCCAATATTCTAAAACTTTGTTCCCGACCACCCGCCCAAGTGTTTGTTGTCAAAAACTTTATTACCTCATCTCTGTTTTGTAACTTAATGAGATCTGTCAGAAACTCTGTCATGTTTGTTAGCTGCAGGAATGCGGTAGGTGGTAATAACTTCTATTTTCTGTATGACAAACACTTGGGCGGGTGGGCGGGAACACAATATCAAACTACCGGCCCAATATTCTAAAACTGTGTTCCCGCCCACACGCGCAAATGTTTTTTACCAAGAACTTTATTATATCATCCTTCTCTTGTAACATAATGACATCTGTCAGATACTCTGTCATGTTTGTTTGCTGCAGGAATGCGGTAGGCGGTAGTAACTTCTTATTTCTGCACGACAAACATTTCGGCAGGGCATTTCGCTTTGTCCGCAGCTATGTTCTTGTTGTCTTCGCTGCTTGATATCAGTACGGCGTGTTATTTTATTTTAACCCTGTGCATCCTTTAACATTTTGAGTGGTTTCATCCAAAATTAAATTAAAGAGTTAGACTTAAGGAGTCCAATTGTCTCACTCCTGCTCCCACCTTGATCGGCTCTGTTAGTTCGTTGTTTACCATTGCGTTATTGCTGGAGATGCTTTAGGTCTAGTGGAATGTTCCTGTCGTATAATATAGTGGAGACGTCCTTTAGTTGCACTCCGACAAAATCAAAAGTTTACAAAACACAGGTACGCTGGCCTATTTGATTCTAGAGCTTTCTCTTTCACTTCATGCACTACAAAAAGTGATGCATTCCAGTATTTTCTGCGATATAACTGTTGTAGTTAGATTAAGTGATGTGATTAAGAAGTTGATACCTCTGTAGTTCGAGGGCATTTGTTTGTTCCTTTTCTTAAACCGCGTTATTAGCGTGCTTGGTCTCCAATCACTAAGCATTTGTGAATCATTCAGAATTTTGTTTATTAGCTTAGTGAATTCTTCTACTAACGTAGCCCACCATGGTTTAACAGCTCGCTTATTAAGTCAGGGCGCACTCATTTTCGATTTTTCGGCTAAAACTTGCGTCATTTGAGTTATGTTGTTCGCAGGCTGACCAGACATACTCATTTTTAGTAACATATATACTCTTTTGGAAGTTAAAATACTCTTTACTTTTTTTAATTCAAAATGACAAAAAATTAACTCTTTTTTGATCTAGTTAAATTTTACCGCAAAATTGTTAATCTGACTTTCAAATTATAAAGCCAATCTTTAAAAATGTAAATTTGTCCTTATTAAAAATCCGGCGTTGAAAAGTGAAATGCAACATTCAAAAATAATAATCCGGCATCAATTTGTTAAACTCTACTGCCAACGAATTCAAATAATTAATACTGCAAATTTGACTATTAAAATTGTAAATACGGCCTTTAAAGTGTTAAACTTCACTGTAAAATTGTTAATTTGGTCTTTGAAAGTGTAAATATAGATTTTAAAAGTGCAAAAGCAGATTTTAAAAATTTAATTCCGGCCACAAACGTATTAAATATTACTGGCAAACTGTTAAGCCGGGCTCCAAATTATAAATCCAGCATTTTATAAATTTGGCTATTAGAACTTAAAAATTCAGATAACAATATTTAGTTTTAACAAAAAAAACTGACAGTACGCTAATTTAATATTAAAAAAAATAAGTATTTGTAGCTTTAAAAGTGTAAAACTTTACTGCCAAACTCTTTATCCGGCTTCTAAATTACAATCCGGTCTTTAAAATTGTAAATCGGGCTTTTAAAACTAAAAACCCAGCATTAAAATTTACTGCCAAATTAATACAATCTTCAAATTATAAATCCGGGCGTTAAAAATGTAAATCCGTCTTTGAGAGTGTAAATCCGGTCATTAAAGTGTTAAATGTATCTGCTAAACAGTTTATACGGCTTTTAAATTATAAATCTGGTTTTTAAACTATCCGGTTTTTAAAAGTATAAATGAAGTCTTCAAAAACAGAAACCTTTTTACAAACGTATCTAATCTACTGCCAAACTGTTCGGCTTCTAAATTGTTATGTCTAGTTAATTATAGTGACTTTGCAGGGCAAGTTTAATCCAATTGTCTATTTGGATACATTTTTAAAATTTATTAGAATTACTGCCACCTATTTCTGCTGTACGCCGTTATTGAGACGGTTTTAGAAAAAAAAAAAACGTAGTTAATTTTGTCATTTTTTTTATCTTATTATTAAAGTTGTCAATCAAATTTTATTCACATAAATTCAAAAGTAACAAAATCCGGTCATAAATATTAAAATGTTTTTAAAAAGAATCAAGACACAAACAATTTAAAAATGTAAAAATCTATTTATAAAATGTTAAAAATAACAAAACTCTGTCTTGAAACATTAAAATATTGTCAGAAAGCACCAAAATCCGATCTAAACTATTAAAAAGTGTAAAATTCTATTCTTCTATTCTATCCTTTAATCATGAAAATATTGTTAGAAAGTAACATAATCAAACTGTTAAAAAGATATTTTTTTTAATAAAATATTAATAATATCAAAATCCGGTCATAAACTTATTAATTTGCAAAATTTCTATTACTTAAAAGTAAAAAATAACAAAATAGTTTCCTAAAAACGGCAATAAATTGTTGAAAAAACAAATACAGGATTCTATTTTAATATGTTAAAAACAACAAAAGCTGTAAAAAAGTGCAAAATTTATTCCGTCCGGCCATATTGTATTAAAATATTGTCAATAAAATTCGACACAAAACTGTTCAAAAATCTATTTATAAAATATCAAATATTGCAAAATTTTGCCATAATCCGACGTGCAAAATTCTTTTTTCAAAACCGACAAAATCCTATATACAAAATTTTGTTCATGGAATGTCAAAAATAGCAAATATTGGCCATAAATTGTTGAAAAAGGCAAATTTCTTTTCATAAAATAACAAAAATACCAATATTTGGTCATATTCTGTCAAATAGTGCAAAATTCTGTATATTAAATGTCAATAATAGCTAAATCCGGTTATAAATTGTCCACAAGTACCAAATTCTATTCACAAAATGTTACAAATTTCAAGAAAAAACTTTAATCTAATTGATAAGTGCAAATTTCTATTCATATAATGTCACAAAGCAAGAAGTATAAAACAGAAAATGGATTTTTATTGGCAATATCCACTCCGACAATAAACAGGATGAAATAAAAAAACATATTGAAGCAATTGTTAAACATTAAAACTTTGCGTGCATCAAGATGTATACAAAATACGGAACAAATTGCTTTAAAGTAGGAATCGATTCAAACGATGCCATTGCAGTATCTGACCCTAACAATTGGCCTCAGGGAATCAGAATACATGATTTTTTGTTTCAAAATCATATAAAAAATTATCGACAGTTGTTAAACACAAACACTGATGATAAAAAGGAGTATGAAGTCTCTGGAAATATTAATACACAAACCAATACTTCTCAAGATAGAATTTTTCAACTTGCCGGAACAAACAAAGAACCAGCATAATCAAGAAGAAAGAACTGGAAATACAGCATGAGTATACGGAACACTTGAATATCCTCTCGCTTAATATACAGTGCATAAGAAACAAATTGCTTCAACTTGAAGCCATAACCGACAACGAAAATTTTGACATCTTGTGCATCAATGAACACTGGCTAACCATACCGGAAGCTGATACACTACAATTTAAAGACTACTGTGTTGCTGAGTATTTTTCAAGAACGCAATTCAAACTTGGCGGAGCATTGGTGATGTCAAATCATCCTACATCTTTTCACCATTAAATTTAAATCGAATTTCACTAGAAAAACACTGTGAACTAGCAGGTATTGATTTAATCAAATATAATTGTATTTTAATTAATGTATATCGTTCGCCGCATGGTGATTTTAACTTATTTTTAGACACTATTAATAGTGTATTTAATCAAATTATGTAATATTGACAGGGGATTTTAATGTTACATTTAATGATGATAATGACATTAGAAAACATAAATTGTCAGATTTATTGCGGAGTTTTGGTCTGAGACAAACTGTTTTCTTTCCTACGCGACTAAATAACTGCCTAGATAACGTTTTCACTAATATAGAAAGCTATCTAACAATGCCACTTGATCACCATTTTGAGGATCACATATGTAGGTATAAAATCCAACTTAAGTATCTCAAAAATTAGAGAAAATTGGACGTCTTTCAAATACCGACCGATAACATCTAACGGTAAAAACGCTCTGTTTAACAAGTTAAACGATAAACTTTGGCAATTAGAAGATATTCAAAATAGTAACTTATGCTGTGACACCTTTTTAAATGAATTTTTAGTAATGTATTATACATGTTTTCCTGAAAAATCAGGACGTAAACAAACGGGTAAGCAAATAGCATGGCTTACAAACGAATTATGCATAATGAGAGATAATTTAAATCTGTTATCCGAAACATATAACCACACTAAAAGATCCTCACACTTTAATGCTGAGGAATAATTACAGAAGTAAGTACAGAAAAGAGCTAAAAAATTATAAAATCAATTCTAATAATAATTATAAAAATACGTCATATAATAAACCAAAAGCAATGTGGAGAGTTATCAATGACTATAGGAAAAAGTCGCCACGGAAGGAAACAACAATCTCAGCTAATGAATTTAACGCATATTTTTTTAGCAGTATTGCCGTCAACATTTTAAAGTGATTATCAGATCCCACTACTGATCCCTTAATTTTAACTTGTACTAGTGTATGTAATACTAGCAACTATTATTTTAAATTTAAAGAAGTAAGCTGTGAATATGTCTGTGATATTATTACTAACCTTAAAACGTCTAACAGCAGAGATGTTTATGATATTAACTCGGTAATTGTCAAAAACATTGCACAATTAATTGCGTCACCTTTAACGACTGTAATTAATAATTGCATAAGAAATGGAATTTTTCCTAATTCTTTTAAAATTGCAAGCATTATACCGGTGCACAAAAAAGGGGATCTAAATGATCCTGGTAATTATAGACCAATTGCATTACTGCCAATTTTCTCAAAAGTTTTTGAGAAAATTTTAACCTACTAACTGTCGGATTATTTAGAATCCAAGAATCTCTTAACGCAGAAACAATATGGTTTTAGAAAAAATAATAATACCACTTATGCCATTTTAGATTTTATTAAATATATCACTGACTGCTTTGAAAACGGTTTATATGCGTTTTCAACGTTTATGAATTTATCAAAAGCATTCGATTGCGTCTCTCACAGTATTCTGACGAGAAAGTTATATGCCTATAATATTCATCGTATGGGTTGTAGGCTACTAGTGTCATATTTAACCAACAGATCACAAGCAGTTAATCACTAAGGATGTAAGTCTACTAACTTAGACATAAGCCACGGTGTGCCTCAAAGGTCAATCTTGGGGCCGCTTTTGTTTCTGATCTACGTAAATGACTTACCTAACTGTGATCTGGAGGCAAATGTAATACTATATGCAGACGACACAACAATTATCAACAATGATAAATCGTTTGATAGAGCTTTCTCCAAACAACAGCGCGCTGAGGAGAGTGCATCTGAATGGTTTCAGAATAACAAACTAAGTTTGAATAAAAACAAATCAGCTAAACTTCTATTCACATTAAGAAGCAGTGAAGTTGAATTGAGCAATAAAACAAAATTTCTAGGTTTACATTTTGATAATAAATTAGTATGGAAATACCAAAGAGACGAGCTTGCAAAAAAGTTAAGTAGTAGTATCTTCTTACTACGAAATCTAAGTGAAGTAGTTTCGCCATCTGTTCTTCGAACATCTTATTTCTCTCTGTATCATAGTCACCTATCGTACGGCATTTTGGCTTGGGGTCACTCAAGTATTGTAGAACGGGTGTTTAAGCTACAAAAGCGTACAGTAAGAATAGTAGCCAACTTAGGATACTTAGACAGCTGTAGACAGTCCTTTAAAGAACTCGGCATTCTCACACTGCCTAGTCTATATATACTGGAATGCCTACTTTACCTAAAAAGAAACTCTGAACTATACACCAACCAATCAGAAATGCATGATTATGACACAAGAAATAAATCTAATGTGTATCCCAACTCAATCCGATTGAACAGGTCGCGAAACTGCCAAACCTATTAGGCATGCAGATTCTTTAACAAGCTCCCGGCTAATTTAAAATCCTTACATATAAACCTATTTAAATCACGGATCAAAGTATTTTTATTACAAAATTCATTTTATAATTTCAACAAGTTCTTGAATTATAATTTTAATCTTATGTCTCTGTAAACTTTCACTCTTCTTATTTTATGTTTTTATTTTTTTGATTCATTTTAAAATATTAGTGAAGTTTTAATAGTTGCTAGTTTGCATTTTAACCTCTATGTATCTTTTACTTTTTTATATATGTACATTAATTTGTAGTTAGTACTCAAATTTTTGTAGATAAAACCAAAAATAAAAGATTAAAAAGTGCAACATATTATTTAAGAAGTTGATAAAAATGGGAAATATCCGGCCATTAACAGTTGAAAACTTGTCCATAAACTGTTAAATGCAGCGATAAATTATTTAAATATTGTCAGAAGTACTAAAATCCTGCCCAAATTGGTAAAAAGAGTAAAAATTTATTTATGAAAAGTCGGTTGTGCATAAGAGTGTATGTGTGAGAGAAAACATTAAAAACTTGAAAAAGAACTCGCTCTTTTAATGAAAATAAGTGCATATCAGTTTAACTTTGAAATTATTCCCAGTTGAAGCTTTTAGTTTGTTTTTGGTGTGGAATTGGGGCATCCAGAAGTTATTCCACATTGTGTGCTAAATGTTATCCTGTCACAAGAAATGCGCAAAAATAGTCGTTGTTGGGTAAGTGATTCAATGGAACTTAGAGTAAAATAAAGCTTTGATGATTCCGTGAACAGGCAGAGATTTTGCTGGATTTATATAAAATGTAAATCTTCATTAAATCCAAGAGTTAATTTGAACGCAAAAAAAAATTCTTGGTACTGGGCTTATGTAAAATATTATAACTATCTCTTGCTGAACTAAAGACAAATTTAGAGGTAGTAAGAGGTTGCAAGTTTTTTTTTAATTAAATACAAAACGCGGCTTAATATCCGGCTACAAAATAATTTGGCTAAAATTTTTGATAAAATTGATCAAATTTGTATATTAAAGACAAAATCCGGCTTAATAAAATTAAAACCTAACCTAAGTATTAAAATGTAGACAAAAATTAAAAAAAAATGTAATATACATACACATAATTTCACAAATACAAAACATAACAAAAAAAAAATCTGGCAAAAAATTTTTTTTTGGAATTTGTAATCAATATCAACATTAAAGTCATATTCCGACCTAAGTTAATTGAAAACATAATTTCAAAAATCCGGTACAAAATTTTACAAAAAGAAATTAAAAATAACAAACTTATTTTTAAAATTTTATTATAATCTCAAAAATCCGGCCATTAAAGACAAAATCCGGCTCATTAAAGATAAATTTGAGACATTAAGCAATTGAATCCGGCCAAAAACTATAATAATCTGCTTTATATTGGTAAAATATGGACATAATTTTAAAAGTCTAGCCATAAAATACAAATTTTCGCCTAAAAAACTCAAATCCGGCCATAAAGTATTGAAATCCGACAAAAAAACATTTAAATCTGCTTAAAATTGGCAAAATTTGGTCATACTTTTAAAAATCTAGTAATAAAATACAAAATTCAGCTCAAGAAAATTAAAATCTGTCCATAAAGTAATTAAGTCCGGCCAAAACAATAGTAATCTGATTAAAACTGGTAAAATATAAACATAATTTTAAAAAAATTGTCAAAAAAAAAACAAAAAGTACAACTTTTTAAACAATACACGCCAATATAAATAGCCAGTTGTTGGAGTGCAGGTATTTCTGATTTAGAATAGAATTATTTGTAAAAATCTGGTTCCACTGTCGGTTCGTGTGTTTATTGGTGGATCTGCATTCTTCTGAGCTATTCTATTATCATTTAATGTAGGCCACCCATGTCTCTTTGTCAATGTTTTTTAGTTTTATTAATTCTTTCTGATCTCAACCAATAATTAATTGTCTCGTTCACCTTTTTATAATATATTAAATTTAATTCTAGTTAAAACGGCAATTCCTTTAAAAGGAGTATAAATTAATGGGTCTACAGGTAACAGTCTGGCTTTGACTCTTTCATATATTAATTGATTCTATGAAAATTCGAAATGAATTTAATTTTAGGAATAACATTTTTTATAATATTTTATATAAATTAAATCAAACATTTAAATCCAATTCAGTAATGATATTTTATACGAAAACTACGTTCAATGTATCCGATAAAGTTATAAAAATAGCATCTCATTTGCATCACCGCCTCAAAATTAGTCCAAATAAATTACATCAGAACTAGTTTACAAAATACGTGGAATGAAAACAATAAACACGTTAATAAAAATAAGCGATTTTATAACTGACCTAGACAAAACTCTATGTGCTTTGGCAAAAAAAATAACATAATACTACTATTAATCACATTGCTGTTAATATTGTAACATTTAATGACCTTGTTTACTAAATATTGCTAATGAATAAAATTATGAGTTAGCAAAATATAATTTCACAAAATTCTACTTATATAATTGAACTGGTTCTTATAATATAGAGGAAGCATTTCTCGCTCTAGTTAATGTTAAATCTTGTACCTAAAAATATCATTTCCTTCCGACAAGCTAACAAAATGTCATGATGGACATGTATGATCTTAACCGTGAGTGAAAGTGTTAGTGAAAGTGAAACCTGTTTTAAAAATAATCCCACCATTTATATATTTTTTTCGCACACATGACTTTCTTTGGATATTTTTCCACATTTCGAAAGTGTAATTAAACGCGCGTTGTGGTTATTTTTAGGACGAGATGAATGGGCCAAATACAACAAGACACCTTGTTGTGCAACATCATTATATTTTTTCCATTTCTTTCTAATGATTCTAATTTGCATAATGTCTTAATAATGCTTTCACTGTAGTTACGAAATATATTTTCCATGCCCAAAAAAATAGATACAAATTTACCGCACGTGCGCAGTCAATAATATTGCAACCAATACAGATTATATGATTATATTAATATCATTCAATATTTAAGTCCCTAACTACTATTTATTCTAATTGTAATTCATTATGTAATTTTGCAAAATAGTATATTGTGCATCAAGCACGGTTTGATGCCCATTTTCCATAAATATAAACTAGTTAATTATCGAAAGAGTAATTTAGTTTTATAATTCTATTTGTTTTAAAAAGAATACGATGTAAATTTAACCTATTGTTAATTATTTTTTTTATTCAAAGGCGATTTGCCGTATATTAAAATATTATAATTCATACAAGTGCTAGTTTTAGAATTAAATTATTTATTAAATCATCATAATTTGTCATTGTTGTTACTCTTCCGATGCGTAATAGGCACTATTGCATAATGAACACATTACAACAAGAAGTAGAAAAACATTTTATTAATAAATTTTCCGCAATAAATAATATTAATTTATTTATATTTATTATTAATATCAATACTAACATTAAGTAATAAAAAATATACAGTTGTAACCCACTTCTGCATCTAACGGAGATTTTCAATATTTTTCTTCCTACTCTTCCATCCGTTACTTTGGATATTTTTATGGAAAATAACTCTAGTTGCAAATTTCAATAAAAACAAATACACTTGCCGTGATGTATACATCAAAAAATAAATTATAATTATAGAGTAATTAATTGGTCGTAATTAGAATGATTTGTGGAAACTGCGCAATTTAATAATTATATGATATTAAATACTGGTTTGGTATATCTTTCGGTAATTAATTTTCCGTTTTGTAATTTCAAAAATATAATAAATAAATAATTTTAAAGTTTTGTATTGATCTTGTTAACCGTTTCATTACAATACAAACAAGTTACAAAGTTCGCAACACTAACGCTTTTAGTTTTGGCGGGAACGCGATTGGTAGTTTGTCTGCCGATGGTAGTCAATCTAGCAATTTCTCAAAGCCAGCTACCAGCAGGTTCGGTGTCACACTAGTGCTTCTTTTTTTAGTCGCTACGTAATAAAAGGATAGTAGTCAATAGGTGCCAAGATATGTGTAATGTTGGCTTGCCATTAAGCTGGTCATAGTTATCGTCCAAAAGGAATTTCTTACTTATTTGTTTCTTGATAGAATCCGGTTGCATACTCCACCGTTTGTTATCCAAAGCGCAATTAGAACTTGATATACCGTTGGGTGATGGGGTCCCAATCAACTTTTTGACAACAACTGTAGAACAACTACTATAATCGTCGGTTTGTCAAGATTATGCAATAGAACGTCACTTATTTCTTTTAAAGTCATTACCGGTGCGTGGGGTTATAATGTTGCAAAGCTACAAGGTACTTGGGCAACCTTTAAGACATTTCTTACCTCCCCATTGTGTATATCTCCAAAGATAGTTGTAGTTGTAGGTTTACAAACACAGGGCGTACCTTTATCTGAGGTGAATTTAAAGTCTTTGGTAGTCAATAACCGCTGGTTTGTCTATAATCGCTGGTTTGTCAAAATCAGGCTATAACACGTAACCTACTTCAAAGTCTATTATTTCCGGCCTCTCCGGTTGTGGTGTCGCAGTGTTACAACGTACTTGGCACACAGCCGTTAAGTCTAGCTCAAGCTCGCCAAGCTCTATAAACTTAAAAACCTTTGAAATATTTCTTACCTCACACTTGTGTGTATCTCCAAAGTTTGTAGTTTACAAGTCAGCTGTCTAAGTCGTAGTCAAACACTAAATGCACCTTTGTCTGAGATGTGCTTGGAGTCTTTAGCAGTCAACTTCAATTCTATTTTACCAACGGCTGGAGAGCGTTTTTAGTCTCTGTTGAATTGTAAGTGAGGTTGGGTTCAGGTTCTAATTTGTAATCTCCTATAGTGTCAATATGATAAATTTCGGTGTTGATGCAGACTAAATTGAGAATGGGAGTTCAATTCCGTTGATGCTGGTAGTGCAAGACTACCATTTTCTTTACTTATGCCAAAAAGTATAAAATGGCAGTTCTGAAGAATTGGACCGATGGTTTCAAACTGTATAACTGCCCACCCGCCCGAGTATTTGTCATAAAAAAAATTGAAGCTACCAACACGTGCCGTGTTCCGGAAGCTTAAAAAACTTAAAAGAAGAACTGACAAAAATCATTACGGTACAAGAGACGTAAACAATTTCTTGATAACAAACAATTAGGCGGGTAAGCGGGAACACTGTTCAGAAGAATTAGACCGATGGTTTCAAACTGTGTTCCCGTCCACCCGCCCAAGCATTTGTCATAAACAAATTTGAAGTTACTACCACCTGCCGTGTTCCTGCAGCTAAAAACCTAACATGAAGACTGACAGAAGTCATTAAGGTACAAGAGAATGATGACGTAAACAATTTCTTAATAACCAACAATTGGGTACGTCGGCGGGAACACAGTTCAAAAGAATTGAACCAGCGGTTTCAAACTGTGTTCCCGCCCACCCGCCCGAATACTTGTCATAAAGAAATTAAAGTTACCACTACCTGCCGTGTTCCAGCAGCTAAAAAAATAACAGAAGAACTGACAGAAGTCATTAAGTTACAAGAGAGTAATGTCGTAAACAATTTCTTAATAACAAACACTTCGGTGGGCGGTCGAGAAAACAGTTCAGAAGAATTGGACCGGTGGTTTCAAACTGTGTTCAGGCCCACCCGCCCGAACGTTTGTCATAAAGAAATTTCAAGTTATTAATACCTGCCGTGTTTATGTAGCTAAAAAAACTAAAAAAAAAGACTTACAGAAGTCATTAAGGTACAAGAGACCGATGACGTAAACAATTTTTTGATAACACTTGATCGGGCGGGTGAAACACAGTTCAGAAGAATTGAACAGGTGGTTTCAAACTGTTTTCCCGGTCACCCGCCCGAGCATTTGACATAAAAAAAAATTTGATAACAAAACTTGTGCGAGCTGACGGGAACATAGTTCATAAGAATTGGACGGGTAGTTTAAAACTGTGTTCCCGCCCACATTTAAAAACAATCTAATGAAAGATGAGAAATCATACAGAAATAATGTCTCAGAACCACTCTCTGCTTTGGCAAAATTCCCCACAGATTCAGGAGAGGAAAAACTAGAAACAATAACACACAAGATGAAACCAGCAACCGCAAGTCCAACTACAAACAGGTGAGAAAAAGAAAACTCAAAAATAAAACCTTCACAAAACAAGGTATGGCCATATCACCGACGGAAGTAGAGAGGACTGATAACTAGATCAAGACTAATAATGACAAAAACATAAGAGCAGAAACAGACTCATTCGAAGACGGTAACTTTTTACACAAAAAGAAAAAAGTTACAGTATCGCAGTAAGCCTGACGGCCTCGACCAAACTGGGAACAAGAAAACAAGTTTGCTGGATGCGACGGCAGATGAGTACACAAGCATAATACGGTTGGTATCTGGGATGGTCTAACTGATTGCCAATCTAACCAAGGTGGTTTTGTACCAAAAATTTTTGATCAAGCGTTACAGGAGAAGTTAGTTAGTTAATTTATTTATTTAAAATCGGTCTATTTCTACTGACAGGGCTAACCACCGACTCCAGATGTTAAGACTGCCACATCTGGGAATTTTGCCGCAAATTCAGCAATTCCAACCTAAATTATTAGGTTTATTAACATTCACGCAACAACAAAGCAGTACACGGGACCTACAAAAGTTTCTCTTCTTATCCAAAAGAAGGTGTAACTCAACACAACAAATTTATTCTTAACCAACAAAACTGACTCTCCAGATAAGAATCTCGAACCCAAAACCCCTAGTATACCAGTCGAGTACGCTAAGCGTTACAGGAGAAAACAAGGCCTATGCGACAAGATAGAATTAGCAGTAAAAAGCGTTAGCAACAAGGAGCTAGAAAAACTAGCACAAACAAGATAGCCAAAAGAAGTGTTCACCAATTGATAACAAACATGCTGGAGATTACACTCAAGAAAAAAAACACTAAAATTGTGGTGTAAGGTAAACAGACAGAAGAAATAATACAACTCAAACCCAACCTTGAGGTTGAGGTAAACATAAGCCAAGTGGATGTAGGCAAAATAACTATAATAATGTCATCAAAATAAATAAAGAGAAACGACAGAAGCTTTCAGAAAAACACTGACAGAAAAAAAATATGGAAGCAATGACAAAAATAAAAGTTAAAGAGAAGCGTAGAACCGTAATATTCCTCTACATCGTCGAGTAAACTGTCGGACCAAGCTAACCAAAGCGGAATCAAGAAAATACCAACTGGTGGAAAATGAAAATAATCCTATTAGAATAGAACCGGTGGAGAGTGAAAGAATTGACGGTCCCTTCCAAATGTTACAAGCGTCACAGCGTCGGACATATATCAAATGATTGCAAAAAAAAAACTGCCACAAGTAAAAGTAAAAGGCCGTAAAGCAGAAACGATCAGCTAGACCGTTTATTAGAAAATGGTCCAAAAGCTGAGGGAGAAAGAAGATGATGCAGCCAGAAAATAAAAATGCTCTAAACTAACCTAAACTGGGACAAACGGGCTATGAGTCTGTTTAGTCAAACGTGTTCTTCTGAAGAAATAGACATTGCTGTAGTAGCTGAAAATATGACAATAAATAACAAAATGTGGCTTTCAGAAAAAAAAATAATCTACATCTACATACCACGCACAAATGACAAGTTCACAAAGAAAGATGAGAAAAATGGTTTTGTATAAGTAGAGACCAGACACACAAAAACATATTCATGTTCTTTACCAAATACCACAATTTCAAACAATTTCAGGCAGAAGTTAAAGCAACATAAGATGAAAACCATTGTAGGCGGGAATTTTAATATCCGTCAAAGATGATGAGAATGGGTGCCTCTCCTTTTGGGCAAATGGCTAAGTGAGCTGGATCTGCACGTCATTAACAAAGAAAACTTACTTACATACAAAAGGAATGAGAAGGCTTCACACATAGATATAACCAAATGTTCAAGCGGCATTATAAAAGAAACAGTAGGCTGGCAAGTTAGCCAAAAAAAAAACTTAAGTAATCACAAAAACATACACATAAGCAAAGAAAGCAAATAACATTCTTAAAAAAAAAAACGAAGCAAAACTGAAGCAAAACTGAAGCAAATTATGAAATTCATCAATCAAACTTAATAGCAACCATTGTCTTAAGTCATCTTAAGACCATCATTCTTGTGAAACAAGAAAGTCGCAAAACTAAAGCAAACAATAAAAGTGACAAAAACAAACAAATAACGTAAAATTAACAAAAAACAAAAAAAAACAAGATTACAAGAACAAGAAAACATATACTGCTTAGAAATCGAAAAAGATCTATGAGAAAGTGACTACAAAATAGTGGCCGTAAAGCTGAATTCAACTGAAGGTTTCGTCAGAATAAAATTAACTTTCCGAACAGACCAATACCCGTACGGTTAGAAAAAGAAGTTGTGAAATAAAAAAAAAAATTAAACCAAGAAAAGTTACTGGTCCAGATGGCATTGTACGTATTCAACTATCTGCTAACCAAAAATTGTTTTCCATACAAATGGAAACTAGCCTAACTAACGTTACTAGAAAAGCTAAACAAAACTGCCACTACAAATGTACAGACCACTGTGTCTAATCAACACAAACTCATCGAGCATATATTAAACACACAGAAGAAATAGAAAATCGCGGGATAGGCTTTTAACCAATCAGTTTGGGAAGAACAAAACTGTGGCAAAGATATGCCATCTTAATGGTTCTTGACGTCAAAGAAAGAGATGTATTCAACTCGATCCCCTGGAAAGGCATAATCAAGGTCCTGGAAAACAATATCTTGTAAAGATAATATGCAGCTACTTACAAGATTGGAGTAGAAAATAACTAGAAAATGTCCATAATACGCTGTGTTCTACAGGGTTCGGTTCTAGGACCGACTCTTTAGAATTTATACTACAACGATGTTTTGGCCAGCCAAAAAGATGATCAAAGAAGATACAAAATAAGCTGTGGCCAGAATTAGAGCACAAAAAAAGAAAAATAGAAACTCACTGGTAGAAATACCTTAAGAAAAATAAGCCTGAGAATGGGAGACAAGGTAGTAACAAGTCAAAACACCTGAATATGGAAGCGCACATCGTAGAAACGTCCATAAAAACAAAACAGCGGTAACTGCGCTCAGTCGACTGACGTCTAACCTGGGAAGTGCAAATGCAGGAAGCAGAAAAAGGTCGTGTGTAATGATAATTTCCATATGGTACAAGTTTACCCAGGACAAAGCCAACTATAGAAAACTGCTTGATAGAGCTCAAAGAAAGGCAGCTACGGTATCGATACGGACTATACAAGTGGTAGCCAGGATAGAACCAATGCATTTACTGCGAAGGAAGCTGTGCTACAAGCTAACAGTACACAAAAAATACTTAACCATTGACAACATAATTAATACTATGCCAGAAAGTTAGAATAGCATCATAAACATAACCAATAGCGGAACAATCGTTTAGGCCTTATTCCCAAACAAATCCCGCACAATGGTTTGCCAAAGAACCAGAAACTAATTGCTTCCATTATTTCTTGATATTAATTCTACAATACGGCTTTATATTGACAAAAACTACCTATCGGGTCACATAGTGTAAGATAGCGTTGTCGGTACTATTGCCTGGTCAGTAAGAGTTGACTTTCTCTACATGCCACCGGTGTCTGCGGTGGTGGTGTGGCACTGCTTTAATTTTATGTATAAGTCAACACACGTTAATAGCTTAGACTGGTCGTTAATAGCCTAATTTTCCAATTCTTCTTCGAAGTTTAAAAAGTAATTCGTAAGTCATTTCTTCCCAATCTGTTTGCTAGAATAAAAACTCTTCGTCTTAAGCTTGCGGTGTCTCCTTGCTAGTTTAGGAAAGTCGTGTCTGACTTAGATTCGTTTACAATTTTAGACTTTACTAGAATCTAAAAAAAAACTCTTAATCTTTGTAGAGATCAAATAAAAGTTTTTGGCTGTTTTAGCCGCCTTCCATTTTAGTCTAAATCTTCAATGTTTCCCCATAGCTTGGGATGTATCAGTTAAAAAAAAAGCAAAAAAGTTATTAATGTTTTTATTAATGTTTTTCTGCACAATAAAAAATGCGATATATTATGCATAACCGAATCATGGGCAAAACTCGAACATCTCAATATAATCAACTTGGATTATTTGAAATTAAAAGCACACTACTGTAGAACAACGCACAGTCGTGGCGGTGCATTAATATTTACCAAAGAAAGCGCAAAAGTTGAAATTATAAAACATTTTGAAGAATTAAATGAAGAGCAAGTATTTGAGAGTTATGCTATCAAATATTATCTAAACAAAAACGATTATTTTAACATATTAACAATTTATCGAACACCAAACGCAAACAACTTGGATTTGTTTTATAATAAGTTTTATAAATCATTAGAATTAATTATAAAAAATAAAAAGCCTGTAATTATATGTGGTGATTTTAATGTTAATGTATTAGTCAAAAACCAACAAACTAAGAAATTTATAGACTGTATTAATTCGTTTAATTTAGTTTATTGCATAAATGAACCGACTCGCATAACACCGACCAGTAAAACTTGCATTGATAATATACTAGTATACAATACTACAAAAAACAGTTCGAATGTGATAAATGAAGGCCTCTCTGATCATACAGCACAATTAATAGATATTCCATTATTGCAGAAGATAGCACAGAACCAAGAAATGGTTTATGTTAGAAATTATAGTGACTGTTGTAGTCTTAATAAATTCAGACAGAGGTTATGTGAAGAAGAATGGCACGAATTAAAACCTACGCATGACATAAATACAAACTTTGACAATTTTTCTAATTTGTTAAAGTATCACATTAATACGTGTTTTCCACTAATTAAAATTAACAAAAATAAAAAACCAAAACAAAACAAATGGATTACAAGAGGAATAATAATTTCAAGTAGAACATTAAAAAGGCTGTATAATCTAAGCTTATCAAATAACGAAGAAGTTATCGCGCATTATAAGTTATATAAACTCTAACTTATAAAAAAGTTATTCGTGCTGCCAAAAATATGCACTATAATAATTACATAAAATACTCCAGCAACAAGATTAAAGCAAGTTGAAACATTATTAATACTGAAACTAAGTCTAATTCAACTCAGAATAAAATATCGTGCATTCATACTGGAGAAAAAATGAAAAGTAACAAAAAAGCTATATGTAATTATTTTAATTTGTTCGTTAACAATATTACAAAAAAAGTACAACAATGCAAAACCAATCATCTGTAATTAAAAGATTTAACAAATCCGTGTATATTGAACCAGCTACACCTAAAGAAGTATATAATATAATTATGAAACTTAAATCTTCAAATGCATCTAACATTGATGAAATTAACACAAAACTATTAAAAGCATGTTCCAAATTTTTAATTGAACCAATTACATTTTTAGTAAATGAGTCGATTGAGCAGGGCGTTTTTCCCAATAATCTAAAAACAGCCAAGATTATTCCATTGCACAAAAAAGGATCTACCTGTAACATTAAAAACTACAGACCAATCTCTCTACTCCCAACACTATCCAAAGTATTTGAAAAAGTAGTAGCAAATCGAATTACTAATTTCTTCAAAGGTAATCAACTTTTTGCTAAAAATCAGTTTGGATTTCGACAAGGAAAATCAACTACGGATGCTGTTATGGAGTTGCTTCAACATTTATATGCAGATATGGATTCTAACAAAACATCTGTTGGAGTTTTTATAAATTTATCAAAGGCATTTGATAGTGTAAACCATGATATATTATTAGAGAAATTAGAAATGTATGGTATCAGAGGCGTACCGTTAAAATGGATTAAATCGTATTTAATGTCAAGGAACCACTATGTTCAAATTGATTCCATACAGTCAACTACACTAAAAGTTGAACAGGGGGTACCGCAGGGCTCCGTACTAGGCCCATTACTATACATTATTTATTGCAATGATTTAAATTGTGTTGTACCATGCAAAGAATTAATTAGCTTTGCTGACGATACAACATTTTTTCAAAGTGCATACACGGACAAGATTGTTGTAGAAAACCTGAACAACATACTAATAAACACTCTTTCCTACTGTCAACAAAATAATCTGCTATTGAATAAAGACAAATCAGTATTTATTCATTTTGCAAAAAAAGAACACAATAGCAGTTTGCAAATTAAATACGAACATCAAAGCCTACAACAAGTAAACAATACAAAAATTTTAAGAATCACTATTGATTATAAATTATCGTTTACTGACCATGTTGATAAGATTTGCAAAAAACTTGCAAGTGCAAATTACGCTATTCAACGTCTAAAGCATATTGCCAGCAGTGCATATATTTTAAAATCATTTTATTTTGCATATGTTCATTCGTTATTGTCATATATAACAGAAAGCTGGTATAATAGCACTGAAGCAGGAAGAGTTTTTATTTTACAAAAGCAAATTTTACGTAGTATTGTAGGTATTAGATATCATGAATCGTGTAGAATACATTTTAAAGAACAAAACATTATGCCTTTACCTACAATATATATTTATCGTCTTTTAATGTATACAAAAAAACATATTCTGAACTACAATCAAAACGGCAGCAAACACGGATACCCTACTAGACATGGACACTTGCTTGAAGTTCCTAAACATAAAACTACAATGTTTGCAAAATCCCCGCTTTGTATGGGAATAAAAGTATTTAACAAACTACCAGAACCAACAAGAGCTTTAGAGTATTCCATCTTTAAGAAAACTGTGAAAAAATGTCTTTTAAATTTATGTTTATATTCTGTGGAAGAGTACAATGAAGTGGATATGACGTGTTTTTTATAATATTTTAACTAACTGTAATTGTTGTTTTAAGTCTACTATTTTAACTTGTGCAATAACTTATGTATATTGTTTTATATTGTATTATATTTTTTGTAATTTTATATTTATATATATATGTTGTATTTTCATGTAAATTTGACATGTTCTATACTCAGTGAATGAGTCAACAGAATTAATAAAATATTATTATTATTATTATTCCGTTTTAAAAATATCCACATAATCAAACGCATTTTCTTTAGTCTTTAGTGTTGGTTTGTTCTTTTTCTTTTTATTTATTTATGTAACGTTAGTCTTATCTTCTTCAATACGGCGGTGAAAACTAATTAAAAAGTTTTGTCAGTTCTTCCATCGTTGATAGGCTCAAAAAGTTTTTAAACCCGGCCTCGTAAAAGTTTACGTCTGCCCTGGGCAAAGCGAAAAATGCTTCTTCTGTATTGTTTGTTTTTGGGTATGTTTGGTTTTGGGTATGTTTTGTCATTCTCAGTGCAGATCTTAAATGGTAGTTCAGTCAGATAGCCTTCAACGCAAAAATAAATAAGCGTTTCTTGAATCGTACGCAATGGTCCAATTTGTCGTTATTGAATTAAAAACTAGTTTACCCAAAAATTTGGAAAGATTTAGTGCAGATTTTAGTATATGGAGATTTTAAGTCTAATGCTGCCGTAAAGACATTAGCAAAGTCCCGCAGCTACTTATTTTACTCGGAGATGTCCAAGTATTGCTTTGCTAAGCCAGATGTGAGTTTGTTGCTTTAGTGGTACTGGTTATAAAGAAGATTCTTTGATTAGCCTAGACCACACGTGTAAGGTCACGTTACTTGCTTCTATGTCAGTTTTGGTTAATTTGGGCTTGGGATTCGGAGCTTCTCAAGCTTTAACAAACTGATAGCTTTCTAGTTTGTGTGTTTATTTTTGGTGGTTTAAACGGTTGTTTTATTTTTATCCATCCTCATTCTTCTTCTGCCTATTCACTAAGGGATATTCGCAATCACATATTTCATTAGTTTACAATCTTTTGCAGTGTAAAACAGTTCTTGCACAGACATCAGACCAGTCCATTTACAAATATTTCAAAACCACATCTGCTTTCAACCTCTCATTCTTTTAATTTTCGCCTGGAATAACTTTCTACTTTGGGCTACGCATAATGAAGTATGCAGCCTTTCTTTTGTTTTATTTTCATTCATAGTTCACGGTATCTGTGTATTCTTAGTAGTACCTCCTCGTTCGTAACTTTTGCAGTCCAAGATATTTTCAGAGTATGACGACAAACCCTCATTTCGAATGCCTCAATCATGTTCATGGTAGTCACTTTTAATGTCTACGCCTCAATAAAACTCAAAAAATAAGTCGAGGAAGGTGATTCATAAATACCATTCTGGGTTCCAGCATTATCAAGATGAGTTTTAATATGTTTGCAATCTTGTGTCTCGCTATTGCTTCAAACAATAATATTTAACGTTAGAGAATTGCCAGGTTTAGCCGCCGCATCCTGATAGGGTGCCGCTAGTAGTATTCTTATAGAAATATATTATTAGCAAACATTTCATATTGAAATCTTATCACATCTACGAGAATATTAGTAAACTTTTACTTAACAAGTAAAAAAGTAATAGAACACTAAACAATAATCCACTTTTAAAAAATCAATTACGAAGAAACGACATGCATTATTTTTTAAAAATTTGAAGACACAGATTGGATTTTCTTCTATAATGTGTGAACATTTTATTCAATTATACTCAGGCGTTTTTTTGCTGAGTTTGATTCTGTGAACCCTTATAATAACGCAACTATTCTCCCCTTTTAGTAACATTTGATCAAAATGAATAAAAAATTCTTACCGCAAATCCTTCAATTGCAAAAAAATTAAAAATGATAATAATGTTACACCAGTGATCAGATTAAATGTTAAAAACCATAATATGTATTTGCTTTTTAATGTGTATGCGGATTCTTGAGAGTCGACTTTACAGTTCTTAAAATAAACGTGTAAATGTAATATGATGAGCATCCTCGGGTGATTTCTATTTCTATATATAATTAAAAATAAAAGAAGTGTTTGCGTCATTACTCGACGTCTCCTGGACTCGCAATAAGGCGACACAGCATGTTGTTACAAGCAGTATATGAAAGTTTAGCGACAATTACCGCAGTGAATTATAAAGTAAACACTTCCTAAGAGATTATTATATTATGACTGTTATGAGACAATGCAGAAAATACAATTATGTTTAGATAAGCCGACGCGATATTCAGAATAATGTTTGCAATGGAGGTGTTTTATTAACATAATCTTTAATTAAATCTATAATTATTTATGTAATATATTGATGAATATGAGTAGGAAGTTATAGTTAGATCGTTATAAATTCAGAACTATTACAAAACTATTTAACTATTTACCAAAAACTAGTTATATAACTTTCTAGACTAAATATTTTTAGGCTTTAATAATATATTACTTTAGTACAATTATAGGACAATACAATAAATTTTGAACTTTTATGGGGTTAAACGATATGGAAGAAAGAATTCACTGGAGGTTGCTATTATTTTTATTACTTCAGATAATTTATAATGGTTTTAAATAATATAATTCATTTAATAAACGGTTTATTCTTTCTAAAAGTAAAATGCGGATAATTACATGCTTGAGTAACGTAACTAGCGATGAGATTATAATTGGATGAAGAAAGATATCCGAAGATCATTCAGCCATTAAGCCAAATTTCTTGTGTTAAATGTATTAAAAAAAATTATTTAATTTGCTTACTTCCCACTAATTATCTATTTAATATGCAAAAAACTTAAATTAACTAACATGTAAAACCCACTTAGGAAACCATTTATTGATTTCCTAAGCGGGTTTTCATAAATTTCATACGTTTATAAAATGCATAAGCAATTTTCATAAATGTCATAGAGTAAACAAGCCTATTAAACAATTTTATATTAAATACTGGCGTTAAGTTTATCTTTTATAAAACACTGCTTAAACAATTTTTCTCAAATATTTTGATTTTGCTTCAATTTTACAAAGCTTGTTTTCATTGTTACTTCTTCAAACTGTTTTTTGAGAAAAGTGGGAATAGAGAAAAATCTAATATACCAGAAATAACAAAAAGGGTAGAAAATAAACCGAAGATGTGCTATTATACAACACAAACCCTGACCAGGCACAAAGCCTTTAGAAAGTTTTTTAAAATTAAAAAAGATGACTTAGTCTGTCAAGAAAAATCACTCAAAAATGCAGAAAAAAAAGTATTAAGAAAGAAGAGTGAACAGTTTCTTATTCTTGCAAACGCCGAAAGACATTACATTACGGAAAAGTGATCAACATCCAATTAATTTTTTATCACAAAAACTTGAGTGCGTGAGCGAATTACTCCAATTTTTAATTGCAGGCAAATAAACTAAAGTATCCCGCCGAGTAATAAAGATTAAGAATATTTCTTATTCCCGCAAACGCCAAAGGTCATTACATTACAAAAAAGAGATTGGCACCGAACTTTGTTTATCACAAACACTTGTATTGGTTGGCGGTCTACTCCAATTCTCACCCGTCCGGTCCAAATCTTTGTGATCCAAAAATTGAATATTTCTCATTCCCACAAACTCCAAGGTCATTACGTTACGAAAAGTGATCGGCATACAATTTTTTTTTTCAAGAGCGTTTAGGTAAGTGTCCAAATTTTAACAACAGGCAAATAGTTTGTACACCCGCCATATCCAAAAATGTAATATTTCTTATTGCTGCAAAAGCCAAAAGTCATTAAATTACAAAAAAGTAACTGACATCAAAATCTCTATCACAAACTCATAGATGGGAGAGTTACTCCAATTTTTAACCACAAGCAAATAGTTTAAACTATAATGGCTCACCAACCCGCATTCAAGCAAACGCCAAAAATCATTAAACTACAAAAGAATGATTGACATCCATTTTGCAAATAATTTAAACTGAAATATACCACATGCCCTGTTGTTCAACTAATAAATGTTCAAGATGATATTTCTAATCTACTAGATTAAACCAATCCGAATCTGCATTGTTTGTTTTGGTTTCAGTCAAAAATAGGATGTGAGGTTTTCTATGTTCAAGATTTAATTTTTTTTAGACCACAAATATTAGAGAAATTAGCTTTTAAGCCACAAACTAAGTCAATGTTTGGTTAATGTCGCGTTAACAGACTTTTTGATAATTTGTTCCAAATCTACGACCTCTGCCCACAAATCCAAATAAAAGGCTGTTTTAAGTGCGGAATAATTAGATGCAGAACAAGCCAACATAAAATAATATTGCGTTTTATAGTTAGTAATGGTTAAGAAGTAAGTTTTATAAAAGACAAAGTATTATGCTCCTGGGGCAGAGTTCGAAAGTTAGATTTAGCTTCCTTGCTATTAGAATAGGTAAGAATAAGATCTTTTGTACACAAAGACACTACTTCTCACCCATGCCAGATCCAACTTCCCTACAAAGAATTATGTTCTGCAAATATCAAATACGTTCACTAAAAGCATTAATATGTTCCCAAAGTTGTCAATATATTCATTGGATGTATAAACTGTTCCCTAAACACGTAAAAATATTCACCAAATGTCAAGTTTATTCTTTAGATGTCAAATATATACTCTAGATGTCAACAACGTTCTCAAAGTTAACGAAAATGTTTCATAATTGTCCAAAATATAAAACATGTAATCAAAAATATCTAAAATGTTCTCTAAATGACAAAGTTGAACTCTAAATGATAAAACAGATTCCCTATTTGTCATAAATGTTCCTAAGTTGTCAAAAGGCAAGGTTAGTGTCAAAAGGGTTCCAAAACGTTACAAAATTTCTATATACCCGTTTTCCAGATTTCAACACCCAAAATTTTAAAAATGTTTCCCACAATGGCAAAAATGTTCTACCGGTTGCCAAAACCGATAATGTAAAAAATGTTCTTTAATGAAAATGTTTCATAAATGTTAAAAACGCGTTATCAAAAAAGCAGAAAAAAGTATAGATGACTTGATTGAGCTTATCAATCAAAATCATCTTCATAATTAATTTAACTGAATTAATTAAGAAATTAGTTCATTAATTCAGTATTTTATTTCAAATAAATCCCAACCCTGACCCAACTGATAGCCAGATCCTAAACTTCCTTTACGTCTAGTTTCTCGAGAAGCATGTTATCAAGATGATCAAGGACAAGGTTGAAAAGTTCAATATTATAGCAGACGACATTAAGCAAAGTAGGCTGGATCTTCAAAAGTCCCTCCTCGGCTTGCGCAAGAGATAAAAAAAACAAAACTGCCTCCGACGCAGCCACAATTTTGCTCATTGTCAGGCATACCACCCAGCCAATCACGTCACCGGAAATTCCTGCCCAAATCTCTTTCATAGAAATTTCAAAAAATTCTGCGATTTTTACAGCCAAGCACCAGCCTGCCAAGTCTCCGGACGTCTAAGTTTCAAGAAGTCTGAGTCAGTCCCTTTCAGTTTCTACTCTAACTAAGCCATCGGTTGGCTCAGCAAGTCAGTCGTCTTCAGCGCTATCAAAGCTATCAGCTAACAAGGCCAAAAGGTTTTGAACCTGGCCGGTTTCTAAAACTCAGGTGTCCACTTCTGGTCAGCCTAATAGCTCCTTAGACCCTCCGTTAAGTTCATACTCTTCCAAAAAACTCGCAGAAGGTGCTGCAGGAATAGTAACGTATTTCAAGGGTTGTCGACGGTGTTCAAAAATATGAACATTACCATTGATCGCGCCATAGACTGTCGTAGAATCTTTCAAGATATTTAGTGTGCAAACCACACTACGTTTTAATTCCACATGACGTGTAGATAATATTAGTTTTTTGCAGGTCAAGAACGTCAACATACCCTTCAGACTCAAACTTTCAGAGGCAAAAACATGTTTATCTAGTGAGAGTGTGCACCCAGAGAACCGAATTCTACAGGTATCGGAAACGCATAGCGGTCAACTGTTTGTCTATAGATCACAGGGGTTAGTGCTACTTGATTAAATGTGTAGCCAAGACCAGAGCTGACACTCCGCTGACTAACTATAAAATGATGAAATGTTTATATTTGCTCATTTGTACCTATATAGAGTTTATGACATTTGTTGCTACATTTTGGTCATGCGCATTGTTAAATCAAATATCATTCGTAAGTATTTAACAAATAGTATTTTTGCCCTAAATATATTTGTGATTGAAATTTTTGTTTCTTCTCGAGTGGGGTTTGCATAGGTTTATAGAGTTTTCTAAGTTTTCTTTACGATATCAATTGTTAGATCATACGCATACGCTGCGCGTTCTCTGAAAGTAACTCAAAAGTTAATGGTATTAGAAAACGTAGAATACCACATCTTCAGTGGCTGAACTATTTGTAAGCATCTGCAATGCACAAAGAGGCCTACAATCAATGTGCTTTTTTATTTCAAAATTTAAAAAAAAACAATGACAAAGTTGTACGCTTTTTTTAAAAACCGTCTCAATATTTTGCGATAAGACCCAAAAATCCTGGCGTAATCTCTAAAGAACTTTTTAATGGCCGACAATAAAAAAAAATCTAAAAATTTGTGGCAAGTAAATAATAAAAAACACCTACCACCTACAATGGTCAACTTGGGAAATATTGTCACCCACCCAATAAAGTTGAGAACTGTGTCAACTACCACGCAAAAATACCATGAAATAATTAAACAAGTGATAAAAACTATACTCTTTATATTTTTTCATTCACATTCGGTAGTCAAAAATGTCAAGTGTTGCCCAAGTATCAAAAACCTTTGCAAGTTAATAAAAACATTCAAGTTTTTTAGATAACAAAAATGTTCGTGAGTTGTGTCAGAATGTTCTTCGGTTGTCAAAAATGTTCATTAAACTTATTACGTTTCCTGGTTGAGAAAATATGCACCATATGTCAAAAACTCTCAGAATAAATAAGTATTTTTACCGGTTGTCCAAAATGTTCTATGATTTACATGTGAAAGTTGTGAAAAACCTTGCGTAAGTTGGAAAAAAATTCCCATATTCCTAAAAATAGAGAACATTTGTTCTTTTACAAAACATTGCTCAAGTTTCGGTAATGTTTTCAAGATGTAAAAAATGTTCTCAATTTGTTTTTCAGTAAACGAAGCATTAATGTTTCCTTGACTATTAAAATGTTTCGTAAATATGTTTATCAAATACAAATATGTTCTCCAACTAAATAAGTATGTTTCCAAAATGTCAAAAAAGTTCTCAAAAAGCGTAAATTTATTTGAAGTAAATATGTTCCTAAAATGTCAAAAACCTTTCAAAAAGTTGTCAAAATTGTCCGCTAGAATTTAAAAAGTTCACTAACTGAGTAAGTATGTTTCCCAAATGCATAAAATGTTCTTTAAATAAGTAAATGTTTCGAAAAGAACAAATCTTCCAAAAAGTTATCAAAAACGTTCATTAACACAGTAAGAACGTTTCCAAATATCAACAATCTTCCCTAAATAAGTAAAAATATTACAAAAATCGATAGTGTCGACTTAATCTCAAAAATGTTCACTGAGTAAGTATGTTTTCTAAATGTCAAAACTGTTCTTAAAATTGTAAATTTATTCCAGATGTCAAAAATGTTCTCTAAATTAGTAAATAAGTTCCCAAGATGTCAAAATTGTTTCATAGTTATCAAAAATGATCCTAAAGTTGCCAAAAATGTATTTCGGTAGTCAAAAATATTTATCTTGTCATAATATGTTCACCAAATGTCAAAATTGTTCTCAAATAATAATACAAAGATTAAATATTTTTAATTTTCGCAAATCCCAATAGTCATTAAATTGATTGACATCCAATTTGTTCACAATTTGATCACAAACACTTGAGTGAGTTATCGGGTTTCTCCAATTCATAATTACGGTTTGAACTGAAGTACCGCACTCAACCACCGCCCAAATGGTTTTTATACAAAGATTAAATATTTCTCATTCCCACAAACCAAAGTCATTATATTACAATGAACATGATTCAACATGCAATTCTCTTCATCACAAACACTTGGGTGGATGGACGGGTTACTTCAGTTCTTAATTACTGACAAATAGTTTAAACTAGAGTAAATCACCGGGCTTGTGAACCATTAGTTAGTTATTTCTTATTACCGCCAAGTCCAGTGCCGTAACTAGGGCGGTGGCGTTGGCGCCCCCGCACCGGGCGCATCTAGGTTGGGACAAAGATAACCACATAAACTTCATAATTTTGGAGTTTGAAGGGAGCATAATAACGCTCTCGCACCGGGCGCATCAGAATTGTGTGCTAATTACGGCACTGCCGCCAACGCTAAATATCACTAAACTACAGAAAAGTGATAAACACCCATTTTTTTTTATCATAAACACTGAGCAGGTTACTCCAATTCTTAATTACAAGCAAATAGTTTAAACTGGAATTATCCACACAACTGTTTGTGATCCAAAAATTATATATTTCTCATTCCCGAAAGAGCCAAAAATCATTAAATTACAAAAGAGATTGACATGCTATTTTTTAATAACAAACACTTAGGTGAAAAAAAAAATTACTCCAATTCTAAATTAGAGGCAAATAATTTAAACTAGAGTGTCCCACCCACCCGCCAAAGCGTTTGTTATACAAAAATTGAATATTTCTCATTCCCGAGAACGTCAATGGTCATTAAGCTACAAATAAATAAATGACATCCAATCTTTTAATCGCAATCACTTCAATCAACGCGTGTTGGTGAGAAGTAGTTGTCGTAAGGACGAAATTGTGAGTCGTCGCGGTACTGCGTGCACACGTTTCCCTGGTTAATCCTGCCAGCAGTCATATGATTACTTCAAATATTAAGCCATATGCATGTCTCAGTACAAGCCACATTAAAACTGAAACCGCAAAAGGCACATTAAATCAGTTATGGTTCCGTAGATCGTATCCACACTTACTTGAATAACTGGTAACTCTAAAACTAATACATGCAAATAGCATCTCCCACCGGAGACGGAAGAAAACCAATGTTTTAAGAATTTAAACTGCCAGAATTTCTTAACAATTTTCGACGTCAAAAAAGTATTTTATGCGTTTTTTTTTATCTATAAGCATTGATTATGTAGTTTGCGACGTCGTTGAGTTAGTGAAAACAAAAAGCTTAATGCAAAACCAGTGTTGGTGATCACGTAACAGTTTTAAATATCAATGTGATCAAAAATTAATCAGATAGTAGTTCTTGAGCAAACTTTCTTGTCCTAGCTAGATTTTCCCTATTGATTACGTGTGATAGTTATGTGAAAAAAGTCGTTTAGCAAGATTAAGGATGCCATCTTGTCAAATTCAACAAAACCCCACCTATCGCTAAAGAGTCGCTATAAAACTCGCCGGACTGCAGATCTCCAACGCAAGTCTTACTGGCAACTTCGTGTTTCTGAAAAAAGAAGCCTATGAACAACGACTGGAACTTCGTCTGTCAGCCATCTCCCACTTTAATCCCGTTAGAGCACCAAAACGGCAAACACGGTAAAGTCGTCTCCGGATTGGATTCCGCCTTCAACCAACCAGCCGTAGAACAACCCTTCTGTATATAGCTCAAGATTTTAAGATCCTTCACGTCGTACAACACAAACATCACTAGGTTCCCTTAGAACCGCACTTTGGGTGAATGCGATTGCGGTAATAGCACTCTTAGTGTTAGTTGGAAAAATACTCTGGGTAAGTGTGTTCTATTAGACCTCTTCAACAAAAGCCAGAACGCTCTCAGGCTTACATCGGTCGCTTCCGTAACTCCCTGAAAAATACGCCGGTAATAGACCAAAACTCCAGGTCACAACAGCAATTCTACGTCACCACTAACACTAGAGATAATACTACTGATCCCCAGACACCACCACTAAGAGACATCTACTGACAACGATAAACCAAGACTACTTGTTACAGGACCCCTAACCCTGGAGAGTTCTTTAATGACTTCATAGTATCCTGCAGAAGTCACCCTCACCTGCCCTGGACACCCCTCAAACCAATAAAACCCAAGCACGACCTGGAGGACAAACCTAAACTAAAAAGCATTAAAACCTATCTCCAACGTTTAGAAGACAGCAACTGGAACCTGCACCGAGTATGTCCTACGCCAAGTATATGATTGGTCAGACACGAACTCAAACGTGGGGAACTTCAACAAGAAAGAATACCCCAAAATCTTCCAGCTATACCATCCTCTCTCTCCGGCTCAGGCAATAGCTCATTAGACAAAACTTGGAACGGGGGATCGACCAGGACAACTTAGAAAAATACCCAAGAACTGAACAGAGGTCAATCACCACTGGCCAACATAGTTCTCACTCTTGAAACTTTATGGGGCAAAACACATGGAGCAGTACCAGAATGACCTTAACCTGCGCAAGCCCACGGCTCGAGAAAACGTCGTCAGCAAAGACCGAGGCAAAACCGAACAGTCATCAACACCAACTCGTACGCAATATTAAACCAAATGCAAACTTTAATGGGTCCAACCACGACCACCCAATAGTGATAACACCAAAAGTGACTCAAACATGACATTAATGTAAACCGGAACTGAGCTCATCACATAATACATTCTTGAACGTAATTTCTTAAATAAATTGACTTTACTTTGTTTCAATTATTTACATATGCAAATGCAAGATATACGTAGTACGTACCATAAAGGCGCACGACTCTTCTGTTATACCATCTATAGTAAAGTAAATCCGCAAACGTGGAAAGATTGTTGCAAGCACGCAATCCGCAAAGAAACTCCCCATCGAGTTCCACTGTCAGCTTCAAAGCCACATCACCATGAACAATACTACCAAGAGAATTCTACAGGTAGCAATAGGCCAAAACCACCTGATCATTTCACCAAATTTGCGTAATAAAAAATCATGCCAAACTTTTAGTCAAATTTCTTGCATTTTGTAAATAACAACTAAAAAACCGCCAAAAATTGAAATCAATCGTCAAAACAAAATCAACATTTTTTGGAAGTCATAAAGAAGATGTTGGTAAGTTCGGTGAAGCTATTCCAACAAAATGAACATACAAATTCTATTATGGTTCGAGCTTAGAAGGCCCACTATCACAAATGTAACAACAACGATCAAAGATCCGTAGGACCATTGCTGTACATCTATTTCGAATGACTTGTTTCTACTAGTCTAATTAATCCAAGTGATTACTTCAACAACTACCACACATCCAAACTAGTTATTATTTCAATGACTACAATGACACCCCTAAAAATTTTAAAACCCAGTCCTAAGCATAGCAATCATCTATAACATATCCAAACAAATTATATTGGTTCATAAGCGATTCTTTGCGATTAATTTCTGTGTCTACATCTCATCAAACTTTTATTTACTCCTTCACCCTTTATAAAAATTTCTACATGAGTGATAAAGCGACAAACTCCCTAATGTCTTCAATAACGACCCTTCAGGATGTGATAGCCATCCCATACTACCCCCAGCAGAACACTTCCGCACTAGATTGACGTCCCTATATCCGACCCGTCGGTGGTGCACGAACTGTGTTTAATGTAACTGTCTGTCTATAAAATGTACTAAAATGTACTAAAAATGTCAGATAACTAATTAATACTTTTAAAGCAAAATGTGTTACGCGAATGATGTCATTAATAATATATATTACTACATATGGAGTTTTTGAAATTTTGCAAATAACAGAATGATTTAATAATTGACCTAATAAATTTAAATTTATTTTACCAATATTAAATCTAATAACTTGGGTGTTGTCCTTAAGTGTTGCAACACATCATGCATGCATTACATGCTCACCTTTAATATATTCTACTTCAAAGTTATAATAAAATCGATAACACCTTCAGGAAATATTCCTTTTTATTGTTATAAATCCATCAAACTTATAAAAATGAATCATCATCATACTTCACAGACATTATAATGTATTCAAAAATAGTGAATCACGCGACCGTAATTGGTGCCGCGATCCGGTCGACTTCCATAATTATACAATATATTTTTTTTACGAAATTTTGCAATGTATTATTTAATTTATGGAGTTTCCCTTGACCACGTCGTATCTTTACCATATTATGCTAATAGACACAATGGCCTACATTTAAATATAATCTACCGAAATAATAATAGTAAAATTATCATATAAAAGAACAATCGCAATCACTTGCGATTTTTATTTTTAGTTTAATTTCATTTTTGGCACAGTATATTAATTTATTTGGCTTTTGTTGTATAGAAAAGGCATTTGTTTTATTTCATAATAGCAGGAGGAATCGGAAATGTTGTTATTGCATCTGGTTCGGCCTTTGTTGTATTTTTGAGTGATAAGACGATTGCCAATATTGTTTGTCTGCTGCTTTTAGCAGCTGCTTGAAGTTTATTTGAATGGATGGAATAAAACAAATAATATATCATGTTACGAACATTCTTAAAATTTCTGGCACATTCATTATAGGAAAATTACATTTTAACTGAATTGATGATAATGCATTTTTTTTTTCTTTTTAACAATCGTTAATGTCTAGTTGTTTACTAACATTTACTTAGTGCACGTCAACAACTTTGATAGATTAATTTAAAGCATTTTAAAATATGCCAACGCTGCATCAACCTTGTCATTTTCATCAGCTTAATGAGTTTAAACGAGGTTGTATTGTGGGTATAAAAGAAGCCGGAAGTAAAAGCAAGAATTCATCATTTGGTGACAAAATTGTTTGTAAATTAGTATCGGGAAAGGAGATTACGTTAAGAAAGTACCAATTTGCTGTTGAATGCAAAGCGGTAATAATTTAACCTTTAATAGATTCTTTGATTTTGAATTAGAGCAAATTAAAAGCCAATATCTTCGGTGCTTAATAAACAACTTTATTTTGCTAACAATTTATCAAAACTGAATACAAATTAATCATTTTCCGCATACGCAAAACAATTTGTGTAGCAAAGCAAAAGATTTTATTGGATACACATCACACCCACTTATTACAACACAAAATGCCGCAAGCCTATGAATAGCAAAGATTTCAAAGATCGAAGAAAAGTAACTCAACCCCTTAGGCTGTGCTCTATTCACGTCGTTCAGCCTATATCTTGCTGCTCATAGTTCATCTTCATTGTCGAAGGTAGCTGACTCAATCAAGTTTAGATTTTACTAAGCTTGTGGTAGTACATAAGACCCAACACAACGTAATCAAGATAAAGTACAAACATCCGCCATCCTGGAGCACGCTGGCAAAAAATGCACGGCGTTTCAAGAGCGGTCCGTGCAAATTGACTATAATTCGACGCAGTGCTCAAATCGCCAATCAATACAGTCCAGAAAAAGGCGTTGAAAACTTTCTCGCACAAAGCAATAATGGCTCTGACCAACATTGCAAATGCTATACTGCGTACAGGGCACTTTCCATCAGTTTGGAAAGGCTCACACGTAATCAGCATCCCAAAACCTGGGAAAGACCAAATGTTTCCTCAAAACTATCGGCCAATCAGTCTTCTATGCACCTTGAGCAAGGTCATAGAAAGAGTAATTCTGGATATTATCCAAAAACACGCCGAAGCTAATCTCTTCTACCCGACCATCAACATGAGTTCCGGCGTGAATACTCTGTCGTTCATCAGCTTAATCGAGTGACCGAACACATCATTGAAGGTTTTAGACAAAAAAAGTCCACAGGGGTGGTCTTTTTCGATGTCGAAAAAGCCTTCGATAAGGTTTGGCACAAAGGTTTACTACTCAAACTGCATAGACAAAAGTTCCCACTGCGTCTAACAAGGCTTTTGGCGTCTTACCTAAAAAGCATAACTTTATCAGTCAAACTCCAAAACCACGTATCTACCACTCGGCAGATCGAGTCTGGGGTACCTCAAGGCTCTCTTCTATCGCCTTTGCTGTTTAACCTTTTTGTCGCTGACATGCCATCGGGCAGGAAGCACGGAGTTAAAATGGCGCAATATGACGATAATACGGCACTAATGTACAGCTCCAGGTCACCGATGGTGATCACTAACCGACTCCAAAAAGCCACCGAAGATCTTGAAGAGTGGCTCAGAGAATGGCGAATCGGGGTCAACCCGGAGAAGAGCAAAGCTGTCCTTTTCACCAGGCGACGTCACAAACCCCACAGAAGGGTACACTTAGACAAAATTCCAATCCCATGGTCTAGCTCTGCTAAGTATCTGGGAATCACCTTCGACAAGGGCCTTACCTACAAGCTACACGTAGAAGCTATTCTGGACAAAGCAAAAATGGCGAAAAATTGTCTCGTACCAATGCTACGAAGACACAGCTGATTGTCAATCCAAAACAAGCTCAGGATCTATACGAGCATCATCAGGCCGCAAATCGCGTTTGGATCTCCAGTCTGGGGGACAGCTGCAAATACTCACCTCGAACGTCTTGAGGCATTCCAAAATCTGAAAGAAGCACCCCTCTCGTATGTTTGTAGTGTACGATAATAGATCTACACAAACATGCGGGATTTACAGTTTAACGCGGAATCCAAACCACACCACTAAAGAGGTTTACTAGGCAAATACTTCGCTAGTTTGCCATTGCCTTGCAAAGAAGACGACCGCATCAAAATATATTCGACAAATTAGATATTGCCGCTGCCAGGAATCAAATCCGGGCTGCCTGCTCATACTTAACCATTGTGCTAAATACTCCAATTCTTTCAACTTAACCTCAAGCAACAGTAGCAGCCCCCAAACAACGACAAAACCACAAACAAAAAAAAAGAAACTTCTATAAAAAAAATCAAACACTTGGACAAAAAGTGATAGAAACCTTACCAACAACCTTGGCTCATCTATGCCTCGTTGTAGATGATAATGATAACGGCATTTTTGTAAATAAAAACCTTTTTAAGGTCAATTGAAAAGATCAAGAAAACAAAAATAAAACAGAACATCAACATAAAAATGGAGCCCTCTCTCCGTAATCATTGTTACAGCGTCTCAAAAATACTGTAAGACCAAGCCAAAACTGATTCTGTCAGCATCGATAATCAATAACTCAGCAGCAGAAAAAGATCCAGCAAAAAAAAAACACATTTAAAAAATATCTGCGAGGTTCCCAAAAAGAACATCCCCTAAAGAAAGCAAACGACCAACCTTGAGAAACAAAACAAAAAAAAACAAAAAATTACTCAATTAAACCAACTTGGCGGCCAAGGCCCCAGGCAACAGGAGTTGTCCAAAATGCAAAATTACCAAAAAAATTCTAAATACGTGAATCTAAAGTGATAGAAATCAAGCAAAAAACTCTGCTGCAGATAATGATCACGACATCTTTGCTGAAAAAAACCTATTCAAAAAGAAAACACAAGAGAAAGACTGAAAGAAGCTGTGCAACATCCCAGACCCAACATTTGAAAGACGCATGCCTAAGTCCGGACAGTAAATCTCTCCGATAAGCAACTAAAATAGAAATCAGCTAACAAGATGCTGCTAACACATGCAAACATAATGCAAATCTACTAATCCAAACTCAAAACTCAATAATTTCTCTATAATGTCGGAGCTGATAGCAAAAGCCCAAAAAACGCAACCAAAGCAACAAACAAAACTGGAAAAGTAAGAAAGATACCGACTGGCAACTAAAACAAGGTCGGGTACTTAGTATCTGGACACCCTCCAAACATACTAAAACTGAGACCATATAAGCTTCTATGAAACCAAATTGGCCGACAAATAAATACTAGAACCATCTAAGCCTCTTCACAAGACACTAAAACTAATGTACAAAGAAAGACGCAATGACCAAATGTGACGCATCCCAGGACTATTAAACCAGATAGAAATTAAGCCGCAGAATTAAAAGAAGCAGCAAAAAAGGAGAAAGAAAGCTATTTAGAAAATGTCTTCCCAAAAAGAACTCTTAGAAAAAGCATGTGACTAATTTTGAAAAACTAAACTAAAAAATTCTCGTTTTTGCCCAATTTGACCAAAACTCCAGACAGGAGCAGAAAGCTGATACTACCAAGGTGCAATTTTGATAGCTGAAATTTTTGTCATCAATAAATTTTCTCATAAAAATGTGGTAATCTTAGTAGAATGAGACAAAAAGCTACTGATTTCACTAAAATTAATTTCTATAACAAAATTGACCAATAACAAAAGTTTCTGAAATTAAAATTAACCCCCCGGAGACAAAACTGCACAAAAGAAGAAAAAACTCCTAGAAAAATATTTCAAACACCTGAACAAAAAGTTATAGAAACCAAACAAAAATCACAAAGAAGCTCGGCTAAGCCAAACCTTACCAACAACATTAATTTATCTATGCCTCTTTTGTAGATGGTAACAATTATGATCACACTTTTGCCAACAAAAAATTGCAACAATAGTGATGACACAAACGTCAGAAATAACTCTGTCAGCATCAACAATAAAAAACTGTTTTAAGTAATCTTACATTGGACAAGCCACATCAAAACCAGTCAACAAACAATAAGTATCTCTCGCTCTTGTCAACTTCATCCGACAAGCAGACTATAGGACAGTAGTAGAAACAAGACTTCTAGAAAATAACTACCTTTAGAACCCTTTCCTTAAATAAAACACGACATAATAACCAAGTATGACGCATTTCCAAATAAAATGGCAATGTCTCAATATAGAGAACCAGATAGAAAGCAAAACATGGCAAAACAGCAAAAAAGTAAATTAAAAAATACTCGCCCAACCTGGTCAATACCCCGTACTCAGCTAGGACACATTGTAGACGGCAAAGATGATTATCACAACATTTTTGTTGAAAATCTACTAAAAATTGATTAAAAAGACCAAGAAAACAAGAATAAAACCGAACGTCAACAAAAAAAAACTGTCCACGTCGCCCATCGTTATAGTATCGGACAAATTTCAAGTAACGTAGAATACTTCCAAAATGATACCATCAGCATCAATAAGCAGCAACTCTGCTAAATAGTAAAAAAATAAAGTTTTAGCAAACTTATAGGAAGCCACACACAAATCAGTCAAAAAAATTAGAAATCTCTCTATCGTCAACTTTGACCAATACACAGAAGCTTGCACTGCAGCAACTGTCGATCCAACCTAAAGCCTCGCAATAAAAGTAGATACATCAAGGGAAGAGGAAGAAACACTCTAGAAAGATTCTGCAAGCTGCCCTTGAAATACCCTTTCTTGTAGAAAACAAAGCTCAATAATCAATTTTGACGCATTCCAATATAAAGTGGCAAAACTTGTCTTAGCATAAACACCATTTATCAACAAAAAAATAATTCTGTAAGCTTTCCAATTTAAACGTCCATTGGAGAGAGCAAAAGACCAACCTTGAAAAACAAAACTCTTAAACAAAAAATTTAAAAAATACCGAGTATTTTTTATTATTTTTTTTAATTTAAAAAATACCGAGTATTTTTTAAATTTTTTGTTTAAGAGTTTTGTTTCTCAACTGGGACTACGGACAACAGCAGCAGCCTGATAATCCCAGAGACAGTACCTTCTAAAAAAAAACTCTACAAGATTCTAGAGACAGGTAAACAGTAATAAAACCAAACAAAAATCACAACAACCTTGACTTATTTGTGCCTTCGTAGACGATAAGGATAATGATCGCAACATTTTTGCCGACAAAGACCTCCTCCAAGTTGATCGAGAAAATCAGTACAACAAAAATACGGAAACATCTTCCCGTCAGCTATTGCATCAGACAGACTGCAAAATTACTAATAACTAAGACAAAATTACCAATAACTAAAACAAAAATCCCAAAAAAGTCATGTATGAAACACTAAAAATGATTCTGTCAGCATCAGTAATAGGCAACTTCTCCTGATGGCAAGAGAAGAGGTTTTAATAATCTCACAGGCCGCCAAGGGACAATATACACCCAAATAAGTCAACAAACAAGAGTTCTCTCTCTATTCAACTTTGACTAATACCCAAGAGTTTGCCCCAATGCAAAGAAAAACGCAATAACAAAACTTCACGAGCTGGCCTTGAAACACTTTCCTTGTAGAAAGAAAGACGCAATGATTTAACGCATCCAACATAGAAACATAAAGTCTAAGGAGGATCTGTCTAAACAGATACCATTAAACTAGATTTAAAAAAAAAAAAAGTAGTACATCAAAAACTTGTACGTGCCTCCCAAAAAAAGTCTTTCAAAGCATGTAACCAACCTTTAAAAACAAAGCCCTAAAAAAATAAATAAATAGTCTTCTAACAAAGAACTAGATAGAAACCAAACAAAAACCATAAAAAAGCGTTAATAAACCAATCTTTACTAACAACCTTAGCTCATTTAGGCCTCATCGCAAATAAAAATAATAATCACAACTTCTTTGCCAACAAAAACCTCCCTAAAGTTGATCAAACAAGTCAAGAAATCAAGACGTCTACAAGAAAACTGCGAGCTTTCCTCATCAACCTTTGTTACAAAGTGTCATGCAAATTGCACGATTGTCAATAAGCAAGACTACAACCGCAACGACGGTGGCGTAAGAAACGTCAAAAGTGATACTGTCAGCATCAATAATCAGTAATTCAGCCAAATAGTAAAAATACACATAAACTTGTATAGCCAAGATGCCAGACAACAGCACCCTAACCTGAGACAAACCCGCAAAAAAAAAAAAAAACTTCTAACAAAAGATTCCAAACACCTGAATAAATGTGATAAAAATCAAATAAAAACCACAAACAAGCGCTGCTAAAACAATCCATACCAACAACCCAGAAGCTTGCACCACTGTCTATCCAGCTAGAAACCTCGCAACAAATATGAATTCAAAAAACCAAAAAGCAATTTCTGCAAGACGCAATGACCAATGACTCATTCCAAAATTATTGGCAAAACCTGTCTCAACAGCAGCAGAAAGAGAAAAGACAATGCCCTTGGAAAAAACAAACAACCAACTTTAAGAAACAAGGCTCTAAAGAAAAAAATACTTGACTTCACCAACTTGGCCAAGGTGTCGGACAACAGCAGCAACCTAATACGCTCAAAGACAAAAACGCAAAAAATACTTCTAGCAATAGATTCCAAACACCAAAACACAAAGCTCATTTGCGCCTATTCGTAAACGGTAAAAATGATCACAAAATATTTGCCGACAAAGAAAAAATTGTTCAAAAAAATCAATAAAAAAAAAAAACATAAAATCAAAAACCTTTCTCAGTCAGATTTCAAAATTGCCAATGACCAAGAGAAAAATCGCAACGACACTAACTTAGGAAATACCATTATATCAGCATCAATAATCAATAACTTCGCCTGAGCATAAGAACAGGATTTAGTAATCTTTAAGGCTGCCAGCAAACAAGCCACACCCAATCTAGACAACATACAAGCCTGACAATTAACATTTAGAAGCTACACCACTGCAAAAAAAAGCACCTCTACAAACTTCTGCAAGTTTCCCTTGGAGCACTATAACATAAAGTAGCTAGATTTGTCTCAACATACAAACTATTAAACCAGATAAAAAGCAGAAGAAGAAGAAGCAGCAAAAAAAAAGAAAAAAAAACACATTAAAAAATGTCTGCAAGTTGCCGTTAGAAAACTTTCCTTGTAGTAAGCAAGACGCAATAACCAATTATGACTCATCGCAACATAGAGTAGCAAGATCTGTCTCAACATACAGGCCATTGAAGCAGTTAGCAAACAAATAATAAGAAAAAAAAACAGATTAGCAGATTTAGAAACTTTCTGCAAGCTATCCATTGAGCTATTTCCTTATAGAAAGCAAGACGCAATAACCGATTATGACACATCGCAACATAAAATGACTGAATCTGTCTAAGTAGACTAACTATTAAACCAGATAGAAAGCAACAGAAAAACAAAAAAAAACTGTTGCAAACTACCCAAAGAGAACGTAACGTCTCTTAGAAGAAACAGTCAACCAATCTTAAGAACCCCAAAGCAAAAATAAGAAAATACTTGACTTCTCCCAAATTGACCAAAGATTCAAATACGCTTACAAACGGAAACACTACAAAAGAAAAAAACTTGTAACAAAAAATTCCAATAATGAGCTGCTAAGCCAATCCTTACTAACAACATTAGCAAGAAAAAATTGTAAAAACTCCTGAAATGCTCTAAAACACAGCAAACGCTTACTGCAGTGCCCTGGCAAGCGTGGTAAACTACAAATGTCTTAACTTAACTTAACGCCACGGTGCAGCAAAGGCATCAACCAAATTCCAGTACAAAAATTTTAACCTGCAAGCGTTATAAACTAAAAAAATCGTGGCTCAACCCAGCGCCACGGGTGCGGCAAAAGGGTCAACCAAATCCCAATTGAAAATTTTTAAATCAAATTTGGCATTCCAGTAGTCACCAGCAGCCAAGTAAGCACCACTACCATAACATAAAATTTAAAAAAAATATGCATTAGTAAAAATCCTTCTGGCGCCCAAGATATCTGCCCTCAAAGTTAAAGATATAAATGTTTTCAACAGTGGTGAACAAAAATAACGCTTGAACCTAAAGACAAAACCTCTAAAAAAAATAAAGATTCCAAATATCACCTGCTATCACCAACAACCAAGTTAATTATTTATTTAACGTAGGTCTGCTGCCAAGGCCAATCACCGATGCTAGTAGTTAGAAAAACTAAGACTACCACACCTGGAAATTTTGACGCAAATTCAGGAATTTCAACCTAAATTATTGGGTTTTTTAACGTGCACCACAAACAAATAGTGGAACTAGAAGAAGAACTGTCCAAAATAAAATGGCACATGGTGGGCTTGACCAAAATCAGAAAGGCAAGAGTAAATTGGATCAAGTTTAAATCAGGAAAAAATAACGGCACAGTAGAAAGAGTAGGATTGAATGTTTCAAAGCCATATCAGAAAGAGTTGCATACACTATCATTAAAATATCAACATTTAACAAACTGAAAATCATACAAGTATATGCACCTACATCATCACATACAGAAGAAGAAACTATTCTACGGACACCTACAAACAGCTATGGAAACCGACCCCACAAATAAGAACATAATAATGAAAGACTTTAACGACAAACTTGACAAAAAGCAGGAAGAAGATGAAAAATATATAGGTCAATATGAACTAGGTACCAGAAATGAGAGAAGAGATACCATGTTGAATTATATGTGCAAAAATAACTTTTAATTTGATGAGCTCCTTTTTCAAAAAGCGACTAGAACAAAAATGATCAAGGTTATCTCCAGACAAAAATACAAAGAACAAAATAGACTATATCCTCACAAACAGAAAGGATATAATTCAAGACGTCACCATACAAAATAAGTTCAACACGGGAAGTGACCACAAGCTTGTGAGAGCAATGGTTATCATTGATAAGAAAAGCGAAAGAAGAAACAGCACAAAAATGAAGACACCAACAAAAATAAAGGCAGAGGAACTCAAAAAACATAATAGCTTGTATAAAGGAATAATAGACAAAACACTAGCAAACGATGGCCTGAGCAGCAAGTCAGTGGGTGAAATAAACGAGAAACTGGTCCAGATAATACAGGAATCAGTAAAATTGATAAAGAAACATGAAACCTAATGAAAAAGAAAAGAAGTCTAGCAACAAGAAACAAAAGGGCAACTCCAGAATACACAAAAACCAATAGAAATATCAGACGGAATATAAAAAAAAAAAAAGATAAAAAGCCCATAAAAAAACAAGTGAACAAAGTAATACAAAACAACAAATGTATGAAAGACCTTCAACAAACACCGAAAAAAAGAAATTTACTCGCTACGCAACAAAGAAGGAAGGATAGTTCACGATCGAGAAGAAATCCTACACATAGTAGAGGATTTCTACACAGACTTAAATAAACCTAAAACACCACCATAAAAAGAAGATGCTGACACTGAAGAGAAAAATACAAAACATTGGATCAGAAGACATCCCAGAGATAGATATCAAAGAAGTGAAAGCAACTCTAGAAGGCATGAAAAAGAACAAAGCAACGGGAGATAAAAACATATCAGCCGAAATAATTCAAGAAGAAGGAAATAAATTACTAAGGAAGACTGCAAAGCTACTAGACCACTGTTTAAGAACAAGTAAAATACGAAAAGATAGAAAAACACAAATGTGGTGCTAATTTATAAAAAGAAGATAACAACAAGATGGAAAATTACCGTCCAATAAGTTTGATGTCACACTTGTATAAATTGCTGACAATAATTACCAATAGATTAGAAAAAAAACTGGATAAATTCTAACAATGCGAGCGGAATTTAGAAAAAACTACGGCACCAACAATCACCTGCTAACGATAAAAATTGTTATCAAAAAATCTAATAAGTATGGCTACCCCTTGTATATGAAGTTTGTAGGCTACAAAAAAACCTTTGATAGCATAGAAATATGGATAGTACATAAAGCAATGAACAGTAGAATAGACCACAAGTATAACGATTTAATAAGAGAAGGCAATAGAGAAGCAACAGCAACTTACATCCTGCACGAGAAAACAAAACCGATCCAACTCAAAAGGGGAGTACGACAAGGCGACTCTTTATCACCTAAACTTTTCACTTTAGCAATAGAAAAGATATTCAAGAAAATTGATTGAAAGGACAAAGAAATTAACATCAACGGTACCCGACTAACTAACCCAAGATACGCTGACAATATCGTTATCCTCGCACATAGTAGAGAAGAGCTCATAGTGATGCTCGATGACCTACAAAGAGAGCAGTGCTGAAAATGAACTTATCAAAAACACTAATTATGTACCACGGGGTAGAAGAATAATGATAGAAAGAAAAGAAATCCAAAAAGTTGAAAAATACATATACCTAAATAAAAAAAGAAATAAGCAGAAGAGTAAGACTAGGATGAATAGCCTTCGGAAAACTCTCGTACATCCTGAGAAATAAGAAAATAGCTCAACACCTAAAAACAAGGATTTTCAACCAGTGCATATTGCCAGTGATAACGTACGGACTATGACAAAACAAAACATAGAAAAACTTAAGGTCGCACAAAAAGCTATGGAAAGAGCAATGATAGATAAATCAAGAAGATACCAATACCAAAACGATAGAGTTAAAGCAATAACCAAAGTCACCGATGTGGGAGAGAAAGTCGCATCTCTCAAGTAGAAATTTGCAAGTCACGTTGCAAGAAGCGATATATCGAGATAAGACAGAAGAATAATACAGTAGATGTCCTACAAACATAAAAGAAGAAAACCACCTATGCGCTGGCACGACAATCTCAAAAGAAAATCAGTGCTGACATGGATACGAGTGGCACAGTGAAAACGATTGGAAAAGATATTTGTTCAAGAATGAACTTAATGACTACTGGTGATGATGATGACCACAAACAAAACTAGAAACTACAATGACTTCAGTCCACCAATCAAACCCCCATGGTATTAGAAAAAAAAAAACGTGCAAAAAAAATTGTTGCAAGCACTTTAGCAGAATTCCTGCTACAGCTAAAAATATTTGCATCAACCAAGTACACACAGCCAGATATTAATCCCATACCAAAAGTATCCCAGCCCAAAGCATTTCTCCTAGTCAAAGAGTTCTTCTAAATTAAAAAAAAGAGAAAGAAAAAAAATAGAAGAACGTGATTCACACTAAAATCCAAAAATAACCAAAAAAAAAAATCATTATGGCTATTGCACCCCGGCAAAATCAAGCACCGTTTACATCGCAATGTACCTGCATTCCAGCAAAACCTTTCAGCTTCCACATCAGCATAACTGCTTACTGATCTTATTAGGTTTGACGTTCTTCGATGAAAGAAGAAATAACGATTTGTTCGATTAAATCAAACATTCTCTCCAGAAAATGACCATTACTTTTTTTCTTTATATCAAATTTGCAATAGAAAAAAGACTACTACTGCAGCTGCACTGCTGTAAATAAAGGTTCAGTTGCAATATTGGAATCAGAAAATGTTATTTTTTTCTACCCATATCATATTTTATAAAAAGTCCAGTCCGAGGGTAATAGCATGCATTCATTAAATGTAAATGTTGAAATAACGCTGTCTGTTATACAAAAATAACGTTTTTAATCAATTGTATGCTTCACAAAAATTCACGTGTGAAGTCATTGAGTTTCATTAATTTAAATTAATATATAACTTTTCCTGATATTAATCTGTCTAGTGTGCAGTGTAGGCTCAATTTAATTCAAAACATTATTATTAAACTCGACATAATAATCTTTGCCAAAAATCTAAATTAAATTAAATAACAAACCATACAACTATTTTATGCATACAACAATATTAATTACAATTAATTTCCTATAAAAACACATAAATTATTTACTTACATTAATAAACAAAGCAAAATATAATTACAACATCACATTAATTATGTAAATAGATTTAATTGATCAAATTATCTCTGTACATATTCATTTTAACAAACATCCATTTCAATGCATATTTAATTGATTACGCTCTTTAAAGTACCATTTTGCATCATTAGAGGACGGCTAATAATAACACAGCGTACAATCGGAAATCAGTAAGACCACGTCGACGGCGCCAATAATTTCTACCGATTGAATAATTCATTTCTTTATGATGTGTACGATCGGTGGGCATATTAAAAGCTGACCTCGATTCAGTATTAATCAATTTATAATTTAAATGCAATTATGATTTGTTTAATGAGATGGAGCTGAAGTAAAATAATTTTTTGTTTTATTGAATTAGAATTTATTATTTATTAGATTTTGATGTTTATATTTTATAGTAATGTTTCGATTCAACGAGAAATAATTTAGATATTTAATACGTGTTTTATATGTAGTGGGAAGATTCAAAAAATATTTTATAAGACAATTCTTTCAGCACACAGTAAATAATAAGCATCAGTGTTGTATTATAAAACAATAATTTGAAATAAAATATTAATAAAAAAAGTTTTTTTCATTTTTTAAAATCGCATTTTTTAGTTAAAAAATAATTCTTTCTAGATGAACTTATCTACGGCCGATAAGCACGACACGACACATACCCCCATAAACCGATAAATAGAATACTAATAAGTTATAGAAACGAAAAAATTGTAAAGCAAGTTTTTTTTGAAAGATTCTCTAGAAATAAAAAGCCTTTTTATATATATTTTTTTTCGGGTTTAAAGGCATATATTATATTATATTATATTATATTATATGAGTGTGTGTAGACCAATACTATTCATAACTAAAGTTGGTCCTCTTGAAGTCAATAAAGTTATTGGTTCTTACTGCTTTGAGATACGTTATTATATACTTTAGTTTATTAAGACATACTAAACTTAGACATTTGAAGAATGAAACTACTTAAATTGTTTTAATGACCAAACCGATAGAACATTAACTAGATTAGAAAAGAACATTTATTATATCTGAAATATATTTAAATACCAACCTTTTACCATTCCTTAGTTAATCCAAAAAAAATAACACAATTTTAATCTGAATTGTAATCCTCATTGCAACTCCCTCTCCTGCTATGGGATTAATTTTAAGATATTAAATCTAGTTTGAAATAAAACGATAAAATTTTATGAAACAAAAATAATTTATTAAAAAGTAAACAGAATCTATTTCAAGACGACTTTATGCATCCACATAAATTTAGAGAAACAAATCCGAAATTAAAAGTGACGCGGGTATATTTCAATCTTATTACGCGTGACATCAAAGAATGAGAGAGAAGGTGGATTAACACTTGGCAGAATCATATGTTCTTATAAATGTTTTATAATATCATGTGATCAAATAAAATTTGTTTAATATGTAACATTTTCACATTGCCATTGTTGTGTGAGGGACAATCAATTAATATCTGTGACTTAATTTTTAGTAAAATTATTCGATTTTTTTTAAATTTTGTGGTTTTCTGTCTTTTTAGAACATTCCACTGGTTCTTTTCATTTTAAGCAACTTTTCTTTGTTAAATTGTGAAAATATTAAGGATGATAGTTTGAAACACAATAATTGGCTATAAACAAATTACCCAATCTGTCGCCAACTATCCAACTATGAATGATTTTATTGTTCCGGTGATTGTTGCCAAGAGATATCATAGAATTTAACACCAGTTGTTACAACCGAAACCTTCCATAATTGTAAATGTATTTGGAAATTGGATTTTGTTCGACCTAGAGACTAAAAGTAGTATTTCAGCATGACACTATTATTAGTTTTCAGGCATAATGACCAATTACATTAAACTTAATTCCCCATTTTAGTATGTGGTAGATCCTTTGCTTGATTGAAATAACCTTTTTTATATTCAATTTAATATACTTTAATTATTAGCAAATTGTTATGTCTATACATAGAAATTATAATTGCAATAGACAATAACAAAATTGTTAAGTTACAATTAATAATGTAAACAATAAACAATTCCAGAAATAATTATTTACGGAAGTATGTTATACATTATCAAATGAAAACATAAACGGGTTTTCCATTAATACGTACACTAAAGATAACAATTACAATAATAATACATAAAAAATCTAAAATTATTCTTAAAAATTTGTCCTTCCGAACGAATTTATTTCGAGCAAATATTGAACGTTGTTGTTGCGTAAAAAGTCGAAAAGTATACATGCGAATGTCGTTAGCGCCTCTTAATTAGCACGTTTCCTTTTCCTACTTTTAAGTGCTACTTAAATTAGCTCTCTGCATCACATATCTAAACTCATTATCGCTGCGAAATTGTCAACAAAATATCGCATTTTAATGAACTTGAAATTACAATCAATTATATTTAATAAAAGCTACCGAACAATTGTTTTAAACGTAAAAAAAAAAATATTTGCAAGATCAAATGTAAATTACTTTATAAAATTTAAAAGAATTTAATATAAAACTAAAAAAAAAACTTTTGATCTTACTGTCCATTTGGTTCTTGGTGGTAAATTAAATGAAGTAATTTGGTCTACGTTGAAGAGTTGTGAGACAATGTTTTATGAAAGTTGTGAGTTGACTAAAAGTAAGGAATGTTGGCAAAATAATAATTTTATTAAGTTTGAGAGTAGTAGGCCTGTTGTGTTATAACTTCTTTGGCTTATTTTCAGTTTGCAAGTAGTCCACCCGATCTAATCATTTCGAGTTCTTCTTACGTCCATGTTGTTAAAATCTCTATTATGCTGACAGTCTGTAACGATAGCAGTAGTGTGTGTTCCAAAGATGTTGGGCAGTGTTTGAAAAGCCTTATGGGCATTTTGATTTGTAAAGTATAAACTTTGTATTTTTAGTGATTCTGTTTTCTTTCTGATGAATTTATAGTCCTGATCCTGTAGTGCGGCAGACTCCCGGTCGACTCCAGCTGGGCCCATGCGAGATATTTTTTCTCATTGTCGTTTTGGTGGTAACTATATAACCAGTAACCTCAACAAAAAAATTATTGGCAAAAATGTGGTGATTATTATAATCTCTTTTTGCAGTGGTCTTCTGAATAAATCTTTAAATAATTCTTCTAAATGCTTTAAAGTTTCTCAAATCAAATTTTAAAAGCTTCTAAATATTTCTCTAAATTTAAACGCTTCACAAACTTTCTATATTAAATCTCAAATCTTTGAATTTTGTGTCAAAATGTTTAAAGTTTTTAAAGCTTTTTGAAGTATTTTATCTAATTGCTTATGAACAAATCTCAAAGTCAAAACGCATTTAATAGCTGCAGAACTTTTAACTTTTATTTAATTAATTCTGAAAAATAGTCAAACCTTCTTAATGCTTCCCAAATTATCTAAATAATTCTTAATGCTTCACAAATTTGTTATCTAAGTTTTAAATGCTTCTCAATTATTCTATCTAATTGGTTCTAAAAGAATCACAAAGTTTCCAACTGCTTCAAAACGTATCTAATACCACTAAGCCATTTTGAAAATTTCCGAGTGCTTCTCAAAAGTAGTATCAAAGTTGCAGAACTTTTAATCAGTTGCTTTTAAAATAATTCTTAATAATTTTAAACCCATCATAAATCTTCAATAATGTTTCTCAAAGCTTCAAAGCAGCTGCAAAAAATCTAATTAATTGTTTCTAAAAATCTCAAAGTTTCTAAACGCTAAGAGCATTTTAAGTACTTTCCAAAGCTTTTAGCTGCTTCTCAAAGCTTCTAAGCTGCAAAACTTTGAAGCCATTCGCAAACTTCTAAATAATTCGCAAAAATTTTTGTCAAAGCTTCAAAATGTATCTCAAATCTTTAAATGCTATTTTAATTCTTCTACCTAATTGTTACTGAATCATTCCTCAAAGCTTCTAAATGCATCTAAAATTTTCCAAATGTCCAAAAAAGATCAAAGCGGGATAAGCTCCAAAACTGACAATGAAAGTATTACAAACTAACAGATAGTGGACCAAAACAAGGATGTAGCTATCAGAGTATATAACAAAAACTTGACCACAACAAAATGGGAAAGAAGCGGCGGAGGCATTGCCTAGGCCAAAGCGGAAAACATAGCTATATACAGCTGCTACTGGTCCCCAAATAAGACCATTAAAGAGTACGAAGCATACCTACACAAACTTGGAGAAAGCATAAAAATGCACAACAAGCACATTATCATATCGGGAGACTTTAATTCTAAGGCTACACTGTGGGGTAGCACAAGGGACGACAACAAAGGAATGATGCTTAAAAACTGGGCGGGAGAGAGAAACCTTGTTCTTATAAACGACGGGAAGGAGCCAACATTCATCAGAGGAGCAAGCAAATCGTACATAGATCTCACCCTATGTACAGGAGAAACATGCGCAAAGATACAAAACTGGCGAATATCAGGGGAGGAGAACCTGAGCCTGCACAGAAACACTTCGAAGTCAACACACCAAGAAAATGCGGAAATAAGACCAAAAGAAAAGGATGGAATGTCAAGGCTGAACTTATACCTGCATTCACAAAACGGTTTGCCAAATAATGAGCACAAAAAACACAAGGAATCTAATGTTGTCTATGAAGAGGGCCATGGATGAAACATTCGACAAAAAAGGCAAATCTAAAACAAATAGCGCGATATACTGGTGATCCAAAGAACTCGACATAATCAAGAAAGAGTGTAACCAAGCTAGGCAAGCATCGACTAGAGCATACAGCAAGCGCAGCCTCAATGTAGAGAGGAAAACCGAGCTAAGCTCCAAATTTGCTAATAAGAAAAGCGCATTTAAAATAGCAATAGATAAAGCCATAGAAAACGCCTGCAATAAAGTGTGCAATAAAATAGAACAAGACACATGGGGCCTAGGGTATAGGATCGTCACTAACAAGCTTAACCTGGCACAGCAAATGAAAATCAACGACAATGAACAGATGGCAATAGCGAAGGAACTATTCCCCACGCACCATCCTTATAGGTATGAGAATATAAAGAGGAGCTGGAAGACGCCCGGATAACATCCCCACCAAAATCATAAAGAGCATCGCCAAGACTGCTACAGAACTGATACTCGGAATTATTAACTACGAGTACAAACAAGGAAGATTCCCAGACGAATGGAAAGAAGCAAGACTGGTCCTGAGAAAGAAAACCAAGAAAGCAGGAGAAGCGAAGACAAAGTACAGACCACTATGTATGATTAACTCTATGGCCAAGCTCTACGAGCAGCTAATAGCGGAAAGGTTAAGGAAAGAAATAAAAGAAAAGATCTCCAGCAACCAGTATGGCTTCATGAAAGGAAAGTCGTCGGTAGATGCCATAGAACAGGTCAAGAGGGCAACCAAAAAGGCCAAAAGCTATGCAACAAAAAACAGGAGGTATTGTCTATTAACAACCATTGACATTAAAAACGCATTTAACCAAGTACCCTGGAAGGAACTCCTGGAAATGCTCAAGAGAAAAAAGTTCAAAAAGCATATAAGGAGAGTGATAAGCAACTACCTCAAAAACAGGAAGCTACTCGACACACAACAAAGAACGATGTCACTACGCATAGCCAGCGGATATCGCACTATATCCACTGAAGCTATAATGGTGGAACAGAGAATGAGAACACACAAGAAAAGCAAGAACTTCTCTTTCTTGCTAGTATATAAAAAAGAAGTATTAGACAAATGGCAGACAGCATGGAGCAAGGAATCCGGCACAGCAACCTGGACCAAGCGGCTAATCAAAAACCTGGAAAGCTGGATTAGTAGGAAGCACAGCAATGTGGACTACTACACAACCCAATACCTGAGCGGACACGGATGCTACATGGCATACCTGAAAATGTTCAAAATTGAGCAGAGCGACCAAAGCATGTTCTGCAACGAAAAGGACACCCCACAGCACACATTTTACGAACAGATGGAGCAGCGCAAGAGAAAGCATTCGTACAAAGATTAAAATAGAGCTAACCCCGGACAACACCGTGGAAGTAATGCTGAAGGGCCAACAAGAATGGGAGATAATAGAAGGATACATTCACGAGGTGCTCCTAGAGAAGGAGAACAAAGAAAGAAAACGCAAGAAGTTATAGTGAGATCTATGGTAAGCTTGCACGCCATGACGATCCCACCCTGAAGACAGCTCGATCCCAGGGTGGTATAACTATCGTCACAGGTGGATTTTTTAAGGAGTAAAAAACCCTCGTCGCCCAAATACCATCTAGGGGCGTCTGAAGCGGCTCACACCGACTGAGGAAAAACCCAATAAGTTGATAGTGAGTCCTGCAGATTTGAACCACCTCCGAAAAAGAGCTTTAAATTCCAAAACTATTAATTTGCTTTTATATATGCTTAAAGAAGATTGTTCTCCGGTGCGGTGGGATATGGTTCTGAACAATTATAGTTACTTCTAAACGATTATAGTTACGGAATGAGTCGTACCATAATGATGTTTCATAAAATATCTCTGTTAGTCAGGTTTCGGTCAGAACAATAATATTGAAGTTAGATACAGCTACAGCTAGCATAAGTTCTTTGAACCGATATTTTGGCAATAGATGGAGATTTCGCTGGTGTTCCTAGTAACAAATTTTAACTATTAGCTGGATCCAGATTCTAAAAATCCACCAAAGATGAAACAGGAAATAAATTTCATGAAATAAATGCTGAATATTTGGAACAAACGTCTTATTTGCCCGAGTTTGGTCTAATAAGAAATAGATTTTCTCAGAAGTTTTTGACAAATTTCCTGTAATAAATGCATAGAATGTAAAGAATTTCTAGAAATAAATGTGATTAAGGTCCAATTTTTGAAGAGTTTTGTCTAATAAACAAACTATCTAAACATAATTGCTCAAATAATTGTGTAATTTTTGTAGAATTTCTTGTAAAAGTTTCGTTTAACAAATAGATCTTCTAAACGTTTCTTGATCAATTTCGTGTAATAAATGCACAACGTTTGCAAAATTATTTGTGATAAATGAATTTTTTGTACGCCGATTTACATTTAACAGAGTTTATAAAAATTTCTAAATGTTTGTAGAAAATCTTGTAATAAATGTCTTTTTTGTAAAATGTTTGACTAGTTTCATTTAACAAATAGGGTTTCTGCAAGTTTATTTTGTAATATAAATTCGCAACGTTTGTAGAATTTCTTGTAATAAATGCCGTTTGACTACAATTTTTGACAATTTTCTGAGCGTTTTGAATCAATTTTGTGTCATTAAAACAGAATGTTTGTAGAATTTCTTATAATAAATGTATTTTTTGTCCGCTTTCTGTTTCGTCTAAAAATGAGGTTTCTGAGAATTTTTTGATCAATTTCATGTAATAAATAGATAGTTTTTGTAAGTTATTTTGTAATAAACGTCTTATTTGTCAGATTTTGAATAAGTTTTGTCTAACAAATTAATTTTCTGAACGATTTTTGATAAATATTTGTAATAAATGAACAATATAGACATAGTAGACATAAGCAAGAAAAAATTGCACGTCAATTGACACCATTCAATATGTTCAATATTGAATTTATTTTTGGAAAATCTTAATGAAAAACTGTGTACATTAAATGGAAAGATATATTACACAAATGTCCATATCGAAAAATATGGTTCATTTAAAGTAGAAGTAATTGGTGTTAAAAATCTAAAAACTATTCAGATGGATTAAAAGAAAAATCCCCATAATGCAAGATGGAAGTTTGAGTATTAAGATAAAATCCAAAACAAGTCTCATGAACAATGGCGTAGCTATATGTAAGCAAGGATTTGCAATGCGGAAGGGCCTACAAGCATACAGGGCCAAAGTCTATTTCAAAACCTGAGGTCAAGTTTTGCTATTTTTGATATTCCGTGAATAGGCAGTTATTGACAGTTAATGGCTAGGTTTTGTTTTTTTTTTACAATATTTTTAATATTTTATAGCTGGATTTTGTTATTTTTGAGATTTCATAACAATTTTTACCTTTTTAAAAGTTTGTGGTGCTTTCTGACAATTGTTTACAACATGTTTGGATTTTAATTCCTTCTAACAATATTTTTAATATTTCAAGGCTAGATTTTGCTATTTTTAGAATTTTATGAAAATATTTACACTTTATAAAAGTTTAGAGCAGAATTTTTGTGCTTTCTGACAATTGTTTAGAACTTCAAAACCGGATTTTGCTGTTTTGTCCATCAAACAGAATTTTGTAGTTGTCAATCGTCTTTGACCATTTTTTTTTAATATGTTAATATTTTATTACCGAAAATAGAATTTTGTACCCTTTGACAAATTGTGGCCAGATTTTGCTACTTTTAAAATTTCAATTTGTTTACATTTTTTAACAGTTTATCGCCGGATAAACATTTTGATATTTCAAGACTAGATTTTGCTATTACCGACTTTTTAAAAATAGAATTTTGCATGTCAGTTGAACTGTTTTTGGACGGATGTTGGTTTCTTTCTGATATAATTTTATTATTTTATAACCAAATTTTGTAACTTTAGACATTTTATAAACAAAATTTTACACTTTTAACAGTCTATAGCTCGAGTTTATTTCTTAATGCCAATATTGTAATACTTTAAAACCAGATATTGCTATTTTTGACAGTTTATAAATAGACTTTTAAACTTTTCAACAGTCTTTAACCAAATATTTCTATTTTAGTGGTTTGTAACAATATTTTGATGGTAAAAGACCGAGTTTTGCTATTTTTGATATTTTATGGTTTATTTTAACTTTTAAACTGTCTGTGGCTAGAATGTTATTCTATCTGAAAATATTTTAATGTTTCATGACCGGTTTTAATTGTTTTTGACTTTTTATAAATAAAAATTTGCATTATTACCAGTTTAAAACCAAATTTTAGTTCATTTGACAAATTTTGATGTTATATTTTACTACTTTATGAACAGAATTTTGTACTTTTTAACAGTTTATGGCCGAATTTTAGGAATTTCTAACAATAAAATATTTTTGATTTATTATTAATAAAATTTTGCACTTTTCAACTGGATTTGGTCAAATTTTGTTCTTTCTGACATAGTTTTATTATTTTATGACCAAACTTTGTTATTTTTGACATTTTCAGTTTGCTAATTTTGGCATTTCATCAGTAGAATATTACACTTTTCAACAGTTTCATGGCAGGAATTTCTGATGTTAGTGCTTACTGACCATCTTTATTAACGGATTTGACTAATCTTGACGTTTTATAAATAGAATTTAACAGTTTATAGCCAGATTTTGTTTTTTTCCCGACAATAATTTGTTATTTCATGGCAGATTTTGATATTTCTTGATATTTTATGAATAAAATTTTACATTTTTCAACAGTTATAAAGACCGGATTTGGTGCTTGCTATCAATATTTTGATATTTCATAGCCGGCTTTTATCATTTTTGCAATTTCATAAAAAGTTTTACACGTTTTAACATTTTATGGCCTTTTGTCAATATTTTAATGTTTTATTATTTTTCACAACTTATAAAAGATAATAATTTTAACCGTTTTGGCCAGATTTTGGTTATTTCTGAAAATATTATATGACCGAATTTTGTTATTTAGTGCACTTTTCAATAGTTTATGACCAAACAAAAAACACACAAAATTGTGTATGCTATTTTCTAAAATAACCCATCTCATTATATTGCAGTTATATGCTGACAAAATGTTGGGCAACTATCTGAAAAGCTCTGCTGCCATTACCTAATACTTATTTATGTAAAGCAGTAATAATAATAATACGTTGTTCACAGTATATAAAAAAAAACATTTATAGTGTACATAAATAATGATGAATAACAAGCAGTATTACAATTACACAAAAATATTTAAACAAATATTCAATAACAAAAGCATAGAAAAAAGAAAATACATATATAAAAACAAAATATAAAATTATTCATCAACACATTTTAATTGACTCTTAAAACTACATTTTAAAACACAAAATAAATCAATACTATTAGAAAAACTATTCGTAATTCTACACATTCTACCAATTGGATTATTAAATCCATAATTGTTACTAGTAGCTCTTGGCAATCAATCTCAGAAATCATTAGACCACGTAAAAATGTTAAATCGGCTCTTTTGCGTCGAATTTTCAGCGGCGGAAGATTATATTGCAATGCAATGAAGTTAAAATTGTAATTTTCGGATAAAATGCCTAATTTGTACGATAATAAACAAAAAATTTGTTTTGAATACGTTCTATATTGTATATATGAATGCTATAGAGTAAAATGCTGTCATAATAATGCTGATGATGAATAAAATAGATTTTACTGGTCCTATTTATGAGTTTTCTCTAAGAAATAGTCATATTTGTCCGATTTTTGATAAGATTTGCCTAACAACGTTATTGATAAATTTCATGTGATAAACGCGCAATGTTTGTAGCATTTCTTGTAAAAAAATGTTGTCCAATCTTTATTGTACGATGTTTAGCAAGTTTTATCTAACAATGGTTTTTTGAGCGTTTCTTGATCAATTTCGTGTAATATAATAATGTTTGTAGAATTCTTGTAATAAAGTCTTTCGGTCCGATTTTTTCCAAGACTCTACTAACAAATAGATTATCTAAACTCTAAATTTCGTGTATAAAATTAACAATTTTTGTAAAAATTTTCTTGGGGTTTCTGCGAGTAACAAATGTATTTTCCGAGCGTTTTTGATCAGTTTTATATAATATGTAATAAATGCCTTTTGTATACGATTTTTAACAAGTTTTTGTCTAACAAATGGGATTTATGATCAATTTTATGTAATAAATGAACAATATTTGAAGAATTTATTTTTTGTCCGATTTTGGTTTCGTCTAAAAAATAATGTTTTCGGACAATGTTTAATTTTTTTATAATAAACGTCTTATTTGTCCGATTTTTAATGAGTTAATAAATGTTCAATGAATAAAGAATTTCTTGTAATAAATAAGGTGTTTCGAACATTTTTAATAAATTTCATGTTCAATGTAGAATTTCTTGTAATAATGGTCTTTTTAATTTTTCGTTTAACAAATAGCTTTTTTTATCAATTTCGTGTAATAAATGCGCAATTTATGTAAAATTCTTGTTTATTTGTCAATTTTTTCATGAGTCAGCTAATAAATGCACAATGTTTGTAAAATTTCATGTAATAAACGTTGTTTTGGTGCAATTTTTTATGAGTTTTATCTAACAAATGCGTTATCTGAGCAATCAAACTCGGGTAATAAATGCGTAATGATTGTAGAATTTCTTGAAATAAATACCTTTTTGTGCAATTTTTTATTAGTTTCGTGTAATTAGATTTTCTTGATAAATTTCGTTTAATAACGTTTGTGGAATTCGTTGTAATAAATGCCTTTTTTGTACAATTAGTTTCAGTTGACAAATGAGGTTTCTGCAGGTTTTTTTAGTAAATTTCATGTAATATATTGTCTTTTTTGCACCATTTTCAAAATTGATTAATTTTCTCAATTTTTTTTGTAATATACGTCGTTTTAATCCAATTCTTGATGAATTTTGTCTACAAATAGACTATATCAGAGCATTTTTTATCAAGTCGAGTTTCGTTTAACAAACAAGGTTTCTAAGCGTTTTTTTGGCAAATTTCATGTAATAAATACGCATTACTTGTAATTTGTTTTGTAAGAAATGTCCTATTTGTCAAATTTTAGACAAGTTTTGTTTAACAAAAAGATTTCTGGGCATTTTTTCATCAATTTTGTTTAATAAATGAGGAATGTTTGTGAAATTACAAGAACTAATGCTTTTTGTACAATTTTTGATAATTTCTTATAAATGTTTTTTTCTTTCAAATTTTTTACGAGTTTTTCTAATAAATACGGTTTTTAAACAGTTTTAAATAAACTTCTTGTGATAAATGCACAATGTATGTAAATTTTTTGTGAAGTCTTTTAATCAACTTTTGATCACTTTTATTAAACAGACTTTCTGAACGTTTTTTTATCAATTTCTTATTATTAAACCCCGGATTATATGCAACATAAAACGCTGAAATACGACGTCTGGCTATTAAATATCGAGACTGTAATCGCAAAAGGCGTGCTAGAAGGGTAGTGATGAAAACAAATGCAGCATTGGATAGCTGGAAGTGTCTACCATTCCAGTACGAAAACACGTTTTTGTCGCTGTAGTAGTATTTTTTCTATAGAGGTTAGAAACAAACGTGTTTTTTCATGTGCCGATAAAAATGTGTAACAAAAATACGAGCAACGGATCAATGTAAAATTTCTCGTTAAATAAAAAAAAAACTCTGACTGAGTGCTATAAGTTGTTGAAAGAAGCCTATGGTAAAAATTCTCTATCTCGTGCGAGTGTTTTCCAATGGAATAAACAGTATTCTGAAGACCGAGAGAGCACCAAAGATGACCAACGTCCAGGTCAACCTGTTTCTGTTTCAACTCCGCAAACAGTGACCAAAAACAATCGTGATGACTGACCGAGTTCCAGAGAGTCAAACTGTAAACCAAACTTACTATTTCTACTTGAAACTTTTGGCAACACTGCGAGTTGTTATGTGCACAATGTATGTAATTTTTTTTTATAAGCATTCGCGAGCGAGCAGCCGACGAGAGAAGACCTAAGATAGAAAAGCTCCCGCATTAACTGCAATATTTACTGCAACCCTCACAACCAGGTAATCCCTGGTCATGGCTGCATCGACCAGAAAGGACGAGATGGCCAAATACTGCGGATCCTTTATTCAAAAAGCCAGAAGCTGGAGGACCAGCTCGAGAAGTTAATCACAAAAATCAGCGAGATGGACGCCCGATACCAGAAGCATATAGACTTCAAAGAATACAGGTGGACTGCGTGGTGGATGACATCCGCCACATGAAGCAGGTCATCGCCTTGGACGTCGTGGGAATCATCCAGGGGAATCTGCAAGACACCTTCAGCCAGGTTAAAAAGGATTTTAAGCTAGCTCTACGTCAAAGGAAAGATGCTTCCCTGACGGCCACAAATTTGCGAATTTTCACTATCATCTACGGAAGCTCCGACCCAAGCCTCACCAAGGACACCGTGACGACATCTCCGCACACCGAATCCCCCAGGAAGACCCCGGAGCACCAAGTCCAAGCCTCCATCAAGAGGTTCGGCCGAAAATCCGGTCGACTCCAGCCCATCCGACGAAGAACCGATGGACACGCTGGAGACCAAAATCACCATATACCCTAATGCCCCGCACCCAGAAGAAGGATTTCAGACCGTGGGGAAGAAAAAGTCGAAGACGGCCAGGAAGAATCCGAATAAGTCCTCCTTATCATCTTACAACTCTAACTTCAGCCAACCCCCGTCAGATGCCTTCAGCACCAAAAGAGCCTCAGCCCCAAGACCAAAAGATAAAAACTGCCAATAAGGCTCAGTCGGCCCCTCATCACCCCCAGTACCCACAGAAAACGCTGGCACACGACGAGAAATCTCTCTATTCAACGCTGTTGGCGACCTTCGAGTAGCATAACATCATCAACCGCGCCGTAAACATGGCTGACGGCATCCGCATGCACCCTCTCACGCATACTAACATTCGTGCTGTAATAGAGCACTGGTGCCTCTGAAAACCCGTGAAAATGTCTAAGTTAGTTGGAAAGGTCCTCACACTCTACTAGCGCCAAACTTCCATATAGAATTCATTTTAGGGGGGTTTAGTAGGTAGGCGCCGGTAAATCAAACACTTTGCCAAGTCTTTAGAAAAGTTCGCCCTCCTAGCCCAAAAATAAATATATAATAAATATGCCTTTTTGAGTCAGTTTTAATCAATATCTTGCAATAAACGCACCATGTTTATAAAATTTCTTGTAATAAACATCTTTTTGTCTTATCTTTGATGAGTTTCTTAGAACAAATAAGAGTTCGAAGAGTTATTTGATAAATTTGGAGTAATAAAAGCGCAAAGTTGTTTTTCTTGTACAATATTTCGTCTTACAAATAGATTTTTGCGAATCAATTTCGTATCATGTTTGTGGGTAATTGCGTTGAGAAACTTGCTTATGTATTTTTTTTAGTTTCTATAACTTATTAGTAGTCCTTTGATCGATATATGAGAGTATGAAACCCATAAAAAAAAATTGTACGATTTTTTTTAGTTTCTTTGTCGTTTTTTTAACTTAATTGCATTTTTTGTTTAAAAACCGCAATTTTAACTCAAAAAAAATAAATTTACTAATGAAATCAACCAGAAATTTCAGATTCCAAATTTGGCACCATTTCAAGTCTATACCTTGTCTATAAGCCGCAAAAGCCATAAAACCATGTTTTTGTTCTTAGTGGGCTGTGCAAAAAGGAGCATTTTTTAATCGCCATAGTTGACGTATTTTGATGTAAATTAATTGAAAAATATAAATTTGTTCTGTGTATTTGAGTTTTAAGCGTCTAAAACTCAAAAAATCTGCAAAGTAGGCCAATTCTTCAACATAAACTCTTACAAATGCACGTTTAGCCGCGCTCAGAGGAACAATACACCAAATATTATTAAAAATTTGAATTCTGGGGACAATTTTACATGAAAAATTGTCAGTGTGGTACTCATCGTCTATAGAAAAGTCCATCTAGAAAAAAATGTTTACAAAATTTTTAAGCAAAAAGTGCGTTAAAAATTATTTACTTTTTTATATTTACAAAAAATATTATAAACACACTAGGGTGTGATTTAAAACTTTTTTTTAACAAATTTTAACAAGCGACAGGCAGATTTATGTTTGAATGCCAAAAATAATAATATTTTTAAATTTTTTCGCCGATAGATCGAGTCTAAATTTGTGCCGCAGGCGCAAAAACTATCAAACAAAGAGTAAAATGGCCGAAAATTAGTTCAAGCAACAAAAAATGTCTTTGTTAAACTTCTGAAATAAACTTAAAAATATAATCCAAATAATCTTTAAAAAAAAAAATTAAAAAAATTTAAGTAAATTTTGAACAAATTTTTTTTTCTAGATGGGTTTTTCTTTGCCAGATAAGCACGACACTGACTATTTTCTATGTAGAATTCTTTGCAAAACTAATTTTTTTAATAATATTTGGTGTATAGTTTCTCTGAAAACTGTTAAATGTGTATTTGTAAAAGTTTATGTTGAAAAATAGGCTTATTTTTGCAGTTTTTTCGAGTTTTAGACCTTTAAAACCCAAATACACAAAACTTAAATTTTCTAATTAATTTACGTCAAAACACGTCAAGTTTAGCGGTTAAAAAAATTAAAAAATGTTCTTTTTTGCCCAGCCCACTGAGAACAAAAACATGGTTTTATGGCTTTTGCGGCTTATAGACAGGGTATAAACTTGAAATGGCGCCAGATTTGGATTCTACGAAAAATTTCTGATTGATTTCATTAGTAAATTTATTTTGTTGAGTTAATATCGCTGTTTTTAAACAAAAAATGCAATTAAGTTAAAAAACGTCAAAAAAACTTAAAAAAATCGTAGAATTTTTTTGTATGGGTTTTATACCCTCATATACCAATCAAAGGACTACTAATAAGTTAAAGAAACCAAAAAAAAAATATTTTTTTTGTAATATAGTCATTTTCTCCAATTGATAAATTTCAACTAATAAACAGTGTTACTGAGCGTTTTTGGTCAATTTTCTTATTAGATTTTTTTTCAATAAACATGTTTTAAATGAAGTTTTTGAAAGTTTTTGATAAATTTGGTGTAAAAAACGCGCGATGTTTGTAAAATTTCTTAAAATAAACGCTTTATTTGTTCGATTTTTGATGAGTTGCGACTAAAAAATAGATGTTCTAATTGTTTTTAATAAATAATATAAATGCGCAATATTAATAATTAATATAATATAATTAATGACACACAGAGTTTCTGATAGTTTTTGATAAATTTCATTTAAAATTATTCCGGGCTATATATCCTACAAAATTGTTATATAATATAAAGTGGGCGTTTTTAAATTATTGAAGTCTTATTTAACTTTTAATTAGCAATAAATGGGATAAAAATTATTAAAAAACAAACCTGCAATTACCAATTGAATCTCGTACAATTAAAAATTCAATTCTTGTAGTTTTTTCACACTATAGAATAAATAATTGGCAAAACAAAATAAAACACATTTCATAAAATCATCAATACGACTTTTCTTCAAAATCTTATTTAATAAAAAAATTGTTTTATACGCTTTGTATATTTTACTGTTTTACAAAAATAACAATCTTACAGTAGTAATTACGGCTGGTAGATAATAAAAATGAGATTCATAACAAAACAAAATAATAAACCAAAAAATAATAAAACAAAAGTAATTCTCACATGTAATATTAATTATACAGCCTCTTTTGGATTAAAGGAAATTCGGCCACGAAAATATTCCTACTTAATGTACTGGCCTTTTAATATGTTTATCGCTGCCAGTTTTAAAAAATATTAATATAAAAAAATGTCCAACAAATATATCACACACGAATCGTTCATCATCATCACCCTGTATATAAATAAGTCATTCTTAATACTATATAGCTTATCACGACGATGTGATTGTAATATGAGAGGCACTTTATTATCAAAATATTTTTAATAAAAAAATATTAACTAATTTATTATTATTGAATAAAAAAGGAACACTTTGTTTGCTTAAACGTAGTTTTTTTAAATAAATCACAAATAAATAAAGTTCGCGTCGATGATGTTTTTGAAGTCTCTGCGTACGCGCCACAGCATCAATTCCATGGCAGCAGTGGCATCTTCGTAACTGTTGTGACCGTTGCTGTTATTTTGAATTTCACGATTTAAAACTGTTGATGTTAATGAACGTAGAGATCTTCTGAAGGGCCATCCACTGAAATGGGGAAATGTTGCTGCTGTATCTACACACGTATAATGGATAATGTGTAAAGCACGTAAGTCGTTTTCTAAACCGTGACCTACAAGTATTGTATCAGCATTGATGAATCCCATCAAATCGTTTTGCACTTCGCGTAATGTTTTGGGAGAATTTTTCTTATTTAAGTCTTTTGCAGTAATGCCAGACCATCGCGTATTATAATCGACGATTTCGTTTTCGGGCCGTACGAAACTGTCGTATACTAAACGTCCATCGGCACCAACAACTGTCACTTTAGTTAGTTCTAACCCCCCAACTGTGAAGCACATTTCACAATCTAACGCGTACACTCCGTAAAAACCATCCACTGGTTGCGATTTCCTAGGTTTTGTTTTTACGTATGAATCGAATGGACCGTTGAAACCATTTTCAATTCCAGTCCATACATGCAGCTTACCAACGCTGCAACCCTGCGATCCACCCCCACGACTGCAGCAAGTATACATAACTTCACCATAACTATTATGCAATTTGCCCCAGTGATAATAACATTTTTCTTGTGTTAAATATTCGGTATCATTTGCAATAAAGAATCCGCGACTGCATCTCATACATTTCCTTTCAACACTGGCACCCAATAAATAATCCTTATTGCTTTCGCTAGATGGTTGATCCATATTCAACTCACCGCAATCCTGTTCGCTACCAGTAACACTTTCCTCGGAATCCTCCAAGTTTTCTCCTGAATCACTGGAGCTACCACTAGCTTGACCATCATATGATTTCTTATTGAATCCAGGCACAAATTCACGGGCGTTCACATCGAAACTGCTATTACGAACGTCCGGTTTATGCTTGAAGCCTTCATATGAAGGATTCTTGAATATCATCGCTTTTCCTGGAAATATATTGCTTTCCATAGGATAACCAAAAGCAATCATCTGTTCACTGCTTAATAAATACGATCGTAAATATAAAGCCAATTGCCGTTCGCATAGATTCAATCGAACGAAATGATTCAACGGAATTGTTATAAACTGTCGCTTATTCATGGTAGCAGCTTCTTGATTCCTCTTGGCTTTAGTTTTCTTTTTAGTTTCAGGAGGCGAAGCGTCTTCGCGTCTTCTATTTTTACGCTGTCTCCTTGATAAGCCCTTAGTGCGGGGGCTTGGATCAGCCGATGAAGGTGTGCTATTCTCCTTTTCACTGCTTCCGCCCAGCTCCTCGCCACCAGGGTCAGGGTCTTCTACGACAAAATACCACAAATTACTTCACGCTAAATTACACTATCACCACAAAATGTTATGGTTAAATATCACAAATATTATTATTATTATTACTGTTCATCTTGTTATTATAACCACAACCACTGACGTGCTCTGTGCGAATGGACTGACAAGACTGGTTCACGATGGCACCCCTTTAATAGGCACCGTCATTAGGGCAAATTGTTTACAGGGTTGATTTTTAATGAATGGTCAATATTTTTGCAAATTGCAAATCGCTTCTGTTAATGGGGTTTTAATTTGGTGCTTATCTATGATAGGCAAACAAAAGCTGATTTTGAATTTTTAATAATTTAGAATATTGTGTAAACATTGTAAATTTGTAACTTGTTAATGTTTAAAAACTTAAAAATCAATTAGTTTAGTAGCAAAAATAAGATTTAATTTTGTGCTAACGCTGGTATAATTAATATTATATTGACGTTTGTATTTGTCATAAAAATTACAATTATTTCAAAATTTAAATTTATCTAATTACAAAAATTTTAAAGGTTTTTTTGAAAAATGCAACTTATAAGAAATAGCCCAAAAAGCAATTTTAACTAAAAATTGGAGCGAAAAACACGTTTATTTGATTAAATTAATTTAAATTAAAAAAAACTTTTAGAAATCGTATAATTATAACCAATTGCCAGAAAATTGTGCAAAAATTTATTGCAATCCAATAAAAAATGTTCAAGTTATTCAAAACAATGTAAAAACATTAAAAAAAATATAAGAATAATTTTTTATTAGAAAAATGTTAACAAGCTAAAAAAATTCAGAGTGATCAAACTTTTTGGATTAATTTTTTATTTTTTGAAAATAATAAGAACAAAATAATCTAAAAACTATTTTTTTTAATTTTGATTTTTTGAAAACGTTCATCAGAACAATCAAAATGCATTAAAACAAATGTCTCCTAATCAGAAACAAGTATCTCTAAATAAAATCAAAAATGTTGGTTATCTTAACCAAATATGATCGTAAAATGACAAAAAATAACCGAAAATCTTTCATAGTCAAAAATTATTAAACATCTTTCATAATCAAAAACGGCCATTGAAAAAAAAACTTAAGACAAAAAAAGATCAAAAAATTCAGCTAAAAATCGAATATTTTGACATTTTATATAACCAATTGATCATAGAATTTCAGAAAATCTCAAAAAGTTTTTGTTGAAAAAAATCGGCTGTGAACAAAATCTAAAGCTGCTTTATTGTAAAGAAAACCCGTTTTTGCTTTATTTTTAGAAAATAAGAGCAGACAAACATTAACATTAAAAAATGTCTACTAATAAAAATTATGTTAATCATAACCAAAAATAATCATAAAATGACAAAAAAAATTCATAAAATAAAACAAATGCGACAAACAATATTAAATAAACGCAGCTCAAGCCAGTACTTCGCGCCCGTTGTGATTATCAAAAAGAAAGACTGATCTCCCAGATTTTGCATAAGCTACCAACAGCTGAATAAACCAAAAACGAAAAACGAGTTGACTCCGCTACCAAAGATCGGGAAGACGCTAAAAATGTTGGTAAAGCAAAAGTTTTTACATCAAATTTTGTAAAAACCTTTGCTCACCACGGGCTATTTGCAGATTCCATTGCACAAACACCACAAACACCTAACCACCTTCACCATACATACCAAACTAAGGTAATACCGTTCGGCCTCTAAAAGCTACCTTTCAAAAAATGATGTCGTAAATCTTGGCAGGACTACTGGGCAAATGCGCCCTGGTCTACCTAGACGACCTAATGGTATACTCTATACAACAATGAACACAATCACAGAAATCATCGTCTGTCTAAGAACAAATTAAGAAGCATAAGTTGCGCAACTTCCTGAGATAAAGTGGCCATTGACTACATCGGCTTCTTTGACGTGACTCCCAAAAGAAACAAAATGATCCTAATAATGGTAGAAGACCAACCCAGCCACGGGCCAAAACCCAACAGGATCTCCACTAACCAGGGGGTTGTAACAAGAAACCGACCGAATAAGAGCCGAGCGGCATTAACCCCCGACTCCAACAGTCCAAACACCTTCAGGCAACATAACGGGACCGTCAATATCCCCGGAAAGATAATATCCAACAGCGCTAACAACCAAGAAACAAAATCATTGTAACTAGACAAGCAAGGGGTTTCCATCACACAAATAATAAGCCCTAAAATTCTTATCACAAACGTAGATGACAACAGTTTCTGGATTGAAGACATACACCCCCAACAAGACGCATGCAAACGATCTGCGACCTACTTCACCACCGAAAGATGCTCTCCAAAATGATACTCCAGCTCCAGATGCGTCCAACGTCTTAAACTACTTGCTTGTAATCATAACATCCAGTGCCCCACCTACCCCAAGTGCATAACTGTTGTTTGCAGGAATGAAAAATATCCAATCTAATGATAATAAAGGTACTAAGGCGGGTGAATAAGCGCATCCTGTTCCAACTAGTTGCTTCTAATCAAAAATGAAAAACATTTTTTTAACAACAAATTCCAGAAGTTAATAATTCATATAAAAAAAATGTCAATAAAATTCAATCAATAAAATCAAGAAATGAGAACAAAACCTATAAGAGCTTTTTCTGAAAAATGAATAAAAGTGAACAAAAAAGAAATGTCTACTAATCAGAAAATAGCAACTAGAACATCAAGAATGTAGTATGTATCATAACAAAAACTGATAATAAAATAACAAAAAATAATTTTGTCAGAAAACAAAACAAATGTATGTATATTATGTATAAATAAAAGTCTTAAATTTAAATAAATAAAAAAAAAAAAAGAACCAGCATGAATAATGAAAACATTTTTTTAACAAAAAAGTCCGAATATATTTCAATAAAACCAAACAAACAAACTGTTTGGTTCGACAATAAAAGAAAATTAAACAGATAAGAAAGTGGCAACAAGAATTACAAAAATTTAGGAATTTTTCATAACCAAAAATCATTATAAAATAATCAATGTTAAAGAAAATATGGTTTTATCATAAAACCATCCTGTTGGTCAAAAAATAATCAACAAAAAGCAACTTTAAAAATATAATTGTCAATAAACCCAAAATAAAAATTAGCAGGATAAAAAGAAAATCATTTTTTCATAATCAAAAATGATCATAAAATAAGAAAAAAATAATTACGCTTTTTGTTGCAACAAATCGTCATGATAAACAGAAAATAAAAACAAATTTGTAACAACAAATCAAAAAAAGTCAATTGAACTTGCAATCAATGAAATAGTTTTTATTTTTAGAAAAGTGATCAACTTATCAAAAAGAGCGACAAAAAACCGATTTTTTACATTTTTTATAATAATCAAATTGCAGTAGACACAATCGAGAGAGAATAAAGTGCAAACTGATGCACAAACTATTGTTAAAAGTTTCTAGATATTTGATCTTTTTTAGCGTCGTCTTCAATTTTGATGATCACTAGCTAAAGTTGTTACAAGTTTCCAGATTATTGTTGAATGCTCTCTGAGGAAGTTTATTTATTTTTAGTCGGTCTATTTCTGCTGCCAAGGCAAATCACCGACGCCAGAAGTTAAGACTGCCACAGCTGAGAATTTTGCCGCAAATTCAAGAATTCGTACCTAAACTATTGGGTTCTTTATCGTGCACGCAACATGGAGGTAGTTCACAGTACCTACTAGAGTTTCTCATCTTATCCGAAAGAAGACGTACTCATTGCAACTCATTTTATCTAAACCAAAAATACTGATCCTCCAAATAGGAGACTCAAAACCCCAGGTGTAGCAGTCGAGTACGCAAAAATCATTAGAGTATTGGTAAGGCTTACAGATAATTTATTGTTTTGTCTTAAACTTTTGTCACTTGGTTGAATGTTGTTAGAAGTCTCTAAGCTCTTTATTAGTTTTGAGATTATTTTGAATATTTCCAAACATTTATAGTACATTTTTCTTTGTTACTAGACCTCAGCTGAAGTTGTTAGAAGGTAAGTCTCCAGACTTTCTTTATGTCACTAAAGCTTTATGGCACTTTTATGGGTATAGCCGTATAGGTTCCGGATTAAAATAGTTGAAGCAAATCAAGCAAATATAACCTTAACAATCGTGTTTCAAGAACTAGTCCTGTTAAAATAAGATCAGAGAAAACAGTAAATCAAATGACACACCCAGAATTAACCGCCTATACTATAACAGATCAGCGTGGAGCAGTGGTCTAGGCATCCGGCCGCTGTGCCAAAGATCGTGGGTTCGATTCCCATATACCGTGATATACTTTTCACGTTCTATACGCTCTCCTACTCCCCTTAAAACCTTCTCTGATGGAGTGATGAATTCTCCCCAGTGGTTATCCACTTAAAACTGTAGGTCCCTTGTAATGTAAGTTGACAGCATTACAAGCAGAGAAGAGGCTAAGACGCCAAGAGTAGCGTATGAATGGCTGACGAAGAAGACTATAACTATAAAACGAAAATAGCTACGAGCAAGCTTGTCAAGTGCCAAGACATAAAAGATAATTTTAAACTTCCATCGTTACATAACTGCTAGAGAATTTCGAGAAAATTATACAAATACCTATACAATCAAGCTCATCAACCGTGTTTCATTAACAAGGCAGCATTATAAACAAGAAATCAACAGAATGAGTTGCCCAAGACTTTAAAAAGATGTTTTTCAACCAAGATTCCTTCAAAACATTAACAGATATAATCAAAACAGCAATTAAAATTCACTATCTACTCACAATGTACAACACCAGCAACAGCAAAGATTAAATCCAAACCACCGTTTACCCCCCCAAAAAAAAAGCCAAGGTTACGTTTACCAGACCAACACTTCCACAAATACCCATCACAATTTGTAAACCTGCTCCATAGTGAGCGTCTAATAAACCATTATACTACCAAACATTTTGCTCACTCTGCTCGACCAAATCAATTTAGCGGACATCAACAGCAATTTACAAAAAAACTGTAACAAGCAACAAAGCAATCAAATATCATGAGGTCTTAAAAGTTTTTAAAGCGGTCTCCATATGGCCATGTCTGAGTCAAGTGTACGGAACAAAAATTTGATTTTGTTAAAACCACTGAAAATGCCTCTCTCTACATGAGTCCTGATCTTGTAATTTTTTTTAGATTAGCAATCAAAATTTGGAAAAAACAAATTTTTGAATTTTTTGATCGTTTGTAACTTCTCAGGGTTGCATTTTTAAGAAAAAACTGAAATAAACTTTTTTATCAAAATTGTATAAAGAATCATTTTTTCTTAAAAAAAAAGATGACGAATTTTTTTTTTTTTTTTTTTTTAATATAGAAAAAAACTTTGCAAAAGATACCCTGAAAATTTCAGAAACTGCCGTGTGCTACATTTCGAAATATCTTACAATGTATCCACAGAAATACTTAAAAATACCGAGTAAAAGCTTAAATTTTAAATTTACATTTTTTTTGTAACTTCTCTAGATTCCATTTTTAAGAAAAAATTAAAATGATTTTTTTTTTCAATTTGGCTAAAGAATAAGTTCTTACAGACAAAATTTTATTTTCTTTAAATTTTAAAAATTTTGCAGAACTAAATGATTTTTTTTCAAATATGGATAAAACGTGCTTTTATATGTAAAGCACGTTTTTATCCATATTTGAAAAAAAAAGGAAAATATCTATCATCTTTTTTTTAAAGAAAAACTTAAAGACAAAAAATGTTGTCTATAAAAACTTATTCTTTAAAGAATTTTGAAGAAAAAAAATTGTTAGAATTTTTTCCTAAAAATGCAATCCTAAAAAGTTACAAAAAAAAAAATGTAAATTTAAAATTTAAGCCCTTTTTCGCTATTTTATCTCAAAGCTTAATGCACGGCACTTCCCAAATTTTTTTTTGTCATATAAAAGCACGTTTTTATCCATATTAAAAAAAAAATAAAAAATCCCCGTCAAATTTTTTTAAGAAAATTTTTTTTTTTAAATTCTGCAAAATTTTCAAAATTTAAGAAGGAAAATAAATTTCGGCTATCAAAAATGATTCTTTAAACAATTTTGATACAAAAAGTTTATTACAGTTTTTTTCCTAAAAATGCAACCCTGATAAGTTACAAACAATCAAAAAATGCAAAAAAATTAAAAAAATCAATTTTTTTCAAATTTTGATTGCTAATTACTGGAAAATGGCTTTGTAAAAAAATCTAAAAAAATCTAAAAAAATTCACAAGATCAGGACACATGTAGAGAAAGGCTTTTTCAGTGATTTGAGCAAAATCAAATTTTTGTTCCGTACACTTGACTCAGATCAGAAATGGCTATATTATTATACCTTAAAACTCGGTAGATATGGCTGAAGACAATAAACATTTAACTCATTATGTAGTCAGACAATGCTCATCAACTCATATATAAAAATATTGATATATAAAAATGTCAACAAAAACAAGAACCAATTTGAAAAATGTTCCAAAACTGACACAAAATTTTCAGCAAATTAAGCATTTATAACCAAATATGTATAAATAAAAAAGCGCAAAAAACGCACAAAATTAATCAAAAGTTTGCATTGTACTTTTGTAATTATTGTCAAAAATGCATCTTGTGACCAGAAATACCTCATAATCGCGCAGAAAACCCAACATAAAATTTGCACAAAACTAAACTATTTGCCTCATAAATTGCGCAGAAAATTCTTTTCTTACCAGAAGTTATCTAAAAACGCTCCAAGTGCTGTACAAAAATCATCAAGAATGTTGCAAAAAATCATTTAACGCTAAGAAATTTACATAAAATTGCTCTAAAAACCCAAAAATTGTACAAAATGTATCCAAAATTGTACAAAAAACTCATTTAATACACAAAATTAATCTGAACTAGCTCTGAAAACTAAGAATTGCACAAATATCATCAAAAACTGCTCAAAAACCTAAAGTGTTTTACAAAAATAATCAAAAACTTGTTTATTTAAATTTATCTAAATTCGCTACATTTCCTGCTAAAAATGTGCACATAACAACTATTTGCCTTATAAAATTCATCATAAATTGCACAAGAAAATCATTTAATACCAGAAATGTATCTAAAAACGCTCAGAAAACAAAGCAAAAACTCATATAATGCTAAAAAATCGCTCAAAAATCCAAATGTTGCACAAAATTTATCAAAAATTGTACAACAAACTCACTTAATACACAAAATTAATCGAAAGAACTCTGAAAAACTAAGTATTGTACAAAATTCATCAAAAACTGCGCAAAAACTCATTTAATACAAAAAATTTGTATAAAATCGCTCAAAAAATAAAGCACAAAATTCTTCAAAAATTAAGCAGAAAACTAATTTCATTCAAGAAATATATCTAAAATTCATCAAAAATTGCACAAAATACTCATTTATTACAAGAAATTTGTGTATTTCATACAAGAAACTGATCTAAAATCGCTCAAAAACCAAAGTGTTGTACAAAATTAATCAAAGAATGCAAAAACTCATTTATTTGAAAAAATGTATCAAATATCGCTCAGAAAACAAAAATTTATCAAAAACTGATATGAAATATATAATATTTATATAAAATATCGCAGAAAACTCAAGTGCTGAACATAACTAAAAAAAAACTCTTTTATTAGAAGCAATTTTTTTATAAAATCGCTCAGAAACCCAAGTTTTGTAAAAAAACTCATCAAAAATAGCCCAGAAAACTCAATTAATACAAAAAAAACTATCTAATATCGCTCAAAAACTCAAAACGTTGAACAAAATTAATCAAAAAATGCAAAAAATCATTTATTTAAAGAAATTTATCAAATAACGCTCAGAAAACTTACGTACAAAACAAAAAATCATCAAAAACTGCTCAAAAAACTTATTTAATTCAGAATATTTATCTAAAATAGCTCAGAAACCCAAGTGTTGTACATAACTCATCAAAATATAGACAGAAAACTCATTTATTACAAGAAATTTGATTAATATAAGAAACCTATCTAAAAATCGCTGAAAACCCCAAAGTGTTGTACAAAAATAATCAAAAAACGCGCAGAAAACCTGTTTATTTAAAGAAATTTATCTAAAATCGCTCAGGATTACAAAATGTTGTACAACATTCATCAACAATTAAGCAGAAAATGTATTCAATAAAAGAAATTGATCTAAAATCGCTTAACAAACTTAAATGTACAAAATTCATAAAAAAACGCGCAATTTAATGCAAAAAAACCATCAACATCGCAAAAAAATTAATTTTAAATCAGTAAAAAATGCACACTGATACTTTCAAAAATTGTAAACTAATTTATGCTTTATAATGTATCAAAAATTGTGCAGGAAATTAAATTAGGGACAACAACGCGCTAGAAATCGGTTTGCTGCATTAAAAACCGCTTAAAACTCCAATTTATTTCGTGGCATTTATCAAAAGTTGATTAAATATCCATTTAAATCAAAAAAAGTTATCAAAAACCCATTGGTTACATAAAACATTAATAAAAATTGAGCAAAACGCCAATTAATTGTAAAAAATTGATCAAAGTTTACCCAAAACAACCAATAATCATCGCACAAAAGACTAAATAAAGTTCGGAAAGCAATATTTTTTGCAATATATTGTTAGCTCGCGTTCGTTTAGACGCACTAGAAAATTTTAGCATAAAAATTTTAAACTCGACATTTATTAAAAGTGATATAGAATATCCATTTAACGTAAAAATGCTTAAAACCCCTAGTTGCTACATAAAACATTCATTATCAAAAACTTTAAATCAATTTATTGCAAAAATCGCTTAGATCAGAGAATTTATTTCGTGACATTTATCAAAAGCCTTATAAAATACCCATTCAGTGCAACAAAATTGCTCAAAATCGCATCCATAAAATTTATATTTTAAAAAAAGTACATAAATCCGCGCATAAAAAACATGAATACAGTTCGACTAGCAAATCAAAATTTCAAACCTCAAAAAATTCTTATTTCAATTCCTAGAACTTCTCCCTTAGATCATTAATAATCTAAGTAATACTGAAAACCAACGAAAATACCACAGCATCCAATAGATCAATTTTTAAAATATGTCAAATTTGTTATTAAAGTCAAGCCATATAATTATGACAAAGTACTTATTTACTTACTGACACAAAAATACAAACAAGACATTATTATCTAGTTAAAATATTACATTCAGGTAGCTATAATATCTAGTAGAATTACCCTAATCCATGAAAAAATAAATACTAATTGGATTAAAATTTAGCAAAATATATTTACTTTTGGAAACAACATTGAGTACTAAAGATAATCTCATTACCTGGATAATTCCAAGGCAAAAGCATTATCTTTTCCAAATTAACATATAATTACAAATTAATACAACGGAAATTAATTAATTATAATTAAATAATTATTTAAGCACGTTCCGTTCGTTACACCGTGATTCACTAAAAAAAAATCATTTCTAATGTATGCGAAAATATTAGATCATCATATCCGTGCCATCATCATCATCATCAAGATATAGCTGACGAGTTTTATAACCACGTTGTGGGATCAATCAGATGATAGATTGGATTAGAATGACCGTGAAATTGGAAATAAGGAGTGCCGGAAATTAATCGGTATTGTTATGTTAGTAATTGTATAATGTAAAAGTAGTATTCAGGAGCATTGACATAATGATCTTCAAATCATTTTATTGAAGGCTGGATTTGATTTAATTTTAGTTTGCTTAGTTAGCTTATTAACAAATCTCTACATTTCATTAAATTTTCAATCTCAACTAAACGAGTGATTACACAATTTATTACCTTAATGATTTAGTCATCGAGTAGTAGTAACCTTCAAATGAGCAACAAAAAATATTGTAAAATTTCCATTTAGTACAAAAAATGTATGCAATTAAACGTTTTATAACAATAATGAAAAACGATAATTAAATTCTTTTTTAAATTGTTTATTTATGTCTTCCTGAATTTCATTTTTTCAATATTTTTGTATATGTTTGATTTTTCTCGTTCAGAATTACCATGTTTAGATTTAAAAACTTGTCAGCTGTAAAGATAGACCTTGTGGAACGTCAATGAGATCATTTTTGTTTAAAAAAATAATAATAAAAAAAGCAAAATGTATAAAAATATAATTGAACCAAGTGTACCACCATAAAATAATTGAGTTTTTCATTTTTATTTAATTAAAATCTAAAATCGCTTATAAAATGCTTGAAATTAGTCAAAAGTCGCTCAAATAAATATATTAACTACTTGAAATTAATCAAAATTGATTAAAATAAGTACGGTACTTATTAAACTCCTGAAAATCACTATAAAATGTATTTTATATATCAAAAATCACTCAGCATTTAACGCTCGACTAAAAATCAACTAAAAACACATCAAAATCGCTTTAAAAATGCGTTTACTGAATCTAAAATGACTTGAAAAACTCATCTTGAAGTTGAAATCAATTAAAAATCGGCCATACAACAAATTGATTTACAAATTTAATCAAAAATCGCTCAAAAATTGCAATTAATCAAGAAAACAATTTAATGCCCAATAATTAATCAATAAAATGCATTTATTGGTTGAATTTCAATAAAAGTCGCTCATTTATTGCACCAAAAACCAAACATAAGTCTAAATTCAATTATTAAAGATAATTAAATAAGCCACAAAATATATATAAAGCACTCGCTTCTTGCACCTTTCAAAAATCTCAAAATCCGGTTGGTAAGCTGAATTTTGCCATTTGTCCATGCAACAAAAAAAATATTTTCTTTTAAAGATATAGCAACAATAATAACTATTAGTTTGCAAAGAGCAATCACTTAATTATATAATTAATTAAAAATTTAATTGTTAATTCATCGTAAATCGCTCAGAAAAATAGCTTAATGCGTAAAATTAGTTTAAAAACTGACCAAGGCTTTTTGCTTGATAATATAGTTAAAAATTTGTCAGAAAATCCGCTACATCTTAGTATTTAATAATGAATTTCTTTAAAGTAATCAAACATCGCCGAAAAAAAATGTAATCAAAATTCGCCAAAAACATATTTATTAAATAAATGCAAAAATTATTCAAAAATCATGACTCTAAATTCGCTCAAAAACTCATTTAACGCAATTATCGTTTGCAATTTAAAAAAATAGTTGTAAAATCGCTCACAAAATCCATAAATCGCTCAATACAAAATCGCTATAAAAGCAATTTTAAAAAATCATCTAGCTTATAGAATCATTTATCAAAACCCTTTATTGATTAAAAATCGCTCAAAACTTCTTGAAATTGATTAAAAATCAATCAGAAACACACTAATTGCATTTTAATTATTAAAAAACCGCATTAATCAAATTCAACTAATCAATAAAACGCAATTATTCTTTGTAACTAATTAAAAATAGCTGTAAAATACACATGATTAATCAAAAACCTATAAACACATTTATTGCATTTAGATTATCAAAAAATCGTACGTATTACATTATATTATTCTTAAGTCGCTCAAAACAAAAATTTGCTCAATCATTTATTTAATTAAATAAAAATCGCCAAAATCGCCATTTATTACTTGAAACTAATAAAAAAAATTGACCAGAAAACACATTTATTGTATTTAGATGATCAATAAATCGTCCGCATTACATTATATTATTCTTAAATCGCTAACTACATGTATTAATCGCTTAACACAAAAAAAAATCGCTCTAAATAACTTCAATTTATCAAAATTTGCTTCACAATTGATTCAATTTATTAAAAATTCCTACAAAAAATTAATTTCTTACATTTAAATCATCAAAAAAAACGACTCTCATTTAATGCAAAATATATTTCGCTAATAAAAACATTAAATAGAACAAAATCGCTGAACATAATTATTAAGTAATCATTTAATTTGTTTCATATCGCTTTAAAATTTAATCATTTAATAAAAAATCGCTCGTAAAATGCAGAAATAAATTATAAATAGGCCCAGAAAGCATTTAACAAAGAAAAAACATTTATACAAGCATTTAAAAGTAAATATTGCTCAGAAAACAATATTAACTAATGAAACCGTTGTAAAAGAAAAGAGTGTGTCCATGTAATTAAGTGCAATGTAAAAATGTGTTGGTTTCAAGCAAAAGACAAAATGTATTTCAATAAAAATAGATTAATTGACTTTTTTGCCTGCCCACTCTGAAAAACAGTTTTTCTGCTCGTATTTTATATCGGAAAGTGATGCATTGCAGCCCACTAAAATTTTTGTTTGATTTGTATATTAAAATCAAAAAACATTTAAAATTTTTCCATAAAATGCATTAAATGATCAAAAATATTATAAATCGCTCATAAAAATCGCTTAGTGCTTTGAAATTAATTCAAAACTTTTTTTTTTGTTATATTTATTTATTGTATTATCAAAAAAACTACTCACAATATGTCTCAACCACATAAATATGCATAATCACTCTCGTTCTTTACATTTAACCCATTTGAGTTGCAAAAATCACTCTAAAAGCACAAACTTCACAATAAATCACCAAAAATCGCTCAAAAAAGCATGTAATAAATCAAAACTGTTCAGAAAACTAAAAAATAAATCAAAATGCACTCATAAACTGCAAAAAAACTAGTAACAAATAAGCTTAATTCATCAAAAATGTAATTATTATCTAAAATATGTCAAAAATCGCGCAGAAAATATATTTATTAAACTATATGCATTATTCGCTTAACACAAATCAAAACTCGCTTTAAACCAATTCAATATATCAAAGATCGCTCAAAAATTAATAAATTTAATCAAAATTCTTTCAAAATGTGCATTTCATATATTTAATCGCTCATCAAAATTATTGATTAACTATTTGATTTAACTTAACATATCTCATTAAAAAGCATCTATTGATTAAAGTCACTCTAAAAACACAAACATTCAAATTCAATCACCAAAAATCGCTCAAAAAAGCATGAAACAAATCAAAACTGTTCAGAAAACTAATTATTGAATCAAAATGCACTCATAAACTTCAAAAAAAACTAGTAGCAAATAAACTTAATTTATCAAAACTGTAATTATTGTCTGAAATAAGTTCAAAATCGCCCAGAAAATATATTTATTAAAATATATTCTTCAAAAATCGCACAAAAATGAACTAATTACATTAAACAGATTAGAAAACTCATTAATTGCATTTAGAACTTCAAAAAATCGTCCGTATTACATTATATTATTTTTAAATCGCTCACAATTTGCATTAATCGCTTGACAGAAATTAAAATTCGCTTTTAAACAATTCAATTCATCGAAATTGTCCCAAAAAACGCATTTCTAATATTTAAATAATCGCACAATACAAATATTGATTTATTATTTATTTTCTTAATATCGCTTTAAAATTTAATCATAAAAAATCGCTCGTAAAATGCAAAAACAAATTATAAACTAGACCAGAAAGCATTTGACTTTATAGTTGCAGTTAACGATCAATCTGAGCAATATTAATAAACATTTACTGCTACTATTTACTATTTCAAACAATAGCAAGAATTCATTTAAAAAAATATTTAAAAATCGCTTATTAAAATCACTTAGTGCTATTAAATTAATTAGAAACTAGCAAAAAACACTCTTAAAATGCTTCTATTGATTAAAATGGCATTAAAACACTACTTATTCAATCAAAAATCGCTATAAAATTAAAAAAAAATTCAATCGGCCAAATACCTTTGAATAACCAAAAATCGCTCAACAAAAGCTGCGCTTAAAATGAAATAATAAGCGTTATATTTACGGCAAAATCATAATGTAGTTGGCGCAAAAATTACATTATTCGTGCAAAGAACAGAATTCGCTCAAAAATCATTTTCTCGTTTAATAAATCTCCCAAAATAAACTAAAAATCGCTCAACAAATTCATCAAAATGCACTCATAAACTATTACTTATAATTAGCAACAAATTTAGTTCATTAAATAAGTATTAAAATAAAGTTTATCAAAATTTGCTTAAAAACTGATTTAGTTAAACTGAAAATCATCTGTAAAACGCAATTATTGTTGCAATAAATTACAAATATTTAAACAAAAATGTTCAAAATGTATTGATTAAAAGTTGGTAAAAAAAACATTCATTGCATTTAGATTATCAAAAAATAGTACAAGGTACATTATATTATTTTAAAATCGCTCACAGCTTCCATTAATCGCTTGATACAAACTAAAAACCGTTCTAAAACTTTTCCTAAAAACGCATTCTTTTTATGCGTAATAAATCAATTAAAATTAAATAAAAAATAATTTATAAATTAAAAAAATAAAATTTTTACTTAAAATAAGTTCAAAAACGCTCAGAAAATACATTTTTAAACTTAATTATTAACAATTCGCCTAAGATTCTGTATTTATTGCTTGTAATTAATGAAAATCGGTAAAATAAGACATTTATTGTAACATCGCCCAGGTTCATCAAGAAACAAACACACAAATATTTATCATTTCGCATCATATCATCCATCGTTTGGATACATTCGATAAATATAAAAACGCTATTCTCATTTTCGCAACAAAAAATTGGAGATATTTCGCTCTGAAAGTGCATTTAAATTATTTGAAATTAATTAAAAATCGCTCAGAAAATTGATTTGAAACTATGTTTTGCTTTACTTTAACTGAAATCACTTTAATAGCAATTATATCATCAAAAATCGCTCAAAAATTCGGCAGAAACACGTTTGAATCGCCAAATGCGCTCGGTGAAAGCTTTTCATTAATCAAAACTTGCAAAACAGAATTAATTGTGTTTTAAATTAATTGATAATCGTTCAAAAAATGCATTTATTATTTCTAAAAAACGCAACAAAATTCGTGCATTTAATTAATCGCCTAAAATAAATTAAAAATCGCTCAAAATAGCTAATTTATTAAATTATCGCTTAACAAAAAAGTTTAATTCATTAGAAGTGTAATTATGCTGCAATATGTTCAAAATCGCTCAGAAAATACATTTTTATTTTATTTTATAATTAAGTTTAAATTATTAACAATTCTCAAACTAGAAATCGCTCCAAAAATATAAATTTATTTAAACAAAACTGTATTAATTGACTAAATCAATTAAAGAGTGTTTATAAGATGCATCAATTCACTTAATGCTAGCAACAAAATATTTTGTTGCCTTACTTCTTTATTATTTTATCAAAATTCGCTCAAAATGCATTTCGAAGATAAAATGTTTACAAAAACTCATATCTTGTTGCAACTATTTAAAATATGTGCAATCCACATGACTATTGACTCTCGCTCTTCAGATTTAATCTATTTGAGTTGTAGAAATCGATCTGACAATGCATCTAAAGTCGATTTGAAATGGATCTGAAACTAAAAGTCGATTGACTGATTGGATTCGACTAAAAAACATATTTTGTTTACCAAGAATCGCTCGAAAAGAAAGTTTTAGTAAACAAAACTTACTAAATAATTGATAATCGTACAGAAAATGCAATATTTATTTAAAAAAAATCTTCCTTGCATTTAATTAAACGCTCCAAATAAATTAAAAATCGCTTAACTATTTCCTAAAATTTAAATGCCGAACCTATGATCTGCTTGATAAATTACATATTTTAGATCAGTCATATATTATTTGAAATTCGTTAAAATGTTGTGAATAACGCTTTAAAAATGATCTATTGATTAAAATCGCTATAAAAACCCTAAAAATCGCTCTAAAACTCTAAAAATCGCTCTAAAAATACGTGCTAGAACTGATTAAATTCAGAAAAAAACTTGCAGCAGTTGTGTATAAAACTAATTGCTAATAGTCCAGATGCATTTACGACATTGATTATTTATAAAACCCGCCGGAAAACCCATTTAACATTATGTAGACAAAAAAATGTTTAAAAAACACATTAGTCGCGCAGAAATCATACAAAATATATTAAAAATAGGTTAAAAATCGCTCAGAAACTGTATTAACTGTTTGCAATTAATGAGAAATGAGTCAACTAAAACATTTATTGCGTTTAAATAACTAGAAATCGCTCTAAAAGTTTTTAATTAATTAAGCAAACATCAGAGAACAAATCATTTATTTAAATAAAAATAAATTAATTTAATCTTACTTAAATTAAAGCTAGTCTAAAAAATACTACAAATCGCTCACCAAAATCACTTAGAGCTTAACATTAAATAGAAACTAGCAAATTCATTTATTATTGGTTAAAATGGTTATAAAAATTCATTTCTTTTTTGCAAATTTTTCCAATTTGTGTCAACCACAAAGCTATCGATTCTCATTCTTCACATTTAACCCGTTTGAGTTAAAAAAGCGCTCTAAAAATGCATCTATTGCATAAAATCGCTCTATAACCCTAATTATTCAATCAAAAATCGGTCTAAACATACAAAAACTGATTAAACTTGGCAATAAAACACATTTGAATCACAAGAAAAACTTTCAATTAATCATAACTTGAAAAGAAAATGCATGTACGGCATTATTTATTTATAAAAAATCGCCAAAATGTTCGGAAAGTACACAATTCGCTCAGAAATCAAACTTGTTTTTAATTTACCATCTAAATAAATTAAAAATCGCTCAAAAAGCTAATTAATTTATCAAAAAGCACTTATAAACACATTTATTGCAACTATTCTACGCTCAAAAAATGCATTTATTATTTGAAATTCGTTAAAATGTTGTGAATAGTGCTCTAAAAATGTATCTAATTTAAAATTGATCCAAAATCATAAAAATCGCTTTTAAATCCCAAAAAATCGCTTTTAAATCCCAAAAATCGCTTTTCAATCCCAAAAATCGCTCTAAAAATACAAAAACTAGTCAAATTCAGACAAAAAACACATTTAAATCAGTCAAAAAAAGCTTCCAAGTGATCGAATCTTGCCAACAAAATAGTTGTGTATAAAATTAATTGATAATCCTCCACAAACTGCATTTACAGCATTATTTATTTGTACAAACCGCTATAAATTCATCTTTTGCATAAAATCACTCTATGACCCTAATTATTTAATCAAAAATTGGTCTAAACATACAAAAACTAATTGAATTCGGCAATAAAACACGTTTTAATAACCAACTAGCTTTTTTAATTAATCAACCATTTATGTAGACGCAAATCATGCTTGCAATCAATCAATTCAAAATCGCATTTATTACAATAATTCGCTCTAAAATGCATTCAATTAACCAAAAAACCCTTAAAATTAATTAAAATCGCTGAGAAAATATGTTCCTAGCATCAGAAAATACATGAATTTCAAAGAAACACAACCAGATACACAATTTCTCGCTTACAATTAGTTGAAAATTGTTTAAAATATATTTTAAAATTGTACGTTTTTTTTTTTTCGGAATCTTCTCACGAGATTTTTCTTAATATTTTGCAGTGGGTTAAATAATCCTAGCTACGCCACTGTCAGAGCTATCTTGATCCTGATCTCTGCAAGAATCTAACCTAACCTAAAAGTTATAATAGAAGCTGTACATAATCACAAAAAACAATTCTTATAAACCAAAACCACTCGTTCAGTATTATGTGGCCCCATAATGGACTAACAATGAATAGGCGTATCGCCACAACAACAAAACAATTGAAAACTAATGTAAACAAATCAAAAATAATTATGACAAAAATATGCAAAAAAGAATCTACAATGAACTCCAACCCTGATTAAGGTCGAATACTGAATATTAGAATTAGTTTTTTTAGTTTTATCAAAAACTGGAACAAATTCTTGTAGCATCTACTAATAATTGTTCACATACCAGAACCTAGTAGGATTTAAATATGACTAATGTTGCAATAAAACATTCTAGTCAATAGTATACCAACGCTTTATTATATCTAAAATCTGTATTTCAGCTGCGGTCACGATGCAATATAAAATTGTAATAAAAATAAATTTTCTAACCAAAAAGATGTACAATCAAACGTTTTATTTATCATAAAAAAAATTAATTAGTTACATTTTTAATTGACTTTTTTATGTCTTCCTTGTTTGATATAATCTATGTTATTTAAACGCATATATAATTTATTACTATTTTTATTAGATTTCGCAATTGATAACGTGGGCGAGACACAAAAGCAGCATCAGCTGTCCCTGACATTACATTTAAACTATATATTTTGATACTGCAGTAGCAAAAAAATTGTAAAAAATATGAGAATATCACGACATTTCTGATATTACTTAAGTTATAGCAAATTTGCAATTTTGTATTATAAATCACAGCTTTTCAACAAAATTGTTGGTTAATTACTATTATCCGCTAACATTGTTCACAATTATTCAAAAACAATTAATCAATTCCTTTTCGGTGGAGACTTAATTGTATTGTAAATTCCTCGATGCAATCACAAAGATACAAATCATATGCAAATCCAACCAACAATAGCATTACATAAAAAACTTAAGATGCACGAAAAATACTGAAGGCCATATTTTATAATTGTGATATAATTATGATATAACCGTACGCAAGGTTCATGGTACCGCCGCCACATCCTCCGCACTTTGGAGTTGTGTAATTTTCTAAATTGATATATACGATCGGTATAAACCGGACCCATATATTACCAATAAAACTGCGTTTAGATTCAATTAAACACCTTGGACTCGACAATGTTTTCGGACACGAACGTCAAGTTGTAAATTTTGTAGTTGTTAATGTCAGTTATTTTAATAAAAAAATATGTAGCAAGGCGATTTATATAATTGGGGCATGTGTTATGTTTATGTTTAATAGAAATTTATGTTTATAATGCGATTGCAAAATCGTTTTGTTTAGACATGAATAATCAAGTGGTTAAAACTGGAAATTTTCGGTGGTTACATTAAATTGATCGGCACAAATTTTTGATTGAACTATAAAAAAATGGTTATATATTTAACATTTATAGTTTATCTAGACCACATAGTCAAAAATAATTAAATTAATCATTGATTTTATTATTGTAATTTTAGTCTTTTTATGAATTAATGTTTGATTTATTTTCTGAAACCAAACCAAATTGAATCTAAACTTAATCAATCTACTAAAACTAATAAATCTACCAAATTTGGGTATTAGTCAACATTTCATTGCAAATAGATTGATATTGAAGATTAATTTATCAAAAAAACTTTATAGAAGTCGCACTAAGCAATTGCAAAAGTAAAAAAAATATTTAAAAAAATAGAAGAAACAAAAAACATAAAGCAAAAATAACAAACAGCTTAAACTAAAGCAAAAATTGTGAAATAGAGAGCAAAAATAACAATCATGCATTATAGGTGTGCGGGATAAGCAATATAAACTTTACAAATAGTTTCAACTTTTGAAAAAAAAATACCCAAAACAAAAATTGCAAAAGTGAAAAAAAAAACAGAAAATATAAATTAAAATCATCAATTGAACTTTATAATAGATCTAAAAACTCTACAGAATAAAACTACAAACAGCTTGAGCTTTTGGAATTTTTTTAACAAAGACAAAAGTAGAAAACCAGAAAATATAAAGCAAAACCAAGTATTAAAAGTTCAAAGTAAATTCAAAAACTAAGTAGTATGAACTCTAGAATCAACTTAAGTTTTTGGAAAAAAATTAGATCAAATCTTAAACTTTTGGACAATTTTTGACCCAAAACAAAAAATAGAATGCTAAACAGAATTAACTCTACAATCAACTTAAGCTTTTGACAAAATTTTGAACCCAGTCTTGAGGTTTTGGACATATTTTGACCCAAAACAAAAATTGTAATCAAAAAAATAGAATGCTAAGCAGTATAAACTCTACAATCAACTTAAGCTTTTGGATAAATTTTGGACCAAGTCTTGAGCTTTTGGACAAAGTTTGACCAAAAAAAATTGAAAAAAAAACAACAAAAAAACAAAAATATAAAGCAAACATAACAATTGAAACTTTATAGTAGATCCAAAAAAATAAGCAGTATAGCTTATAAGAAAATTTTGTACTAACACAAAATTAAAAAAAAAACAGGCAATATATGGCAAAAACAACAATTGAAACCTCATAGTAAATCCAAAAACTAAGCAGTATAACAAACTAACTTTTGATAAAAATTTGAACCTAGTCAAAATTTGAAAAGAAAACAAAAATATAGAAGAAAAAAACAACAATTAAAAATTCATAGTAAATCAAAAAGCGAAGTACTATTAAATTTTGAAAATACTATAAAATTTCAATTGTTATTGCCAAGCAGTTTGGAACAAAGTTGAGGTAGTTTGTTGTTCAAAAACTAAGCCATAATTCAGTTTTGATATCAAATTGCCCACAAAAAATTCATGTTGATAGTACATAAAGTTTTGCCGCACTGTCTAAAGACAAAATTGAGAAAAACGCTTAGATAGAAAAATATGTTCATGTTAAAAAGTTAGTTCTGTCTTTTTTTATCAAAAATCGACAAAATTTGATCAAAATTGATGACAAATTCAACAATTGATCTTACATTTAAATTTTTTTGACATAACTAAAAAAAATAATTGACAAATTTGATTTAAATTTTTGACGAACTCGAACTAAATTTGTGGCACATTTTTGACAAATTCGATAAAAAAATTGATCAAAATTAATTACAAATTCAACAAAAAATAGATTTGAAAAAATTGGTAAAGTTGACCCTGAATTAAAAAAAATTAAATTCGATCAAAATTGTTGACAAAACTAAAAAAATATTGAAAAATTTGATCTAAATTTTTGACTAAATTGACTAAATTTTTGGCACATTTTGATCAACATTTTTGACAAATTCGATAAAAAATGTAATCAAAATTGATGACAAATTCAACAAAAATTAGATTTGAAAAAATTGGTAAATTTAATTTTAAAATTAAAAAAAAAAAATTAAAAAAAAAAAATCTAATTTTAAATTAAAAAAAAATCAAAATTTTTGAAAAATCTAAATTGTTAACAAAACTAATAAAAAAATTGACAATTTGGTCTAAATTTTTGGCAGATTTTGATCAAAATTTTTGACAAATTCATAAATCTTAAATTAAAAAAAAATTAAATTTGATCAAAATTTTTGACAAAACTAAAAAAATAATTGACAAATTTGATCTAATGTTTTGACAAACTAAGCTTTTGAACATTTTGATCAACATTTTTGACAAGTTTGAAAATGAAAATCAATTGACAGATCAGATAAAAAGCACCACTATACAAAAAGAACCAAAGGTTCACAATGGATGAAGAAGAACAGAGTGGCAAAACGATGTAAGCCACATGGATGACGATTTCATGGAAAAGTAGGCAAATTCTAAAAAACTGACAAAAAGACCACCAAAACATTGGATAAATTCGTAGAGATCAACATCACAAGAGAGACAAGACCTAATCCTATACAAAAAAAAAAAATACAAATTCGATTAAACGAATTAGATAATTTAATAACAAATTTTGGCAAAATTGATAACAAAATTTGAAGAACCTGATCAAGATTTTTGATAAATTTAATCAACATTTTTGGAAAAATTAAAAACATCTATAAACAATTTTTCTATCTACCATTAAAATAGTTTCTGTCAAAAAATAAAATTAGATTAAACCATAATTTAGTATCGACATAATTGCAAATAAGTCATTAACAGATTTATTTTTAGAAAAAATACTATCAAATCTGTTGCACCTGTAAATCTATCAAATTTCAGGTAAGATAAAACTGTCAAAAATAATTTGATCAACTTTTTAGAAAAATTTGATTTAAAATTTGATTTAAAAAAACAAATCAAAATGTTTAATTATTAGCGTAAGTTGGTTAAGGTCACACCATTTCACTAAACAAATTTGATCAACATTTTTGGAACATTTGGTCCATCTTTTTGAAAATTTTGTCAAAATGAAAAATATATCTATAAACATTTGTTTTGTCTGCCATTAAAATAGTTTCTGTCAAAAATTAGAAATAATTTAGCATCGTCATAATAGAGAATAGTGTAACAATAAATCCCTTAATAACAAACGTTAGGATAGGTGAGCGGACACCAAGTTAAAATTCTGGGCGGGTAGCTTTTACTGTGACCCACCCTCCCACCCAAGTGTTCGTTATCAAAAGGTCTCTTTTATCTCACTTCTTGGGTTCTTGTAGTTATTGTATACAAGAAAATGAACGTCAAATGGCAGTTAGACATCAAATAACTGTGTAACAATAATTCTCTAGAAAACTAAGTCTAGGGAGGTGGGCGGGTACTAAATATTAACTGTGAGCGGGTAACTTTTTCTACTGTGGCCCACCCACCCAAATGTTTGTTATCAAACGGTTGAATGTTTATACCACTTCTTGGGTTCGTGTAGTTATTATACACAAGAGAATGAACGTCAAATGTCAGTTAGACATCAGAGAATTGTGTAACAATAAATCCCTTGATAACAAACGCTTGAGTGAGCGGGTGGACACTAGGTTAAAATTGTGAGCGGGTATCCTTTTTACTGTGACCCACCCACCCACCCAAGTGTTCGTTATCTAAAGATATCTTGTATATCCCACTTCTTGGGTTCTTATAGTTATTGTATACAAGAGAATAAACGTCAAATGTCAGTTAGACATCAGATAACTATGTAACAACGCTAGGGTGGGTGGGCGGGCACTAAATTTAAATTGTGAGAGTGTAACTTTTTCTACTGAAGCCCACCCACCAACCCAAGTGTTTGTTATCAAAAGGTTTAATGTTTAACCCACTTCTTGAGTTCTTGTAGTTATTATATACAAGAAAATAAACGTCAAATGTCAGTTAAACATCAGCAAATAGTGTAACAATAAATCGCTTGACAACAACTTGGATGAGTGGATAAGTTAAAATTATGGAAAAGTAGCTTCTACTACTCTTACCCACCTAAGTGTTATCAAAGGGTCTAATGCTAATGTTTATCCCACTTCTTGCAGTTATTATATACAAGAAAATGAACGTCAGTCAGAGATCAGAGAATTGTGTAACAATAAATCCCTTGATAACTAACACTAAGGGTAGGTGAGCAGGCTACAAGTTGAAATTGTAGGCGGGTACTTTCTTCTACTGTGTCTGTAATATTTAGAGAAAAAAAATTAAAACATAACCCTTCAAATTTAGATATAAATCTGAAAAACTTGATAAAATTGTTTGTCAAATTTGATCAAAAATGTTGACAAGCTTGATCTAAAATGTTGACAAATTTGATCCAATTTTTTGAGAAACGTGGCAAAGTTATAATAAATCTGACTATAAATCTAATAAATATAGAGATAACTATCAAAAATGAATACAAAACTGTGAAAAATAAAACAAAACTGTCGAAAGTAGAAAAAATAGCCATCCAAGCGTTAGTAGTTATAAAGAAATTTATTGTTAAACAATTCTCTCATATCCAAATCCAAGCACACAAGAGGTGGGACAAACAATAGATCCTTTGATGACAACACTTGGGCGGGTGGGTAGGTTACAGTAGAAGAAGTAACTCGCCCACAAATTAAACTTTGTTCCCACCCGCCCACCCAAGCGTTAGTTATCAAGAAATTCATTGTTAAACAATTCTCTCATATCCAAATCCAAGCACACAACAGGTAGGACAAAAAATGTCAAAAATTAATATAAATAATTGTCAGAAATCAAGATAATCTGATGTTGAGTAAACATAATTTATAAAAATTGTCAAAATAAAAATAACTGTCAAAAATAAAGATGAAACTATAAAATAAATATAAAACTGTCAAAAATAAATATAAAATAGTCAAAACTAAATATAAAACTGTCAAAATTACTATAAAATCGTCAAAAATAAATATAAAACTGATGTTGTTCAGTTAACTTAGCCTATGCAAGCAATACTGTCAAAATAAAGATAAAACTGTCAAAAATTAATATAAATCTTATCTTGTTGAGTTAACATAACCTATAAAGACAACTGTCAAAAATTATAAACAAAAGAAAAAAAAATTGGCATCGTCATAATTGCAATTAAGTCATAAAAACTGTCATTTTTATTTTTTTCATGAAGTTTTGTCTCAAAAATTAATTAGATACACTGATCAATGTCGTATCTTCCGGAAAAATCCACCACCCTACTAAAAGGTAAAAGATGTTTATTCAAAACCTAAAGAGTTAAACTGTTAAATAAAATTTATAAGAACAGTTTGAAACATCTGTATTGGGAACGGTTTTAGAACAATTCAAAATACATTTAAAAAGTTTAAACTTTGAAACAGCTTAAATAAACTAGAAAATAATTCAGGTGTAACTGTTTTTTATATTTTTTGGACAAATTTGTTAATTATATTTATAATTTTGACAAATTTGATAAAAAATGTTGACTAACTTGATCTAAAGTGTTGACAAATTTGTAAAAATTAAAAATATAATTGACAAATTTGACCAAAAAATATAGAAAACTTAAAATAATAACAAATCTGTTACTGCCATAAATCTAATAAATTTAGTGATAACTATCAAAAATAAAAACAGAACTGACAAAAATAAAAACAAAACTGTCAAAGTAAACAAAAATAACTCGCCCACAAATTAAACTTTTTTCCCACTTGTCCACCTAACCGTTAGTTACCAAGAAATTTATTGTTAAACAATTTTCTCATTAAATCCAAGCACACACGAGGTGGGACAAATAATAGATCTTTTGTAGACTACTACTTGGGCGAGTGGGTGAGCCACAGTAGAAGAAGTAACTCGTCCACAAATTAAACTTTGTTCCCACCCGCCCACCCAAGCGTTAGTTATCAAGAAACTTATTGTTAAACAATTGTGTCATATCAAAATCCAAGCAAACAAGAGGTGGGACAAACAATAAATCCTTTTATGACTAACACTTGAGTGGATGGTTGGGCTACAGTAGAAGCAGTAACTCGCCTACACGTTAAACTTTGTTCCCACCCGCCCACCCAAGCGTTAGTTATCAAGCGATTTAATGTTAAACAATTTTCTCATACCTAAATCCAAGCACACAAAAGATAGGACAAACAATAGATCCTTTAATGACTTAACACTTGGGCGGATGGGTAAGCCACAGTAGAAGAAGTAACTAGCCCACAAATTAAACATTGTTCCCACCCGTCCACCCAAGCGTTAGTTATCAAGAAACTTATTGTTAAACAATTGTGTCATATCAAAATCCAAGCAAACAAGAGGTGGGACAAACAATATATCCTTTAATGACTAACACTTGGGCGGATGAGTAGGCCACAGTAGAAGAAGTAACTAGCCCACAAATTAAACATTGTTCCCACCCGTCCACCCAAGCGTTAGTTATCAAGAAACTTATTGTTAAACAATTGTGTCATATCAAAATCCAAGCAACAAGAGGTGGGACAAACAATATATCCTTTAATGACTAACACTTGGGCGGATGGGTAGGCCACAGTAGAAGAAGTAACTAGCCCACAAATTAAACATTGTTCCCACCCGTCCACCCAAGCGTTAGTTATCAAGAAACTTATTGTTAAACAATTGTGTCATATCAAAATCCAAGCAAACAAGAGGTGGGACAAACAATATATCCTTTAATGACTAACACTTGGGCGGATGAGTAGGCCACAGTAGAAGAAGTAACTAGCCCACAAATTAAACATTGTTCCCACCCGTCCACCCAAGCGTTAGTTATCAAGAAACTTATTGTTAAACAATTGTGTCATATCAAAATCCAAGCAACAAGAGGTGGGACAAACAATATATCCTTTAATGACTAACACTTGGGCGGATGGGTAGGCCACAGTAGAAGAAGTAACTAGCCCACAAATTAAACATTGTTCCCACCCGTCCACCCAAGCGTTAGTTATCAAGAAACTTATTGTTAAACAATTGTGTCATATCAAAATCCAAGCAAACAAGAGGTGGGACAAACAATATATCCTTTAATGACTAACACTTGGGCGGATGGGTAGGCCACAGTAGAAGAAGTATCTAGCCCACAAATTAAACATTGTTCCCACCCGTCCACCCAAGCGTTAGTTATCAAGAAATTCATTGTTAAACAATTCTCTCATATCCAAATCCAAGCACACAACAAGTGGGACAAAAACTGTCAAAAATTAATATAAATAATTGTCAGAAATCAAGATAATCTGATGTTGAGTAAACATAATCTATAAAATTGTCAAAATAAAGATAACTGTCAAAAATAAAGATGAAACTATAAAATAAATATAAAACTGTCAAAAATAAATATAAAATAGTCAAAACTAAATATAAAACTGTCAAAACTACTATAAAATCGTCAAAAATTAATATAAAACTGATGTTGTTCAGTTAGCTTAGCCTATGCAAGCAATACTGTCAAAATAAAGATAAAACTGTCAAAAATAAATATAAATCTTATCTTGTTGAGTTAACATAACCTATAAAGACAAAACTGTCAAAAATTACTAACAAAAGAAAAAAAAATTGGCATCGTCATAATTGCAATTAAGTCATAAAAACTGTCATTTTAATTTTTTCAGGAAGTTTTGTCTCAAAAATTAATTAGATACACTGATCAATGTCGTAGCTTCCGAAAAAATCCACCAGCCTACTAAAAGGTAAACCATGTTTATTCAAAATCTGGAGAGTTAAACTGTTAAATATAATTTATAGGAACAGTTTGAAACACCTGTATTGGGAACGGTTTTTGAACAATTCAAAATACATTTAAAAAGTTTAAACTTGGAAACAGCTTAAATAAACTAGAAAATAATTCAGGTGTAACAGTTTTCTATATTTTTTGGTCAAATTTGTCAATTATATTTATAATTTTGACAAATTTGATAAAAAAATGTTGACTAACTTGATCTAAAGTGTTGACAAATTTGTAAAAATTAAAAATATAATTGACAAATTTGACCAAAAAAGATAGAAAACTTAAAATAATAACAAATCTGATACTGCCATAAATCTAATAAAATTAGAGATAACTATCAAAAATAAAAACAGAACTGACAAAAATAAAAACAAAACTGTCAAAGTAATTTTAATTATATCATTATTTTTGCATCATTAGTAATACCTGACCAAAATATTTTTAATTTATGAATATTTGTGATACTTTTGCTGTTACAATAACATTTTATGACAGTCTAAGAGTATATTAAGTTGAGAAAATTTTAAAATTTTTGATTCTTTTGTGATATCTGTGATAGATAAAATAGAAAGACATTTTTGTTAATTTAAGAACATTTATGATACTTTTGCTGTTACATTTTATGACAGAATATAATACTAAGTTAGGAAAACTATATCACAGCTGAAGGACATTTTGTAATGTTGTAATAGACAGAAAAACATATTTGGTAATCTAAAAACTTTTTGTGATACTTTAGCAACTTGGGAACACATTTATGACACTTTTGGCCATAAAGAAAAAGTTTTGTTGGTATAGAAACATTTTATGATACTTGTGGCATCACAGGTATATAAAATCAATGTTCAAGAACATGTTATTAGCCTAAGTTTTGCAAATTAGAGACATTTTAAAGCTATTTCTCAACTCATTCAATGTTATAAGAAGATAGTTGATAGCCTATAAACCGTTAGTGATACTTGATATGATATGACATTTTGTAATACTTTTGGTGTAACAAGAACAAGTGTATGATAGTTCAAGAATATCCTATTAAGCTAAAAAATGTATCACAGTTTAACGACATTTTGTGATAGTTTTTTTTTTAATCATTTATGACACCTGTGATAGATAGACAGACAGACATGCTCAAAACTAAAAAAAAACTGTCAAAAAATAAAAAGCTGTCAAAAAATAAAAAAAGCTGCCAAAAATAAATGTCATTTTAACATAACCTATAAAAATAAAAATATCAAAAATAGCAATAAAATTGTCAAAAATGAAATAAAATGTCAAAAATAAAAACAAAATGTCAAAAATAAAAACAAAATGTCAAAAATAAAGATAAAAATGTCAAAATAAAAATCAAATTGTCAAAAATAAAAATAAATCTAATATTGTTAAATAAACATAACCTATAATAATAAAACAGTCAAAAATAAAAGCAAACAAAAAATAAATCTAATGTTGTTGAATAATAAAACTGTCAAAAATAAAATTGTCAAAATATAGATAAAACTGTCAAAATATAGATAAAACTGTCAAAATATAGATAAAACTGTCAAAAATTAAGATAAAATTAATGTTAACAAAGTTGATTACTTAATTTTAAAAAATAACTTAAATAATGCACATTTATAGCAAACTTTGATGTTTCATTGCTAGTTAGTTAACTATTTTAGATCAAATAGAAACCAACCTGAAGCGTAAATAAAATAAGTTAAGATCAATAAATCTGTCAAAGTAGAGTTCAACAAAATAAAATTTGTTGAATATTTGACAAAATTTAGAAAAAAAAAATTAAAGAATTGAATATAAAATGGCGTAAATTAAAATTGATGAAACGCATGTTTGTAAATACCAACTATCACACATTGATAACATACCACCCAAAACAAATTAACACCAATAGTGATAAATGAATACAAACTGTCAGAAATCAATTATCAGATATAGATAAACGTCACAATACTATAAACTTCATATTATATTTTGTAATTAAACATTTTTCATGATAACAAATTAAAAGTTAAAATTCAATCGCAAATTGTTTGCTACTACGCTTTACATATTCAATCATACACACAAACTTTTCGAAAACGCGTCCACAAAACAATTGAAGGACAAACTCATCCATTTACCTTATCACTACAAATAAGAATGACATTGGTTTTATTATAATTAGCACAATTATATAAAAAAATTCGTTACATAATATAAAATTGTAAACCAGAAGTGTGTTTTGTCATTATCAAGTATATTTGAAGAATGTTCAAGGATTTTTTTATATTTTTTAGGTAATTTAATGGAATTTAGCAATGAACCATCTCAACATAAACTGTCTTGTACGAGGCGATTCATTAATAAATAAATAAATGTTAATTTTAGAATCAATATATTGTAATCAAGTTCCTTCAAAGAAATATTAAACAAATAAATTTAAAATAAAATAAAAAAGTGAGCATAAATTGTTGTGAAATGATTTTCATGAAAAAGCGCAAATTTAATAACAATAAGCGATGCTAAAATTTTATTTATTATAAATAATAAGGGTGCTGTGAAATGAATGGCGCCCCGTATGATTCTATTAGTGGTTTCAATAACAACGCGCAAAATCACTGCAAATTTACAAACAATAAGCGTTCTCTAATATTTCGATGCAACAAGTTTGGACGTTGGAAAAGAATAAAGTTTCTACCAATTCTCACTTACTAGTAATTTTATCTTGGAAGGCCATGGCATTGCAAAATGGCGCCCTTGCATAAACAATAAATCGATGCATCATTACCAAAATCTAGTTACCTCCTGTATCCATGAATTTAAAACAATTAAAACAAAACTTTTCAGATGCAAACATCAATAATTAATTTGTCAGATTGAATTATAATTTTTAATATAAAAATTATTGGAAAATTGGGATGGTGGAAGCTTACATTATTTAAATTAAAATTTATTAGTAACATTACAAGGGTTAAGTCAGAATATGTAAATAAAGAGCACGCAGCGGAATGTGGATGTTTTGAGAGAAATGTGATAATATAAAAGGATCTGGTTTACCAGTTAGGATAGGTCAAATATCGGTTCGGTTCAGCTATGTGGATTGTGGATGGCTCTGGTTGGATCTTTGAAGTCGTCTGGCATTATTGTTCAGGTTGATTGTTGAAACACTACTGATGCAATTGTTGGCAACAAGCGGAATAAATATTTTTGTGGTTGCTATGGTTACTTAAAATGTTGACAATTATTAAGATACAAATACAAACTTAGTTGCTATGATCAGATTTATTAATATGTAACAAACTTGTTGGCCATTATTTAGAAAATCTTTCTAGAATTAATCGAATTGATCGATTTGTTTATCAATAGCCATGGCTAACGTGATGATATTTTTATTTTTCCAAGCTCCTCACTACTGTAAATGTTAACTATTAGCCTAGCTAACTATAATGGCGAAGACAGACGAGACGCGGCTGCAACGCGGCTGTGCTGCGACAGGTTTTGAGTTGTGCGATCGTTTGGCAAGGTCTTGAACACGCGCTGCGGCAGTTACCTCAAACAGTTACGAAAACAAAATTACCCCGCAGCAATACCGCGTTGCAGCCGCAGCGCGCTCGTCTATCTCCGCCATGAGCAATCGTGTTTCAACGCAAGTCGAGTGTTAACTAATCAATTGTGCTGTGGAGAAAAACTTCATTATTGTCTTTACTTAAAATATCGTTCAAATCACTAAATTAATCCGTTCGTGAAACTCAGTGCAAAAGTCAGCAACATTTTAATCCCCAATAAACCGATCGGGAAATGTCGGTTCGGGTCGTGTAGAGACAACTTAGCTCTTCTAAGTTCTTTACTTGAAAAACATTGATAAAATCACTAAATTAAAAATCCGCGCGTAAAGCTCAGAGCTTTAGTAACTTTGCAATAATAATAGCATATTAAATAACTTTTTTATTGCAGGAGTCCTAGTTAAAAAAGCCAAAAGCAAGTGTTTTTTTAATGAAAAATGCAATAAAAATTGTCTTATAAAACTCGCTATTTATTCTATTTTGCATTTATAATTTATTAAAATAAAAATGCGAACGTTATATTGATTAGTTATTTTACTTGTCAAAACATAACCTTAAAATAAATATATTATATTTGACGTATGTCAGTTTTTCTGTTACCAACCTTGAAAAATTAAATGTTCCTTATCGTAATAACTCCATTACGATACACGTTAAATAATAAAATCCCGTTTGTTTTTTTTTTAAACTCCGATACCAAATAGTCGTGATTATAGACGCAAATTAGAAAAAAATTATACTTTCCTCTAATGATGCTTCTGTTAAACTTATGTTATCTATTATTGCTGATTTTACTAAAGAAAAATTAATTAACATCTCGGTTCGGGTCATGGCGTGACAACACGATTTGGCACACAAACAGAGTTTGTCATACTTAAGCAATCTTTTGTGCACATTAATTTGTTTGTGTGTATACTTTAAACGGTTTATCTATTGGAATTAGAACAAACCTATAATAAAGCACAAAAAACGAAATAGTTTCGAGTTTATATCAGAGAACACCACTTGCTAGTCTAATTACACAGGAACAAGTAGATTGAGAAAAAAAAAAACTCATATCTGCTTAACATCAGACGGTCTAAAAGTTGAAGAACATAGCAGCCATCAATAAGGAGATAATGACCACCAAAGATTTGAACCCAGACCTTTAAACAAATTTCCAAAAAGTATCCATTTTTGGTCTACATTCTAACACGAGCGCAGAAAAAGTCCTGAAAACTGCAAAAAGTTTTCCCCCGAGCCCAAGGCAATATTAGAGCAAAATTTACCGTTTTTAGCATGTTTCTCTGCAAATGCAAAAATCTTACAAAAATTCCATAAACGTCCAAAAATTTTTCTTTCATTTTGGCCAGAAAAACTTCAGAAATTATATATCTGAGTACATGCAAGTTTTTAGACAAAACGAAAGTCCCCAAGCACATTCGCCAAAATTTAAAAAAATCCAGTTTTTGGTCTATTTCGGCTAGTTAAGATTTTTTCCCAAAAAAACCCTGATCTGGCAAAACTTCAGTCCCACGAGTATAAGAGTACATCGGCGCAGCAAAAATCCTAGAAAAAAGCCAAAAAATATCCACATGCTCCCACGCCAAAATTAAAGCATTAAGTCAAAAATTCCAACAAAAAAACAAGCACAACTGCTGCCAACCAACCAAATTGAAAAGAAACAAAATTACGCCAAAAATGGGTATTGCCCAAAATTGGGCCAGTTTCAAAAATTAATCGAACAAGACCCAGCTCAAATCTACAAACATTTTTTTCTACAAATTTATATCGCCGCAGCAAAAACCCCAAAAGAACATCAAAACAAATTCTTCCGTCCTTTTACCAAAATTAAGGCAAACCAACTGATCGCATTTAGAAGATTTGAAACAAGCACAACAACAAACCTCTGTTGTTTATAGATTAAAGCAGACCAAGCGCAACTCTCCAAATCAAGAACAAAAAATTAACAACTTAAAAAATGGCTTCTATCTGACCTACAAGCTATTCAAAAAATCACAAAGAAAAGAAGTGGTTCAATCACGGCCAAAGTACCGCAAAAACAAAACAAAAAAGATTCCCCATAAATTCATTCATATATAAACTACAGATCACAATTACACTCGAGTAGTTTGAATTGAAGTGCTCACCCACCTGCCCGAGTGTTTGTTATCAAAAAACTAAAAATTCCTCTTCTCTGCAAGTCCTTTTGTCAGAGAACGAAGAGGTGATATTAAACCTTTAAATCACCAACGGTTGGGCGGGTAGGTGATTCACTCCTGGTCATGATTGCTAATGAATCATTTGAATTGGAGTGCCCATCCACCCGCCCAAGTGTTTGTTATCAAAGAATTAAACATTCCTCTTCTCTGCAAGTGTTAGAAGTCTTTTTGTCAGAGGAGAAGGAGATGATATTAAATCTTTTGATCACCAACACTTGGGCGGGTGGGTGGGTCACTCCAAAACATAATTACCCTCGAGTAGTTTGGAGTGGAGTGCCCACCCACCCGCCCGAGTGTTTGTTATCAAAGAATTAAAAATTCCTCTTCTCTGCAAGTGTTAAAAGTCCTTTTGTCAGAGGAGAAGGAGATGATATTAAATCTTTTAATCACAAACACTTGGGCGGGTGGATGGGTCATTACAGATCACAATTACCCTCGAGTAGTTTGAAATGGAGTGCGCACCCCCCGGCCAAGATATTTCATATCAACAAATTCAACATGTCCTTGTTCTGAAAGTGTTACTAGTCCTTTCGTCAGAAGAGAAAGAGGTGATATTAAATCTTTTGATCAACAAATACTTAGGGGAAGATGGGTTGGTCACTCTTGGTCTACCATTGAGTAACTTGAATCCGAGTGCCCACCCATCCGTGTTTCGTGATCATCAACACTTGGTGGGTGGATGGGTCACTCCTGGTCATGATTACCATTGAGCAACAACAACAAAACAAAAAAGTTTACCCATAAATTCATATATAAATAAATAATAAATATAAATAAAGTTTGAATTGGAGTGCCCACCCACCTGCCAGAGTGTTTCTTGTCAAAGAATTAAAAATATCTCTTCTCTGCAAGTGTTAGAAATTCTTTTGTTATTTTTATACATGATTCGGTATAAATCAAAAAAATCATGAACACAGCATCTAGCCTCTGCTCCAATAAAAACAACGTCAAATATAGCTTATTTTTCGACCTACGACCAGTTTAAAGAACGCAAAATAAAGGAAAACAAGTGAACTAATTAAAACAAAACAACGTAGCAGAAATCTTAAAAAACGGCACAAGAAGTTTCAACCCGTGCCCTCCCCAAAATTAAAGCATGTTTCGGTCAAAATCGGAAAAAAAAAGTTTTTAATGATTGAACCAGACTAACCTCAATCTAAATAGTGCATAAACATTTTTTCACACTAAAACACAAAATCGCAAAAATTGAAAGAAAAAAGTAGTCTGATCAAGACAAAACTACTACAACACATGAATGCGGCAGAAATCCCACAACAACAAAATTGAAGCCAAAAATTTGCCGTTTTTTGGCATTTTTGGTCAAAATCGGAAAAAGCATTAACACTACAATCCGCCTCGGCCCTTCATTGATTAAACCAGACCAAGCTCTGCCATTTCAAATTCAGAACATCAAAAACTGGTCGTAGGTAAAAAAAGCTATATCCACTCAAGACACAACTTGAGTCTCACAAATATATACCCATTTCGATCAAAAACCAAAGAAAAAAACACGAGCACAGCAACCCGCGACTGTTTTGTGTTAGTCAAGACCAAACAAATCTCCAAATTAAGAGCAACATCAAATAACGCAAAAAATCGCTTTCTAATCTAACTATCCGCTTCAGATGTTGGCGATCATCATATAAATTCATTCAAACTAGGTTTTTTAGCCACAATATTCTCCTTCTTCCTGATTCCATATACTTTTTCTTGTAGTATACGCTGCAGCAGTCCATATCGTTGACCGTTCCTCATTATATGGCGGGCGGCCAAGATTACTCCAGCTTCCTTGTCTTTCTTCTTCTTCTTCTCAGCCTTTGTCTGTCCACTGCTGGACATAAGCCTCTTCCAAATTTTTCCATATGTCCCTATCTAGGGCAAGTTAATGCCAGTTTCGGCCCACAGACTGTTTAATGTCGTCGAGCCATCTCTTTTAGGGTCTTCCAATGCTCCATTTTGTTAGTCGTGGCCGCAATTTTACTAGACGTATTGTCCATTTTCTGATGTCTTGCAGTGCCACATGTCCCACCCATCGCCACTTAAGTTCAGCTACGCGCTCAATTGTCTTTATTGATAGTAATATCTCTTTCTGTGTCCATTCTTTCCAGGACCTCCTCACAAAATTGCAAAGAGAGAAAGAGTAATATGTTCAAGGCAAATCTTAAATCCTGTATGTAAGTATACATCGGCGTGGCAAAAATCACAAAACAAAAAACAAACAAAAAACGGAAAAAACGACAAAATTAAAGCAAAAAAGCATCCGTCAAATAATCCCACAAGTTAATTGACTAATCTTGCTTGAGATTGTTAGCATTCCAAAATGAATTTCGCCATATCAATGTGCAAGAGACTCGGCTACATTCCGTCCCAACCATCAACATAAAACTTTCGATGAGTTCTATTCCTTGCCGTAAAAGCGATTTTACGTAAAAATTTCTTGTAACTCCATCGAACCAACGTGGTTTATCCGAGATGACAGCAAACAAAATGATAAAAAGAATGAAAAACAACCTTTCGTCAAAGTACATTCCCAAAAGTACATATCGGCGCGGCAAAAATCCCAAAAAATGGAGAAAAAAAAGTTTCCAACTACGCCCTTGTCTAAGTTATAGCAAAAAAAATACCGTTTTTAGCAAATTTCTCTTTATTTTTATTGGCCAAAGCAGAGTCGCAAGTCTACAAATTAAAAGCAAAAATTGCTAAAATTAAGACAAAACTTGAGCCCCACAAGTATATATACATCAGCAATAAAAAAAAAAGGTTTTCCCTACGCCAAAGCTGAGGCAAACAAATTCACCGTTTTTGACATACTTTGGTAAAAACAAACTGTAAAGAATACTAGCACTGCAACCTGCCTCTGCTATTTATTAATCGAATCATATTAAGCGCAAGTCTCCAAACTAAGAAAAAAAGCTTTCCCTTGCCCAAAACTAAAATCTAAAAACCAAAAACCGATCTTCCGCAAAATTTGTTGCTAAATCTAAATTGGCCGTTCTTGGGAACATTCAAAATTCGGTTTCCATGCATCAGTGCGCGCAAGGGTCTCGTTACATACCACCCAAATCCCAACCATCAACATGAGACCTCCAGCAAATTCTATTCTTTGTCGCGAAACCAAACTTTAGGTAAAAAACAAACTTCTTATAACCTCAACAAACGGATGCAGGTTTATTTAAAAAAAATTAAAAAAAACTACAAAAAGAATGAAGCGCAAAACAAAATTTGACTTGTTTGTAATTTGACGGGTGTTTGTCCAGAGCAGAGGAGTTTTATATAAATGTCAAAAAGAACAAATTGCAAAAAAAAAACGCAATCCGCTCAAGACGCCTTCACAAAAAGCGCAATGTGGTTAAAAAACGCAAAATCGGTATTTCCTAAACAATAATATACGCCGTATCTCAAAACGAAAAAATGCCCAAGACGCAAATTTCTTCTTCGATTTGTAATTGTAAAAAAGTAAAAACAAAGCAAACCACAAGTTTCCGGCTCCCTTTACCGCAAAACTGCTTTTACGTAAAATATATTTTTTTGTAATTTTATCCTGAGAGATAGCAAAAAGTCAATAATAAATCGCGTAAAAATCTATTGGCGCGACCAATCACCCTGGCCAAAATTAAAAAAAAAAACAATCTGGCCGTTTTGGCATATACGGAAAACCAAAAATTGTTCCCCCGCAAAAACTGTTGCTAAATCTAATTTGACCGTTCTTAAAATTGTTAACATTCCAAAATCAATTTCCGTAAATCTATGCGCAAAAGTCTCGCTACATCCCGGCCAAATTACAAATATCAACATGAAAGCTGTAAACTTATTCCATTGGCGTAAAACCGCTTTTACGTAAAAATCAAAATTCTTAAAACGGCGTGGATTTAACTAAAGAAATAGCAAAAACATTATAAAAAGAATGAAGTGCAAACAACATTTTAACCCGTACCTAATCAGACGCAAAGAACTTTAGGCCTTTTGATTTTCCCGACATACAATTACAGAATCGCAAAACCGTATTTACGTATAAATCAATTTGTTAGTGACTTAATGGGTTTGTCCAAAAAAACAGCACAAAAAAATACAAAAAAGAACAAAGTACAGGTAAAGATCTAAAGATCCCTCTCAGGAAAACAATATTATAGCAAAAAATAGCAAAAAGACAAAACATAAACCACGTAAAAGTCTCTTGGCGCCTCGCCTAAATTGGAAAACCAAAAACTGCTCTCACAAAACTATTATCAAATTTTTAGAAAATTTTAATTTTTTTTTCAGCCGACAACCTAATTTTGGGTATTTTTGTACACATTTTTCAAAAAACAATCTCCAAACATATGAGAAGCTATTATAAAACTCAAAATATATATATTTTTTTTATTCAAAATATTGTTTGCATTTTTGATTCTTCATTTAGCTTAAAAAAAAAAACTTGAAAACCGACTGAAAGTTTAAAAAAAAGTATTGTTAAATTCATCAACATTATCTGTCCAACTGGTGAGATGCTAAATACACTAGATAAGTGTGCATAACCAGAAACACTACTGCATGCATCTGGAACGACATTATTGACTAATTAATTAATTTTCAAAACTTAATCCAAATAATATTAAAATCGTAAGATTACAAAAACACAAACAACGTCCTTCACATCTCTAACATAATTACTTTCTTTTAAAAATAGCTGCCGCTGATTTAATTTTAGTCACACTAAATACGTGAACTAACATCACACAAACCGCCTGTCTTATATATTTTTTATGTTATACTCCTCACGCCACACCATTAGCTATTTTTAATGTTTGTGTTTACATCAAATTTATTTATCTTTTGCAATGCGTGTGTATATGTGTACTGGATTTTCAAAAATGACACTGTCGCAAGGTTGTTTGCATTTCGCCGTTTCTGTGTTAAGTAAACAATAGAATATGTTGGTCAATAAGCAAGCATTTTGTTGATATTAATAACAATCATTATTGTACTAACAAATTATTACATCGTTGCTATTGTCCAAGATTGTCCTCAATTCAAGATGTTTTTTTAATTATTCAGTTCTAATTAATCTGACATGGAACTTTGTGTTATGGTGGGTTAGTTTTGTTACGGAAGGTTAGTGGATTACAATATTAAGAAATCGCATTTTAATATAATTTAAAAAAATCTTCTTCCGGCCTTATCCAATTGGTCTTAGCAAGTCGAAAGGTTTTCAGAGCATGAGAATGGGATGATAAAAAAAAAGATTCCTAGTCTACTATTTTTTAGTTAATTTTTTATTTAAGCAAACATATTTTTTTGTAGTCGCAAAAGGTTTTTCCACCCTAGTGCCGCAAAGCATCACTTTCCAAACTAAAGTATAAGCTGAAAAATTCCTTTTCTGAGTGAGCAGGCAAAAAATAATTATTCATTTTCTCATTTAATTGTTGATTCTAAATTTAAATAATAATCTACTTCAATTTTCGTCGTTTTGTTTCGCTGGTCGCAGTTTGACAGTACATCGCACGATTATAATAATAAGCAATTCTGTGTGTGAACATTGTTTTGTTAACTCACCTTCAGCACATGAAGCAAGGTATTTTCCGTTACTGGAAAATTCCATGTCTAGGACTTGACCTGTGTGTCCTTTTAGCTGCGTTAGTAGCCAAGGGTGTGCGAATGCTTGTTTGTCGGACCGACCGCTCCACCGATTATCTGATGTCTTCTTTTTGCCCTTTGATGATTGGGTAGGGGCCTTCTTTTCGGAATGAACAACACTCTCATCTGAAACAAAACAATAAAATTAATTCAGAAAAAAAATCAACTCAAACTTATTTTAATGTACAAAAAATAAATATAAATAGCTCATATAATAATAATGAATACCGGTTCAGATCAAAATTGTCCGAACAGTTTAACGCCGTGTTCTTCTTAATGTACAACATGTAATTAAAATAATTGTTAACAAAAACTACAATTCAGTATCATTTATATAGATAACAGAATTGGTGATTCCGATCGACTAATGTGTCCGCCCCTGTCACACTGAAAGGTAAAAATTAGGTCAAATAAGATTGTTATCAAAATATTAACATTACTATATTATGTTATTAACTAATCGATTGCTGATGAACTGCATTAGACAACTTTTTTTCTAATACATCGTATCAATCGTTTCTTGGAAGTAGAATTTCTCCTCAAGCATAAAATAATTGCGTTTGATTATTTAAGAAAAAGAATGTTTCCGATAAATCATTACTACTAAATTAAGATAAGAAGTCATGCAACTTGTTAATAGTTCCAGCAAATACTTAATGATAATTATGTAGAATTCAAAGAAACTAATATAACGCGCATTTCAATCACTTTGATATGCATTAAAGTTGATTAAAAAACGAAAATCACATTCATAACAATAAAACTAGAAAAGTGTTTTTATTTTTAGTCAAAACTCCTTATATTGGCATCCATTTCTCAATTACTATAGTCTATTCAATTCCAAGATAGAGCAAAATAATTTTCTTCAAATGAATAGCTACCGTGGGCCTACTTGGTGCAACGGTAGATGTAAGAGTGCTAACTTTGTTTTTTAACGCTCTAACTTATATTTGAATAGACTATAGAAGCATTTGATTTATTGACAATAAAAAAATCCCTAAAGATTAGGTTAGGTAAAGCAACAACAAAAAACATTTTAATAGATAGAGTGCGCCTACACGGTGCTTGATTTTCCCGCGCTATACCTTAAATTTGAATAGACTAAAAGTAGATGTAAATAAATCATATCCTAAGTTTTCCAGCTTTCCACCTTATAATTGAATAGATTATAGAAGCATTTAAATGATAGACAATAGAAAATAAGTTAGGTTGGAAAAGATAATAAAATTAATGTTAATTTTTCCCGCGCTTTTCCTTAGATTTGAATAGACTATATAATGCTTTGAGAATAAAGATGTATAAAAAATCTTGAAATAAGTTGGGTACGTATGATAACAACAAATCCAATTACCAATGTTTGTTTTCCCACACTCTACCTAACATTTGAATAGACTTTTCAAGCATTTGATAAATAAACAATAAAAAGATCCTTAAAATAAGTCAGAAAATAACCGATCTTCAGATTTCAATTTTTCAACCTTCTGGCGGATGTAAAAGAGAACAAAACTTGCTATTTGAGAACTTGAAACACCGATCAGACTACACTTGATCTCAGAAAACTCGGCAACGTGTAAAAATTGTCCAATTGTGTCTCTCGTAATTTAGCTCAAATTATGATAAAAAATTCTTAAAAGAAACCCAAAAAATCTTTTCATAGACTGGAACCAATTATTCAATTCATTTCTAAAACAAACCTGCTCCTTGTAGCAAAAATGCTTCTTCTTTATGTGTAAGCAAATGCAACCTTTAAAAATAAATTGATCAAAATCAGGCCAAAAAGATTAAAAAGCTTCACCGAAACTGGACGCCAAATCTGCAGAGTAAAGCTAAACTGAGACTAACCCCAGATGTGCAAAAGTATAATTGAACTACCACACACCACAAAAATAGAGCTTTAAAGTAGTTCAAAATAAATATAATCTCTAGCCTATGAGTAGTAGATACCAATTAACAAATTTAGAAACGGTTTCTCAGCCAGTAGACCGGTATTAGTCTTATGTAAAGAAAAAGTGAAAAGAAACAGCAAAGACAAAAACAAATGATCAGAAAAATAATCCTTTTAAAAACCGTGGTAAAAATGCTGGAAAAGATGTACTGAAACCAGAGGTAGCAGAAGTCTACAAAAAAAATTCTTTATCGTGACTGAAGACGCCAAATCTGTAGTCTCCAATCTGCAATTAAATTGTGGTTAACGTCAAAAATAAATAAAAAAATATTGAATTCAACTACCACACACTAACAGGGCCTAACATAGTTGGTCTTTGGCAAGCCCGTAAACGTGTAGTAAACCGCAATCATCAAACGGCCTCAGAAATTAAAAAAACGGACAAGAAAATGCAGAAGCGCAACAAAAACTACAGTGACCAGGCAGACAACAAACGCACCAAATGAGATATAATATGTACAAACTCGAGCCAAAAAAATTAAAAGCTTCATCGTAATTTAAGACTCCAAATCTGCAAAGTAGAGCTCCAACCTGAAACTAAATTGTGGCTGTCTCCAAATGTGCAAAAACTAAAAGCAAGGAAGGACAATAAATTTGTTGCTAAGAATATTGACTAACACACATTTCAGGGTAATTGAAGAGTAACATAATCTAAAAAGTTTTTATGAAAGCAAGGACACTCCATAACATAATACCAGTAAATAGTTTAAACTGGAGTGCTGGTGATTCAAAAATTTAAGTTTCTTTTCTCTGCTCACGTTGGAAGTCTCTGTCTCAGAAGAGGCAATAAAGATACAAACTTTTAGATAACCAACACTTGAGTAGGTAGATGGGGCACTCCATAACATGCCTAAAAGCCGGTAGTTTAAACTGAAGTGCCCAAACACAAGCCCAAGAGTTGCTGATTCAGAAATTTGTGTTACTTATCTCTGCTCGCGTTGGAAGTTTCTATATCAGAGGAAGCAATAGAGATACAAACTTTTGAATAACCAACACTTGGGTGGGTGGGTGAAACACATAATTACCAGCCAATAATTTGAACTGGAGTGCCCACCCACTCGCCCAAGTGTTGGTAATCCAAAAATTAGAGTTTATCTTCTTTGCTTGCGTTAGAAGTGTCTATATCAGAAAAGGCAATAGAGATACACACATGAGTTGGTGGGTAGGACACACCATAACATAATTAAAAGCCTATAGTTTGAACTGGAGCGCTCACCCACCCGCTCAAGTATTATTGATCCAGAAATTAAAGTTTTTTCTCTTCTCTGCTCGCGTTGAAAGTCTATATATCAGAGGAGGCAATGGAGATACAAACTTTTAGATAACCTACACTTGGGCGGGACAATCCATAACATGTCTACCAGCCAGTAGTTTGAACTGGACCCGCCCGTCCAAGTGTTAGTGATTCAGAAATTTGAGTCTCTTCTATGCTCGCGTTAAAAGTCTCTATATCAGAAGAGGCAATAGAAATACAATCTTTTAAATAACCAACAATTAAGTAAGTGGGCAGGACACTCCATAACATAATTCGTTTAAACTGGAGTGCCCATCCACCGCCCAAGTGTTAGCAATTCAGAAATTTAAGTTTCTCCTCTGCTAGCGATAGAAGTCTCTATATCAGAAAAGGCAATAGAGACACAAACTTGGTCAATCACCAAATTTAGAAAAGACCTCTCGGCAAGTTATAGACTGGCCAACAGCAGTATAAATTGTGTTACAAAAAAACTGTAAAAATCGTATAAAGATCTTAAAAAATATATAAAAGGTACAGTAAGGCCCTATAAAAACCGTAGTAAAAAGCTTGAGTCCACTAAAAGATGATGTACAGAAGATGAAGTACAAGAATCAAAAATAGCTTCAACAAAGTGTACTCTAACCAGATGAAGTAGTCTCGTAAAAACATACAGAAATCTACAGAACGCTAAAAGCACTCAAAGAAACCCAATAAAAATCCTAAAAAATAATCTTGAATCCATTATGTATGAAAGATGAAAGACAGGATGACTCAAGTAATAAATTAAATTAATAAAAATTATAGGAAGCATTACTTTTAAAAACCATTCTGGTCGCTAAAATCAACTAAAAATTAAAAACGTTAAAAAAATTATGGCTTCCAGCTAAGGCAATTCAAACATATTAACTAATTTGTTGGCCGATAGTATGCCCTCAGAAGACACTTAAGTCTGCATCCCAAAATCAAGAATCAAAATTGCTCAAATACGAGAAACTGCTAGTAAAAACCAGAATAGCGAAGTAGAACCCAAAAGTATATAAAAACCAAAAAAGATGGTATATAAGCCAAAAGAAATAAAAGCTTAAAGTCTATAGTTAAAACAAAAATTGAATAGAAGCCAGAAGTGTGTAATAGAAGCCAAAAAGAAGAAAAACCGTTTAAAATTAGTAAATAACATATTTTCAAAAATAGATAGTAACTAAAAGTGAGTAGTAGAAACCAAAAGTAGAAAGAAGAAACTAGAAGTGTGTAAGAAAAGCCAAAAGTAAGTAAAAGAAGCCAAAAGTATGTACGAGAAGTCAGAAACGTGTACAAGAAGCCAGAATTAGGAATGAGAATCCAGAATTAGAAACAAAAAACCAGAATTGAAAACAAGAAGCCAGAATTTGGCAAGAGAAGGCAGAATTGGGCACAAAAAACTAGAATGAGTATAAATAGTCAAAAGTGGCAAAGTCAAATAATGTGGTTCTTCTTCAAAATTTTATAGTCTTCTCAGGATGTAAAGATTACAATTTTATGATCTTCAAAATATATAAAACTTGCCAGTAGTACTCTCAGACCATCTGATGTCCTTGGTACTATTTAATCAAGGTTCTCAGAATAGTTTAATAGCCCTATAACAACTTATAATACAACACAATAATTTCGCAAAAAGCTTTTAATTAGTAAGAGCTTTATTGATATTTGAGAAAATTCATCCAGTGACTTCAAAGATTTTAGAAAGCATTATTGATATTACAATAAAGTTTATTTACAATTTATTTTCAAAAGCTTTGAGAATTTTTTTAGATTAAGGAAATTTGTCTAAAAAATTTAGTTCTAAAATGGAAATAGCTTTAGAAACGTTTCAAAGGTTTTAAAGTATCCAGTGCCTCTTAAGACTTTAGAAACCTTTTCAAAATTATATCCAAGACTTTAAACAAAGCTTTTAAATAACAAGAGCATTAGTTAAAACCAAGAACTTTATATAACCTCAAAAAAAAATTACATTTCCTCAAAGCTTGTATTTTTTTGAAAATTTATTAGTGCTTCAAGAACTTCCAGTGCAATAGAAATACGCCCAAAACTTTAAACACCGTGAGCTTTAAACAATCTGCAAACTGTCATCAAGTTTTCAAAGCTTTAGAAATCTTACCCAAAACTTTATTCCCAGAGCTCTAAATATGTGAGCTATAAGTATAATCTTTAAAGCGCTCTTTTTTGTATGGTTTTAGGTATATGCCTAGAATTTCAGATATGTACTGCAAAATTTTGACAAGTATTTTTTTTGGGATAACACAAAAACTTTATAATTGTTTAAAAGGGCAAAAAAATCAAAACATACAATAAAGGAAGTATTAATCACCGTAGACAGTAACGATAGTAAAATCCTGACAAAATAAAAACCATAAACATAGCAAAAGAAGTCTTCTAGAAAATTACAAAACTCAAATAGTGATCTACAAAGCTAAAAGTCGACAGTAAGAGCCAAAAGTAGATAGAAGCCAAAAGTGAGCATTAGAAACCAAAATTACAAAACAAAAATAAAAAATATATTATAGAAGTCAAAAGTAGAAAGTAGCCCAAAAGTGGGTAGTAATAGTAGATAGAAGAAAGTAGTGAATAAAATATAAACCAAAATTGAATAAAAGCCAAAAGTGAAGAGTAGAAGCTAAAACTAGGTAGTAGAAGCCAAAAGCTGATAAAAGCTGAAAGTTTGATAGAAGCCAAAAGTTTACGAAAATCCAAAAAAAAAAAACTGTTCATCAAGCGGCGCTTTTACGTTACATCCCTCATCCTACATTCCATTTTGGTAGACTGTTAAATGCTTTAAAAACTATAATTTGTGTAAAGTATTAATGAATTCAAAAAACTAATTGGTTCTGACAATAATTGGCGTAGAACGCGCGTTTCAATTACACGACCCAGAACTCAAAAAACATCTCAAAAAGGTTATCAAACACCAAAATAGATCAAAACCGAGCAACTTGAAAAACAAATCAAAAAAGCCTCAAAGCGTCTTCGTCATTCAATTCGGTTCCGACTACACCCATCAGCAGCTATACATCAGAAATCACAAATAAACACTAAAGAGATAATGCGCTGGCTGCCAGCACAAACTTTGCCCTAACAATGATTCAAGACCCAAAACTAGAAAACCACTTAGAAGAATTCAGAGAACAAACCCCTCAGAACCAGTTTCTAAAACTACACCCCTTTCTTCCCCAAACAATACAAAAATCAGGACAAAGTTGCAAAAAAGCTGTGCAAGGTCCAAAGAAACCGTTGGTAATATCCTGCTCAAAAAGACTGCCCTGTACACAAAACGTATACCTACACCATGGCGGACATCCTTGTAAGAATGTTTAAGCCTTCTTGTCTTCATAGAAAGAAGTGACAATAGCGATGCATTAAGATTGAAGAATTAAGCATCGTAACAATTACTGCTGTACCAAAAAGAACATACTTGGTTCAAAATACCTCCTATGACACTAAAGCTAAAAACATGAGCAATTAATAAACAAACACACAAAATTTGAACCTGATGTGGGCACTCCAAAACAAATCTTTACTGTGAACACGGAATTCAAGCGCTCAAAATGATTCGTGAACATTGAATACCGCACCCTAAAGAATGCTGCAGAAAAAGTAGCAGTAGGAAATAGAGACATCATAATTAGCAACCAGTGAAGCCAAACGACAGCAAATGCAAGACTTCGTAGAAAAAAACAACGCAACGCACCACCAAGTGGTCTAACCGTGCGAGAATACTTCGACTGCAACTTAGCGCAGACAAACATGTGGAAAGTGACAATTAAAAAAAATTCTTATCACTGCAACGAGTAGTAATCTGTAACAAGGCGAGAAAAACACAAGCAAACTTGTGATGTGGAACAATATACCACCATCTGAAAGGTTGCCTCCAAAATCTCTACCAGATTCAAGCTTTAATAAAGCCAGTGCCACAAATCATCATACATGCTCAGATCGGTAACAAAACTAAATAACACATGTATTGTCCTAAAAGCAAATTAGTAGCCATAAGACGAGAGGTAAAATACATTAACGAACAGACAAACAAAGCATGGCACGTAATATCTGACTAAAGCATTCATGCACTTAAATCAATACGAAAACTAGCAAAATTAATATTTTCAATGTTATTACAAGCTTGCTTCCATACGCCTAACATTGATTTTTATTAAACCCAAATCATATTTCTACAAAATAGTTGAACTTTAAAAACTTGAAATGGTTTCAAAAATCCACAAATTACTTAGAAATCGTTTCCAAACTTCAAGCATCCAAAACTACTTAAAACGCCATGTGGTCCTGGCAAAATTTGATTATTTAAGAAACCTCAAACTGTTCTTGGTTTTATATTCGAAACATGATTTTAGAGAGAAAAAATTTCTTTGGTTAAAAAAAATCAACAAAAAAATCAAGAAACGTCCACAAAAAATCTAGGTATAGTAACTCTACGCAAATCAAAATTAGTGTTAAAAAGGGTTATTTTAAAGACATTGGAACTGTTTTTCTCAAAAACACAATACAACAACAAACTTGTCTCAATTAATTATTGCAACAATGAGATCTATCAATTGCGCATCAATATTCCCAAACAAAGCTATAACAACATTAATTGAAATATTTAATTACCTATAATTGCAATAAAATTGATAATTTATTGCAACCACAACAATGGGACATTACATACAATCCATTATAAATAATCCACAATTCATTTTATAATCAATATTCAAATCAATTCATTAACATTGGAATAAAAAGTTCTACATACAGTTTTACAAACTATTTTAAAATATTGAATGATGCATTTGCATTTTGTAACCTTGGTGTCTATCGGTGATTAACACCTCTTTATGGAAATTAAGTTAATGCAAACAGAATTTGTAGAAGTATAATTAAATATTTCTACAAATTATGTTTGAATCATTTTTATTGTTATTAATATTCTCAGTCCAGACAGGTAAAACCCGGCATCTTGTAAACCCGGATGATGACCCAGACGAATCATACAATTCCATGAATTTATGGTGTTTTTGATGCAATTAAACCGTTCGAGATGAATGAAATTTTATTAACCCAATTTTTGGGAAGTTTAAGATAATTATTAGTTGAAATTTATTATATTTAATTTGAAATATTTAACAAAGAAAGTCGCCAAGCAAAACAATTAAAGACTAATTGGTTTGGTTCAAAAAAATTAGTAAAATAAAGTTTAAAGTGCTTAGCTAACTTCTTTAGCTAGAAAAAAAAATAAAACTTTTGTTTCGCTTAGTATCGCTTGCGCTGCTTCTTATCGCTCGAATCGCTTCGTATCGCTCGAACCGCTTCGTATCGCTCGCTTCGCTCCATTTTGCCTCATTTCGCATAATAAAAACCAATAACAAAACAAACTATAAGCATTTATATAAAATAAAGTTTTTAAAACGGATCTTAAAATCATTTAAATTACAAATGTATAAATAAATATTTATAACAAAGTTTCATGGTAATTGTATTAATAATTCTAACCATTCAATAATAATTAAATCATCTTATATTAAATAATGAAGTGGAACATTCAAGGTTACTATCATTGTGTAATAATATATTATCAGTCGAGATTTCCTACGGATAATTAGCTCATGCTATAATAATAACAATGACATGAGCCGTTACACTTATAGTCAATTATTAATTACAATTAATTAACATATATTTATGTCGTTTTGTTTTAACAAATTTAAATATTGACCGTGACATCAAAATAAAGACAAAAATTATTTTTCAAAAATGTATTTTGCTTCAGAATAACCTAATTTTTTTTTTTTAAATTAATAAGATATTAGCACAAAAACAATTCTGTATTAAATATGTATGTCAATGTCTATTCTTCACACCTGGATAGATTCCAATTTTTTTTTCGTTTTCATGACCGTCTAATTATCCCAAGCAAAACCAATACTAATTACAATTGAAATGATAGAGAACGAATATTTTATTACTGGCGATGATATTAACGGATATTTTATTGATTTTTTCTTAGATTCAAGGTCTCTGAAATATTGAGAAATATTTTTTTAATATATTAACCTAAATTAAACAAAGATTAAACAAATTGAAATCATTATTTACATAAAATAGTAGAGTCCTAATAACATAACTCAAAATATAAAGCAGAAATAGTCAAGAATCGTTCCCCCGAAAATTGGGCCAAATGCTGAAATTAAGCCTAATTTTGGCTTATACTAGGTTTGCAATTTTTTTGCAAACCAGCCCACGATATGAGATGAACTTCAATTATTCAATAAACCTTGCAAATACATTCAATCCAAACAAGTTAGGATTAAACCAAATTCGTCGCACAAAACAAAATTGCTTTATCAAGTGTTTTATTAGTTTATTTACTCTATAATCTAATCAATCAATAATAAGAAAAACAAAAACATTACACAATCTATTTCATAATAATTAAATGTTGCAAAAGATAAATCTAAAAATTTATAATTATTAAATTTCAAAAAATATATAATTGCTCACTACTAATACTATCTGAAATTTAGACCAGATAAGATAACAAGCATTGCCGAATATAAATCAAAGGTCGCTTTATGTTGTGTAAAAATATTTAAACTTTTTTCACACACATACACATACCATAACTAAAATATGTTGAGTGAGGTATTCGAAAATTTACATTTATGATAAGGAAAAAATTCAATTATTTTGTCGCCGTAAAAATATTGAGTAATGTGTTCAACGGTCATAGACAATCTTATCGATTTGCAGTATATAATTGAATAGAAAATAATTGCGCTAAGTCTAGTTTAAAGCAATGCTTTAGAAACTTGAATTGAGTTCGAAGAAGATTCTATAGTACATCATACCAAAAGAAATGTGCATTGATCATCAATAAATACATTCATTTTCCCGCGCTCTATATTGGAACTGAATACACTTCAAATCGATACCAATCGATACAAATCGATACCAAATTTCACCAATTTCCTTTTGGAAATTAACAGTTTAGAAGATATAACTATTTTATTGGACTTCTTGAGTCGATTAAAATTAGATTACATCAAACTAAACGTATATAATTTGGATCATTTTTGCAAAGTTGGTCCTGATGATATTGGGCCATATTGGTACCAAATTTCATCAAATTTCAATCAATCGTTTAGAAGCTACAACTGTTTTACTAGACCCACAAATTTACAGATAAAATTGGCACGATCAATTGAATTTAGATTATGCCAAATTGAGCGTATCAATTTAGATCATTTTTGCACAGTTGGTACTGATGATATTGAAACATGTTGGTACCAAATTTCAACAAATTCCAATAAACAAATTAGAAGTTATAGCTGTTTTACTAGACCCATAGGTTTAAAGCAAAAATAAGCCAGGTCGATTAAATTTAGATTATGCCAAATTGAGCGTATCAATTTAGATCATTTTTGCACAGTTGGTCCTGGTGATATTGAGACATGTTGGTACCCAATTTCATCAAATTCCAATAAACAGTTTATAAATTACAGCTGCTTTACTAGACCCACAGGTTTACAGATAAAATTAGCCAGGTCGATTAAATTTAGATTATGCCAAATTGAGCGTATCAATTTAGATCATTTTTGCATAGTTAATACTGATGATATTAAGACATGTTGGTACCAAATTTCATCAATTTCCAATAAACAGTTTAGAAATTACAGCTGTTTTACTAGACCCACAGGTTTACAGACAAAATTGGCCAGGTCGATTAAATTTAGATTATGTTAAACTGAGCGTATCAATTTGGATAATTTTTGCACAGTTGGTACTGGTGATATTGAGACATGTTGATACCAAATTTCATCAAATTCCAATAAACAGTTTAGAAGTTATAACTGTTTTACTAGACCAATAAATTTAAAGCTAAAATGAACCAAATCGATTGAATTTAAATTACGCCAAATTGAGCGTATCATTTTAGATCAATTTTAACATATGATCCCGAAGATATTGTAGCATATTAGTACAAAATTTTATCAATTTCCAATAAACAGTTTAGAAATTACAGCTGCTTTACTAGACCCACAGGTTTACAGATAAAATTGACCAGGTCGATTAAATTTAGATTATGCCAAATTGAGCGTATCAATTTAGATCATTTTTGCACAGTTGGTACTGGTGATATTGAGACATGTTGGTACCAAACTTCATCAAATTCCAATAAACAGTTTAGAAGTTATAACTGTTTTACTAGACCAATAAATTTAAAACTAAAATGAACCAAATCGATTAAATTTAAATTATGCCAAATTGAGCGTATCATATTAGATTAATTTTAACATATTGTCCCGAAGATATTGTAGCATATTAGTACAAAATTTTATCAATTTCCAATAAACAGTTTAGAAATTACAGCTGCTTTACTAGACTTACAGGTTTACAGATAAAATTTGCCAGGTCGATTAAATTTAGATTATGTCAAATTGAGCGTATCAATTTAGATCATTTTTGCATAGTTAATACTGATGATATTGAGACATGTTGGTACTAAATTTCATCAATTTCAAATAAACATTTTAGAAGTTATGGCTGTTTAACTAGACCCACAGGTTTACAGATCAAATTTGCCAGGTCGATTAAATTTAGATTATGTCGAATTGAGCGTATCAATTTAGATCATTTTTGCACAAATGGTACTAATAATATTGAGCTATAGTGATACCAAATTTCATCAATTTCCAATAAATGGTTTAGAAGTTATAACTATGTTACTAGACCCATAAGTTTAAAGCTAAAATTAGCAAAGTTGATTAATTTTAGATTATATCAAAATAAACGTACCAATTTAAATCATTTTTGCACAATTGGTACTGATAATATTGAGCTATATTGGTACCAAATTTCATCAATTTTTAATAAATAGTTTAGAAGTTATAACTGTTTTACTAGACCCATAAGTTTAAAGCTAAAATTAGCAAAGTTGATTAATTTTAGATTATATCAAAATAAACGTACCAATTTAAATCATTTTTGCACAATTGGTACTTATAATATTGAGCTATATAAGTACCAAATTTCATCAATTTCCAATAAACGGTTTAGAAGTTATAACTGTTTTACTAGACCCATAAGTTTAAAGCTGAAATTAGCAAAGTCGATTAATTTTAGATTATATGAAAATGAAACTACTAATTTAAATTATTTTTGCACAATTGGTACTTATAATATTGAGCTATATAAGTACCAAATTTCATCAATTTCCAATAAACGGTTTAGAAGTTATAACTGTTTTACTAGACCCATAAGTTCAAAGCTAAAATTAGCAAAGTTGATTGATTTTAGATTATATCAAAATAAACGTACCAATTTAAATCATTTTAGCACAATTGCTACAAATAATATTGAGCTATAATGGTACCAAATTTCATCAATTTGCAGTCAAAGATTTAGAAGTCATAACTGTTTTACTAGACCCATAAGTTTAAAGTTAAAACTAGCAAAGTTGATTAATTTTAGATTATATCAAAATGAACGTACCAACTTAAATCATTTTTGCACAATTAGTACTGATGATATTGAAGTATATTAGTACAAAATTTCATCAATTTCCAATACACAATTTAGAAGTTATAACTGTTTCACTAGACCCATAAGTTTAAAGCTAAAATAAGCAAAGTTGATTAATTTTAGATTATATCAAAATTAACGTACCAATTTAAATCATTTTTGCACAATTGGAACTGATAATATTAAGCTATACTGGTACCAAATTTCAACAATTTCCAATAAAGAGTTTAGAAGTTATAAGTATTTTACTAGACCCATAAGATAAAAGCTAAAATTAGCAAAGTTGAATAATTTTAGATTATATCAAAATGAACGTACCAATTTAAATCATTTTTGCACAATTAGTACTGATAATATTGAGCTATATTAGTACCAAATTTTATCAATTTCCAATAAAGGGTTTAGAAGTTATAACTGTTTTACTGGTCCCATAAGTTTAAAGCTAAAATTAGCAAAGTCGATTACGAATCAATTTAGATCATTTTTGAATAGTTGGTACTAATAATATTGGGTTATATTGGTACTAAATATCATCAATTTCCAATAAACAAGTTATAACTGATTTACTAAATCCATAAGGTAAAGCGAAATATAACAATTTTTGCACAATTGGTACTAATAATACTGATATTTATCACTAAACTTCATTAAACTCCAATAAAAGCTTTAGAAGTTATAATTGTTTCATCAGACCCTTGATTTTAAGCTAAAATATTCATCATCACTTTCTTTTTCGTTAATCTTTCCTTTCCTAAACGTTCTTAATTATACAATTTGTTGAGTAATTAGCGCCTGCCACAATATTAATTTAAACGTATGTTCGTTTTATGTGAACTGTTTTATTAATGCCCATGTTCACATTTAATTAGATTGGATGCAATTAATTACATTTGTTTACGCGATGTGAACAAACCTAACGTTACTTTATGGAAAGTACAATGAACGCTGCTAACTGTATGCGAAAAAAACTAGGAGGATGAAGTAGGTTGTTAAATTTATAATTGGTCTTATTTTAAGAACGTAACTATTTAATTTAATATCAATGACATTTAATTTTAATTCAAGGATTATTATGATTGCAAATTAATCTATTTTTAAAATTTGTTCAAAATTATGAATTGCATACATAGCAATTTCACTTTCTGGAACATTTAGGTCTAATTTAGCTGACCTTGACCCTACGCAAGATAGTAGCATTTATCGTGTAGCATGTAAGGCCGCCGAAATGCACAAATCAATTACTTATCCCGAAATTATTATAAGCAGCTGTCGGCCGATTAATTAAAAACAATTACACCGACGTGTGCATATTTTATAATTATTTATCAATGGATTAATTAAGAAGCCATAATTATAATAATAATGATAATGAAGTGTGATATAGGTGGATATTATTGCTGAATTGTATTTCCCAGACAATTTATTATAGAATAAACAGTTCCTGGCAGATAAAAAACTGTGAATTATCGATAGTAACAATAGATTAAAGAACAAACTATTTTATATCAATTTAAAGCTACTTTTATAGGCTTTGATTTATGAAAATAAAATATTTAAATTTTGGTAATAGTTTAGGATTTTTTTTGAATAAATTTTGATTTTATTCAAACAAGCAATGTTGCCATAATTTAGTTACATCAATACCAAACTCAAAATATTGTATATCAATTTAAAGCTACATTTATAGGCTTTGATTTATGTAAATAAAATATTTCAATTTGGGGGATAGTTTAAGATTTATTTTGAAAATTCTGGTAAATTTTGATTTTAGCCAAATAAGCAATGTTGCTATAATTTAGTTATTTCAATACCAACCTCAAAATATTTTATACCAATTTGAAGCTACTTTTATGGGCTTTGATTTATGTTAATAAAATATTTGAATTTGGGTAATAGTTTAGGATTTATTTTGAAAATTCTGATAAATTTCAATCTTAGCCAAACAAGCAATGTTGCCATAATTTAGTTACATCAATACCAACCTTAAAATATTTTATATCAATTTAAAGCTACTTTTATAGGCTTTGATTTATGTATATAAAATGTTTCAATTTAGATGATAGTTTAGAATTTATTTTAAAAACTTTGATAAATTTCGATTTAACCAAACAAGCAATGTTGCCATAATTTAGTTACATCGATACCAAACTCAAAATATTTTATATCAATTTAAAGCTACTTTAATATGCTTTAATTTATGTAAATAAAATATTTCAATTTGGGGGATAGTTTAGAATTTATTTTGAAAATTCTGATAAATTTCGATTTTAGCCAAATAAGCAATGTTCCCATAATTTAGTTACATCAGTACCAACCTAAAAATATATTTTATCAATTTAAAGCTATTTTTATAGGCTTCACTTTATGTAAATAAAATATTTCGATTTGAGTGATAGTTTAAGATTTATTTTGAAAATTCTGATAAATTTCGATTTTAACCAAACGTTGCCATAATTTAGTTACATCAATGCCAACCTCAAAATATTTTATATGAATTTAAAGCTACTGTTATAAGCTTTGATTTATGTAAATAAAATATTTCAATTTGAGTGATAGTTTAGATTTATTTTGAAAACTGATGAATTTCGATTTTAGCCAAACAAGCAATGTTGCCTTAATTTAGTTACATCAATACCAACCTCCAAATATTTTATATCAATTTAAAGCTACTTTAATAGGCTTTAATTTATGTAAATAAAATATTTCAATTTGGGCAATATTTTAGGATTTATTTTTAAAAATCTGATAAATTTTGATTTTAGCCAAATAAACTATGTTGCCATAAATTAGGTTACATCAATACTAACTTCAAAATGTTTTCTTTCAATTTAAAGCTATTTTTATAGGCTTTGATTTATGTGAATAAAATATTTCAATTTGGGTGATAGTTTAGGATTTATTTTGTAAATTCTGATAAATTTCGATTATAGCCAAACAAGCAACGTTGCCATAATTTAGTTACATCAATACCAACCTCAAACTATTTTGTATCAATTTAAAGCTACTTTAATAAGCTTTGATTTATGTAAATAAAATATTTCAATTTGGGGAATAGTTTAGAATTTATTTTTAAAATTCTAATAAATTTCGATTTTAGCCAAACAAGAAATGTTGTCATAATTTAGTTACATCAATACCAACCTCAAACTATTTTGTATCAATTTAAATCTACTTTAATGAGCTTTGATTTATTTAAATAAAATATTTGAATTTAAGTGAGAGTTTAGGATTTATTTTGAAATTTCTGATCAATTTCGATTTTGGCCAAACAAGCAATGTTGCCATAATTTAGTTACATCAATACTAATCTCAAAACATTTTGTATCAATTTGAAGCTACTTGTATAAGCTTTGCTTTATGTAACTAAAATATTTAAACTTTAGTCATAATTTAAGATTTATTTTTAAAAATCTGATAAATTTTGATTTTAGCCAAACAAGCAATGTTGTCATAATTTAGTTACATCAATACCAACCTCAAAATATTTTATATCAATTTAGTGCTACTTTTATAGACTTTGATTTATGTAAATAAAATATTTCAATTTAGAGGATAGTTTTGGATTTATTTGGAGAGCTCTGATAAATTTCAAATTTAGCCAAATAAGAAATGTTGCCATAATTTAGTTACAACAATACCAACCTCAAACAATTTTGTATCAATATAAAGCTACTTTAATAAGCTTTGATTTATGTAAATAAAATATTTCAATTTGGGTGATAGTTTAAGATTTATTTTTAAAATTCTGATAAATTTCGATTTTAGCCAAACAAGCAATATTGCCATAATTTAGTTACATCAATACCAACCTCAAACTATTTTATATCAATTTAAAGCTATTTTTATAAGCTTCACTTTATGTAAATAAAATATTTCAATTTGAGTGATAGTTTAAGATTTATTTTTAAAATTCTGATAAATTTCGATTTTAGCCAAACAAGCAATGTTGCCATAATTTAGTTACATCAATACCAACCTCAAAATATTTTATATCAATTTAAAGCTACTTTTATAGGCTTTGATATAAGCTTAACGATTGACTGCTAGTATGATATAAACAGCTTTTATGTCACTTTTATTTGTTTAAAAGTTTGTGTAAAAGTTTTTTATCCTTTTATCTGTCACTTCGCTAAGACAGTTGTCATGATATAAGTGATTATTTGTCAATTTATTTGAACGTTTAGTAATAGCTTTTGCCACTTTTTATCTTTCAGCTGTCATAACATAAAGTTTTTTGTCATTTTTATCTGTCGCTTCGCGATTGACAGTTCAGTCATGAAACAAATAGTTCTGCCTAGATGCAATAAATGCTTGTTTCTTATTTATCAGTTTTTAATAATTCATCTGTCGCTTCGCGATTGACTGACAATTGAGATATAATAAAAAAATGTTCTTTGTAATTTTAACTGCCGCTTCGCAATTGACAGCCTTCAATTCAATAGTTGACTAATAATAAAAATAGCTTTATGTGACTATAACTGTCGCTTCGCAATTGGCACTTCTCAAGATATAAATAATTATCTTTTATTTTATTTGTCGCTTTTAAGTAACTTTAATCAGTCGCTTCGCGATTGTCAGCTGTCTTGATATAAAGTTCTTTTGACAATTTATCAGTCGCTTCGAATAGTTTTGTGACACTATCGCTTTGCGATTGAAAGTTGTCCGGTTATAAATAGCTTTTAAGTCACTTTTATCTGTCGCTTCGCGATTGACAGCTCTCATGATAGAAAGTATATTTCGATCATTTATCTGTCGCTTCAATTGACAGTTGTCATAATATAAATAATTGTCGTTTCGCAATTAACAGTTGACAGTTTTTTGTCAATATCTATCTCTTCGTTAAAAATAAAATAGATTGACAGTTTTGTGACGTCATCTTTCAATCGCATCGCAATTGAAAATGTTTTCTTATCAGCTTATCTGTCGCTTACCGATTGACAGTTGATATAATATTAAGCTTTTTTGACAATTAAACTGTCGCTTCGTGATTAACTGTTAAGTCATGATAAAAATAGTGTTGTCACTTTAGCTGTTGCTTCGCCATTGACATTTGTCGAAATACAAAGTATTTTGCCACTTTACCTATCGCTTCACAATACAATTAAATCACAATTTAAAAAACTAGTTTGTCATTATATAAATATTTTTATCATTATTCAACTGCTTCGCAATTGACAGTTGTGTCTCAATGTTATAAGATTTGTTTGACACTTTATATGTCGCTTCGCGTGCCGCAATGTTATAGAAGGATTTCTGACACTTAATTAGTCGCTTCGCGATTGACAGTTGTGATAATATAAATAACTTTTTTGTCACAATTTACAATTGCCAAAACATAGCTTTTGTGTCACTTTTTATGTCGCTTCGCAATGGACAGCTGTCATAATATAATGTTTTTTGACAATTTATCTGTCGGTTCGATTGACAGTTAATGATAAAATAGTATATGTCGCTTCGCAATTGACAGTCTCAGTCTCAATTCTAAAAATGAGTGTTTATCAGTTTATCTGTCGCTTCGCGTGTCATAATAAAAATAGTTTTTTATCACTTTAACTGTCGTTTTGCGGTTGACAGTTGTCATGAAAAATAATTATCTGTCAATTTAATTGTCGCTTTAACAGCTCTCATGATAGAAGTTTTTTTGATAATTTATTTTGTCAATATGCGATTGTCAGTAGAACCATAATACAAATAGTTTTTTGTTACTTTAAGTATCGCTTCGCGATTGAACGCTACCAAGTTATAAATAGCTTTTATGGCACATTCATCTATCGCTTTGCGATTGATAATTCTGTATGAACATTATAAAGTTTTTTATCAGTTTATCTGTCGCTTCGCCATTGACAATTGTCATAATATAAATAGTTGTCACTGAATTTGTCGCTTCGCAATTGACAGTAGTTTTTTGTCAATATCTGTCGATTCCCGATCGACAGTTGTATCTCAATGTTATAAAATGTATTTCCTTTGTCGCTTCGCAATTGACAGTTGTCATGATATATAGTTTCTTTGACAATTTGACAGTCAATTCGAGATTGGCAGTTGTCACAACATAAATAGCTTTCATCTGTCAGTTTTTATCGTGTTTTTTTGTCGCTTCGCAATATTAACAGTTTTCATAATTAATCGCGAAGCGACAGAAATGATAAAAACTGTCAATATTGCAAAGCGTCAAACAATTGAATCATGATAAAAATCACTCGCTTCGCAATCGACAGTCACAATAAAATCAGATTGACAATTCTAACATGACAGTTTGATATATTGTTTTTGTCGTTTCGTAATTGACAGTTTAGCCTCAATATTATAAAAAGTTTTTGTAACATTACCTTTGACAGTCATGATAAAAATAATTTAAATAATTTGTCGCTTCGCCATTGACAGTTGTCATAATTAGTTTTTTGTAACTTTAAGTCACAATAAAACAGATTAACAGTGACATGACAGTAATTTTCATTTTTTCGCCGTTTCGCCATAATGAAATAAAAATTTTATTGTCACTTCATCTGTCACTTGACAAAATGCAAAGTTTATTGTCACTTAACGACTGACAGTTGAGTCATGATAAAAAAGTATATCGCTTCGACATTGACAATTTTCGACATTAGTTTTTTGTAACTTCATCTGTCGCTTCGCGATCGACAGTTGAGTCACAATAATATTGACAGTTACGACATGATAGTTATTTGTCATTTTTTCGCCGTTTCGCGATTGACAGACCTGTCGTTTATAATTTTAAAAAATGATTGTCACTTTATCTGTCACATCACAATTGGCAACTCACAAGATGCAATTTTTTTTGTCACTTTACCTATCGCTTAGCGACCGACAATTGAGATATATTAAAAAAAGTTTTCTGTCACTTTTATATGTCACTTCGCGATTGACAGTTGATTCACAATATAAATAGATTTTTTCGCCTTTTCGCAATTGTCTCAATCTATTCAAAGGTTTTTTTGTCATTTTACCTGTCGCTTCACGATTGACAGTTCGCCATTGACATTTGTCATAATATGTAGCTTCGAGATCGCGAGAAAGTCATGATAGATATAGTTATGTCACTTTAGCTGTCGCTTCGTGATTGACACTTGGGACACTTATCATAATATAAATGGTTTTTTGTAACTTCATCTGTCGCTTTGCTATCGACAGCCAAGTCATGATAAAAATTGTGTTTGTTACTTTAGTTAGCTGTCGCTTCGCAATCGACAGTTGATTCACGATAAAAATAGATTTTTTTCGCCGTTTCGCGATTATTTCAATTTATTCAAAAGTTTTTGTCATTTTACCTGTAGCATAACGATTGACAGTTGTCTTGATATAAAGTTTTTTGTTAGTTAAATGACAGATGTCATGTCACTTTATCTGTCATATCACATTTGGAAATTGTAGAGATGCAAGTTTTTTGTCACTTTACCTGTAACTTCACGACTGACAGTTGGGCCATGATAAAAATATTTTTTGGCACTTTAGCTATCGCTTCGCCATTGACAGTTATCATAACATGAATGGTTTTTAGTAACTTCATCTGTCGCTTCGCGATCGACAGTCAAGTCATGATAAAAATAGTTTTTGTCACTTTAGCTGTCGCTTCGTAAGTCATAATAACAAAAAAAAATTGTCACTTTTATGTCGTTTCGCGATTGACAATTCTGTCTCAATGCTTTGTTGTGATATGACAGTTATTTATCATATTATAAAAAAATTGTCACTTTTTCGGTCACATCACAATTGGCAATTGTCGAGATGCAAGTTTTTTGTCTCTTTACCTGTCGCTTCACGACTGACAGTTGGGTCATGACAAAAATAATGTTAACACTTTCGCTATTGCTTCGCCAGTTGTCATAATATGAATAGTTATTTGTAACTTCATCTGTCGCTTCGTGATCGACAGTCAAGTCATGATAAAAATAGTTTTAGTCACTTTAGCTGTCGCTTCGTGATTGACAGTTGAGTCATAATAATAATAGATTGACAGTTGTAACATGCCTGTTTATAATTTTTTCGCCGTTTCGCGATTGACAGTTCAGTCTCAATGTGTTAAAAAGTTGATGGTCACTTTATCTGTCGCTTCACAATTGACAGTTGTCTTGATATAACGTTTTTTGTTACTTTAGCAGTCGCTATTGACAATTGTCATATTTTGTTGCAATTTAATCGTCATCGTCGCTTTGCGATTAAAACTTGTGTCTCAATATAAATAAATGTTTGCTGTGTTGTTTCACGGTTTGCCTAACTCTATTTTTTGTCATTTCATCTGTCGCTTCGCAATTGACAATTTTTCATTTCGCAATTAGCAGTTCTGTCTCAATATTTAAGTCATTTAATCTGACACTAAACAATTAAAAGTTTTGTCATAATACAATTAGTTCTTTGTCACTTTATCTGTCGCTTCACGATGGACATTTAAATACAATAAAAATAGATTGACAAATGTGTTGACATAAATACTTTTTGCTTACCCACTCTGAAAAACCGTTTTTTCCGATAGTATTATCACTCCGATAATGCATAGCAGCCCTAGAGCGGGAAAATCATTTACAGCACTAGGGCGGTAAAATCCTTTACAACCCGCTTAAAAAATATAATATACCAATTTTTTTCATGATTTTAAAAATAAAATTCAAACATTTTTCAAAAAAAGCTACATTTAAAAAAAACTGTTTTCGAGTTATTCTTTTTTAAATTTTATATTCGGGAAGCAGGCAAAATAATAAGCTCCACGGGCAAGAAACCATTTGCAGCACTTCGATGTCTGCACAAACAAAAGATTGGAGTGCTGCAAACAATGCTTTTCTGCCCTTGATACTTAATATATTATTTTTGTCTTTTTTAAGTTTTTCAAATAAATAACTCAAAAATGTGTCCGGCCATTACAAAAAAAAACTATCACTACAGAATCTCTTATAAATTTTAAAAAATCTAACTACAAACTTTATTTAATAATTTTAGTCTTAAACTAATAATAAAAAATCCAGGTAATGACCAGTAATTTATTTTAAAAAATCCGGCCATTAGACCCTAAACTTCATGTAATAATTATAATATCCATGCTAAAGCATAGTTAAATGTCATATTAAATTGGATTAAAAAATCCGGCCATTAGACACTAAACATCATGTATCAATTATAAAATAGTAAAATATCACAAATCGAATAATATGAATTAAAAAATCCGGTCATTAAACACTAAATCTCAGTTATTAATTATAAAATATTAAAATTTGACAATAAAATCCGCCTAGTCATTTAAAAAGCAGACGATTGAGTCAGAAGACTGACACAATTGTTTAAGTATTTTGAAATTTTATTTTGGCACTCGAAGCATAGTGATAATCATTGTTTTTATTACAAGCAAAATGGAAAAGATTCGCCAACCCTGACCTAGACAATTATAATTCAAATATCACATTGAGCAATTTAAGAATTTGACAAAACATCACAATCAATAATTTAATTAAAATTTTAGACAAATAAGCAATATTTTGGAAGAATAGTAAAAAAATTATGAAAACTTAGTTTGCAGAAGTTGCTTTAATAAGCATGGAATCATAGAAAGTAGAAGAAATATTTGATGAAATAATAATAGGCTTGGATAGCAAATGTTGATTTAATAATTGTTAATATTTTAATAAAATACAAATGATTTTTTTAGTTTCAATTAAATTTTAATAAATTATTTTGTTGATTTTAAATTATTATAAATTATGTATAACATATTATTATAGTACAAATTCAATGTTAATATTTAAGGGTTGTTGAATGATTAATGCACCCGTTTTTGCCTCCAGACAATGCCCTATCCAGACGCTGCGTGCTCTCCCTCGGTAGCTCCCAAAAAAAAAACGATGGGAAAAAATGTGAATGAGACATTGTCCTCAGGCGTTCGGACCTACAGCAATGCAAGCCGCAGTGCCGAAACGAGCGATCTGCCGCTTCACCACCGGTATGTGGGTGAAGTTAAAAATAACCTCAAAAAGCACGTGTTCGTGCATGCACAACATCCCATTCGGATTGCGTAACTACTGGTTACTTACTTTTCGTTTCGCGTTTCTCATCCTCTTCATCGGCATAAAACACCTTCAATATATAACCGAAGAGGATAGCACATCCGACTGCAAAGATTCCCACTAGGAGCTCATATCCCACTAATCCACCTCCTAATAATTCCATGTTGCACTAATTCACTTTAGTTTCAATAAAAATTTTAAAATAAACGTGGAGCACTTGTATAAAAAACACGCACAACTACACAACACGCGGTCCGCCGGTCGACTGCACTGAAGCTGCTGCAGACGTTGTGGCCCTGCTGCGATGATGGAGGCGCCCGCGCCGCGCAAACTCCCCACGCGCTAAATTCAAAGTCTTGGTGCGCCGTTTATGACGAGGGTTGAAGCACATGTTAATACACCCCATTCAAAACCCCTCTGGTTACAACTCGTTATCCCGGTCGATGGCTTTTAATGCAACTTCCGCACCCGTTTACAGTACGCGATAGACTGACCCGATCCCACTCCCGTCAACGATGTAAATACTTCAAGCGCGCGCCTCCCAAATACTCCCAATCCGTTTCCTCTCTGCTGAATCACGTTACTTTTACGCGCTTTTCTTCCAGTTCTTTTTATTATTTTATTTACAGACGACGACTCTCTTTTTTACAGATATATTGCATAATCGTCGCGATGGCCTTGCCAAATTTGCGTATATTTCAGGGTCGCACACACGCGCAAGGATTCCCTTATCACGCACAATGCTTACGAATATAAAATATATACAGGCCTTATCAATTTTTTTGTTGGGCAAGGACGCACGGCTCGCGTACGTCGCCTTTTGTATAGCAAAAATCTGTTGTAAAATAATGATAAGTGGTTGTAGAATTGATAACGTATTGTTGTATATTCGGATTAAAAACATAATTTGTTTCAATACCAAATTTCGAGTATGAAATAAACTATTCCGCATTGCGACAGATCGATCTTACCGGATTTGCCAAAAAATATTTATCAACGAAAGTAATATTTATTTATTTGAATTACAGTTATCGAACTCAATCATTAGTTTCATTATATTTATTACAATTGATTTATTTTTAAGACATAATTCCTTTGCGAGGTTAGTGATGTAATTATGATAAACTTGGAATCAATTTTGCTAATCTGGAAAAACCCAATTCACAAATATTTATGGGAATAAAAGTTTACCCGAAAAAAACTGTCACTTCCTATGCTGAGGTTATGGGTTAATTTATATAACAATTAAACATTTATAGAACGATTTTTAAAGCCCAAACTAACAACAAATTGTAACAAAATAATTTTAGAACATTTTCTAGTAAACGTAGAGAAAATTTTATTAACCGAATCAGTGGCGTAGCTATATGTAAGCAAAAGTTTGCAATACTGAAAGGCCCACAATCTTACGTCTATTTCAAAACCTGTGTTTTTCTATCTTTGACGTTTTAATCAAATTTGTAACTTTTTATCAGTTTATGGCCGCATTTGGCCATTTTTGACATTTTCTGAACAGAATTTCAAATTTTTCAATAGTTTTGGCCGGATTTTGATTCTTTTAGAAAATATTTTGAACAAATTTTACCATTTTTTACTTTCCATAAATAGAATGTTGCATTTCTCAACAGTTTATGAGAAATTTTGGTACTTTCTGACATTATTTTTATACTTTATTACCCGATTTTGCTATTTTTGACATTGACATTGATTTCATAAAATAAAAATACTTTTGCAACAAATTATGGTAAAATTTTGGTGCTTTCCAATAATATTTTAAAGTTTCAAGGCCGCAATTTGCTAGTTTTGACATTTTATCAATAAAGTGTTAAACTTTTCAACCGTTTTTGGTCGGATTTTGATAAAATATTTTAATGTTTTAAGACCACCCAGTAACTATTTTTAAATTTTTTATAAATAGAATTTTGCACTTAATGACAATTTTGACAATATGTTGATACTTTATGTTCTGATTCTGATGATTTCTCGACATTATTTTGATGTTTCAAGGCCGGATTTTGGCCCTTTTCTACAATACTTTAATATTTTATGGCCGGATTTTGTTATTTCTGACATTCTACATTTTTCGACAATTTATGACCGAATTTTAAAATCTTTCTGACAATTTTTTGATATTTTATTGCCGGATTTTCTTATTTAATACTTTTGGTGCTATCCAACAATACTTTGATGTTTCAAGAAATTCTTGGCCGGATTTTGATTATATTTAAAATTTGATTGATTATATATAAAAATATGTTTTATGACCAAATTAAGCTAGTTTTGATTTTTATGAATTAAATTTTGCACCTTTTAACGGTTAATGACTAAACTTTAACAATAATTTCATACTTTATGGCCGAATATTGCCATTTTTTACATTAATAATGCACTTTTTAACCATTAACAATGTTTCAAAGCCAGATTTTAGTTCTTTTTAATAATACGTTAATATTTTATGGCCGGATTTTTATATTTTTGACATTTTATTAAATAATTGTGCACTTTTCAATAGTATATTTGCCATTTTTGTTTTTTTATAAACAGAATATTGCAGTTTTTAACAGTTTATGGTAAATTTTGGTACTTTCTGATAATATTTTTGTACTTTACTCCCGGATTATGCTATTTTTGACATTTTATAAATAGAATAGAATATGAATAGCCATACACTTTTCAGGTTATGCCTAGATTTTGGTGTTTTCTGACAATATTTTGATGTTTCAAGACCAAATTTTGTTGTTTTTAACATTTTACGACAGCTTTTGTAAATTATTGACAATCTATTGTATTGTACTAATGCCAGTTGTTGATTGCGGTGTTTGGAAACGATGTATAGTGGGTGAGTGCTACTTGGTTTGGCTTAGAAACGCGGTAAAGTTATGTGCACTCCCAAGCTTAGTGTCAAGACGATGGGTAATAAGTTACCACATCCTCTAAAAAGTAATCATCTTAGTTTTCCAATGTTCGAAAGCAAGCGTTTGAACCACTCCGGGTGCGTACTTTAGTATCGAAATCAAGTCTTAGTGTGCTGACACAACTCATGCGCTTTCGATAATCGAACAGCGCCTCGAACATAGAACACTAAAGTTGTTCTAAGCTCGGACCCTCGCTCACCGCTCAATCCTCGTATTTATATTAAACTGAAACTTTTTTAGCGGCTTGAGAGTAAAATTATTACATTACATTTTTTAGTTATAATATAATTTTAATCTCACGCGCGCCGCTAAAAAGTTTCAGTTCAATATAAATACGAGGCTCAAGCGGTGAGCAAGGGTCCGAGTTTAGAACAAATTTTAGTGTTTTATGCTCGTAGCGCTATTCCAGGATCGGAGCACTGTTCGATGATCGGAGATAGGATCGCCGTTGTATCCGCACCCTTAAGCTCCACCCACCTCGTAGCTGCAACAGCGTTCCAACGGCACACAAATCTTCTATCTTGCGCGGTAGAGTTCTTACACAATAAATTGGCGCGTCTAGGTCTTCTGGTTGACGGGCCGAGTTATCGGGTGGTCTCAAGTCGTCAACGTGATTCAAAACAGAATGGCAATGAGAGTGATCCACTACCCAATTTGAACCTTAACCATTTGACTGCTACACCTTGCTAGCATCCTCAAACTATAACTTGATCGCCGGGGCGGTACTCAATCTCAGTATTGCGCCGACAAGAGTATCGTAGGTGGCTAGTCAATGTCTCGTTCCCTACAGTCTGCGGTCTAAGTTTGTTCGTGATTCTGTAAATGGGTAGAAACCCATTGTGTGTCCTAAGCTCTAAGTGTGGTGATATTCGCCCTTATAGAGCGAATAAAAGTTTGTCTCAAGATTGTTCATGGTGATTGTCTGTAAAGCCGGCTTTTGCCGTGTCTTTGTAGTAACGTCACTGGTCGCGTGGCTAGTAGCAAAAACTTTGACCCATCGACTCCACATGTTCATTGCAGTTAGTATAAAGCGGTTCCTCGTTAAAATGGAATCCAATGAACCGACGTAACTTATGGCGTCTCCGAGAGCGGATGTGTGTGGAAATAAGATCTTAAAGAGACAGCTTATTGGGCAACGGTCTTCATCATCGCGCACGTAAAGACCTCCCGTACGTAGTCTTTGACAACTTTGCTTCTCGGCCTGTGGTAAATACGCAAAATCAAGCAAGCTATTTTGTCTTGATTGTCTTGTCCAGAGTAACTGGCGGCGTCGTCGTTGTTATGTTGGCGCATTACTTTCCGCTCTATATCTGGTGGTACTACTACCTAGTCCAAAATGACTTTCGTGCAATACAGTTTGACCTTGGCTCCCATTTTATGGGCATGTCAGTTGGTTTTGCTTGACAGCTGCTGCCAAGGCTCTTAAAGGTTGAGCGGCAACCACTCTGCTGGATTGATAACGTTGTGACAGCCGTTAAGTCATTTAAGCTGACCAGCTCTTCTGGTGAAACAATGCAGTACATGTTATTAGCTTCTTCTTTGCTCGAATTTGAGACATATCACCGAGTAGAAGGTTTTCCGCTCCCTGAGTATGTTTCACGTCAATATAGAATTCCGCTAATAAGGGTAACTCATGAATTTGATCTTGATGAGAGTAGAGTTCGTGTGTTTCACTAACGAATAACCGTTAACGCAATTCCATGGAAGGACAACCAGCCTCGCAACCACTCCCTGCGGCAATTTCCAACAAAAAACCAATCCAAAAACACAAACCTAAGACCTTATTTGTTAGGCATTAACACCAGCCCAAAACCATCGTTGTGTAATGCTCCGCCCTTTATCAGTAACAATCCTCTTCAACTTTCTAGACTGTGACCGCGTTTCCGGCGTTGATAATGATGGTACTGCTGATAAAGCCGGTCGCAGATCGTCGTGAACGTTTTGCTGAGAGCCTGAGTGTGTTGTCTTCCACCCAATAATTTTGCCGTGATAATTATTTTTTTGTTGGTTTCTAAGCAATAATTGCTGCCCACCATTACCTATTCTGAGGCTTTGCATTCTCGCACGTTAGCTTGTCGGAAGTAGCAATTCTTTGTAGGTTGCCTGGCGTTCTCTTGCCTGTTATAGTCGTAGATACCTGTTTTCGGATTCCCTTCTAGGCTCTTCTGGTTCTCTTCGTGGATATATCCAAATAACGATTCCCAGTTGCAATAATAGGTGTTGGTAGGTATTTGTCCCATTCTTAACTCCGTCGTTCTTCTTGCAGCGTGCGAATGATTTTCTTTAATTCGGCGTTGCAACGTTCTGCCGAGTTAGTCTGTGGGTGATAAGTTGCGATAATGTAATGTACCGCTTTCCATTATCAATAACATTTTGTAAGTGTTTTCAATCGTTTTTGGCCAAACATTTTGAGTTCTTTTAAAAAAAAAATTATGACTTTTTATAAATAGATTTTTTTTAAATACAAAACTGTAATCGCTTTTACCGAAACCGTCGAAAAAAGCCCAATACTTTGCGACAACAACCAAAAGTCTTAGCTACGCCACTGAACCGCATTGCTTTTAAGACAACAAAGACCTGTAAAACTTTTAAGAATCTTCTAAAGCAACTTATTTCAATTTCTTAGATTATCTAAGATTCTTTTAATGTTTTTTAGATTCTCTTAATGCTGAACCTGTTATAGTCTTTCAAATTATGTTAGAAATCATAAAAAACTACTAAACTTTTTCAAATACTTTAAACCCTTTCCAGATTTTCAAAACAGTACCTTCTTCTCATTTATTGTCTTTTACGTTCTTTTAAGAACGTTTTTAGATATTAAATTTTTTTTAAACTCTAGAAAATTTCAAAAAAATTGCTAAAAAACCGCTCAACTTTTTCAAATACCCTCGCTTTCTTTAATCTTATTTTCTTTTTTTGAAGTACACTTTTAACTATTTCAGTTAGTCTAAAACTGGCATCTAGTTTGTGTTAATATTAAATTAAATTGTTTTTCTCTTAAGTAATCATTTGTGTACTTCAAAGAGTACCAAAATAAAAAAATACCAAAACATTGCAAAAAAAATTTTCAAAACTCTTTCAAAACTCATCAAGGACTATTTTTTAAACTGAAATTTTATTTAAAGAGGTTGTTTGCCTAGCCGTTGATGTGCAAACTCTCAAACTCGGCGGACTTTCTTTCCTAGTTCTCACTTTCCTAACATTTACATTAAATTTGAGGTCATGTTCTTGCAGTCTTTTTAAGACTTGGTAGATTTATTTTTTAAAGTACCTCGAGAAAACGATAATGCTGTGGTTTAAACCTGCTAATGCTATCGGTAATAAATCTAATCAAATTAATTTCTAAATAATTCGACCTTTAACAGATATAGCCGCAAATAGATTGTCAGTAGTAATACTTTGACGGAGGATACAATTTATTTGAAATGTGTACGTCCACATTCTAGGATTTTTAAAATTCCGTAGACTGCTCATGTTATCAACTATGAGAAGCTGATAAGGATGGGTGCAAAGACGGATGTGGTTCAGACAATAAAAAGAAAAAAGTTGAAATACCTGCGTCACATTATGAGACAATAAAAAAATACTTAAAAAAAACTTCAATTAGTACTGCAAAAAAAGATAAAAGGCAGTAAAAGCGCTGGGCAAATTTGAACGCAAAAAAAAACAAAAATAGAGGTCTTGAAAAAGAAAAAGCTTGTATCTGCAAAAAGGTAAAGTAAGCACCAAAATTGAGAAGTACCTAGATAACCACCAAGACAGAAACAAAATAAGTTACCATATAGTAAAAGCCGCCAAAAAAGTTAAAAAAAAGGCAGCTTCATTAGCTAGAATCCTTCTTCTTATAATGCAATAATCGCTACTAGTGTAGGCGCTCCTCTCGTATGTTTGTGGTGTGTGATAATAGTTCTACACAAACATAAAGGACTTACAGTTTAAGAATAATCTATTCCGTTGGTTTGCCATTGAATTGCAAAGAAGACAAATTAGATATAGCAGCGACAATATCAAATTTGTTTGTGGGAATCAAACCCAGAATACCTTCTCAACAATCCTCACATTAGACCATTGCACTACGATAACCACAACAAAGTGCAGAAAATAGTAATGCAACTTATCAAACTAAAGCACTCCAAGCAATAAGCAACCAGTCCACCTTATGAAGTAGAAGAAGAAACACAAACACGACCCCAAAAGCAACAAAGAAAGATACAGAAAGGTTGATCATTAAGATAAGTACGTCACAGTGAACCAAAAAGCTGAACCCAAACATAATAGTATAAACAAGAAAATACCATAGACAGATAGGATACTTTCTTACCTAATTTCAGACAATAATGAAACGACCCAACATACAAGACAAATGCCAAAAGATGATACTGTACGCTGCTGGGTAAACAAAGTGGAGGGTTCAGTAAGTGCGGAGCCTTTTAATTAAGCCCCACACAACCATGCTTTGAATAGAAGTTCGTAACGCATTCCCTCCTCTAAAAAAGCCTAAAAACTTTTCAAAACTGTATTAAACTTATTAAAATTTTTGTGACTCTCCTAATAGCTTTCAAAGTGCATATTTTTCTTGTAGTTACACTTTTTTAAATTTTTCAATAGGTTCTAAATACTCTGTTTCAAATCGAACAAACTTTGTCTATCAACTTTATCAAAAAATGTCATTGAGTGTTATCAACTAATATAAGCTAAACGTAGTTTAACCTACAATAAACCCCTTCAGCGCAACCTACACTATCTCTGAACCTTTGTTCAAATATTGATTTTTAAATCACTACCAGAATAGTAAGTACAAGCACATTAAAAAAATATATATATATATACTTACAAATTGTAGTTTAGCGGTAAAAAAAATTCATTATGCTTACCTAAAACAAAAAGAAACACAATTAGTATCAAATATTTAAAATAATTTTAAAAAATAGTGTTATCGTAATCCTATATATTATTTATGTTCATTTTTATCAAATTAAAAAAGTCGAATATTTTTATCAATTCTTAAAAATCCATAAAAAATATTAAATAATTTCTTTTTCGGTTCAAAATTACCCGCAAGACCCTCTCATTTAACATTGTTAGAGAGCTGCAGACGCAAAAATTAAAACTAAAAAAAAAAAAACGTTTAGAAACAACAATTAATAATGTCGATTTTAGTATTAACCCCAAAAAAATTATAATTTTATAATATAATACATTAAATCATAATAAAGATAATAAAACTCTCTACTACTAACCGTTCTCAAGTTATATAATATAATATATTAGAGCAAAAAAAACCGGCAAATTTCAATAGCAAACCTTAAAAATCCATTCATTCTAAATAACTGTTCAACTTCAAAAACTCATAAAAAGAACAAAAAATCAAAATTCTCGATCAATGCACAAACTCCCGCTCATTCAATTAAAACTATGCGCAAACCTCTATCTTAAAAACTGTAAAAGAAGTAAGGCTTTTGCGTAACACTACTTTTTTGCTTAAAATCGCGTTTTTATCAAATTTGTGGTCAAAGGTAGATCTTTAGTTTTAAATTAAATACATATTTATTGCGTGCCAAGGTTAACCAGTGGCGGACTCTTAAAAACCACCTTTAATTGCTACTTTTAGAATGCCACTGATAAAAAACCAAAACCTAACTCAAAATAGTGCCAAGTTCGCGCTCTAAAAAAACTTTCGATCAATAAGACGTGTACTTTTTTTCCCCATTTTAAATTTTTCACACCACTACACAAAAATATGAGGGTCAGACATAAGAAACAGCACAGCAAATTCAAAAATTTAGTTTGTCTCCTAATCATCTGAAATCAAAATTACTTAAACTATTGCCAATCTACGTTTTTTTAAAGAAAATTGCTGGTGACGCTACTGATTTTTTTTTAATCCGTGCTTGTTTTCAAATTATATCTAAAGACTGGCAGAACCCAAAAACCCGTATGCCTTATTTCGATTGTTTATATACATATATACACGTATGTGTAAGTGTGTGACGTCAATTGAGGGCAAGAAAGCGCATATCAAGAGATTTGGTATTGGTATATTTATTATGTGTTACCAAATAAAGTTTTTTAGTATCAAAATGCAGAAAACAGAGCTGTCAAAAGAGCAGTGCTGTTGCTGTCGCTAGTCTCCGTCGTTCGTCGCAGTCGTAGCGTTCGTTACCCGTAATTTTCTCTACAATATTATTAATATATACAAAATAAACGTACACTATATCGGTGCCACAAAAATCATACAAACTACTCTAACAATAATAATCTAAACATCAACCCAACCCCATCACACAAACTAACACATCGCCTTCGCTCTAATTGAAGTTGCTACGCCACTGAATACTAGTACAAACAATTAAAAAATATATATTCAACTTAATGTCAACACTATAACAATCCTCTTTCATTACACATTACGTAAAACATAAACAGGAAGAACCATTAAACAGTTATAAACAATTCAAATGTTTATTTGAACTGATTTAATTGATGGATTATTTTTCCAACAAGCAGTGTTTAAAATATTTAAGTAATAAGCGTTGAGAAATTTACACTAACAGCATAAACTTCCAAGAAGCTTATTAGTGATCAATTAAATAATCCAGCTGTGAACTGCGAAAAGATTGAAATATATAATTGACAAAATTTATGTTTGATAAACGTTTCTTGGAAAGTAAAGTTTAGATATAATTGAAATTTCCTAATATTAATTTATTGGATTGGAATTATTTTCATTCGATTGGTATTGACTCAGTGAAATTTTCTCTCAGCATGCAAATGTCTTGATTATAGCAGTTTCTCTTCAAGGCGAACTGTAATTTATATTAAATGCTATAAATTACTGTAAATTTGTTAGCCACGCTCATGCAAACAATATAATTAATTACTTATCTATTAAACGTGTAATGCAGTAGCATAAATCATCAATCAAAACAAATTATTTTAATTACATTGCAAAAAATTGTTATTGATCAACAATAATAACACTTGAGATCATAATTCTGGTTTACTTTAGTAGGGGTTTTGATAAGGGAATGTTGATAAGATGTAAAGATATTGTCTAGACCTTTGTTAAAATATAATATCGATTTAATATTTAAAAATAGTAACCCCGCTTTTGTTTGTATTTGAGTTTGAGTTGACTGGACTATTCCGAAATTAATTAAATTAAGTGTGTGTGTAGAGACAAGTGGGTGGATGGACGTTGACCTAGATAAATATAGAACATTAACAAAATTACTGTCTATATTTAATATAAATTTATAGTTATAGGTAAAATAGAGTTTTGGAATTATGGAATTACCCAACAATCATTTTTAGTAAGAATTATGTATACACCTATGACTAATCAAGTTAATTGGAGTGTATATAGTTGGAATTTATTTATTTACTTAGTTTGCTTCGCTTTAGATTAATAACATTTTTTAAATTTTAATTAACTGGAGTAATATTGCAATTCTAATTCTAAACTCAGGTGAGATAATAATAATTAGTTGTGTCTGTAGTTGTTTAACGTATGACTGCGACATCGCTGTGACAACAAATAAATTAGAATAAATAATTATTGAATGGTGGTGCCCGTTACTATGTAATAGTTCATTATAAAATAAATAAACCAAATTTTCTATATACTTTTATATCACGAATATATTTAAAAACTAGTAATGACCACTTTCCAAATACAAACGTCCCTCTCTGAACCAATGAAAACATTAAAGCCATAAAAAATCTAAACAAGCAAATCAAAAAGTAACTAATTCTACATAGAATCCAATACCTAAATTACCAATAAATAAACTCAACCAACTAACCACTAAGTTAAACCAATCCCAAAAAATCCTAAAAACAAACGTCCCTCTCTGAAAAAATCATGTCACCCATTGTAATTTTTTTAGTACAAAATCTAGTGTTTACAACTGCAAGAAAGTTTAGTTGTCTGCGTTAGCTTTTTCAAAAATTCTTCTTGGCAATAGCTTTCTGAGTTTGAGATACAATCGCCTCGCTGTTAAAAGCTATACATTTTTGTCGTTAGTCGCTCATTTTTCTATAATTTCTACTAGAAACAGAGTAACCATCTACTAAATCTTTCAACTCCTGATTTCACAGTTTGAAATTGACCATTAAGCCCCATCGTGGATTCGAATCTCACAACAGAAACCATTTTCCACTCTCAACCCGTCTTGTCAGCGTAGGAGTTTACGACTAAAATAGTTATTCGGGTTAGGAAGAAATAATGATCCCTCCAGTGGTTCTAAATCCACTCAAAACTTTAGGTCACATTACGGGCACAAAAGAAAGTAGCCAGTATTGTCGTAGAGTACGGCTAATACAATTAAACCCCAATATTGTAATCCAGCTATAAATTTTGTTTAACAAATACTAATTCACCAGCTAAGGCGTCCAAAATCTATCTTTCGTTAAAACCGACAAATGAAGTTTATCAAAAAAATCACGATAAACACCTGTAAATCTAATAAACAATGTAGAAAGAGACCTACAAATCCAAATTAGTTTAAGAACAATAAAACCAGCATTACCTAAAGTTTGGCACTTGTAACTAAAACACAAACTCATCTCATAAGCTAAAAAACTCAAAATTGTTACTCAAAACTAACACCTTTGTTTCCTTCCCAAAGTGGTATGCTAGACAAGCCTATTGTGCACCTGTTCAGTTTCTTCAATAAAGTCCAAAAACTTTTGCCAAAAAACTGTCTTAAGCCCTTCTTTGGGAACCTTGTGCTGGTTGACAAAAGCACTACGTTACGAATGAAGTGACAATTCTTCGTAAATTAAATGACAACCGACATAAAATCTATGACATGTCATAACTACTACTAAGGAATATCCAATCTCTTAATCACAAACACTTGTGGCACCACCATACACTACCAGTTCACAACCTTGATCAAGGTGACCCACCTATCCACCCAAAAGTATGTCGTTCAAAAATTTTGTTCTTAACAATTTTTCTTACGTTTGGTGACAACAAACATACATTTTATTAAACGTCAACTGTAGAGACATCAAAGTTGGAAGAAATATCCAATCACCAGTATACACAATCATAAACAAAGCCTTATTCCCCGTTATTCTTTCTTTTAGTAGTAACTTCAATATATAGTAAAAGAAGACAATAAAAACATTGTTAATCCACTCATACGCATCATTAATTTGAAGACAAATCTTAATTATATTCACAAAAACAAAACTGGTCCAAACAATAACATTTCCCAGGAATTACTCTTTAGTGACACTCTAAAAACTTTGGCAGTTTGCTACAATGGTAGAAAATTTAGATTAAGAAAAGATTTTCCAATACCGTACTCGTTCAATTAAACCCTTTACTAAAAGTCCTCCACTCAAGGCACAAATCCTTTTATGCATTCTCCGCTAGTAAAGACCAAATCCCAGCAACAAAGCATATTTTCTAGATGCATTGAAATAAAACCGTAAAAATTGCAGTCAGATAAGTTCTGGTTTTCTACACAATTTACAAAATGCTACACCGTAGAGTCTAACGCGTATGAAGAAGTGCCATAAACCGCTTGCTGCGCGCCATCATCGTGTGCAACGTGTTCTTTTCTTGGTAAAGATGTTACTACAACCAAAAAAAGTCTCATTCAACTTTTGCAAAAAACCTCTCCACACGTTTTTACACAAAAGTACATTTGGTACTTTTGGATAAGTGGTCAGTGTAGGCTTCTTTATGTTTTATAAAATAGCTGCGTGGGGTTTAAAGCTATTCTATAAAAGTGTCAACCAAAACCCCCGCAGACTCCTATCTTCTTCTTTGCGTACCGTATTCGTGTCGAGTGCAGTCAAACTATTGCCGAAAGTTTTTTAGCCATAAAGTTATGCGTCTTTCAAAGCTGCGTCTTCCATAAATCTTTTACGCAAATAGAGAAAAACCATAAGCCGTTTGCTTTGTGCTTCTCGACGTGTTCTTAGTAAAGCTTTTACTACAACCCACAAAAGTTTTGAACAAATTCAGCAAAAAACCCTCCACACAATACAAAAAGGTATCAGATGTTGCTCTTTAAAGATAGGTGGTCAGTGTAAGCTTCTTCATGTTATAAAAAATAACTGAGTATGGTTTAAAGCTATTATAGAAAAGTGTCTACCAAAACTCTCTTATTTTTTGCTTGCCGTATCCGTTTAGCAAACGTTGACAATCATATCTCTATTGATTGCTGCTCTAAACAGTAATTCTGTGATGCAGTCGCACTATTTCCGCAAGTTCTTCGGCTATAAAGTACTGCATCTTTTATACATTTTTCTTTAGATAATGAGGTACCAGATATTATACCTCTAGATGCTTCATGAGCAAGAACAATATATGAGGGCTTTCTAATCGTAATGGTCTTGAAAATCTCTTTATTATTGTCCATGCAATTCATCACAATATCATTGATGAGTCTATCCATCCAGCTAACCAGCTTATAATTTCTTATAATTTTGTCAGAGTCCACGCCTCAGCCCAATACATAAAAACATAGTACCTCACTTTTCATTCTCATCCGCAGCTCAAGGTTTAAGTCATATCCTGCAAATGCATTTTTCAAGCAGATGAAAGCAGTTCTTGCTTGCTCCATTGAGTAATCACACTCTTTGATTATAATGCATCTCAGGTACCAATCAAAAGATCTTCTCAGCACGTTCCAGAAGTTAACCACAATCCTGTCGTCGACCACCAGTTCTTTGCTGATAATCATTTGTTTTTTTAATGCTCAAATTCGGGCCTTATCTATTACACCCTTCAGATTCCTATACTTCAGCTTATTTCCGGTAACGGCTTCTTTTCCTTTCTAATAACCCTGCAAGCTATGACAACAATAATGAACCTTCAATTTCTTAAAACCTTTTCAACTATTTATCTACTCTTGCCTACAATGCTAATACAGTTGCAATTCTTCCTTTTAATTAAACAATGCTGTCCCCCAGTTTGTAAAATACCGTCCAATCAGATCTTAAAGCAAAGTGTTCCAAAAAAAACCAAATCTCAAAACTACGCTAAAATTAATGCTTAGATAAACCATTTCGTCTAGGCCTAACAAGTCAGCATGGACCCGCTTCCCAACCAAACCCGAAGCTACCTAATCTTCAAAGTCAATACCAATATTATTTTACATACATTATTTCTATCATCTCACTGTAAGCTCTTTGCCTAGGTGACCTACTGCAAGTATGACTACAAACTAGTTTGGACTCCACTTAACTCTCTTGCATCCAAAAACATATTGAACTAACCCAAAATGAGGTCATTCATTACAAAGCGTAAAGTCTAGAGAGTTATAAATTTTTTTCTTAATGTTCTTTCTCAGACAGCCACTATTAGTAGAGTAAACAGTAAAGACCTTATAATATAAACGTTTGAGATTTATAAACAACAAAAAATTTGCTAACATAAAACCAAAAGTAACTCTTAAAAATCTAAAAAAAATTAAAGTAGATATAAAGCTAAAAAATCCAGATTAAGTCTATCTAGGAGTAAAACTTAACACAGTAAATAGTAGTGTTGACAACAAAAACCAACAATTACATCAAAAACATTACAATATATTAACAACTAAGATTTTGGCTAAGAGAACGGCAGACATTCAACACTTGAATCAGAACCAGTTGACTGTACAAAAACAGCTACCTAAAACCATAGTTCTAAGTAGTCCTGATTGTCGTGACACAAACTCAACAACAAGTTAAACAAAACACATATGTTCCACACCAACAACACGTAATTTACATTACTAATCAAATCAATAAAAACCGTAAAACATATGGCGTCACTCGACAGCTTGCAACAACCACAAATTTGCTATTCTATTCAGATAGAGATCAAAAGTTGGAAAGATAAACGTAGTTTCTAACTGACTCTTAGTTAATAGATCACCCGTAGAACATTTCAAATATTTGACAAAAAGATTCTAACACGTATCGAGAGTATGGGACATACGGCATTTATGTCTTAAAAGTCAACCGTAAGTAACAAAAACATCTCAATCAATCTTCGTAAAAAAATTCTTAAGTGCTATGTGTCAATCTTGCTGTAGGCTGTAAGACTTGAACTCTGAAAATAGGCATCATAAACAGGCTGGAAGCATTTAAGCTATAGTGCTACTGCGGTATGCAAAAACATCATAGACTACACATCTATACCACCAAAGAACCCAATTATCATTTGTTGCAACTCATTATACAAAAGAAAGTCAAGAAAAATAGATGGATAGGACGCAAACAATATCATAGTTGTGTAACATCAGACAGTTGGCTAAACTATTGGTTAAAAAAATATTTAAAACTGCCAATAACCGTAAAAGATATCAGCAAACTACCGACTTAATGATAGTCAATATCTGAAAACAAACAATTCACTTTCAGAAGATAAACTTGATGAGCATATAGACGATTGTTCAACATCTCTGCATCGACAAAATAAGCAATGTCAAAGTAATTAAAAAAAAATTAAAAAAAATTTAAAAAAAATTAAGTACTTAAAACATGTGATGCAGCACAACAAATACCAAATATTGCAGTTAGCCATACAGAAAAAAATAGAAAACAGAAAGAATCCTAAACGAAGAAAGACTCTAAAGAACCTTCGGGATTAATATGGGCAAGGCAGCAAATTGGCATTCCAAGCTGCAGCTTCAAAAAATAGAATTACCACAGTATAGTAGCCAATCTTCAATATGAAAAGGCATCAGAAGAAAAAAAAATTAATGCGCCACTTGCTGTGAGATAGATTAACCCCATAGCCAGTATTAAAATACGATCGTGTACATTCAATTTCTTCAAATCTTTGGTTAGGTCTTCTTAAATAAAATCATAAATTTACATAAACTAGAAAAGTCTAAAAGAAACTCCGCAATTTAGTGTATAAGAACATACACAAGCATTGCTAGTTTAAAACAATCTCATTCAAATATCGTTTTTAATTTCAATACAATGCTTCAGTAGTTCGCATTTCAATCACGGAGAACAGAACTGCTTTTACCGCCTCTTGAGTCACACAGTGTCAATCATAATATCATAATACAGGTCTACCGCTATACGACATGCGCCCTTAACAAATTGACCAAAACTTTTTTTAACCCGTAGTACTCATGTTATTTTACGTCACGTTACTGTTGATAAGTCAAAATTCTTGCGCATTTTTTAGTTCTCTTACAAATCAGTTTGCATTTTGTCTATGGTACACCAATATAAACAAACCGCTTATAATCATAACCAAAGTGCACACCCACACGGCCAAACGTTTGTTATCTAGAAATTAATTGTCTGTTGACACTCTTCCTCTCAGTCAAAAAAAAAAGAAAAGATTCCAATCTCTTAGTAGCAAACACTTAGGCGGACGTACAAAAAACCTTAATATAAACCAACAATCCACAATCATAAAAAAGTATAAGTTTAACAATTGGTTATCTAATACTACCTCTAAGTTAGCTGCAAAAGTATTAAAAACTTACAATCTCTTAATTATTTTTTTTTTTTCTGTTGCAAGGACGGATATTACGCTTGTGTTACTACCTCACAAGCTGCCTTTAAATATGTACCTTAGAAATTAAACACAAATATATACTATCGCACTCGTTAATTGTGAGAATGGTAGCGCTGTAGATACTGATGAGGCCTAGTGTCTGCTTTAAATATAAATATTAAATGAACTCTAATCATATATTAGACTAATGACCTAAATTAATAAATGCTATAATTTCTCAAAAATTTTCTTCCGGAGCTGGGGTTCAAACCTGAGACAAATTATGCGCCAAAATTCGAGTTAGGCGCTTCACCCAACTGAACCACTCTCCACGTATGATTACACTTAGAGCGGGTAGGCAGGGAACACTAATATAAACCAACCACCAAGAATTATAATCAAACTACCCAACCAACCGCCCAAGTGTTTGTTATCCAAAAATTATTTATAACATTCTAGATAGATAGATAGATAGATTGTAAACCAGAAACTAGTTGTCTGATACTATTCCTCTGATTTAATGTCATTTGACATATGTTTCTTCTTATGTTGTAGCTGCAGAAACACCAAAAATAGGAGAAGTTTCCAATCTCTTAATAACAAATACTTGGACAGGTAAACAGAAAGCACTAAAATAAACCAATCACCCACAATCATCAACAAAATGCCCAACCACTCGCCCAAATGTTTGTAGTCCAGACATTAGTTGTCCTCTTTCTCTGATTTAATGACATTTGACATTTATTTCATCTTATATTGTAGCTGCAGGAACACTAAAAATAGACAAACTTCCAATCTCTTGACAACAAACACTTGAGCAGAGAACACCAATATAAACCAACCATATAATTTGACATTTATGTGGTAGTACACTACTACTTGCATCAAGCAAAGATGAAAAACTAGAAAGTATCAACCTAGACTATAAACTATACTCAAAAAACTATGGCAATGATAGTTGATCTACACGAATGATAATTGGCAAATACAAAACAAACAAACTATCTGGAAACTGTAATCAATAATCAAAGTTGCTGCAAAACCACATCCCGACGCCGTATACAACTGGAAAAATCCACTATGTCTCAGCTAACCACAATATAAAAAAACCATAACATAACACGTAACACCAAGTGTAATTTTCCGTGATCTGTTAAGAAGCAAAAACCTGGATAGTACGCGCGAAAGATTGACAAATAATAGATGCCTTCAAGATGTGGTGCTAGATACAAATACTCTGAGTGGAAATTTAACATATTAATTCTTAATAACATTAAACCTAAGCAACAAGTCTCTAGTATAGTCTACAACAGCATTATTTTAAGTTTTTCGGACAAATAACATACATCAGATAGTAGGCGAACAAAAGAAACCTCCAACATGTTGAATGAACAGCATACAACAACTCCTACACACAAACATAGAGTCCGCTGCTAAAGAATCTGTCAACAGGCAAGTTTTCAATGTCTTAATAACAAACATAAGAGAGTGGGCGGGCATTGTACACCAATATAAATCATACAAAATCATGAATAAAGTGTCCGCCCAACCGCCCAAGTGTTTGTTATCCAAAAATTTTGTGTCTAACCTTTAGTAAGTAACCCAAGATGCACCCACTTATGTTAACAAAAATTCCATTGTAAAACTTGAGCTATAAAACGATGTTGTCTAAGACCCACTCATTACTTTAGTTCATTTTCTAGTCATGTAGCACCCAATGCCTCTAAACTACATTTGTTGCAGCGCAAAAAACTATCCTCATTATTGTTAAGATAACAATCTGGTGTGTATCATTGTTTGCTTGATGGTCTTTACGTTGACATTCAGAGCACTTAGCTGAAACCATATTGTGTATACACTTGCTGGAGCCATTGACTAGAGAAACATACCTCATAAGTCAAAGCCATTTCTCTAATAAATTCTTGAAAAGATTGAGCTAGGATCAAAACAGAAACGCTTCACCTGGCCAGCTTTAAACCATCAGCTAGAACTTGCATCCCAACTAAAGTCCGACAAAATATAGTCCTCAACACCAAGCCTTATCCCAAAGTTACAAATCCAATTTTGCCAACTTCCTTTCACATAATTCCTGCATACTTCTATTAATTAAAAGCAATCGTCGCGTAATTGTCTAGTGTTAAGACTGTTGCACTATTAGTTTGGATTCAATCTCCATCAGCAGCAACGTTTAATGTCAAATATATTTCAATGCCACTGATTTCTTTGCAAAGTAATTGCAACCCAGCTAAGTATCTATCTAAGAAACCGTGGTTCGGATTCCACATTAAACTGTAGAACCCGCATGTTTATGTTATGTTTTTAAATGCACCTATATCCACAGCTAAAAAAATCTTAAAGCTTCTTCTTTTTCTTCTTCTTCTTCTTCTTCTTCTTCTTCTTCTAGAACCTGTTAGCTGTGGATATAGATGACGTACTAGCTACAAATGTAAACCATAAAAAAGAAGCTTTAAGAAACCTACTAGCTGCAGATGTGGAGGTAGAAACCAGCAAAACTCCACGTGACCATCTCCTAAACTTTCATGGTACAAAAAAAATCTAGATACCACTAGGTCATCCAAAAGCAATATAAAAAAGATCTAACTAAACATTTTATATATAGCTCTAATAGAGCCAAAACTAGTGATATATTCGTAAGAATAAATTTGTGAAAAAAACAAGTAAATTGTATTATTATTTTACAAAACATTTTATTTAGAAACTAAAATAAAACTTTTTTAATAAAAATATATTTCAATACGAATTATTAACAAAACCTATTGTTAAATATTGTTCATAACCTTCCCTAACCTATCCCAATATGTAATAAATAGTCAGTGGCCAAAACATAATTTATTTCTGACAAAAAAAATTAAACAAATTTAAAATTAGATTCGAAACGCATTTGATCGGTAGCCTATTGTTATTGCAACAGACTGTTATTGTTGTTATTATTATTGGTAGTAAACAACTGAATGATAAAAAAGTAGCTAGACAGGTACTTATTTATATAAATAGTTCCAATTATTAAAATAATAAATATAATAACAAAAAAAGGTCAGTCAGTAGCCTCTTATTTGTTATCTGCTGATTATATAAATAATAAAAAAATTGTATTATATTAAATATAATTATAACTCCTTCAAACTCAAATATTTGTTTGGAATTTACATCAGACAAAGAAATCGTCTACAACATACCTGTATATTATTATAATCCGCGTATTTTAATATTCCTTCTATGACTCCTTATTGTTAAATCACCCACAACACTTAAAACTTCTATTTTTATTGATGCACTTGCTTGGTTTTTCGTTAGGTACTATGTTGTGAAGCATTTCGCGACCGTATTTTCTCGATATAGCAGCGAACTGACGCATAGCGGGTTCCGCTTATAGGTTTAATATAATAAACACAGACAAGTTCGCGCGACGATGGCAATGATGCAAGCCGTCGGGAAATACGCGTCATATTGCGAAAAGACGACCAATGTAATCATGTTGTTTATAGGTAAATAATAATATTTTTGACCGAGTTAAAAACGTTATCAGTTTAGTCATAATTTTATGTCAATTAAATTGAATGCGGAATAATATATTTGTTGGAATTAATATGGAAATTCCATGGATTGTTGAGTTAGTCATCGCGTTCGTTTGAATGTGTGTGATATCACGTTTGTTAATATGGGATGAGGGGGCTACCTATCGGATATATCAATCTAATAATAGAAAAGTTTCATGCATGTCCGGTTTTTATTTATTTTAGCTGTTATTAATATTGATCCTAATTAATAATTAGAAATGTAGGCATGAATCAGTAAAGCAAATTATTAATTTTATCTTTATAAAAAAAACCGAATAATTCAACGGAAATTCAAATTTCCTTCCTTAATAGTAATTTATGATAAGGCTGAATAATTTACGTTTAAAATATTTAAAAGAAATTAACAAAATTAGTCATATATGTGTCATCAATACGTTCATCACAAAGAAACCTGTTGATTCCTTCAATCACCAACTTCAAGATTTTACTTGATTACATGAGTCAATAAAAAAAAAAAACAACTCATCATATACACTGTTCTCTGAAACAAGAACAAATTGCTAAAAAAATTAATCCTCAGATTTTTAGCTAGATCTTCTCTACATTTGAGTGACCCAGCAGTGTTCACAATTTTTCCTTAAACTATGAAAGCTTAGGAGAAAACTGCGTGGAGTTTCTGCTGGTTTGCACCTACAAACAGGTTTCTTAAAGCCATTTCTTCTTCTTATTACACTACATTTGTAGCAAGTGCAATACTATAAGAAAAATAATTTTTCAAAAATCTGTTTGATGCAGGTCTAGGTGCTTGTATGTTTAAGCTTTACAAACTTTGAATGTAGTGATTGCTGTATAAATTTTTCTTTTTCTTGTGATGCCTACACTTAGAGCAAGTACGGCACTATAAAAAAATTTGCTGTTTGCATATACAAATGTGCTCATATGTTTGTGGTGTGCCCTAATAGTCTCAAAAAATGGATTTATTTACAAATTTCATGATTTTACTTATTTATTTAAAATAAAAAAATACAAAAAAATACAAGAAAAACATTTCAGAAACTCTGTAAGATCTTTGCAAATAAAAAGTTTTCCAACAAAGTGTAGATTCCTGTACTTTCCTTCAAACACCAATTTTATGATTCTTCTTAACTATCCAAAATAAAACAATATTACAGAAACAACACTTCAAGAGAAACATTTCGGCAACAAGCCAAAAGATACATGTATAATTGATTTATTTACTCTACACCGACATTCTTGACACCAACAGTCTAAAGAAAAAACTAATAGTGACAACATGAATAAAGTGACAAAATTGCTTGCAGAACCAGTACTCTGGCCAACAGCACGGCATCACCTGGCCCAATATTACCTGAGAAACTGTAGCAAATAGACAACAAAGCAAGAACCTGAAACTTAAAAACGTCAACGTCAGTTAATTATTGCTACAAGGCTTATTACCAACTCCAAAAACTTCTAGTAAGCGTAAGAAATCGATAACAAAATAACAACCTACAACTTATCAACAAAAGTTATTTCTAATTTATTTTTTTAATTCATTTAACTAACTTCGGTCTACTTCTGATATAAGACTATATCCAACGCCAAAAACATCAAGCAAGCGACTTCTGGTCAGATTCATTGCACCACCTAGTCCAGCGGTTCTTAAAGTGAAATTCGCGGTCCCCTAGAGGTTTCGGTAAGACTGCAAAATACTGATACAGTCTAATAAATTCAGAAAAAGATAAGATTCTTAAGTTAAAAAATAAGAATTTTGTCCCATTTCCAGAAAAAGCTGTTCTACACTACTTAATCAAACAATTTTTAAAGAAACCTCCACGCAAAAAATTTTAAAAAGTTTGAAAACCGCTGATCTAGTTTAACATGAATTGAGAAGACGTAGCATACATAAGACAAAACCTTTAAAATTTCTCAACAAAAAACTTTCAGTATTTTTTTAAATTCATCTTTATCTTGCTTAAAACAAATTACTACAGAGGTTGAAACTATCATACCAGAGAATGTATTCCCAAACTTGTAAATTGTCAAAACATCTTCCGTAACCAAAATAAAACAAAAATCAGAAATATCAGTATCGTATTCAAACCAAGGCTCATTCTATCACTTTCACTAGATTACCTGCAGCAACTCAACGTAAAACCTAAAAACACAACAAACCCATTGCAAAACTGTATCAAGTAGTGGCTTGAAAGTGAGCACCAACTATGTCTATTTACCAAAACCTTTACAAATCTCATTGCAGTTAACTTTTGCACACGCTTCGATGGACCTTGCATACTAAAGTTTTCATTACTACCAATACGGCGGTGTTTTGCAACAAAAAGCAAAACCTTCCTATCTATTTTACTAAATAAGTTTTAATCAAATCATCTTGTTGCAATAGTTCTCGAGCATAGACCACACTCTACAAACAAAAAACTTCTTTTCCAATAAAGTCAAATATGTTACACCAGCAAACCCCTCCTAACTAATTCACCAAATAAGATTTAATCAATATCTACTTCACCAAATGAGATTTAGTCGGATTCTCTTGTTGCAATAGTTAATTTTCGAGCGCAGCCTACACTCTAAGCTTCATGTCAAACAAAGTAATGAAAAAATTAAAAAATAAAGTTTTTTCAGGCTAGAAAACAAACAAAGATAATATAAATCTAACACAAAGACTAGTACAAAGCTGTCCTCAATAGTGAAACCAAATTGTATTACTCACAGTACTCAATTGCACCAAGACCCAACACTATTGCAACCCACGTCAGTTGACCAAACATACACTAGCCAGCAAAATTAACGCACCACTAAATTATTTCGAATTATTTTTGGAAATTCATATAAAACGTGGGTTGCAATAGTATTGGGTTTTGGTGCAATTGAGTAAAAATAAAAATATTTATTTTTATTTTAAACTGCAATAGTACACACATTCTAAATTTATACAGTTGGTTTTTTTGATCAAAGTATGAGTATTTCATCTTTATTTTGTTAGAATTCAGATTATTTTTTTTTTTTTTTTTTTTTTTTTTTGTCAACTTATTTTCCTTGAGCAGTTTTTTTCTTTTCTTATTTCTGCAATTTCTGTCAATACTAGGGTTTCAGTATATGTTTTTCTCTTGTCTCTCTGTTCATCTTTCATTGCTTGGTAGGCATAGTTGTCTTGTCTTTCTTTGTTTCTTTTCTCTTTATTACTTTTTTCCATATTCTTTTGCTTCCATTTAGCTTTTCGCAAGATTAAATTAGGTTATCTTTACGACATTAAAAAAAATTAAATAAAACTACTACTTTTTTTTAAGGTAAAAAACAATTACATTTTTTATATCGTGCCTTGAAAGCAGAGACATTTTCAACTTTTCTTAGTTGCATTCTTAAAATCAACTTTTTTTTTTTTTTTTTTTTTTTTTTCTTTCTCCTTTTTTCTCCCCACTTGCTGCTTTGCACCGTTTCCATTATGGTAGGCTGCAAAGCTTCGTATTCGGGGCACCATTTTCATTTCTCTTTCCTTTTATCTTCTTTTGTGTATTATCATGTTTGTTTATTTATTTGTTTGTTTTGGTCTTGTTTTTATGTAGTGTTCTTTAATTTTTGTTTTAAATTCTTTATAAGTTTTCGTTTTTTTGATATTTTCAGGTAGTTCATTGTATGTGATTAGTCCATTGCTTAGTATTGTTTTTTTCGCTTTTTCTGTCCTTGTTGTGTGTACATGTATATTACTTCTTCTTCTCGTGTTATGTCCGTGAATTTCTTTGTTTAATATTATTTGTAGATTTGTTTTAATTTCTTTATTTTTAATTTTATATATTAGTTTGCATTTTTCTATTTTTATTTTTTCGTTAATGTTTGTTTCGTTGATTATTTTGTATACTTCTTCTGTTGGTGTTAGCTTTGGGAGTTTATGTATTATTTTAAGTATTTTGTTTTGTTGTCTTTGTATTTTTTGTATATTTGTTTTTGTTGTTTCACCCCATATATTTATTAAATAGTTAATTTTTGATAAATATAGTGAGTTGTATATACTTATTGCAGTTTCTTTTGTTATGCATTTTCTAGCTCTATAGACAGCTCCTATTGTTGCTGCACTTTCTTTTAATACATTCTTTATTTGTGTATCCCATGTTAGTTTCTCTGTTATTATTATTCCCAAGTATTTTGTCTGTTTTGTTCTGGTAATTGGAATGTTATTTATTTCAATTTTTATGTCAATATCTTTTGTATTTTTTTGTCTTATTACCATATACGTCGTTTTTTCTTCATTTATTGTTTGTATGTTTTCGTCGTACCATTTAGTTAATTTCTTAACGTCTTCATTTATGTTTCTTTCTATTGCTTCTTTGTTTTTTCCGTGATATATAATACATGTGTCGTCAGCATATGTATATATTTCTCCAGTCAAGTTTGTCTCATATATATCATTTATGTATAATATATACAATATTGGTGCTAGTACTCCACCTTGTGGTAGCCCATATTCTGCTGTTGTTGATGTGCTAAGTATGTCGTTTATTCTTGTTCTTTGTGTTCTGTTTTTAATATATGTTTTTAGTAGTTTTAAGTTTGTGTTTCTTATTCCAAGAGTTTCCATTTTCTTGATCAATTTGTCTTTGTCGATGGTGTCAAAAGCTTTTCTCATGTCTATAAATATTGGTATCACATATTGTTTTTCATCCAGTTTTTGTGCTATGTGTTGTATTATGTCAGTTGTTATACCCATTGTGTTTGAGTTTTTTTGAAATGCATATTGTCTTTTGTTTATTACGTTATGTTTGTTTATGTGTGTCATTAATCTGTTATATATTGCTTTTTCTGTTATTTTGCTTAACACTGATATAAGCGATAGCGGTCTATAATTTTCTGATTTTGATTTTTCTCCTTTTTTGTGTATTGGTTTGATAATTTGTTTTTTAAGTATTTGTGGATATTCACCTATTTGTATCATTTTATTTATTAATTTTTTCAGTATTGGTGCTATTTCTTTTTTTATAGCTTTTATTACATCATGAGTTATTTGATCTTCTCCTGGGGCGCTTCTTGTTTTTAGTTGTATGATTATATTTTCTATCTCTTCTTCTGTTGTTTCGTCAAACATAGCTTCTTCTTCTATTCTTACGGTTGTTATTGTTTCCCTGCTATCATTCTTCTTAATTTTGTTTGCCAAGTTTTTTCCCACTGTTGCAAAGTAGTTGTTCAGTTCGTTCGCTATGTCAATTTTATTTGTTTTTTTTTGTCCGTGTGTTATAATTTCTGTTATTTCTTGTTTTGTTTTTTTCTTTGTTTTGTTTAGCATACTATTTATTTCCGACCATTGTTTAGCTTGATTTCCATTTGCATTTTTTATTTTAAAAAAGTTGAATTAACATACCTCTAAGTTTTGTTGCTAAAATTTATCATTTGCACTGTAAATTTACATTTGTGAGGTACAGTAAAGTAAAGTGTTTATTATGAAACGCCAATCTAGAAATTTGACCGCCGAAGAGTGTGCTCAGGCAGTCATTTTACTAGAAGTGGGATGGAGCTTTTAAAGAATTGGACAAAGATTTGATGTATCGCATACATCCGTTTCCCGTATGATCGAACGTTACAGGAAGACAGGTCAGCACTTACGAAAACCTGGTCAAGGCAGACATTGCATAACTACATTCAAGACCGGTTGTTAAGAGTCTCTGCTTTAAGACAACGGTTTGTAACAAGAAGATTGCTGCAAACACAGCTACAGGAAGCAGATAGACTCAGAATTTTAACTGATACTGTTTGTCAACGCCTAGCTGAATCTGATCTGAGACCAAGAATCCCAGTGCGAGGACCAGCTTTGACCCCAGAGCATCGTAGAACAAGGTTAAATTTTACTAGAGTACACATCGATTGGGCTGATGAAGATTGGAAAAGAGTTTTTTGGTCAGATAAAAGCAGATTTTGTCTGTACAACTCAGATAAACGTATAAGAGTTTATCAAAGACTAAATGAAAGTTATGCCCATGTAACTTCCAAAACACTAGATTATTTGGTAGAGGGTCAGTTAGGTTTTGAGGACGAATCTCTTTAACTGCTCGTACTGAGTTGGTGGTTATTAATAATAGTAGTTTAACAGCAAACAGTTACATTAGGGAGAACCTGCAAGAACATGTGATACCATTTGGCACTTACATTGGCGAGAATTTTTTGTTTCAGCAAGATAATGCTAGACCGCATGTTGCTCATATTGTGCAAAATTATTTTAATAAAGTTGGAATTGAAACTATGGATTTGTCAGCAAACAGTTCTAATCTTAACCCAATTGAGAATGTTTGGGACATGATCTACCGCCGTTTTCAAAAACTTCCTAACCCTTCCAAAACTTTGAATGGGCTTACTGGAAATATTGTCCAAATATGGAATTTGGATAAAAACAAGTTAAGGCCCGTAATTTTAAGCATGAATAAACGCTGCCGTCTTGTTATTCAAAATAGAGGAGAAAATACCGGTTATTAATTATTTTTAACTAAAGTTAATAATTTTTTTATTTGTTGAATTTTTTTGGTTATTTTTTTAATTTTTTTTTTATCTTCTTTAGGAAATTTAGTATTTTAGTAATTTAATAAGTTAGAATAAGAATATACTTAATTAAGACATACAAATATTTGATCAATATTATGACTTAAAAAATATTTTTCAAAATATAGTAGTGGTGCGTTAATTTTGCTAGCCAGTGTATATAAGTAACTATTGCGTGGCACAAGAAAGTTCTAATTCCTGGAAGAATTGCCCAAAAACTGCTTCACCAATAGATGACGCATTATCCTGCATGCACAAAAAAATACTTTAAGCATCTTCTCAACAAACGCCCGTTAGTTTTTGCTCCTACCCAAAAAACTTTAAATATTCAGTCTAACATTTAAACAGTAATCATTAATCTAGGAAGACCAGCGTAAAAAGCACTAAAAAATACCACTTCATTAAATCAAAATGACATCATTTTAATTCGATTGAGACAAAGAGTGTTAGTATACTATTCAGCACAATAACATCTACTAACCAAATGTCTCCCTAGCTATTATAGCCTTAAAACTACACTTCTGAAGTGAAGTGAGATTGTAAAACGTATTTTTATCTTCAAATCGCTAATGTTATGCCACCTCCTGACATCCCCTGCCATCTCATCAAGTCTCCAAAATTCCCGTAAACAACGGTTTAAACGGTTTAAAAAGCACCACATCGCGCAAATAATAGTAGCAAGTGTATCTGCCAAAACTACAAACTCAGCCAGCTTAAACGAATCAGTTAATAAAGCAACCAGATTACGCCTATCTAAAAACATTAATTATACCGAATTAAAAAAAAAACAAAAATTAGCAATTTAAACCACCTGAAACATGAAACTCAGACAAATAATCTGTAAACAATATCCTATTAAGCAATTTTAATAAAATTGTGCAATAAATAAAGCTAAAAATAATTAAAAAGTTTCCAGTTCACGGTAAAATTCTTTCGTAATCAATTATAAACCAAAAACCTGTTAGGCAATTTTAATCAAATTTAGTAACTGGTAGTACAAGACATTGCTTAAGATAATAAATATACAAAAAATATAATATTTTGACAAATAAATAGTTTTAGTTAAAAAATACGGTAAAGTTCATGCACTCAGAACTTTGTTTAGTATAATATAATAAAAATAGTAGTAATATTTTAACAAATAAACTTTAGCAGTAAATACGCCATTTAAAGATTTGTATTTATATCGTTCAGATGTGTACCAAACCTAATACCGTACCAGCCGTTTAGTAGTTTATAACATTGTACCTCACCAAAGCTACGAAACGAATGAGTTTGCTGCAATCAGATCAAATCAGAGTTGTCATTTATGTACGCTGCATCAACGTGTACCATGACCTTTCTAAAGCACGCTGCTGATACATTACAAAATTTGCTATATACCTGAACTTAACTTTAGTGTTGCTGCCGCGGCGGTGGTTGCTTAAATAGAGAACCCTTCAACACAAAAGCAAAACTCGTGCCAGCTGAAACAGAAACTCAAAATTTCTCTCGCAATCCAAGTAATGACAACTAAAAATTTATGTATACTACAACGCATATACAGTCCAAAAATAACAACAAATCGACAAAAAATTTCGCCTGAACTACCTGGTGAGTTTCAATCGCATCAATTTCTATAAAATTTACTTGCAACTTGTAGAAAGATTTAAACAAAAACTTGTATAAAATTTAAAAAAACTGAAGACTCAATTTTAATACTAATTTCAAAGACACTACCAGATTTTACCGTATAAAGTGGCAAAATTAGTATTAAAAGACCGGAAACGTTACCAAATTTTAAAAACCCTCTAAAATGCATAGTAAATAACCTTCCAATAGTTGACTAGTCACCAACAACTCACTTAAACTCATAATTCAAAACCAGATTGCAAAGAAGATCATAAATAAGCATCTACTTACACAAACCGGCGTCAAATATGACCCAGATAAAGATAACGCAATGAACGTTAGCAAAAGTAGTATAATGTACACTTGTTCTACAACAATTCTCTAATTGCAACAAAAACCAAAAAAATTTAATTAAAAAAAGTTAAAAAATTAAAAGCAATCTCGACTAAAATCAAAACAATCACCCAGAATCTTGTCTTCTTTTTCTTCTTTAGCAGTCTTTCTCTGTCCACTCCTGGACGTAGGCCTCCATTTTAAGTTTCCACAACTTCCTATCTTGTGCCAGCTAAACCCAGTGTCTTCCTGCCTGCTAGTAGATGTCATCCAATAATCTCTTCTGCGGCCGTCCTTTGCTACTTTTATGCGTTCATAGCCTCTATTGCATTAATAGTTTCGCCCATTTAGTAGTCTGCTGCCTAGCGACGTAACCTGTCCATCTCCATTTCGCTGTAGCTACGTTTTGGATCACGTCGCGTACTTTTGTTTTTCGCCTTATTTCCACGTTTTGTATCTTTTCTCTTAGGCTTACTCCTAGCATTGCGCGTTCTATCGCTCGCTGTGTGACTCACAATTTTGATGGACAGTGCCATAGTCTCTAGACCATATGACATTACGGGAAGAATACACATGTCATGAACTTTCCTTTTTAGATTTATAGGAACCTCGGGATCTTTCAGAATAAAGTTTAGCTTTCCGAATGCCGTAATTTCGGTGTTTTGGTTTGCTTTACCGAGTTTGATTAGGTGGCCTAAATACAAAATCTTGTACTATCGTCAAAAGATAAACCTCGACAAAATAACATCAGAGTAGCAAAAGTGACTTGAAGACCCTATCCAAACTTAACCGCTAGTTGATTAGATGATTGGACAGAAAACCGATAGAAATAAGTATTTCTACTCTAAAAAAACCAATTTACTATATCTTGTAGCAACATAAACCCCACTAAAAGAATCCCCCAACAACTTCCAGAACATTTTGTAAAAGTTCAAAGATAAATAGGAAATAAAAACCAAAAAGTCTTTAAAGTTACTTATACCTGTTGCTTGAAAATACATCCTAAAACAAAACTCTAAACAAACAAATTCCACTTGATAAATATTAAGCAAACTTCTCTATTATGTTAAGTGAAGACCAAGTAATAAATAAAACATTACTTCAATATCAAAACTCTTACTCGACTGAGAAGTTAATCAAAACATAAAAAAACATTTACTTTCCAAGTTTCAACATTAAAAACAGATCAAATCTTCAATATGATACAAATAAGTTAAAATTCTTTGCAGTAGAAATGGTTCCACTCTCCAACTCAATCTAAAATCCACTGAAAACAAGTATCAACGTATCAACTATCTATAACTATTTCTAAAAAAGATCTGGAATGTACCAATCATTTTTCAATCAACAAATTGCTCATCTTCACAAAAAACAAAATCCTTTTCAAAAATCAATAGATTTATGCAATTAAATGATATAGTCCAGTCAAAGTAACGTTTTACACTGATTTATAAGTACCTAGTGAAGAATATACTAAAAGTCCTTACAAATATGACACGAGCTCTAGCGGCAATCACAAAAAATAGGGCACTTTTTTTGGTTAATATCTCAAGAACTGTAAGTTAGAGGTAAAAGTATATGTTCATTTTTATTGCAAATTTTATCAGCTTTGATTATGTATATAATCAACTTTTACCTCCTTTTACTTTTTTTTAATTTAATTTTTTTTAGGACGTAGTGAGTTGTTGGCTCTCAACAAATGGCCCTTAAGAATAACTTACGCATGGTAATACCTTCCAGTTTTCTTCTCTGCGCAAATCCTGTTGTTATAATGTCCCTGTCTAAACTAACCTACATTTGGCGCTAGTTTGGGGTGGGCTGGTTTTTGCCTTGCGGATTTTCACGCATCATCTGGGGCACGCATGCTGTCCCCGGCCCCTCTTTGCCTATAGCCCCTACCTTTGCCTGTCTCTTTTGTCATTTTGCCTTTTCTTATCTGCACTGGCATCTACCTCTGCATTCTCTTCTTTCTCCCATCCTTGTCTTATTTACTCTAATTATATAATTTGTTCTCAGATGTGCTCTTAGCTTACTAAGGTCTTCGTTCACTTCTTCTTCATCGTATCCCCTCTCCCCCATAAATAATTTATGCAGTTCCATTAGTTGTATTCCGTTTGGCAGTCCTAGATTTGTAAGTTTTACCTTCCTGTATCTCCATCAAGAATTACTTCTTCATGTCCTCTCGTTGCCAGGTATATTCTGACTATCTGAAAGGTTGCGTTCTCAGTCAGCCTCGAGATAGCATATCTACCATTTGGTATTTGCCTTGTTATTTCTGTTATTCTGCTTTCCTTCAATATTTCTTTTCTCCTTCTCCTTATCTCTGCAATTTCGTTTGGTATCGTAGTCTCTGTAAATGTTCTTCTTTTTTCTTTTGTTTCTTGGTATGAACAATTGTCATGTCCTTTCTTATTTTTTTCTTTTTGATCTTTTTCTTTTATTTCTTGTTTCCATTTAGCTTCTCTCATCTCTTTCCTTTCTCTTCTATGGCTTTTACTACTATGCTAGTAGAAATTATATATAATCCATTATATGGATTATATATAATAAGCACATCGTTACATCTTAAGTACCTGACCAAACAGTATTTATCATCCATCTTCTAATATCAATAACAATCACATTCTTAATAAAACGTTATATAGACCCACTTCACTAAATGGAAACTCAACTAACTACTCGCAAAACAAAAAAGATTTCTAAATTTCGTAACAACTATGAAAACAACAAAACCTTAAACAATTCTGATCTAAACCAAAAATAAAATTTAAAAATAAACAATAAAACCTATAGTAAACTTTTCATTCCTGTAAAGATTTAAAAAAAATAACCAAAATCAGTAAAATCTGCAGCTCCAAAGCAAAACAAAAATTTAAAATAAATCTTAACTGACCAGAAATCAATCTAAAGATCCAAAAAAAGACTAACAATATAAAGAAAACCTTTACTAAAGTTCACTTGATCACCCAAACAATAAAACAAAAAAATGTTAACCCAAACAAAACTAACACATAGAAAATAAAATTACAAAACTTTGGCATATTGATTTGTTGAAAACACATAGCTTAATCTACTGATTGTAGCCAATGCACTACTACTAATGCAAACATTCGTTCAATTATGCGTGACTGGCATAGTATCCAAACATTGTGTCGTCAACTAAAACAAAATTTCAACACCACCATACACATAACGCAGCTGGAATAAACTTTATATAATCAGTATCACCAAAAAAAAAACCTTCTCAATCCTTAGCCAATCATCGACATCAGCACAATAAAAAAAAACGTTTGATGACAAAAAACCATTTCAAAAGAACGAGACTAACAAAGAAACCAAATAAGGTTACTCACCTTATAATTAACTCACCTCCGCAAGAATACAGAACAAAACCGATTCATTTAGCTTCATAAAAAAACTCCAACATTTTTTAAAAACTTTATGAAAAGATCTTATAAGAATCAAACAATAAATTACAAAGGTCCTAGTACATAATTCAAAACTAGTTCAATAAAAACATCAAACTTAACCAAGATGTTGTGGTCTCTTCTTCTTCTTCTTCTTCTTCATTCAGCCCTTTTCTGTCGTCCTTTAATTGCTTCCATAGTTTTGAGCGGTTGCTTCAGTTCGTTTTAATTGATTTAATATCATCATTCCATCTTTTTGAGTATTTTCCCTGGCTCCTTTTGTCGGCTCTGGGTGAGATTATTATTTTATTTTCTTTGATCAACTCCAGTAGTTTATTGCAACATGTTCCGCCCATCTACACATTCCCTCCGCAAATCTTACCATGATGTCTTGAATGCTAATATATTTGCGGATAATTTCGTTTCTCACACTCTCTTCTAATGTGAGCTCAAGCATTTTTCTCTCTATACTACGTTGTAAAATATTCTGTTTATTTATAGTTTGCTTGGTAGGATTTAAAGTTTCTGTGCCATACGTCATTACTGACAGGATACATTGATAGTAGACTTCCCTTTTTAAATTTAGCGGAATTTCTGTTGCAAATATCTCGTGCTTCTCTCTTCCCAAATGCTGCCCTACCCAATGCTATCCTTCTTTGCAATACTGTTGGTTTTAATTTCGTATCCAAGAAAAATGTACTTATCGGCCATGACAATTTCTAACATTTTATAAGTTGGATGATATAAAGACACGTTGTGTGCAACTCTAAGGTGATTGAACATTTCGCCATCTATGTATTGTTTCCCATCTTAACTTTTTAAATGCATGCTTCATAAGACTAATACATATTTTTGGAGACAAAATGTCTCCTTGCCTAACGCCTCGTCTGATCTTGATTTCTTTAGTTGTAGTACGGAACTTTGAAGTTGGTGAAACTATGGTCAATCCGGCATTCCTTTAGCGTTTTTGTGATGGCACTTAGATCAATCGTGTCAAATCTACAAAAATCAAGACTAAAATCAAAACCAGCTTGTTCCCTGAGTTGGTAAATATCGAATTTTGTCTCGAGTCTAGTAGTTCTTATCCAATTGTACCAGTTATACAGTTGGATCATGAGTAAGCTGTTCCAAAAAAGTGTTCTGATTAACCACCCAAAAAGGCAAACTAAACAAAACTATCTAAAACAATTTTTTTAATTTTTTTTAACACAGTACAACACCAATAGATCAACGCATCATCAGAAGATAATCCATTTGATTAAGTATGAAGAAAAACTATTGCCACCCAGCACGAGAGTAGTAATCAATCTGCAAATCTTCTTCTTCATATGTATTAGAGAAAAATTCTGACCAAAGCAATATTAGTCGAGACAAAGACAACACCAATCTTTACGATATCACTCAATTGACTTTAAAATACTCAAAACGTCTAGTTTGCACATGACCTGGAGTGTAATAGTTCTAATTATAAGTGAAAGTAATTTTTTCCCTTATTTTTAGAGTTAAAAAAGCATCAAGATTGACGCCAAACACAAAAATCTTTTATTCACTCTTTTAGATTTTCAAATATTAGCTAGTGTTGCAGGTTTGTAGATTTACTATAAAAAAAGTCTTGGTCATTATGCCCAAAAATTCTATTACTTTGCAAAAAAAAATTATAGAAATGTTTAGCCAATAATTAGTTTCCAAAACTAGGCAATTTGGTACTTAACTAATATTAAAGCCATCTACCATTCATTTAATAGAAAATTTTCCCTTAGACATGTCAATTAAAAGAACATTCGGGACCCTAAAATAACTTAAAACCATTAACCTTAACTGAATCAATGAATAAAATAATAAACTCCAACAATAATTATTAAATTTCTGTCTGTCGTATACGATTCAATTAATTTACAAACCTGTTATGCTGAATTACATTGTATTGCATATTATTAAATTAAATTAAGAATGAAAATTAGACGTTAAATAAATGGCAAATTGCAGGCATGTGCTTCTGGCTCGTAGCCAAAGCCTGTTGGAAACGGTTTTATCGCGTATATACAGTTATCCTCGTTTCTTGTCCTACTTCATTGCGGCCAACACACGGATCCCCCTTTTTCACGTAAAAACAAAGACCAGTAAATATAATTTTCAAAAACAATAATATGGGTGACACAACATAATCAGAAATAGATTTGTTTATCGCTGTAAAAAAATAAGTCTGACGATAAATTTTTAAAATGTTGAAAATATATTTTAAATTAATTTTAAAATGTTATCAACTATTTTTCAATACTTTCTATGAAATTTTTTTTATCATTATCATTACAAATGTTATATTAGTACACTGATTGCAATGCAAGCTGATAAAACATTTCTAACAAAATTGACTGAATTTTCTTTGCAGTTTGTTCGCCGAATTTTGTAATAAAGTTTGTTATTAATTTAAAAATAATTATTTCGTATAAATTGATTGTAATGTAAACTTAAAACATTGAAACATCCCTAATTCGATAGGATCTACTCCAATGCATGAAAAGGAATAAACTTTAAAATTAAAAAACTTTCCCATAACTCATTTTGATTATCCAGAACTGGATAAAGTTCAAGTTAACATTTTATTTTAAATTTTATCCTGTCCTGAAATCTTTTCCAAAATTTAATTCTTAGACGTTATTGTATAATTTGCATTCAGCAAAATACATATTCTTAATATTTAATTGGCATTAAAACAGTTTCCTTTGAAATAATAATTTTGATATTATTTTCGTGTTTATAAATTATTTTTTATTTTCGGTCAATTTACGCAAGTTGAAATTATTTTTAAACTCAGCCGTGACCAAGGCACTGTAAAATTATAATGCAAAAGATTATCGCTATATATTTATCAAAGTATACGCATGCAAGTCACACGGATATGCAATTAATTAGTTTTAACTATAATAGCATTTTTATAAAATAGAGTTTAATGATTTTATTACGTGCTACTACTTGTTATTTAATTATTGCAAAAATAGATTTTATCGTATTTTAAGATAAGATTACGTAAGAAAAATTGTATCCCTATTTTATACAATGCTAGTGAATAGTTCTCATTTTTATGTTTGCAGAAATCTGACTCTTTCCGGTTGCGAATATCAGTATAAGGATAATGTTATTTTTTTTATATAATTTGCAGTTTTTATCAAATCGGTCCAGGGCTATTGTTTAGTAAAATTTGCAATACAACTTTATCGCGCATTTTACGCTTCCGGACGATTATATTTCTAGGTTGAATCTATCAGAAGTATCAAAAAATTAAACCTACTTAAATAAATAAAAATAAAAGTTGATTGGTAGACAAAACACAATTAAAATGTTTGTTTTCAGTCAGCATTATTACAGTAAGCATTAAATATCTTCAAAACTAGACATTGGATTTTGATACAATTTTGGTTTAAATAAACTTCAATAACATTACTACCAACTTGCATTAAGTTTGCTCAATACTTTTATAAACGCATACAATACTTAAATAAATCAACAAATTAGCACTTACGCCTTATTTGCGCTTAGCTACCTTTCTGTTGTTCAAATTAGTAATAAAGTAAGCATATATAAAGAAATATTCAACAAAAGATCATCTGATTATGAATAGAATGCACCACGTGTGTATAAAAACTTAAGATCCAGGTGTGCCTCCAGCTGGTAGCTATCTAACAAACATTTCACCTGGATTATACAATAATAGACGTACTGCAGGTGGCTTGTCACTTATTCGAATAGGATAAGAAGCCGACCGGCTGTCGCTACATACAAAACAACCCACCCATTTTTTATCACCGAAAGTTCGTATTTGTTTTCGAGAAAGCGGTGCAATTAAACTGCAACTTTTACTTGAATAAAATCCAACAACACCCACGTTATCCAATTTCTCCACTGACCTATCGCACCAATGACATTTTAATTTACCGGATCTTTGTTTGTTAGTTAGTTACCGTTGATGGGCCAGTAATAGTACCGCTATTCCGGATTATGAAATCGAAACCTTCTTCTTATATATTTATATATAATCATTTCAGAACCCGTTAGGATTGCATGAATGAAACGCGATGTCGACATATTTAAGCACGGGTTTAGTTTATTATTGTCAGGAAATATTTCGAGAATTCAAAGGCGGGAGGAAGTTTGATGCGAATCACATCAGTTTGGTGACCTTTGAAGGTTGTCCAGATTTGGTAGGTGTTAATTAATAGATCAAATGATATCATTAATTAATAATTGCTTAGAAATCAGAGTCAGCGTTTTCGTGATTTACGATCAATAATTTAGGTCCCTTATTAAGGTAAATGGCTTTTTAACAAGTATAACAATTAACAAATATATATTTTTAGTTAAATGATCTCTTAAATAATAAATTTTTACTTGCAAACTAACTTCCTCTTTACAGTTTGAGTATGATATAATGGTCGCACTAATGTCTATTTCAACAAATACCCCATTGAAGTTGAATATTTATAATTTCAATTATGATTATAGGTTTCAAGATGATTTGCTGCAATTCAGACCATTAGGCTTAACTAATTAATACCATTTCAGCTTAACAGGATTTAGTTTTGAATAAAATAGTCAAAAATCAATCGATGAAATCATTAATTTAAATTGATTTAGTAAAAAATAAATTACTAAAGTGATGTAGAAGTTGTTTGAGAAACAATAAATTAACAGTCTTAATTGTTAGCATTGTTTATAATAATAAATGTATTATGTACATTGTTATTTACGTAGAAATAGAGTTTTTCTAGCTTAGTTTGATGAGGTTATTCACACTTAGACCAAAAGGTTCTTGTAGGTGTGTACATCGACATTGAAGTCATTAAAGTACTTCACAGGTTCAGAGGTTGTTAGACATAAACCTAGGTTTTGAATATATGTATAGCAAAGTACATAGCATTTGCTTAATATTAAAGTACTTCACAAAAGCTGAAAATTATTCGCACATAGACCAAAAAGGTTTTGTTGTAAGTATAACAAAATACATTGGTAATAACTCCAACCGCCTTAAGTTTTTCACATATAGTATAAATATAAGCTTGGGGGTATATACAAGGTGCGGCAGGAAAACTTGCTGGTTTGAATTGGGCGCCAATGAGCGAGACGTGGTCAGAAAGGGGTAGGAAAGGTCTCATTCAAAAAAGAATTTCTTGAAGTTTTGTTACCGCTCAAGCCAGTTGTCGTCATGCGTTGGACAGAGAAAGAGCGTGAGTTCGTCGTCAAAGCCTACTTTTAAAATGGCCGTTCGAAAGTCGCCACCCAAACGTGCCTTCCGAACTCGGTTCAATATTCATCCCACGGGTCCCGTTCCTAACAGGCAATCAATCGTTTCGTGGGTAGACGCATTCAGGAAAAGTGGTAGTGTAGCAAAAAAACGGACTTTCAAAACCCCAGAAAACGTCAAGAGAGTGAGGCTGTCGTTTTTGCACTCTCTCCGGCGTTCGACGCGCAAACAGGCAGGTGCTCTAAGGATTTTTAATTGCAGTGTAAGACAAATTCTTCACAACAAACTCAAGTTTCATCCCTACAAACTTGCTGTGGTGCAAGAACTCAGTAAACGCAATTTTATTTCTTGCCGAACTGCATGTGAATCGCTCCGTAACTTGCTTCACAACGCCCTTGTGTTTTTCAGTAATAAGGCCCATTTCCACCTTTCCGGCTGCGTAAACAAAAAAACATGCGTTATTGGAGTGGTGCCAATCCCCGTAAACTTGAGAAACCACTTCATTGTGAACGTGTTACTATGTGGTATGCATTGTCGAGAGTTACAATAATTGGGCCTTACTTTTTGGAGAAAGAAGAACACACTGTTACTGTGAATGCAGTACGCTACAAAAAAATAATTAAGGCATTTTTTCTCCTAAAACTTGAAAAAATTGAACTTGGGGACGTATGGTTCCAGCAGAACGGATCCACGACACACACAAGGAGAATTTCAATAAAACTTTTAAGAGAACACTTCAAGAGCCTAATCTCCTTGAGGGGTGACGTACTGTGGCCGGCGCGCTCCCCCAATTTGGCTCACTGTGACTTCTTTTTATTGGGATATCTCAAATCCATTGTTTACAATGACAAACCACAAACCCTACAACACCTGAAAGACAACATTCGCCAAGCCATCGCCAATATTTCAGTCAATATGCTCAAAAAAAGTGAAGCAAAACTTCAAAAAGCGGGTGGATCAGTGTATCGCTAATGAAAGCCGCCATTTGTTTTATGTCATTTTTAAAACCACTTAAAACAAAAATTCAGGATGTGTACAACACGACAAAAAAAGAATTAAATCAATATGTAAAATACTTTTTCTTTTATTGACCTTTCAAATCAGCAAGTTTCCCTGCCGCACCCTGTATAACAAAGTACATTAGCATTAAGATCATTAAAGTACTTCGCAGCACGCTGAAATTATTCAGACCTTGTAAGATGCAAAAGGTAAGTATGTTGTTCACATATATAAAGCCTTGGGATGTGTATAATAAAGTACATATTAGCATTAAAATCATCACTTCACAACTATCTCAGACTATTCTTTAAGGAAGCGTATAATTAAGTACATTGACATTAAAATCGTTGAGGTACTTGCAGCTATCTGAGATTATTTACATATATACCAAACATGTAAGTCTTTGGAATGGTGAATATTATAAAGTACATTAGTACTAAAGTTTTTAAGAAATTTGCTGATGGTTCACATATTTTGTAGACGCAAAAAGTGTGTATGTTGTACACATAGACCAAAAATCCTTGAAATGTGTATAATAAAGTAAATTGTAATATAAGCTATTGGGGTACTTCACAACTGCAAAATATTCACAAATAGACCAAAAAAGAGCATTGAGGTCAATGGAATGTTTCAAAAACCTTCAAATTATTCACAAATAAACCAAGAAGATCTTGAGAAGTATAATAAAATACACTCTTAGTGAAGTCATTATGGTACTTCAGATCTACCTTAGATTAATCACAAATAAACTAAAATAGATAGAAACAAAGTAGATTAGCATTAAAGTCATCAAAGTACTTCATAACTACGTCAGAATATTCACAAATTAACCGTCAAAGTCTTGAGAATGTGTATAATACATTACATAAATATTAAAACCATAGAGGCACTGATTGTACTAAGCTAGTTAAACTAAATAATAAATCTAAGTTGTAATTCTGAGTGCCATAATATTTTATTGTTACGTGTTAGTAATATCTAGTCAGATAAGTTATTTTAAATTAACTGTTTCTGTAACCTATTCAGTCAAAAATTTATTTAGCTACTGCGCATGCGTATCTGAATGTATTGTAAGCAGTGGCGTAACTTGGACATTTTATCCTATTGCAACGTATTTGTTTCTTTATTATTTTTTTAATATCCTATCTTTTTATGTAAGCACAATTCTAATTTGGCTATAAACTGTTATTTTTTAGTCCTGTCATATAAAAACATTGAAATATTGTTAGAAAGCACCAAAATCAGGCCAAAATCGGTTTAAAAGACCAAAATTTGATTCATAAAATGTTAAAAAAATATTAATTTTGTTAAAAACCACAAGAATCCGGCAAAAAATGTTTCAAAATGCAAAATTTAATACATAAAATGTTAAAAACAACAAAATCTGGTCTTTAAACTTAGAAACATTGTTAAAAATCACCAAATTCCAGCTATAAACTGTTAAAAAGTGTCATAAAAAACCAACATTTGCTCATAAAACTATTAACAATGCAAAATTTTATTTATAAAAAGTCAAAAATACGGTCATAAAATATTGAAATATTTTCAAAAAGAACCAATAACGGTTGTAAAATGTTAAAAAACAGCAAACTGCTGCGTTAAAACATCAAAATATTTTTAGAAAGCAACAAAATTCAATAATTAACTAATGAATACTATAAAACAAATTTTAAAATCCCAAAAATAGCTTTAAAATATCAACATATTGCCAAAAATATAAACTTTCAAATAGTGAAAAATTGTATTAATAGAATGTTCAAAATAGCAAAATCCGGCCTTACAGTATAAAAATGTTAACAAAAAGTACCAACTTTCACCATAAACTGTGTAAAAATAAAACATTCTATGTATGAAAATTAAAAAAGTGCAAAATATTTTTCATAGAATGTTAAAAATAGCTAAATCAAAGTTTTGAAATACACGTTAGAAGGCAGTAAGCTTGTGGGAATATCCGCATTGCAAACCCTTGCTTATAGATAGCTAAGCCACTGTTTTGTACAAACTAATAAGTAATAGATTATGCTTATAAAAGAAATTATGATATTAAATAATATGTAACTTTTTCAAATAAATATTTTGTAACAAACGTGCATAATAAACCAATTGCGGGCATACAGTGCATCATAAAACTAGTAAAACATCAAAATATCTTTAGTAATAATAGCTACATAAATTTTGACGTATTACAGAAAGAAGTAGACAAACATAATTTCTGTAGTATCCTAAACTAATCAGAATATTACCTATAAAACTCTTTTAGATAACAATAAGTTTAAAACCCGTCCAATTATTAAGCCAAAAAGCATAGTGTCCTCGTCGCAAATCATGTTAAAACCGTATAAAATCCATCCAACTCAACTATTAAACCAAAGAAAACTAAAACATCAACAAAATCAATGACCAGATTTGTTGCAAGTTATGTTAAAATCTGCCTAATTATTACCCCAAAAAGAATAAAGAATGCCAGACAAACATAAAAAATCAACAGCCAATCCTCCAAATTTGTCAAAAATCATGTTTTGATTATTAAGCTAAAGAGCAACAATAATGTTCGACAAACCTACAAATTGAACATAAAAATCCTCAACTACCAAACTCGTTACAAATGATATTCAAAATAATTAATATCCGCTCAATTATTAGACCAAAAAGTAACAAACCTGTAAAATCAACAAAAACATCCTCAAATTTGTCTCAAATCATATTCAATTTATATAAAATAGACCAAACTCAACTATTAGATCAAAAAGAAGGAACAATGTCCAATTAACCTAAAATGTCATCAAAATCAATTAACAAATTGCAAGTTATGTTAAAATTGTTTAAAATCCACCCAATTATTAGTTCAAAATGCAGGAATAATGTCTGACAAACATGCAAAACCAACAACCAATCGTCAATAAACAAATTTGTTGCAAAACATGTTTAAAATCTGCCCAATTATTAAGCCAAATTAAATTAAAAAAACAGTGATTATGTCTGACAAGCCCTCAATATCAACAAAATGTCCAAATTCGTCGCAAATCATTTAATAACCGCCCAATTATTTAGCCAAAAAGCAGCAATAATGTCTAACAAACATCATAAGATCAACAAAAAATCCTTTCAATTGTTAGGCCAAAAGCAGCAAATAATGTCTGACAAACTTGATAGATCAACAAAAAATCTTTAATGACCAAATTCATCGCAAATCAAGTTCAAATCGTTAAAAATCTGCTCGTTTATTAGGCCAAAAACATCAATAACGTGTAATAAGAATGCGTGGTGCAGTAGTTTAGATATGCAACTGCTGTACCAAAGATTGTAAGTTCAAATCTCACAACTAAAACTATTTTCCACTCCCAAACCCGCCTTTTCTCTGGTTTAGAATAAATTAATAATCTATCCAGTGGTTCGGAACCCATTTAAAAATGTAGTTCTACCAGTATAGTAAGTTATGATTACAAACAGAGAACAGGCTAATGCGTGGTGTGTGTTTGGCTAAAACAAAAAAATGTCTGATAAACTGAAATGATCAACAAACAATCCTCAATAACCAAATTCGTCTCAACTTATGTTAAAATTTTCCAAATTATTAGAAACAAAAAACATCGATAGTATCCGGCAAACCTAAAAAATAAAAAGAATCCTCAATAATCAGACTGAAAAGCAGCGATAATGTCCGGCAATCATAAAAATTAAAAAAAAAAAACATAATTCATCACAAATCATGTTCAAATCGTTTAAAACCAAACCGTTTAAAAGGCCAAACAGCAGCGGCAATAATGTCGGACAAACATAATATATAAAAAAAAAAATTCTTAATAACCAAATTCGTTAACCAACTTTATTACCTGCAATAATATTATAGTGAAACAGATTATTTCTGTCAAACATCATTATTGAGGTCTATATGCAATTAGTTATTAGACTGACAAGAAATATAAAAGTAATCTATCTATGATGACACAAACTACGCAGGAAAACAAATCAAATCTTTAAAAAAATGCCTGTCTAATGCATCAGATTGACAAAAAGAATTAAAAAAAACAAAAATTTAGAAATGCCATAAAAAAGTTCTACGCCAAATGGGACAGGCCCGGATGGGTAGACACAGATCACAGAACCACAACAACTTTTGTCGGATGCAAAGAATAGTTAAAAGCACCAAAAATCGGCCATAAACTAATAAAAAAATATCGAAATATTGTGCAAAATTCTATTCGTAGAATGTCCAAAATAGCAAAATCCGGCCGTAAAAACAAATATTGTCAAAAAATACCAAAATTTACCACAAAAATGAAAAAGACAACAACCACATCTAAAGCAATTGGCGCATTTACGCGAGCACGTTTTCCTACAATTTTTAAACGTATGCTTCAAATCTGTAAATCAAATTTTTATGTAAACTTTTAGAGTACGCTCTCGGGGCGCGCACCAAAACTATTCCAGAAGAGCAGTTTGACGCGACTTCAAAAAAGTGTCCGTCTAAATCCACCTAATACCCAATAAAGTTAGATAGTAGATATTGCAAACAGAAGCGGCTTCAAGATAACAAAATAGAACCTTTAATGTATATCCTCTTCATCATTAACTGCTACAAACAAAACTTATACTTTTGTAGTAGCACAACTTGATTTAAACGCATTAAAACCCACATAATAGCAGATTTGAAATGTTTTTGCTAATTCAGTAGCTGCGATAGTCTTTGAAGCGCACTGCACCAATAACCACCACAGATACATGAAACTTAAATAAGCGTTTCCTCCAACTTTTTTAACTTTTTGCCCTAAAAATTGTAAATAATAAACAAGTCAGCTGCAGGATAAATGTTGCCGCTGTCGTTTTTATTCTTCCACCTGCTGTTATGCTTCTAAATAGTTGATTCTATATTCAGTTATCTGTCCTTATTGCTCTTCTGTTTCTCAAACTCATTTGGTTTAAGTTCTTTCAATGTTGTTTCGAATTTTTTGATCTTATTTCCTGCAATTTTTTTCTGAAGTGCATGTACTGTACTGTTTGTTTATCCGATTCTCTTAATTCTCCAAATTGCAAACTGACTTCTATTATCAGGCATGGCAGTACACAAGCAGTAAACGTATTGAAGATAGCATTCTGCGCAGTAACGCAGTTAGGATTTTTGGGCCCCACTGCAAAACGTTGAAAAAAAAAACGGTTTTAGAAAAAGGTACCCTTGCTTACCGTTTAACTCTGCTACAGCTGTTCTAAGTGCTAAATCTCTTGGCAAATAGTACATAACTCATTTTAAATATATCATTTTCGTTGCTTGGCTTCCGACTATTCTTCTTTTGCAGGACATAGTCTTATTTTTTATATAAGTGACAACTTTTCTCTTTATAACAATTCTTAATTTTGTTTCATCACAAGATTGACACCACCTATCCACAACTCATACAGTAAAGCCGGCCGCTTGCCCATAGTTTAATATTAAGATATAGGTTAACTGCCCCTTCTTCGATAATTTAATAGCATTGAACTTGAACTATATTAATAATCCACTCACTCGCCCGACTGTTGTTATGAAGAAAATGATTCCCTATCCCTCATCATCTAATTTATTGTCAACTGACATTCATACGTAATGACAAACTACCTTAAACTTTACTAAAAAAATCCATTTATTAATCAAAATTGCACACAACACAATTTTCAAAAAACAAGTCAAACTAAATAACTAAGCAAGACAAAAAGTGATCTAGTCCAGGTCTCACTAAAAAAATGCACTGCAAATCTCATAAAATTGGCAACCTCTAAGAATAAGAAACCCAACAAAAAATTCGTCATTTCCCATACATTACTCAAATGCCCATATCAAGAGTTGTCTGATTAGTTCAAATCAATAAACCTGACCATAAGCCGTACCATGCAGTCGGATTTTTGAAAGGGAAAAAAATGTGTAAAAACAATATCCTTCACTATACCTATCAAGCGCATGAGAAGAGATAAAAAAACTTTCTCTATAATATACAATTAATTTCAGTAAAGATCAAAGACATCCTCTTATTCTCAATTGAGCATTTTAAGTTTTTGTCAATTTCATCACAATCAATCATTGGCGCGGCATTCTTCTTCAGCCTTGTGATGTCCAGTTCTGGACATAGACCTCTCCCACTATTGGCCAATTTTCTCGGTCTTTTGTAGCCAAGTGCCATTTGGCGCTATTTCACAAATCATCTTTTCATCTTTTCATTGGTTTTGTGACATTCCACGTTTGTTTAGTCTCGGCCGCCAGTATATTAGTCTATACGCCCAATGGTCCATGCACTTTAGCCGTACTATGCGTATCATAACATCCTAGATACGATATTTCTGTTTCAAATAGCTTCGTTCTTGGTCTAATCTTTTAAGCTCACTCCCAGCTTTTCGATTGCCAACCTTGCTGTCCGTATTTTTATAGTCATGGCCATTGTTTGTAGACCATACGTCGTAACCGGAAGAATGCACATATCAAACATTTCTTTAATCCTAAAAGTCTGAATGTTTCAAAATAAATTTTAGTTTAGCAAAGGCTGCGGTATCTGTCAAGAAATCTCTCTCTCATTTTCGATTATGGTAGTAGGTTGCTCAGTATTCTTGATCTTTGTTTTACTGAAGCTCATTTTTAGACCTGCTTGTTAAGTTGCAGTGTTTAACTCTCATAGCATTTTGTTAATATCATTCAGGTTACTAATTAAAACAATGTCGTAAGAAAAACGTAAATGATTAAAATTTCCATCGACATTCAACCCTCTAGTTTCCAAGTGAAGTCTTCTAAATGGTTTAGGAGAGATGGTTGTCTGAAGTGATATCCTCGTCAAGTTTTACTTTGTAGGTGGCATTTCTATAAACGTTTTTGAGAAGATCAGTATTCCTGAAGTCTATCCTAGCGTTGTCCATTGCGTCAAAACCTGCCCAAAGTTCTATTAAAAAGCGAAAGATCAACTACCTGGGTTAGTTAGAAGAAGCACTGGCAGTAAACAACTCTCATGGCTCTGAAACATAAGAAACTAGACAAGAATAAAAAATAAAAAACTAAACCAAACAGAACCTTAGCCATTATCTTGTAGAAGACAATTCGCCAACGCATATAAGTGTATAGTAACAAAAAAAATACGCGAGAGCCCATCCAAAATTTAAAAATCTAGAAAGTCTATATATGTTGCAACAAGCGCTACAAGCAAAGAAAAAAAACCACACATCTAAAACTATAAAAGTTGCCCAATCTATCTCAAGCTGAGAGCAAATCAGATTCAAATATTCATTCGTTCAACGCACCTGAAAAACAAGCTTCAGCTCAATCTCAAACCACACCCAATTCCCGCAAAGAGTAGTTTTATGTTCCTGAGACAACAAAAAAAGTAATAAAAGTAAATCCAATACTTTAAAATCTTGACAAATTTTCCTTACCTGCTTTGTGCAGTAGAAAAAGCTTCAATTCTTCATATTATTTAGCCACAAACACATTAAAAATGGAACTAACTTCTAATTTCTTGATAACAAGCACTTAAAGGAGTGAGCAACTTTATTATAGAAATCTACCCGCCCTAATGTTTATTATTAAGAGATCGATTGTCTATCACTTTGCTAAATTAATGACAACTGACATTCAATCCTTTATATGTTATAGTTGCAAAAACATCAAAAGTAGAAAAGCTTTCAATCTATTGGTAACAATATCTTAAGCTAGTAGACTATGGTATATATCACTAGCCAACACTGCATTAAATGAATTGCTGACCTGTCTGACTATTTGTTATCAACAGATTGATTCTCTACTTCAATACGATTTGATATTCATTAAAATAACTGTGATAAAACATTAAAGTTCGATCTACTAAATATGACTGAACAAAAACTCATGACACTACCACTAGTAAGATATGATAATGCAACGGTTTCGCCCTGTCTATCTTACACATTATGACGTACTGTGTGATCGCACCAAGCAGACGACACGATTGCATAGAATGTGCAGCAACGTAATGCGTAGTGCATCCGATAAGCGATAATATCTATGTAATTATAGTATCAAGATACAAACTTGCTCTTTATACACTGGGGTAACTTAGAAATCTCTTAATTAACCGTTGATCCCATCATTTTTCATTTCATACAAATCGTAAGACTTATGAAGCAAAGTAAAATAGCTTTAAAACGCACATTATAAAATAATTTAGATATGATAGCTAGAATAGAATAACATTTTCTATAAATTATACACAGTGCAAAACTAAAATATCAAGTGTGCAATGAAGTAATGTATCTGTGCTTTTCAATGTGCTAAAATATTGTGAATAACATCTAATGAAATAATGAAACATTTATTTAAATATTAGATTTACCTATAAAATGTATGAATTCTCCAAGTGTTAAACATTGCCTGCTAGATGTGGCATTGCACATAACTGCGGCCGTATATCTTTCGTAGAACCTGAAAACATACAAAATGCTTCATCAATACTTAAATTGAAACACAAAACATAAAAACACCTTTCAATTTCACAAGTGAAATCACATAACATTGAAAACAAGATTTAAGCTCAATAGTAACACTAATATTGATATAAATCAATTCTATTTACAACATTTAAAGCCCGTAACATACCTTGCGTTTTTCCCGATCTGGAAATCAATTAAAATCTTTAACAGAAAACCCTATGCTAACTTTTATTTATATCTATTGTGATATATTTTGTATGGTTCAATGATCTAAAGGCTATACAAGAAAAAAAAATCATATAACCAATTATCTTTATTAGTAATTAATTTATTACGATTGAAATTATGTGCTCATAAAATGAAAAGACATCACAATTACGAGCGTCCATGATATTTCATATTTTTTGAACATATTAATCTATGCAGAACAATCTGTGTTGCAATATATCTCGCAGATTTTGTTTAATTATCGTGGAAGGTTATAACAATTTTTGAAAAAAAAAGAATTAATTCAAGTCTATAAAGTCGTGATATTTACATTTAATTAATGAGTAATAACAGTTTAATGCAATATTTTTATATCGCTATTTAACTAATTCAACTATATTTACAAAAATTGTTTAATGTTAATAATAAATTGATTGACATTGAAAACGTTAAAAAACTATTGATATTTACCGAAGGATATTATAATAATTAATTGATTTATATTGTAAACGTACGGGAATTGCCAATCGAGTTCACAGTAGCTATTAATTAATGAATTAAAAGCTTTATTAAAAACTCAATTAAAATTTCCAATATTTTTTTACGCAAATAGGGAATACCGCAACAATTATGTCATTCCATGCTTCAATTATTGTATTTTTTAAATAAATTTATTACATTTTCCATCTATATTTAGCCATGTGTCATAATAGGATAATCGATTTGATAATGAAATAATCGATGACCGAATCAATTGAGTAATTTACGACGAAACGACGCAATTATCTAAGAGATTAGTGGATAAGAATTAATGAATTAAATGGATCTAAACAAGCAATTGGGTTGATCTCAATATTAATAGTTGAAAAAATTAATTATCATTTCATTCAGTAGTTATAATCGTATTGAATAAGTTATACAATGCATTATCTTAATTGAATTGAATCTAATTTTATTTACCAAACAAAATTATCTCTGACTTTATAACATTGGTATCAGCTTCTTCTTCAGATTGATTGGCTATGCAGATTTCGTTGTCAGTCGCTAGAAATAGCTTTGTAATGTACAGCCAAACTAGTCCCTTAAATTCTTCATTCACTCTGCATCTGCCAACATTCTTATTTATTTCTTATTTAACTTGAATTACGAGTAGTGTAAATTTGGAACCTTTCATTATGTGATTCAGATATTTATTGCATTTTTATTTCAAATCTTTCTAAATTTTATTTGTATTCGCTATATTTTCTATCTACTTCATAAAGTCTATATAATTTAAGTCTTTTTATTTGATAACAAGATTCCATAGTTTTTAATAATTCTTCTAATGCTTTTAGGTTATCTGAATGTTTAAAAACAACTCTTTGCACTAATCAGCACTACTTTACTACTTGTTTTCATCTAGTACTTTTATTGTACTGTAATGTATAAGTTTAAAAAAATTGATAACCAAGAAAACTCAAAACCGTTGTCCTATCTTACCTTTGTTGATATGAGTTTTTGTGTTGTAGAGTAAGGCATTGAAGGCGGCCGAAAAATTTTAACTCACTTCGTCCACCACCAACGCCAAACCCAACATACACAATTCATTAAGCTTAGTCATTTCTTATTCTTGAAATTTTGGTAGTATCTAACAAGTAAGCAAAGTTGTGACTTATTGCATGCAAACAACAAAAAACAAAATCTTGCACAAAATATTAAAACCCGGTCGTATTTTCATTACATTAAATGTAAATTGTTAAGGACGCGGTTAAGAAAACTCAACACAATTTAACTTCTTTTTAAAATTGTTTTTTTGCAAAGTGTAAAAAATTATATTTAATTGTCGATTAAATATTGAAATTTAATTGTATTTCTTTTTGCCACAATATGACATGTGCTGTAAGTTAATTTTCTAAAATAGCACTTCTTAAACCGCGCCCTTAAAAATATGTTATATGTATAAAAATCCAATCGGTTGATAAATAAATCCGGTATTAATTAAAAAATTCCAGATTTCAGTGCAACGATTAGGCTTAATATAGAAAAATCCGGTCTGATTTCCATTAAATTAAATAGAAATTGGTAACAAAATTTTCATGTAAAAAAATCCGGCTTGTTAGTATGTAAATCCGGCATTAATTACAAAAAATCAATATTAATTAATATTTTGTTATTTTAGGATTTCATAAAAAAAATAATTAAATAAACATATGAGTACCCAAAGCAAAGTCAGAATATATAGGACATGCGTTAGGCCAGTCATGACCTACGCAATCGAAACAAGAGCGGACAACACAAGCACTAAACGTCTGATGAGATCAGCTGAAATGAAAACTTTAAGAACATTAACAGGGAACACGCTGCTCGATCACAGAAGGAGCGAGGAAATAAGGAATGCTTGTGGCATTCAAGACGTAGTAAGATGGGCGAGAGGCAGAAGAAGAGAATGGAGGAACCACGTAAACCGCATGACGGACGACCGCCTGGCAAAGATAGCCCGAAATGAGAGACCCAAAACCAAACGACTCCCAGGAAGACCATCGAAACGTTGGTACGAGAGCTGGACATCCGGCTCACAGGAACTTCCAAGTTGAAGAAATACAGGACAGCAGTCCTATTACGATGAAAAAGAAGAAGAAGAAGATAAAAAAAAATACTTTTTTCAACACATGACCCAATTTTGGTGCTTTCCAACAATATTTTCAAGTTTCAAGTCCGGAATTTGCTGTTTTTGACATTTTATAAACTTTTTAACAGTTTTTTTTCGGATTTTGATTCTATCTGAAAATGTTTTAATGTTTTAAAACCATACGGTAGCTATTTTTGAACTTCTTATAAATAGAAATGCACTTAATGACAATTTTGACAATACTTTCATACCTCATGTCCGGATTCTGATGTTTTCTCGACATTATTTTGATATTTCAAGGCCGGATTTTGATCCTTTTCTACAATACGATATTTTATTGCAAGATTTTGCTATTTTTGACATTTTTTACTTTTTGACAGTTTATGACCCGATTTTAAATCTTTCTGACAATTATTTGATGTTTCATAACCGGTTTTTGTTATTTAATATTTTTGGAGCTATCCAACAATATTTTAATGATTCAAGGAGTTCTTGGCCGGATTTTGATTCAATCTAAAAATATTTTATAACCAAATTTAGCTATTTTTGAATTAAATTTTGCACCTTTTAACGGTTAATGGCTAAACTTGAATGCTTTCTAACAATAATTTCATATTTTATGACCAAATATTGCCATTTTTAACATTTATAAAAAGAATATTGCACTGCACCACCAGTGCCAAGTATTCAAAAAAATGACTTAAAATACAGCATAAAAAAGCACAAATTTGGAGTACCTGAGATACAGAGACAGAGTAGAAAGCAACCTACTCCTTCCTCATCAATTGTGTAGCTGACTAAGAGAGTATTTCACCAAGTATTAAAAAATTGATAACCCATTTATAAAACTTTAAGCTACAAAAAAACATTTCATCTGAACAGAAATCAAAAACTAAGTATCCAAAGCCATACAAGTTGCAATACCCCAACTACTGCAATTAGTCAGACATTAACCAATCCTACCTTTTGTCCTCTAGACAAATACATGTAATATTGGCCTCAAAACAGTATTTTTTCTCCTATAAAACTGCCAAGCTAACAAAGCCCATTCCAACAAACTGAATGCATAACCAGTGTGGCCATAACTTGGCTTAAGAATTTAGTAAACGCCAAACTCAAACAATGCTTCTTGTTCCTATAAAACTTCAATTAGCCGTTGAGCATATTCCTAAATATTTCAATTTGCTACAGGATGTCTTGACCAAAAAAAAGTAGAAACCTCAGTTAAAGACACCAGAAAGTTTCTACTACCCAAAAGTCGGCTCGCACTCAGGCAGTTATTGTGCCAACAAAAATTCCCACAACAACATTTATGCTCCACCGCGCAATGAAAACACGTAGAACACCACTTAACCCAAAAAAAAAAAGTTTTTTGATCAACAAACAAAAAGTTCATTTTAAAAGTTTCAACGTTGCTTGAACCGATTTTAGGCAATTTTACTTAATTTTACCCATAAACCACCATTTAGACTCAATATATCAGCAACAAAATTTGAGGATGTTATTTTTTTTAGTATTCAAAACTAATTCCACCCGGTGCACGTACAAATTTGACAAAAAAACTAAGTCTCACCCTAACAGACAAAAAAAATAAATTAAATAAAACAAGTTTAAATCAACTTGTTTTATTTAATTTATTTTATATTTATTTAATATGACTTATGCAAAATGTCTCTCCATCTAGCACAATACAGGTAATACAGATAGTGTATGAGTGTATGCACCCCTCATTAGTGTGACTTGCATCTCATTAGTAAAAAAATAAAGTAGATAAACTGCAACAACCTCACATATAAACAAAAATTTAACTCTTTTTAATCAATTGCAGTTCAGAACTGATTGCAATCATACTATATCCTACTATAAATAATGTATGAGCAATTTTATTTCAAACGGACCAGAGCAGAGAGATGCATTGAAGAACTTGCTTGAGTATTTTGTTTCCTTTCTATAACTTATTAGTAGTCTATTAATTGATTCATAAAGGTATGAAATTCTTAAAAAAAAGTAGATTTTTGTTTAGTTTTTTGTCGTTTGAAATTTTTTTTTGAGTAATAATCGCAATTTTAACACACAAAATTTCACTAGTGAAATCAATCAGAAATTTTCTGTAAAACCCAATTCTAGCGCCAATTTAAGTTAAAAAAATTACAAAAATGCTCCTTTTCTTCCAGACCACTGAGATAAAAAAAACGGGTTTTTGGGTTATGCCGCGTATAGACAGGGTGTGGTCTGGAAAAAAAAGAGCAATTTTGTAATTTCTTTAACCGCCAAAGTATAATTACAAAAATCGTACAGAACGGTGCTTTAGTTTTGCGAACTGTGACTGAAAAATTTTCACCATTTTTGTAGTAAATTTTAATAATTTCAATGCGTTGTTGAAGCGTATATCGTTCCATTTTTAATAACGGCGTAGTTTTTACTTGTCAAATGTCAAAAGATAATATCTTTAAAATTGACAGCTGCCCAAATTACCTGCTATTCAAAATGAAACTTCTTATTGGAAAACCCTTTACAAACGACATTACACCGTATTTTGCTACGGCAAATAGATAGCGCTACCAAGCTATGATTAATGATTTTTTATAGCCGGAATTGGAAGATATTGATGTGGGCGACGTTCATTTTTAGCAAGACGGCGCTGCGTGACACACAACCAACAAAACAATCGCAATTTTGCAAGAAAAGTTTCCTGACCGTGTTATTTCTCGAAGAGGTGATCACAATTGGCCACCGAGATCTTGTGATTAAACACCTATAGACTTTTTTCTTTGAGGCCACGTAAAAGATAAGGTCTAAGTTATCGAGGACATGAATTTTTCCATTACCAATTCGCAAATTTGCGTCTGTAGCAACCTCTTATTGGAAAACCTTCATTCTCCATTTCTCGTTGTGTAGTTTAGAGTTTGTTTGACGTATTTGTGTTATTGCCATGATCTCGGTCCCGTAAGTGAGAACTGGTAGTAAGTACAATTTGTATACTTTTTTTTTCAAGTTTATAAGGATTTTCGGTACCTTGAGTATAAAGCCTAACTTTCCAAAGACCGCCCAACAAAGTTCTATTCTTCTAGGTATTTCAGAGGGTTAGTTCTCTTTACCTAATTCTATTTTGTGTCCGAGATTGACATAATCAATTACGTTTTTAAGTACCTCATTTCCGATGGTTGTGATAGTTCTTGGATGTCATTACTTTGGTTTTATACAAGTTTATTTCCAAATCGATGTTTTTTATGCCTGATGCAATTGTATTAGCATTGTTTGTAGGTCACTAGACCTATCCGTTGCAAATTAAGATCGTTTTTGTTAAAAAAATCAATTCAAAAGCAAGCACGGTAAAAATATATGAATTAGCGATGACCTAAGTCCTAAAGAACGAGAAGATAAAAGGATTTTAAGAAAACATTTTATAATTGCCAAATCAAAGAAATTTCAAACCGTAATTCATAATAACTCGATTACTATAAATGGTGATAACTACTCCGTGCAAGATCTGACCACAACCGATGACTTAAGTTATACTTAAGAAATAACAAATGAAAAACAAACAAAAATTTCTAATAATCAACGTGACCAAACTAGCAATAAGATAAGCAGGATACAGTTCCAAGTATTGCAGTCACACAAAATCACATGAAAAGCAGCAAATTAAAACCAGCACACCTCTTAGAGAGATTTTCTTCTAAAATTAAGAAATAATTTATTTTGTCAAAAATGTTTGATTGAATTACGCTTATTCATTGTTTTTTTTTTATTTAATATTACTATTTTTATTGGTATTACTTATATATATATACTTTTTTTATGTCGCTTTTATACATTAATGTTGTTATTGTTAGAATGTTTCGTGCTTTTATTTTAATTGATTCATTTTCTAGTAGTAGTTTATATTTAATTATAATAATTTTATTGAACATAACCGTTGATTAGTAGGCATATGATTTAATACTATAACTATTATTATGGTATTTACATTTGGTCATTTGAATGTGTGTTCACTCACTGGACATTTTATTAATATAAAGGAACTGGTTATAAATCAAAATGTGGACGTAATGGCATTGACTGAACTAGGCTTTCTGTAGACATTAATGATGCAGTACTTGCAATAAATGGTTATAGAATAATTAGAAAAGACCGGAATAGAAATGGTGGAGGAGTTTGCTTCTATATTAAAATTAATTTGAAATTTGAATATATTAATGATATTGGTGATAATATAGAGCAACTATGGACGTACTGTCATATGTTGTGCCCCGATCGGATGAAATCATATGTATGGGTGATTTGAATCATTATGTGAAGCAACAGGCTTAACACAAATTATAAATGAACCTACTCGTTATGGTACCAATTTTGCAACATTAATTGATCTTGTATTAACAACATTTGAAGACAATTTTGTATCTGATAGTGGCGTGCTTCCAAGTAATAACATAGCGGATCATAAATTCATTTATTGCAAATTCAAATTAAGTGATAACAGTAGCCATTCTAATTTATATAGCTATAGAGATTTTAGATCTCTTGACTTAAATGCACCTAAACATGATTTAGAACAACTGCCTTTATTTTATATTACTGAGCTTGACGATATCAATAGTAAAGTCTCATTTTTAAGTACAATGTTATTAGATTTATTTAACACTCATTTGCCCATAAAAACAGGTAGAACAAAAAAAAAAAAGAAACTATGCACCGTGGCTTACAGATAACATAAAATACTTAATTAAATTACGTAATAAAGCTCTGTCTAAATATAAAATAACAAAAAAAACATGAGCAATGGCAATACTACAAATCATTGCGTAACTTTTGCAATAATGTTGTAGAAAAAGAAAAGCAATGCTACTTAGAGTACAAGTTAAGACACGAAGGCGTAAACAAAGTATGGGATAAATTAAATAAAATGAACTTTTGTACAAAGCAGAAACCGACCATTCCTTCTCAGCTACAAGATGCCAAAAATATTAATAAACATTTTTTAAACAACATTTTATTGCAAAATACAAATGATACTGCATAAATTGATTTTTATAGTAACAATAAAAAACGCAGTTTTAAAGAGTTGCTGGTATTTGAGTCAGTTAATGATGAAGTAATGGCAAAATATTTACTCAATTAAATCAAATGCGGTGGGTTCTGATGAAATTAGTTTGTCATTATTAAAATTGTGTTGTCCTTATATAATTCCGTTAATTACACACATAGTTAACTCTTGCTTAGAAAAAAAAACTGCTTTCCTGAAGCTAAAATAGTTCCACTACCCAAAGTAAATTGTCCACAAAGTTTAAATGATTTAAGGCCAATAAGTATACTTCCTACTTTATCCAAAATATTTAAAAAAGTTGTTGCATTTTAGTTAAGAAATCACTTGAATAAATACAGCATTCTTCCGCCAACCCAATCTGGTTTTCGACCAAGTTATAACTGTATAGCAACAATGACAGATATAATTGATGATATAGTAAAAGAAACAGATCAAAAGAAAGTAACAGCACTAGTTCTACTAGATTATAGCAAAGCATTTGATACCATCAATCATAATATTCTACTATCAATTTTAAAATATATTGGATTGTCAGGAGCTGCTGTTATTTTATTTGCTAGCTACTTGTCCGATAGAAAGCAGTACGTTTCTATTAACAACTCCATATCCAAAATGACAAATGTACAACAAGGTGTTCCACAGGGGTCAATTTTGGGGCCCATGCTATTTACAATATATACGTCAAGTTTAGATACATCTATAAAAACTTGTAAACGGCATTTTTATGCTGATGATACACAACTTTATCATTCGTTTTTTCCAAATAATCAACAAAACATAACTTATTAATTAATGCAACAAAATCTAAATTAATGATATTTGGAAGGAAATGTGACAAAATCCATATGAATACCATGCAAGTTATAATTAATAGCATTCCTTTACAATCAGTTGACGAGTGCAGAAGCTTAGGATTAACAATTGATTCTGAGTTAAACTTTGTGTCACACATTAATGCATCTACTAGAAAAGCGTTTTGCAACTTAAAACAATTATATTCTTGCAGGCATATGTTGCCCACACATTGAAAACTTTTGCTTTGTGATGCATTGGTTCTATCACATTTTAATTATGGGGATGTAATATACGATACTCATATCAATTCCATACTTTGTAGAAGAATTCAACAAATTCAAAATTCATGTCTTAGATTAGCCTATGGAATTAGAAAATATGAAAGAATATCTCATAAACTAAACTATGAAAAACGCCTGCAAAATTTATAATGATGTCTGTATAAAAAACAATTATTGGTATAGTTTTTTTTTAATTTCTTTTAACTGTATTTTAAATTTTAAATTTATTTACAAATTGTATTTTTTTTATATATATATTTACATTATTTTTAGATATTTTCAAGTTATATTATTGTAGTTGAGGTGGTAGAACAGACATCCAGATTGTTCTGGTGAGCTGAACCTCAACTAATTTGTCCGTCTATGTATTTAAGGCAAATAAACTTATTATTATTATTTGAATTTGTGCTGAAGAGGACAATATCGTCTGCAAATCTTAGGTGGTTAAGATGTACTCCATCAATTAAATTCCTATATAATCCCAGTCTAGTTTTTTTTTAAATTTTCGCCATTGCAGCTGTCAATAATTTCGGAAAGATGGTGTCGCACTCCTCTCTTGATTGGTAACTTGTCTGCTTTTGTATCTTTGATTATTTGAATTTGTATTAATGTTCTTTATAAAATTTGAATATTTTGAGTCAATTCTAGCTTTATCAAGGGCTCTCAAAACTACCCAGATTTCAACGGAGACAAATGCCTTTCGATAGTCCACAAAGACAATGTGTATATTGTACTCGTTGCTTTTCTCGATTAGGGTTCTGAGTGTCTGTAGATGGCCAGTAGTGCTGTATCCCTTTCAAAATCTAGCTTATTCGACTGGATAATAGAAGTCCAGTTTTTGTGTCAGTCTATTGGTGACAATTTTAGTTAGGAGTTTCTGCAGGTGCAATAACAAGCTTATTGAGCGGTAGTTTTTATGTTGTTTCTGGCTTCTTTTTTATGTAGAATGATAGCTTCTGCGTTTTGCCATCTACTTGAGATCGACTCTTCCCTTATACATTTATTTAGTAGAATTCGAATACTTTCTTGTAGACTTTCTTCTCCTATTTTATGTATCTCACGTTGTGGTTTTCCCCTAAGCTTTTCTTGTTCTTCAATTGGTTTAGAGCTGCCTTCAGTTCTTCTCGGTCAATTTCTGGAATTTCTTCTGATCCGATATATTAGAGTTTGGGTCTGTTGTATTGGCGTTTTTGAAAAGTGAAGCTGTAGAAAAATCCGTAAAAGTCTTGAATCACTTGTTTGATTTCTTCCTAATTTTTGGTAAGTGTGTTTCCTTTCGTATATTTTTGCTTATGTTTTTGTTTAGTATTTTGAAGTTATTGTCCAGGTCTCATGTTTCTTTTTTGCCTCAATAGTTCTTTAGTTTGTGAGCTCAGTTTACCCGTAGTTTGTATATTTTGAGTAATGTTTTCGGAGAGTTTTTCTATTCTCATTTGTGCTAACTAGCTTGATTGTTTCTTCTAGATTTTGCTAAGTATTCGTTGGAATTTGTCTTGGTTTTTACACAGCGTATCTGTAGTTGAGTATCGTTTTTACTCTCGGATCTTGTGTTTACTTTAATAGTTGCTCGGACAAGTCGGTGGTCGCTGCCGTTATCAAATCTGTTCAGAAAGGTGAAACGGCAAATGTTCTTTTTGTTTGTAATAATGTAATCTATTTCGTTTTTCACATTGCTGTTTGGACTTTTCCAGGTACATCTCTTTTGTTGTGGTATTTAGAAAAACGTATTCATGCAGAATAGGTTTTTGTTTCTGCAATAGTCGATTAGCATTTCTCCCTTGTTGATTCTTTCACCCAGTCCAAACTCGCCTATATTTGGCATAACCCCGTCTGCTTTCTGTCCGACTTTCGCATTAAAGTCTCCCATTGGTTGCACAAATTTAGCGTTTTCGTTTCGTCTAGCTGTCATAATGTCTTCGTTCAGCTGTTCCGCTTCGACTTCTTCGGCTGCGCTAGTTGGGGCATATATTTGGACAGCCTGCAGGTTGTACCTTTTGTTGATCTGTTTTACAATGTAGATGACTCAACTAGATATTGCTTGCGTTTTGACTATTTGGTGTCTTTGGCGTTTGTTTACTAGTATTGCAATTCGTCCTAGGTAGTAATTTATTTCTGAGTTGTTATGATATAACACATGTCCTGATTTCAGGTACGTCGTCTTTTCTCCTTGCAATCTGGTTTCACTACTAGGCCTATTATGTCCCATTTTATGTGCTGTAGTTCCTCTTCTAGTCTTTCCATCTGTTCTTCTAATCTTAACGTTTGAATATTTAATGTAGCAATATTGAACGTTTGTGTTTCCTTGTTCTTTTTTTTTTTTTCGTGGATGTGTTTCGTTTATATATCGAGTCTTTGCCTACTCCAGAATCCGTAAGACCAACAGTCAGGTGCAGTGCAAGATTTTGAGTGCTTGACTCTACTTGCCTGGGGTATTAGTAATTTAGAATTTGAATCATTTTTCATTTGGAAAGTATATTTCGGACTACACATTGTAAACACTGTTGCCAAAACTATTTAGAATATAGAACGCCAAATTTGGTACTTTTTTGTTAAACTGGTTTGAGTAATTATGTAGTAAGTGACCACACAACAACGTACCATTTTGTTTCCATTGGTACACTCAATTACGTATGATGATGTTCAAAACTAGACAACACATAAATCACAAACACAAACTTTGTATGTGCTTTTTAACCAAATTAAATAGCTTAGAGTCTGCACAATAAATAAGTCATTTTTAAAGACTAAATCATTGAAAAATAATAGAATCACAACCTCTTTTAAGTTAATATAAAAGCAATCCTTTTGCCTTTAATCTAAAACACTGAAAATTTAAAACCTTTACCTACTTTCTGTCTTAAAGTTTCATCATTTCCAATCCCTATAATGCAAAATTTATTATTAGTCAATCAAAAATGAACGTACAAAGTTCATTTTTGATTATTTTTATACCATTTATTGAAAATATACTTATAAATCGTGATTATTCATTTTTTATTTACATTTTTATAATAAATATTATTTTTGTAGGTAAAATAAACAATCTGAAATTAACTTAACCTTTCTGACCTCCAATATTAGTAAACATAAAAAATTCAAAAACTCGCAAGCTAAAAATACAACAACAGTTTGCATAATTATTTATATAAAATTATTTACTGATGCAATTTTGATATTAATTGTAAAACGCAACGCATGGAAACTCTTCATTTACGTAAATAAATCCTTTCAACATGCTTGTTTGTATTGTATACAATCGGTTATCTGTTCGACCTTCTTATCAGCAAGCAAGGCCTCCACCATGCAAACCAACAAGGAAATCAAATATTTAAATGAGAGCGAGTCGACGGAGGTCGCAGGTTCAAAACCCTAACATATGAGCGCGTTATGACTGTATGCTAATTTCAAGCGTTGATTGACTAAAATAAATTTAATATATTATAATTTCAATCAATTGCGTTGAATGCGAATGAATTCGGAAGTTATTTTCTTAACCCGTATGTGTTTTGTATTTATAATAACGATAGCCTTCGATCAGGTTATTGTATAGAATTTAAAGAGAGAATTAATTAAATGTTTTTGTTTTTTCAAATTGATTTGAAGATACGGACGGTTTACTAAAAAAGATTGACACATTTTTTTAATTAAAATATAAATTTATTAACCTGCACCGAAATGCAATGCTACTTTGTATAAATTACTAACATATGTTAACCATTTCCAAAAATATTTAACAAAGTTTTTCTTTCATATGATTATAAAATTTGAATTATATTATAATAAACTTCCTGTTGGCGATAGTCCAGTAAAAATCAAAGCCACTTAAACGACGTTAATTTGAAACGATACACATTTTTATGCGAATTTATTTGTGTGAAGCTTTCAGGAATGTATACATCTCATAATTTAATAATGTGAAATTTATATTATTTGGATAAGATCCAAATAATGAATATAATTTTATTGTTTGTAATAACATAGCTTTCAATGTAAGCACAATGTAAGAGTAAATTTGCCAGAGCTTAATAAATGATAGAATATTTAGTGCTATATCTATACTCTAACAAACTAATTATTTTGTGAAGGCAGTGATGGGTCAAGGACATAGTATTTTGTGACGTTCAAGAATAAAATATTAGTTTAGAAAAAACGTCTCACAGTTTACATATTGTGATACTGGATCAGAGAACATTTTGTGAAATTTTTGATATTTCAGAAATATTTTTAAATTGTTTGATCACTTTTTTTGCACTTTTTATTGAAAACTTTTAAGTTCAGAAATATGTTCTGGTTAAGGTTTAGAATGCTAAGGATAGGATAGTGCAGTGAAATTTTATTATAGTTTAAGAACATTATATTAGTCTACAGAAATTAATTCACATTTTATGGCAGTTTTTGTAATATTTGTGCTAAACCAAGGAAATTCTGTAAAACTTTTCATCCCTCGGAAATATTTTGAAAAAGTTCTGAAGCATTTTTTAATTGTAGGACATTGCAGAAACATTTTATTCTAGATCAGACATACGAGGTCTGGGTATTAAATAACAAGACTGCTTATAAAGTTTTTTATTTCAAAAATTATTCTATAATCAAATGCTCCCCTTAAATGTACTCCCCTCACCACACACCGTTCAATTCGTTTTTTTCATTGGTCAAAGCAATGCTGGAAGTATTCTTTTGTAAGAGCATTTAGGAGCTCCGCCTATTTTTGTTTCTTACATACTCGCTCTCGCTGTGTTGCCAAAACTTTCAAATAGTAAGTTTGGTTTACAGTTTGACCCTCTAGAACCCATTCAGTCATCACAATGCGATTGGCGATGCAGAAGTTTTCCAGTGCATGGATTGCCGCTTAGTTTCAACATCGTATTGAAATATCCAGTTTTCATAGCAAGTGATGATGTTTTCTATCAATCAGGCTCTTCATCTAACTTCTCAAGAAAACCTCAAGTCAAGAGTAAACTTTTTTGGGACTAACTTTGCACAGACTTTCTTCATGTTCAATTCGTCATGTAAATTTTTTCTGACAGTTTCTTTATTAGGGTTTACAGTCTCAGCAATCATCCGAATGCTCATACGACCATCTTCGCGCACAATGTCATTGATTTTGGTCACTGTTTTCGGAGTTGAAACAGAGACAGGTCGACCTGGACGTTGGTCATCTTTGGTACTTTCCCGGCCTTTAGAAAACCGTTAACCATTGGAATACACGCGCACAAGATAAAGAATTCTCACCATAGGCATCTTTCAACAACTTATAGCAGTATAGGAATTTTTTAATTTAACGAGAAATTTCACATTTATTCGTTGCTTGTGCTTTTCTTCACACATTATCGGCACAAGAAAAAAACACGTTCGTTTCTAACCTCTATAGAAAAAAATACTACTACAGCGACAAAAATGTGTTTTCGTAATGGAGTAGTAAACACTTCCAGCTATCAAACGCTGTTGTCCAAAATCACAAATGCTGGTGTTCCTCAAGGTTCGGCTTCAGTTAATTCGAGAATGAAATAGTAACTCCTCTTCTTTTCGTAGTTAATACGGAGGTCGTTGGTCCTACCCCAGTAGATATCAACGTCGGGTTTTACAACGTTGCCGTTTTTTTTTCAAAGGTAAGATCTAGAACCCTTCTTTCAACAAGGGTGTTGTAATAGTTCCACGCTCTTCTTCTGGCCAATTCGCCAATAAGAAACACGGTCCGGTCGTATCTCTTATCACGCACTCGTTTGGTGATTTCGCACTTCTGGCGCACGTAAGACAGGGAATCGATTGGACCGCAACCTCCGCGGCATTGTCTTGTGTAGGCCGTTTTGCATCGTAAGAAGCATGTTAGCTTAGCAGAAAACAAAGAGCATTACTACAGCCCGATCCCAGAGTAAGAAGTTTCTAAGGCTTCTGAAGCTTCGCGGCAAATAACGTTGGAGGATACGTCCACACCGCCACTCAATTTTACAAGCTTTTCCAAGCCCTCCAATAGAATGTGTCCCTCTCCAAGTTCTCTTAAACTATTCAGCCATCTTAACTTATATTCCTCAATCCTTTGATTATTGGAGAATATAATCCTAATCTCCCGATCTTTTGATTATAAAATATAATCCTAATCCCCCATCCCTAACCGCAATGTAAAAAAAAGCATTGGGCGTGTGTGTTGACAAGTGTAAGGCCCTTTTAACTCCAAATTGCACTATTCTGTCCGCTTCCTACAAAAGACCTCTGGGTATCAACCCAGCGTTTAGAAAAGGCAAATAAACCTTAAGATAAACCAGTTTTAAGAGTAAGGGCGGTGAATTTGTCAAGTTTTAACGCCATTTTGCGTATCTCCAAAAATGTTATAATAAGACAAAGAGTCTCTTGGGCCTGCAGTTTTGACGGTCCAAAGACTGCATCTCCAATACAAACTCCCAAACCACAGAGAATCTACGTCAGTAATTCATACATGATAAAATTAAAGAAGTAGTTTGACATAAGATCCCCTTTTTAATAGACATGGATTAGACCCACAAAAAATACTGTGGTAGCCTCCCTGCAGTTTGCAAAGATGTACTGAGTAGCTAGATCGGAAACACCGCAGCGTTTAAGAGCGTCTTCTGTGCTGCGGTGTCGTATAAGGTCAAAAACTTTCGCCAAGTCAAGTATTAAGATGAAACACTCTGATTCTTCTGCTCTTGATTAACGCCTAAAAACTTAGGTTGTTTGCTAGTTCCCTGTCCACTTCGGTAAATCCCCTCTGGTAGTTGTTGAGAGTAACCTCTTCAAGCGATCCGTCCTTATCCTGTTACAGGCACCAGCTATCTACTTAAAAAGTGTTCCTTGAACCTTTAGGTATCAAAAAAGTACGGTTTGCTCTCTATACTTTAGAGACATGCAGAAGGATTAGCATTGCATTAAACAAAAACAGAAGTCTCATACTGAGCTACCTTTGCAGGTCTGTCATTGTCAGTCTGTCTGGTCCTATGGGGAGAGATTGGATATTGCTCAATGTCATGTAGATTGCATCAATCGTAATCGGTTGAGCAATATCCACAGTTGGGCTACTGGAACCAATTCAGTCACACTGAGAATTTTGGCGCATCTGCCTTCTATGTCTTCCAGCGTAATGAAAACGCTTTAAGCCTTTCTTGTTCATCGAGTAAAGACTTTGCAAAGCCTTGTAGAGTTGACTCTTTGTAAAGTTTCAATGTTAGCGTTCGCTCTAGTAAGAAAATCATAGTTCATATTCTCCTGCACGGGGAGTAAAAGCTTAACCTTCATGCTTAACTGCCAAACTAGGCGTTTAAACCGCAAGTTTTCTTTATACCGCAAGTTAGGTCTGCAAATCATCCATGCTCTCCGGCCGGTATTTCAAACGCTTTAAACGTAAAGTACTCACCTAAGGCCTATACCCACAAATTTTGACTAAAGCTGTTCCTCCGTCAGCAAAGGCCGTCCCCCACAACAAACCTTAGTTAACCGGGCTCAGGCTGGAAAAACGGTAGGACGTTCCTGTATCCCCCCAGCAACTTAAAGGTATGTCTTCACACTTATTAAACAACTTGACCCCTCTATCTACTAAGAAATGGCACCGCCACTAAAAACCAACGCCAAACGAGTAAGCACCGGCAGCCACCCAGGGGGTGCTCCTGCTCACCCTCAGTACTTATGTCAACAAAAGTCACGTGTAATAGCTTGTGCCACCTGTTGTCACCGGCCCGGGAATTCGTTCAAGATACTTCAAAACCGTCACAAGCCCAGGAGGTCGATATTTGACTACTGGACGGGTGACCTCGTGTTTTGAGATCAGTCGCAACTGTTTGGCAGCTTGTTTGAGGTTAATTGTGTGATTTCCACCCTCAGAGTACAAGGAGGTGGTTATCGGTAGTGTGCCCCATGTGTCATTCGTTGCAGTCAAACGTTGCTTGTTGAGACGTGTCTCAACGTGTCTGTGGCTTGACCTTGAGCCGATATGCTTCGCAGCTTAGGAGTTGCCAGTAGACGGACGGAGTTCGCCGTGTCAACGTATGGTGTTCGTGATAAACGTGCTAGGAGCACAAGTTTTGTAGGAGTTAGAGCGGAATTCCTGCTAATAACTGACGATGTTGCCTGGTGTGTTGCTGCTGCGGGATTGACTGCGCAATCCAGAAGAAACAAATTTCTTTTATGCGGGGTAGGCGGGTGCTACGGTGATCAGCTCCACCTGGTGGCCGTAACAATTCCCCACTGTTTCGAAAAAAAACTTCAGGAGTTCTTGAAGTAGAATAAAAAATGTTCCTGGTCACGTTCTCCGAGTATCACTAATAATCTGGTCTATTGCACTGAATTGAATAGAAATAGAAAATATACAAAAGTGTCCACAGCGGGATCCACTATATGTCTTTGTGTGGCGCGGGCAACCGTTCATAGAGTGGCACACACTTAGTTAGTACAAGATCATATCCGTCTATTATAGCGCAATCACTAAACGTTTGTAGCAATGTTAGCAGATGGTCTGCTCGTCGTTTGCAATAGTGGCGTGCTTCGTAATAATGTTCCTTATTTCTCCCTTGCCAATGTAATTCACGTTGATGCAATGCCGCAGGGTAATTTTGTTTACCTCAAAAACGCGTCAAAAACCATTTGAAACTATCAAATATATGTAGCAAACCGTTCGAGATACGTTGCATTGTAGCGCGTGTTTAAAACCCTGCCAAACGATCAAACAAAACTCAAAACCTGCCGCAGCATAGCCTCGTTGCAGCCGCTGCGCGCTTATCTGTCTGCTATATAATGCGCACTCGTGTATTGTTTTGCACCAGATGTCGTGTTGATCTTCTTCTGCCTCTTCTTGTTCTTGACTAATTAGTCAAACACTTGGGGTTTGTCTGCCGACGGTATGTGTCCAGTCAAAAAGTTACTCGTTATGTCTAAGTTGTGAACCAATTGACAATCCTCCCCCTTCTTATGTCGCGTTCGGAATTTCTGATTCTATCACGTTGGATATGTTGACATCCGCTGAAGCAGGTTCTTTCTTCCTCTTTCGGTAAGATTTCCACATACAACTCTTCTGCCACTTTGTATGCTACAGTGTCTACGTTGGAAAATTCACAAGCGTAGTGCAACGGTTCAAGGACTTCTTCGTAATCGTAAATATCAATAATGTAATCACCGCTCCCGAACCCTGGGGCTAGCTACAACCCGTGGGGTCAGCTACAGGAAATAGTCATCTACACACCACCACTTCCAACACCAAAAAGAGAGGTCCCAATACCGCTACACGACCTTGCGCCACTACAAGTGACCATCTCTCCGGTACATAAGTATCACTCCCATGTACCAAGTGGCCCCGACCCCTGGAGGACCACAGGTAAGCTACCAAACCCCACCAACACACGTACCACATGTACTCACCAGGTAGGTATCAATACACGCTACCCGCCAAACCGGCGGCACCCCCACCACCTGCAAGTGCCTGGCCGGTAACAAGCTTTACCCAACATTCTAGAATCGGACAAAATCTACACCTAGCTCAAAGAAATAGAGCTGTGAGGTACAACCATATCCAGTAGTGAGTGCTCATAACAAGCACCACCTGCAACTCAGTACTCATGTTAGCCTAGGTTTCTTGGAAACGTTAGATGAGGCTACGTCGTATACCCTTGCGGGTACTCCACTTCTTTTCAAGAGACGGCACGGCGCCTTTGCTTCTAAGCAGCTAATGATTCTATATACCAAAGTAGAAGATAGTCAACCCACTTCTCCGGTTTTTTGGGTAAGAGTCTACCCTTTGTACAAAAACTCGTCGCCTTTCGTCAGCGGCAAGCAGATAAAAACAGTTTTTGGTAAACACTAATGCAAAAATCTGCGTTTTCCCCACATACCTTAACTTCGGTATACAAAAACTTCAATTACCGATGTGAATAAACCAGTCATTAAAGCAAATTTCCTGCACCACTACAAATTGTTAGTCAAAATTAAGTATCAACGACTATTTGATGGCTTAGCTTAACGTCACTCTCTATAGCAGAACTTGTGTCGTCATGTTCAGATCAGTACTTAAGAACCAGCGCCATTCCAGAACCTTCTATATGACACAAACTATTAAAACCATACCCGGAAATAACGCAACCAACAAATTGAAGCAACAAAAAAAAACGTCGCCAAACATTCAATATTTACCACACCTAGGTCACTTATCACCAAGAAATCCACGCTCTAGATAGATACCAAAAAACCAGAAAATGATGTTGCATATGAACTTGGCATGATCCTCAAAAAGTTGTTAAGCGGCGCCACTCCATATCATACCTAAAAAAAGTGCGCTACAGAAAACTCAACGCACAAACCATCACTGATAAATACCCAGTGCCATTACCTACAAGATTTTTCCCACAATTTATAAGTTACCGCGTAACTCAACAACAAATCAAGCCGCTTCCAGAGAAAGTTAAAACCATATCGTTTTAAAGTTGGAATTCCTAAAGCCAACGCATCAAATTTTGCAGTCGATGCAACAATCGGTAAACAACAAATGGAAATCCTTAGAATTATTCTCGAAAAACTTAACGGCGCGGAAAAGACATTATAAGTATTTCCGTCATATGGTAGAAGAGAGAAATCACGGACCACAAACCCATCACTTTCGCTTTTGGACAGAAATCGGGCAGATGCTCTCCTGGATAACTCCGACACCTTGACTTTATCGGCTAACTCACAACCAACATAAAACACATTTGCTATATAAGAAGATATATGATAATCAAGGAACGTTTTGTGACATTTTTAGTTGATTTGTGATATCTGTGGTAGGTGAAAAAGCTTATTTGTAAATCTAAAAACCTTTAGTGATACTTTTGCTACTACAAAAACATTTAGGATAGTTACAAAATATAATATTAAATTAGGAAAACTATATCACAGTTCAAAGACATTTTGTGACCGTTTTTTATCATTTATTATAACTGTGATAGATAGAGAAACATACTTGATAATCTAAAAACATTTTGTAATACTTTTTGAAAGTTAGAAAAATTATATTACAGTTTAAGATTTGTTTTTCACAGTTTTGGTCATTTGTTATAGCTGTGATAGATGGAAGGACATAGTTGTAAATGTAAGAATATATTGTAATACTTAAGAGAGTTTTATGATAGTTTAAGAATATGATATTAAGTTATAATTATATTACAGTTTAACGATATTTTGTGACCATTTTTGATCATTTGTGATACTTGTGATATTCTATTACTTGTTAATCTAAAAACATTCGTTTTTCGCTGTTTCAGTGGTGCACAATAGCTGCATAAGCTACAAATGTAGCAAAAAAAAAAATTTAATACAATAAGTTTATAAAAAAATTGGTTTCTACCCCTCTTGGGCAAAGAGGGGTAGAAACCAATTTTTAAAGATAGCATGATTAGAAATCAAACCCAAAACTCCCAGTATAACAAAACCAGATCCATTCCACATATTTTATTAAATATTTCTTTGCTTATAATATTCAAATAGATTTTTTAACAATCAATTGAATGTTAAATTGATATATTACAACGTTTGATGAGATGTCGGTCGTAAAATGAAACCAGACAATAATGAAGCAATTCCATATTTAAATCGCTTCATTGTTCTTGACTTGCCAAGGCTTAGTAAGTACATTGAATATCAATTTACTATTGGTAAATCTAGTGGTTATTATTTATAAATAAAATATTATAATTACGTGATTGTCGCTTAAAAATTATAGATCCTTCAAACAGCGTTTCTAAATGTGATTGCTCCTTGAGAAGAGTTATTATTTTAATTCATTGTTTAAACAATACTATTTAACTCGTTTAACGTTAATCAGGCGTGTTTATGTAAAATCAGTGAAGGTTGTGTTTAATTATTATTTTCACTGTTTTTTCATTTGCACAATTAAGATTTACACTTTTACGTTTCTGTTTGTTCAATGATTTCATTACAGTAATTTATATGTTACTTTTCCTTACAGTTTTAATTACAATGCTCTGATAAAATTAAGTAATCTAAATCAAGTTGTAATAGCTAGTATTGTGTGAGTGTAAGCTTAAAGTAAATTGTTGGTTTGTAAAACATTCGGAGCTATTCTCTATGCATATTGTTAGCATGTAAGCAAGATATGTATTGCTAGCTAACAATATCTTGCTTATATTCTAGCAATGTACATAATGTTTTTAATCTTTCTACTCTTAAATCTTTAACCCTTCTATTCTAAATCAGAAAAATCTGCACTCCAACAACTGGCTATTTATATTGGCGTGTATGGTTCAAAATGTTGTACTTTTTGGTCTCAAATCAGCATTTTTAATGTCAATATTTAAACAATTACTAAAACCCAATAATTTTAAATTAAAAAAAAAAACGCCAGATCTCAAATCTGACATAATAGATTTTTGTAAAATTTTTAGCAGAAGGTAGAGAATTTAATTTTAAAATTTTTGATCGTCAATTTTAATTTTTCATGACAAATTTTTTTAAAATATGTTTGTATTTTACCAGTTTTAATCTGATTACTATTGTTTTGACCGGACTTAATTACTTTATGGACAGATTTCAATTGTCTTGCGCTAGATTTTGTATTTTATGACTAGATTTTATGACTTTGCCAATTTTAAGCAGATTTTTATGTTTTATTGCCGGATTTCAATACTTTATGACCGGATTTTAAATTTTTTAGGCAAAAATTTGTATTTTATGGCCAGTCTTTTAAAGTTATGTCATATTTTACCAATATAAAGCAGATTATTATAGTTTTTGGCCGGATTCAATTACTTAATGTCTAAAATTTATCTTTAATGAGCCGGATTTTGTTTTTAACGGCCGAGTTTTTAAGATTATATAAAAATTTTACTAATAAGTTAGTTATTTTTAATTCTTTTTTGCAAATTTTGTACCGGATTTTTAAAATTATGTTTTCAATTGTCGAAGGTCGAATTATGACTTTAATATTGACATTGAGTACAAATTCTAATTTTTTTAATCAGGTTATTAGTTTTTTTGGCCAAATTTGTCAAATTTTGTATTTATAAAATTATGTTTTTTTTAATTTTTGTCTAGATTTTAATACTTAGGTTAGGTTTTAACTTTCTTAAGCCGGATTTTGTTTTTAATGACCAAATTTTAATTTTCATAAGTTGGATTTTATGTTATTTTGTAAATTATATACAAACTTGACCAATTTTATCAAAGATTTTAGCTAAATTATTTTGTAGCCGGATATTAATCCGCATTTTGTATTTAATTAAAAAAAAAAACTACAATCTACTATTTATCTTTAGGCAACCAAAAGATAGTTATAATATTTTACATAAGCCCAGTACTAAAATATTTTTTTTCAGTGATGAAATTAACGCTTGGATTTAATGGAGATTTACATAAACCCAGCAAAATCTCTGCCTGTTCACGAAATCGACAAAGCTTCACTTTACTCTAAGTTTCCATTGAATCACTTACCCAACAACGACTATTTTTGTGCATTTCTTGTGACAGGATAACATTTAGCCTAGATGCCCCAATTCCACAGCAAAAACAAACTAAAGACTTTAACTGTAAAAAATTTCAAGGATGATATGAACTTATTTTCATTAAAAGAATGGGTTCCCTTTCAAGTTTTTTATTTTCTCTCACACACACACACACTTATGGTACAACTGACTTTTAATAAATAAAATTTTACTATTTTTAACAATTTGGGCCGGGTTTTAGTACTTCTGACAATATTTAAATAATTTATCGCTGCATTTTACTGTTTATGGGCAAGTTTTCAACTGTTAATGGCCGGATATTTCCCATTTTTAACATTTCACAAATAAAATGTTGCACTTCTTTAATTTTTGGTTTCTGACAACATTTGTATACTTTCTAGTCGGATTTTACAACTTCATGAATATAATCTTGCATCTTTTGACAGTTTAAGGCCGGATTTTGCTTATTTTGTCATTTCATAAACAGAATTTTTCACCTTTCAACAGTTTATGGCCGAATTGTGGTTATTTCTGGCAATATTTTAATAAATTTCCTAGTTTTTTCTGAAAGCAAGCGAAATGATTTAATTTATTGTTATGATTTTTTTTTGTAAAGTTTGCGTTTTTGGTTTTTGAAATGCATTGTGTATATTTAGATTTTATAATAAGCTTTTCCTTGCAGATTCATTAAGTCAATAGAATTGAGATTATATAAAATTGGGCGTATCATAAATTATGGAATTTATGCAATTGATATTAATAGTAATGTAGTATATTAGTACAAAATTGCACAAAAATCCAATCAACCGTTACAATGTTACACAATTTTAAAAAATCTTTTTCTTGAAGTTTGATTAAGTTAATAAAATTGAGGTTATGTAAAATATCAATAACTATGGAATTTGTGCAATTGATGCTAATAGTAATGTAGTATATAAGTACTAAATTGCACCAAAATCCAATTAATCCTTACAATGTTACACAATTCTAATTTTTTTTTTAAAGTTTCTTCGTCAATAGAATTGAAGTTATGTAAAATTGGGCGTATCAATAACTACGGATATTGTGCAATTGGCACTAATAATAATGTGGTATATTAGTACTAAATTGCACCAAAATCCAATGAACCGGTACAAAGTTACACAATTTTAAATAATCTAAGAAGCTTTTTTTTAAGTTTTATAAAGTCAATAAAATTATGGTTATGTAAAATTGGGTGCATCAATAGCTATAGAATTTGTGCAATTGATATTAGTGGTAATGTAACATATTAGTACTGATTTGCACCAGAATCCAATAAACCGTTACAGAGTTACACAATTCGAAATAATCTAATAAGCTTTTTCTTGCAGTTACATGAAGTCAATAGAATTGAAGTTATGTAAAATTGAGCGTATCAATATTTATGAAACTTATGCAGTTAATACTCATGCTAATGTAGTATATTGGTACTAATTTGTACCAAAATTCAATAAACCGTTACAAAGTTACACAATTTCAAATAATCTAATTAGGTTTTTCTTGCAGTTACAAAAAGACAATAAAATTGAGCGTATCAATATTAATGAAATTTAAGTAGTTGGTACTAATGATAATGTAGTGTATTGGTACTAAATTGCACAAAAATCCAATAAACCGTTACAAAGTTACACAATTTTAAATAATCTAATTAGGTTTTTCTTGCAGTTACAAGAAGACAATAAAATTGAGCGTATCAATATTAATAAAATTTAAGTAGTTGGTACTAATGATAATGTAGTATATTGTTACTAATTTGTACCAAAATTCAATAAACCGTTACAAAGTTACACAATTTCAAATAATCTAATTAGGTTTTTCTTGCAGTTACAAAAAGACAATAAAATTGAGCGTATCAATATTAATAAAATTTAAGTAGTTGGTACTAATGATAATGTAGTACATTGTTACTAATTTGCACCAAAATCTAATAAACCGTTACAAAGTTACACAATTTTAATTAATCTAATTAGCTTTTATTTGCTACATGAAGTCAATAGAATTGAGGTTGTGTAAAATTGAACGTATCAATATTAATGAAATTTAAGTAGTTGGTACTTATGGTAATGTAGTATATTGGTACTAATAGCACAAAAATCCAATAAACCGTTACAGCGTTACACAATTTTAAATAATCTAATAAGCATTTTCTTGCAGTTACATAAAGTCAATTTAATTGAAGTTATGTAAAATTGGTTATGTATCAATATTTATAAAATTTATGCAGTTATTACTAATAGTAATGTGGTAGATTGGTACTAAATTGCACCAAAATCCAATAAACCGTTACAAAGTTACACAACTTTAAATAATCTAATTAACTTTTTCTTGCAGTTACAAGAAGTTAATAGAATTGAGGTTATGTAAAATTGAGGGTATCAATATTTACAAAATTTATGCAGTTATTACTAATGGTAATGTAATATTGGTACTAAATTGCACCAAAATCCAATCAACCGTTACAAAGTTACACAACTTTAAATAATCTAATTAGCTTTTTCTTGCAGTTACAAGAAGTTAATAGAATTGAGGTTATGTAAAATTGAACGTATAAATGTTTATAAAATTAATAAAGTTAGTACTTATGGTAATGTAGTATATTAAGACTAATTTGCACCAAATTCATATACACCGTTACAAAGTTACACAATTTTAAATCATGTTATTACATTACAGCTTTGTTTTGCAGTTACATGAAGTCAATAGAATTTAAGTTATTTAAAATAGAGCGTACGAATGTTTATAAAACTTATGCAGTTGGTACTAATGGTAATGTAGTATATTAGTACTAAGTTGCACCAAAATCCAATAAACCGTTACAAAGTTACACAATTTTTTCTATTATATTTGACATTTTATAAATAGAATTTTGCACCTTTGGGCTGTTATTTTGCTTTCTTTGACAGTTCTATAAAGAAAATTGTATTTTTCAACTGTTTATAGCCGGATTTTAACAGTTTATAGCCGAATTCTGCTGTTTTTGACACTTTGAATATTGTACTTTTGGACAGTTTATGACCGTATTTTGCTAATTTTGGAATTTTATAAATAAAATTTTATACTTTTAATGCTTTCTAATCATATTTTGATATTTCATGGCCAAATTTTGACATTTTATGAATAGATTTTTGCACATTTCAACTGATTATGACCGGATGTTGGTAGTATTGACATTTTATGAATAAAAATTTGCACTTATCAACAGATTGAAGTTTTTTCTTGAAATATTTACCATTTTGTGAATAGAATTTAGCACTTGTTGACAATTTATAACAGGAATTAGATATTATTCACATTTAATATATAGAATTTTGCACTATTTAAAAGAATATGACCAAATATTGGTATTTTTGTAATTTCATAAAAAGAAATTTGTTTTTTTAACAGTTTTGGCCAAATTTTGCTATTTTTGACATTCCATGAACAAAATTTTGTATGTCAAATTTTGTCGGTTTTGAAAAAAGAATTTTGCAATTTTTGACATTTTATGAATAGATTTTTGAACAGTTTTGGGCCGAATTTGATTGCTTTCTGACAATATTTTAATACTATATGGCCGGACGGAATAAAATTTTGCATATTTTTGTGTTATTGTATTATTTTATCACTAGTGCTGTTTTGTGTGTGTGTCTATAATTTTAAAGTTCTTGTCTACTCTGTTGGTAATTATATAGGCAATAATAATATATGTTTTGTACACGTATTAGTTCAATTTTTGTTAAAGAGGGAGAATAGGCTTTTATAAGGGTTCACAGAATCAAACAAGAATAAAATTTTTACACATTGTAGAAGAAAGTCCAATCTGTGTCCTTAAATTGTATATGTAGAAATTTGATGCAATAAGTCGTTTCTCCGCAAATAATTTTTAAAAAGTGGCGTTTTTAACTAGTTTTTTATTATTTTTTTACTCGTTAAATATAACTTCAAATCTTTAACCAAAAACATAAAGACATAGAATATTGTATGTTGTTCAACATATAAAAAGAGTGATGACTAAAATCTTATCGTTTGGATATTGAGTTGGTTGGCGTTTTGTCCCATAAGAACCAGTTTTAATTTAAGAACGGCGCTGTACGTGTCAATATTTTTCTAGAGAGAAAGGTTTACCGATATTCTTGTAGATCTGATAGGATTTAATAATTTTCCATAACAATACTACTAGTGGCACCCTAACAGGACGGGGCGACTAAACCCGACAATTCTCTAGCGTTAATGTTTATTTATAAATATTAACCTAAAATTATAGACACTAGTACTTCCGCGCCGTACGTGGCTTAATTTTTAACTACTTTCACCAGTGGCGTAACCTACGTTTTTTAATTTAATAACTTTTATTTTTAACTTGTGATTTTAATTATTTTAACTTCATATTCCATATCATATTGTTTCTTCTGTTACCTTACCGTGGTCTACCTGTGTTTGTTTTAAGTAAGTCACCAGGTGATCGACCGCACCGATATGAAGTGTATCCCTGTATTATCTAGTTTCCTTAATGTTTTTATCACTTGTTATTGTTTTATTTTATTACTGAATTGATATCATGCTTACTTGCAAATGCAAAAGCGTTGCACAATCTGGCTTAACTTGCACTAATTGTGGTATTGTCTTTCACAATAGTTATGCTGGACTTGATGCTGGAGTTAATATAAAAAATTCAGAATTACCTAGGCTTTACAAAGAAAACATCGTATTACACCAAATATTGTTAGAGGAAGTGCAATCTAACAATAAATTATTAATTGAAAAATATATCTAACTTGAAGAGAAAATTGCAGAAAAAGACAAGATAATTTTAGAATATGCAACTCGTGATGAGCAACAAACCGCTCCAAATATTGCGATGCCCTCTAATGTAACGACACAGTTGCTTGAACCGACTGCTTTTCCATCTTTAGCAAGTTCAGTTGTTAAAACTAAAACTAAATCCAACCAGTTAGTTCAACCAAAAACAAAAGTTATTTTTGGCAGTGGCCCTAATAATGACAAGCTGCAGGCATATGTACCTACTGCATACATTCACGTACCTAAACTAAAACGTGGGACCAAAAAATGTGATATAGTTAATCACATAAAAGTGCAGTTTCCGGCATTATCGGTTGATGTTGTTGATTTAACTGTCAAACCTGGAAGTTACAGCGGCTTTAAAGTTGCTATTCCTGCTGATCATGCGCAGTTTATTTTATGTAAAGAATGCCTGCTAGTATTGAAGTCAGAAGATTTACAAAATATGGTCGTGCGCAAAACGTTCCTGCTGAGGATTTTCGAAGCCTGGATCCAGCCAACAACATAGACCCTACTGTAGAATTACCAACGGCCTCAAAATCTACAATCAAAACGTCGGTGGCATAAAAACTAAACTTAAGGTACTAATGCTGGCCGTAGCAATTTCTAGTTACGACTTGATAGTTACTGAAACTTGGCTCACCCAGGATATTGACAATTCTGAGCTTAAACTACGTGGTTACGTTCCGCATTAAATAGTGCTAAACTGGATGGTGGGGATGTATTAATTGCAATTAGATCTCATCTGCAACCCACGTATTCAACCGTGGAACATGGGTTTGTTTTTGTTAACTTTAAGTCTGTGTCATATTTAACTAGTGCGATATATTTACCACCAAATTCAGCTATTGATAAATACGCCAACCATTGCTTCTCTGTTGAATCATTAGCTGATATATATCCCAGTAGTAAACTTATTCTACTGGGAGATTATAATCTACCTGCAGCGTTGTGGATTAAGAATTGAAGTAGTTTGCAATAAAACTTACCCTGCATATTTAGTAGCTAATTCTTTTGGATTTTTAAACTGCATTGAATGCATAACAATACACAATAGTAGAGGTGTGTGTGATCGTAATGCAAAAATGGCAATGGCTGTTGATGTTCTATTAAACACAAGCCGACACCACTATGCTTATGTGATAGATGTTAAATGTGATATCAACTGTGATATTTTAAAGTGTAACTATATTTTTAATGATTTTAAATTTGCAGACTTTAACTCTATCAATGGTTTTTTATTGAGTGTTGATTAGTCTTTACTTTTTTATAACTGTGATATTAATGTATGTGTTGATTTATTTTATTCTGTTTTGTATTATGCAATTGATTGTTACGTACCTAAAAAACTGTGGCGTAAAAACAACTTTCTTATTTGGTTTAGCAAGGAACTGATGTCACTTACTAAATTAAAAAAAGTTGTGTCATAAACATTTTAAATCTTCAGAACTTCTATCTGATTATAATGAGTTTGAATCTATTCGCACTTCATGTAAAAATCTTAGCGCTCGCCTTTACAAGTAGTATATTGCACGTACTGAGAATAATATTCAAACAAATCCAAAACATTTCTGGAAATTTGTCCACGAAACCAAAAAATCTATTGGCTTTCCGTCTACAATGTACTATGGAGACCTAATCTGCACTAATGGGGATGATTATATCAACAAATTTGCATAATTTTTTTCATCTGTTTACGATTCTGAAGTTCATACAACTCCAACGTTTGAGTTTCAAAACAACGTGATACATTCAAATTTTTCAATTAGTTTGTTAGATGTTTTTAAAAGTATTGAATACCTTCAAAGTAACCTTAACAATGGCCCAGACAGCATCTCTTCCATGATGTTGAAAGAATGCATTTATTCCATTTCTACGCCATTACATCTACTTTTTAATACTTTCTTAAGCAAATCTAAATTTCCTGATATGTGGAAACAAAGCTACATTATGCTTTTATTTAAATCTGGGGCTAAAAAAGACATAACTAACTTTAGAGGTATATGCATTCAATCTGCCATTCCTAAATTATTTGATCAACTTGTAACTGAACAAATACAATAAATGTGCAAAAGTATTACAATTGATGAACAGCATAGTTTTCATGAAAGTCGTTTCACACTTGTTGTGCTACGAAAATTATATTTTGAAAGCTTTTGAATATAAATTTGAAGTATAAATTGATTCTATTTACACCGATTTTTCAAAGGTTTTTGATCGTGTGAGCCACAGTATTTTGTTAGCTAAGCTTCATCCTTTAGGTTTTCATCATGCTGTGGTTTCATGAATATCTAGCTTTTTGGAAAATCGTACTCAATGTGTAAAAATTAATAATTTTCTTTTACAGCCAATTTTTGTATCTTCAGTATGTTCCCCAGGGATCACACTGCGGTCCAATTCTGTTCCTGCTTTTTATCAATAATATTTCTCAGTGTATTCATTCATCGTCTTTTCTTTTATTTGCTGATGATCTAAAGCTTTACAGTAAAATATCATCTGTTAATGATTGTCATCTGTTACAACGAGATTTAGATTCCGTAAATGCTTGGTGTCATAATAATTATCTTTTTCTTAACGTTAACAAATGTTTTTCAATTAGTTTTAATAGAACACTGAATAAAATACCTTACGGTTATGATATTAATCGTAAACCATTGAAACAAGTTTCTCAAATAAAAGACTTGGGCGTAATCTTTGATTACAAACTCACATTTGTCGAGCATATTAGCTATATGTGTAACAGGGCTATAAAACTGCTAGTTTTTGTTTACAAAATGTCAGCAGATTTATCCCCAAGTACGCTCAAATTACTTTATTGTTCTTTGGTGCGCTCTCATTTAGAATATGCTCCGTCAGTCTGGTGCCAGTCTTACAAAATTCATATTCAAAGTATTGAACAAATTCAAAATAAGTTTGCTAGATTATTATCTTATAAATCGGGGATTTTAGCGGTTGATTTTGATCGCAATTACATTATATCTTTGTACAATTTGCCACCACTAAAACTTCGTCGCAAAAGGGCTGATCTTTCGTTTTTGCGTGGACTAGTGATGTCTGAAGTAGACTGTCCTGGCCTTTTTGCATTTCTAACATTCAGTATTCCTATTAGCAATCGACGTACCAGGCAGATGCTATTGTTTAGAGAATTTACATATTCTATAAATTACGGGTGCAACAATCCACTTGTTAGGATGTATAAACTGGCAAATTGTTTGCCAAATAATTTTAATTGGTTTTGTACCAAATCGCAGTTTAGGTCGCAATTAAATCGTATTGATTGAATTATGTACCTAAATTGTATTTTAGATTAAACTTGTTTTTTTTTTTGTATTTAATGTATATTATTTTAGTTTATAATTTATTTAGTGTATAATATGTTTATTTATTTATTATATTGTAGATATAAATGGTATAACTTTTACCGTAAATAAAGAATTATTATATTTTAACAGGTTTTGATGTTTTTAACATTTTATAAATAGAATTTTGTATTTGCTCTTTTCAACAATTTATTGCCGTTTTTAGCAAAATATTTTGTTATTTTTCAGCTTTAAGTAATAGAAATCTTGCAAATGAAAAAGTTTATGACCGGATTTTGATATTATTAACATTACATTAAAAAAAAAATAACTTTTTAACAGTTTATAGCCTGATTATGTTACTTTCTAACAATATTTTCATGTTTAAAGAATAGAATAGAAGAATAGTATTTTACACTTTTCAACAATTTGTGGTCGGATTTTGGTGCTTTCTGACAATATTTTAATGTTTCAAAATAGAGTTTTGTTATTTTTAACATTTTATAAATAGTTTTTTACATTTTTAAATCGTTTTTGCCCAGATTCTTTTAGAAAACATTTTGATATTTTATGACCGGATTTTGTTATTATTGAATTTATGTGAATAAAATTTGAGAAGTGCTTAAACTTTAATAATAAGATTAAAAAAATTACAAAATTGTGTACGTTTTTTTTTTCTAAACCTGTCTTAATAACGGCGTACAGCAGAAATAGGTGGCAGTAATCTTAATAAATTTTAAAAATGCATACAATTAGACAATTGGAATAAAGTTGCTTTGCAAAGTTAGGCAAAACCCTGTCCAATAACGATTTAACTATTGACACTATAATCAACTAGACATATCAATTTAGAAGCCGTATTAACAGTTTGGCAGTAGATTAGATACGTTGGTGAAAAGGTTTTTGTTTTTGAAGACTTCATTTATACTTTTAAAAACCAGATAGTTTAAAAACCAGATTTATAATTTAAAAGTCGGATTAACAGTATATTAGTTAACGGATTTATAATTTTAAAGCCAAATTTACTGTTTAGCAGATACATTTAATACTTTAAAGACCGGCTGGCATCAAAACATCCATCCGATTATTCATCATTCCAGGTTTCCGTTCCGTTTGAACAACTCAAAGACATAGAAGATCCAGGATTGTGGCCTAAAGGAGCGTCCTTAGATCGTTTTTTCTTCCAAACTCGCGGGACCATACCAAACAAATAGTATGTATCTTGCATTTAAACATACCATGCTTGCGTAATAAAATTCATCAAATGGAATCATTTTTATCAGAGCGCATGAACAAATATTCATTTTTATGTATATGCAAACATTCGCTTTCTAGCATTGAAGCTCTGCAAGTAAAATTAAATGATCTGGCAGTAGTTTTGCAATTTTCACGAGTTATTTATAAGCGTGGTGGTGTTATGATACTTGCTAAGCCACATATTAACTGTATGTCTATGGACATAAATAATTTATCTAAAGAAAAAGATTGCAAAATTTCTGCCATAGAATTAATTAATATGAAATGCGTTGTTGAATCTGTCTATCGTTCTCCATCAGGAGATTTTAATATGTTTTTAAATGTCTTGTACAGTGCTTTCAACAAAATCAACTTTGTTCACAATAGGGTATTTCTGACAGATTTTAATGTTTCATTTAATGGCAGTGATCCTAATAGGCCCAGGCTTATTGACTTTCTTAGTGGGTATGGCTTAATAAGTAACTTTAACCGTCCTACCAGGTTAGATAATAGTATTGATAATCTTTTCACAAACGTTCACCAGAATCTAGTATCTATGCATACTATTTATACTGTTTTTTCCGACCATATTGGAGTTGAATTATCGTTTGAACATAGTACTAATAATCAAGTTAAGCCACGACTATGTCGACCTTTAACTCAATGTAGAGAAATCAAATTCTTTTCTTTGATTGAAAATACTAATTGGCAAGTTCTTGATAAAGAAAACTTAAATTGTAGTGTAAAAGTGGATTTGTTTTTGAAAACATTATCAAGCAACGCTCTAAATGCTTTTCCACATAAAGAACTGCAACCAAGCAATGGCTGTAAATAAAATAAAATAATTTGGTTTAACGAAGAGTTAAAGGAAATGCGAGAAAACTTAAAATTTATGAACGAAGTTTGTCTTAGATCAAATGATCCTCAGTTAAAACAAATTAAAAAAAACATACAGAACAAAATATAATTTAACCTTAATGCTAACAATAAGTATGTAAGTAGTCATTGCAATTCTCAAAAAGCTATGTGAAGAATCATTAATCCAATTAATAAAAACTGTGATATAACTTGTGATATTAGCGCTAATGATTTTAATAATTTCTTTTTAAATATACCGTCTACTTTAATAGAATCTCTATCTTAATCTGATGTGGATCCTATTATTTTAATGTGTAGTGAAGTTAACAATGTAAATGTACCAAACTATTTTAATTTTCGTGAATCAACTTTTATTGAAACAAAAGACACAATCAAACTTCTAACAAAAAGTAAGTGTTTTGATTGTTATGGTAACACTGCTGATATGATACAGCAAGTGTCACATTTTGTAATAGTTCCACTTACTAAACTGTTCAATAAATGTATTAATAGTCAAACGTTTCCCGACGCTTTAAAACTAGCTGATGTAAAACCTACTTACACAAAGGACAACATTAATGACCCTTCAAATTATAGACCTATCAGTCTGCTACCAATTGTTTCTAAAAATTTCAAAACTTTATTAAAGAATCAATTAATTTTTTTTTTTTTAATCAGAACATTTTTCTCTGATAGCCAGTTTGGATTTCGAAAAAGAATGTCTACAACACAAGCTGTACTAAACTTTGTGAGCAACACAATTGATTGTTTTGAAAATGGTGAATATTCAGTAACCTCTTTTATCAATTTGACCAAGACATTTGATTGTGTTGATCACGAGATTTTACTACGTAAGCTGTATATGTACAATATTAAGCCAGAAAGCTGTCGTTTGTTGTCGTCCTATTTGCATAATAGGAAACAGCGTGTTTACCACAATGAAACACATTCGGAATTTGGTTTTTTAACTACAAGTGTACCACAAGGTTCAGTACTGGGTCCAATGCTGTTCCTTATCTATATCAGCGATCTTCCTCAACTTTTTAAAGATGAATATGTTCTTTTTGCGGATGATACTACCATCTCATTTAAGCATAAAGACATCAATATAGCTAAGAATAGACATAATGCAGCTATTGCTACAGTAGAGAGATGGTTTTGCAGTAATCTTTTAACTGTAAACCCTCAGAAATCCATCACTCTTACATTTTCGTTACAAAATTATCAGGAAACTTGTAACAATGCAAAGCTTTTAGGTCTGCATATTGATCCAGATCTGAAATGGTCAATGCATGGAGATGCACTAGCAAAGAAGTTATGCAGCAATATTTTCTTATTAAGAAATTTAAGCGGTACTGTTTCTATCTTTGTCTTAAAAACAGCCTACATTGCTCTCTGTCAATCACATCTAACGTACGGCTTATTGATATGGGGACATTCTTCTATTCGTAACAGGATGTTCTCTCTACAAAGAAGAGCCATCAGAGTAATATCAGGCCTTGGTTATAGGGATGACTGTTTGAATCAGTTTCGTGTATTAAAGTTAATTACATTTCCGTGTTTGTATATATACAGGGTGTCCGGAAAATACGTGTACAACGTTTGACGACAGACTCCTGACGTCAAAATAGGTCGATCTAAGCCGACTTAGTTATATCCAAAATTGTCTCGTTTAGCCGGTAGAGGGCGTCAAAAAAAACAAAAGTATAACAAAGTTGAAAGTATCTATTGTAAGAAACTAAGTAAAACAAAAACATTACTTAAGCAAATGTGTAAAATGACCGCCATCTTGCTGAATACACTTATTAACACTCTTTAAAAAATGATATTGGACCCTATCTAATGTCTCGGGGTTATTAAAATGGTTGCCTGCATTTAAAATCCGCTGCAATAAATCATCGCGTGTGTTTACCGGAGTCTTGTAAACTTCTGTTTTAATAGCGCCCCACAAAAAGAAGTCACACATATTTAACTCAGGAGAATGTGGTGGCCATTTTACTGGTGCATCATTGCCTCTTCCAATCCATCGGTTGGGATATTGATGATGTAAGTATTGCCGAACGGCAACGGAAAAATGGGGCGGGGCACCATCATGCATATACCACATTTCCCTCCGAAGTAAAAGGGGCAAATTCTCCAGAAGAATTGGTAATGTGTCTTGCAAAAAAATTAAATAAATATTTCCATCTAACCTGTCTGGAATAACAATGGGACCAATAAGGTAGTGATCAATAATACCTGCCAAAATATTAATTTTAAATTGATGCTGATGATGTGCAACTTTAATGGCATGTAGATTTTCATCGGAATAAATATGTTCGTTGTGCAGATTGGTTACCCCAGATCTTGTAAAGCATGTCTCGTCAGTAAACATAATTTTTCTACAAAAATTTGGAACAAGGATTCTTTTGTTTCTAATAAATTGACAAAATGTAAGCCGCATGGGGGGATCAGTCGGTAAAAGTTCCTGGACTTTTTGTATGTGGTAAGGATGTAACAACTGTTCTCTTAAAACCTCATTGACAATCGTTTTAGGAACATTTAACTCACGTTCTAAGAGACGGGTACTGGTACTTGGTTCTTCTTCAACTCTTTCCAGAATCATCTCTTCTGTTTCCACAGTTCGAGTTGTTCGCATACGACCCCTGCCTTCAAACTTTTTCTCAAAACTGCCCGTTTCCCGAAGATGACGCTCAATATTGGCAAATGTTTGGTGGTTTGGTATTCGACGGTTAGGAAACCTCTCCATGTAAACCCTAACACTCTGACGCCCATTTCCTTGACAAAACCCGTATACCAGGAGCATGTCAACTTTCTGAGAGTTTGTATAATTTTCCATTTTTAATGGTAAAATGAACTTGTAATTCAAGAATGTTGATCGTATACTTGAGTAAATTTCATAGACTGGTGACAATTTGTCAATAATTGTCAAATTATTAAACGCCATAGCAACAAGGTCACTTAAAAAATTATTGTTACAGGTAATTTCTTTTTAATATTTACAAATTTTTGACGCCCTCTACCGGCTAAACGAGACAATTTTGGATATAACTAAGTCGGCTTAGATCGACCTATTTTGACGTCAGGAGTCTGTCGTCAAACGTTGTACACGTATTTTCCGGACACCCTGTATATATATATATATATGAGTGTATAAAATATATGCGAAGCAACCTCAATAAATTCCAACTTTATGAAAACAATCATTCTCATAACACTAGGAATAAAGTTGATATTTAACCAAACCAGCTAAGATTGTCAAAATCACAAATAGGATCTAATTACCACTGCATTAAATTTTACAACTTAATTCCAAACCATGTTAGAAATCTTCCTAAGAAAGCCTTCTTGAACTATATGAAAGACTATCTAATAAAGGGAGATTTTTATTCAATTGATGATTTTGTTGGCAGTACTTTTAATTAAATTTAATTGTTTTGTCTTACTTTGAATTGTATCTTTACTGTATTTTTTATATTTTTATTTTTGTAACATATTTTTCCTACTTAAATATTATTATTGTATATATTCCATTTGTTAATTCAAACCAAGTGACCTGACTTGTGTAATACTTTTTGTAGTTGGCACTAATAAATTATTATTATTATTATTATTATTATTATTATTTACAATTTTAAAGACCGGATTGTAATTTAGAAGCCGGATAAAGAGTTTGGCAGTAAAGTTTTACACTTTTAAAGCTACCAATACTTTTGTTTAATACTAAATTAGCGTACTGTCAGTTTTTTTTTATTAAAACCAAATATTGTTATCAGAATTATTAGTTCTAAAAGCCAAATTTATAAAATGCTAGATTTATAACTTGAAGACCGACTTATCACTTTGCCAGTAATATTTAATACGTTCGTAGCCGAAATTAAATTTTTAAAATCGCATTTACACTTTTAAAAACCAGATTGGCAGTTTAAAGACCGGATTTATAATTCAAAGACAAAATTAACAGATTTACAGTAAAGTTTAACACTTTGAAGGCCGTATGTACTGTTTTAAAAGTCAAATTTGCAGTACTAATTACTTGAATTCGTTGAGTTTAACAAATTGATGCCGGATTTTTATTTTTGAATGCTGCGTTTACACTTTTCAACGCCGGATTAACAGTTTGACTAATTTGACTAAAAATTGACTTTATAATTTGAAAATCAGATTAACAATTTTGCGGTAAAATTTAACAACTTGTTGAAAAAAAGAGTAAATTTTTTGTCATTTTGAATTAAAAAGACTAAAGAGTATTCTAACTTATGTATGTGATGAGTTGAAGTCGAGCAATAAATTACTCTTAGATAAAATTACTTATCTTGAAGAAAAGATCACCGAAAAAGATAAAACTATTCTTCAATACGAAGCTCGCAGTAAACAACTAACTGCTCCTACTACTGCGCCGGTCACTAGTGATACGGTGCAATTGATTCAACCTGCAGTTTTTCCTTCTTTGGCAAACTCTGTTGTTAAGGGGAAAACTAATCAAAAAACTCAGCAAAGAACTCAAACTATCTTTGGTTGTGGCCCAACCAATGACAAACTGCAGGCTTATGTGCCTACTTCTTACGTACATGTTTCTAAACTTAGACGTGGAACTAATAAAACTGATATAGTAAATCATATATATTAAATCTAAGTTTTCCACAATATCAGTTGATGTTGTTGAGTTAAAAGTAAAATCTGGAAACTACAGCAGCTTTAAAGTTTCTGTTCCAGCTAATCATGCTCGATCTATTCTCTGCAAAGATTTTTGGCCTGCAAATATAGCGGTCAAGAAATTTTTAAATTATGGGCGAGTTAATAATGTTCCTGCTTCATCTTCGGTGGATTTTCGAAATCTGGATCCAGCCAACAATCTAAACCCGTCACCAGAAACACCAGCGGGATCTCCATCTATTACCAGAATGTCGGGGGTATAAAAACTAAACTCAAAGAACTTATGCTGGCTGTAGCTGTATCCAACTACGATATTATTGTACTGACCGAAACTTGGCTAAATCAGAACATCAGCGATGCGGAGCTACAATTAATTGGTTACAGTTTGTTTAGATGTGATCGCTCTTTATTAACAAGCCCTAAGCTTGACGGAGGAGGCGTCTTAATTGCTACTAAAACTTGTTTTAATTGTACTTTATTACAAACTACATTTTTAAGTGTTGAACATTTGTTTGTAATTGTTAAGTTTAAGTTTGTATCATACATTATCAGTGCAGTCTACTTACCACCTAACTCGGCATGTGATAAATATTTAGATCATTGTTATTCCGTTGAATCTATCGCTGACAAACATCCAGACAGTAAACTAATTTCACTAGGCGATTATAATCTACCCGCAGCGGTATGGGTTAATGATGAGTTAGGCATAAGTGTTATTTGTAATGATACTTATTCTGCTCATTTTGTTTCCAACTGTTATGGATTTCTAAACTGCGCTCAATGTATTTCTATACCTAATGATGGTGGTGGGTTCTTAGATTTATGTTTTTCTAACATCTGTGATATTTCTGTGATTAAAGCTGTGGATGTTTTGTTAAAACTTAGCCAACATCATATTGCTTATGTGATTGATGTAAAATGTGATACTAGCCGTGATATTTTAATGTGTAATTATGTTTTTAATGATTTTAAATATGCCGACTTTAACGCAATCAATAATTTTTTGTAGAATGTTGATTGGTCCGCCCTTTTTTATAATTGTGATGTTGATAATTGCGTTAATTTATTTTACTCTGTGTTGCATTTTGCTATTGACTATTTTGTTCCCAAAAAACAATGGCGAGAAAACAATTTTCCAGTTTGGTTTAATAAAGAATTGATTTCACTTACTAGACTCAAAAAAACTGTTCATAAACGTTATAAATCTTCAAGACTATTGTCTGATTATAACGAGTTTCGTGTAAAAATCTCAGTACATGTCTATACAAGCAATATATTACTCGAACAGAGAACAACATTCAAAGTAACCCTAAACACTTTTGAAAATTTGTTAGCGACTCTAGAAAAACTAATGATTTTCCAGCCACAATGTATTATAAACAAAAAACATGCAGTAATGGAGATGACTATGTTAATAGTTTTGCTGAATTCTTTTCCTCTGTTTACGATACACAAACTCATCCAACTCTTTTGTTTGACTTTAAGAAAAACGTATTACATCGATCATTTTCAATTAGATTGTTGGATGTAGTTAAAGGGATTGAGAACATTAAATGTAACTTTAGCACTGGACCGGACGGTGTTCCATCTATGCTGTTAAAACAATGTATTTATTCAATTTCTACGCCATTGCACTTACTTTTTGAGGCTTCTCTTAATGAAGCCAAGTTTCCTTCAGTTTGGAAACAAAGCTACATTATGCCTTTACATAAATCTGGAGCTAAGGAGGATATTACTAATTATAGAGGTATATGCGTCCAGTCTGCTATTCCTAAGTTGTTTGATCAAATTGCAACTGGTCAAATACAATGGATGTGCAAAAGCATTTTAGTGGAACAGCAACATGGGTTTTGCGAGAGTCGTTCTACTCTTACAAATCTTCTTTGTTACAAAAATGATCTTTTGAATGCCTTTCAATCAAGAGTTCAAATAGATTCTATTTACACAGATTTTTCAAAGGCTTTTGATCGCGTTAATCATAGTATTTTGATTGCTAAGCTTCGGGCTTTGGGTTTTCATGAATATGTTGTTGCGTGGTTGTCGAGCTTTTTGGAAAATCGTACACAGTGTGTGAAAATTAATGAAAATTAATAACTTTTTATCACAACCAATTGTTGTTCCTTCTAGGGTTCCTCAAAGATCTCATTGTGGACTAATTCTGTTTTTACTCTTTATTAATGATCTTGTTTATTCTATTAATTCTTCGTCTTATCTTTTATTATTATATCATCCATCGAAAACTGCATTAGTTTGCAAAATGATTTAGATTCTGTTCATTCATGGTGTTTTATTAATAACTTGTTGTTTAACGCAAATAAATATTTTTCGATAAGCTTCAACTTTAAGTAAAGTATTGTTTGACTATACTATCGATAATAATGTTTTGGAACATGTTACACAAATAAAAGATTTGGGCGTAATTTTTGATTCAAAACTAACTTTTGTTGAGCATATAAACTATATGTGCAACCGTGCTATAAAAAAGTTAGGATTTGTTTACAGAATGTCTACTGACCTATCTCCTAGCACACTCAAATTACTTTATTGCGCTTTAGTACGTTCTCATTTAGAGTACGCTCCGTCAGTTTGGTGTCCATTCTACAGCGTTCATATATGCAATATAGAACGTATTCAAAACAAATTTGTTCGTTTATTATCGTACAAATTAGGCATTTTATCCGAAAATTACGATTTTAACCTCATTGCATTGCAATATAATCTTCCGCCGCTGAAAATTCGGCGCAAAAGAGCCGATTTATCATTTTTACGTGGACTAATGATGTCTGAGATTGATTGCCAAGAGCTACTAGTAACTCTTCCATTTCAAGTCCCCAACAATAATCGCCGAACCAGACAGTCTCCATTATTTAGAGAATCTATACATTCAACCAATTATGTATTTAATAATCCAATTGGTACAATGTGTAGAATTGCAAATAGTTTCTCTAATAATATTAGTTTATTTTGTGTTTCAAAATGTAGTTTTAAGTGTCAATTAAAATGTGTTGATGAATAATTTTATATTTTGTTTTTATTTATGTATACTTTTTTCCATGCTTTTATTTTTCAATATTCTTTTATATATTTTTGTGTAATTGTAATATTGTTTGTAATTCATCGTTATTTATGTACAAAATGATGTAGATGTAAATGGTTTTGTATATACCGTGAATAAAGTATTATTATTATTATTATTTTTTACAAAAGAATATATGTTACTAAAAAGAGTATGTCTGGTCAGTCTGCTCAATGCCGATAACTTGAGATAGGAATAAACCCACAAATCTCAAGTGATAAACGTACTTTATTTATTTTCAAAGATTTTTAATACACTATTGGCTTCTATTGGATTTTTGATTATATTCAAGCAACTAAAGTTTGTTACGGGCACGGAAGCGGATACTCGAAATAATTAAAAATTAATATGATTTTTAGATATAAAAATTTTGCCCAGCGCATCTAATTGTTTATAATTTCATCAAAGCATTATGCAAACCTCTTACGGTTTTAGAATACCAAAGCAAATTTATTGAAATAATTATTAATTGTAATTTTTAATCATTATTATAATAAATTCATGTATTTGATATAACAATGTTAAATCATATTAATCATCGGCACACTTCATCCTGAGCAAACTTCACGCTCCTCTTACAACTTTTATTTCATTCGTCACGGCTGAGAGATTCATTAGAATCAGCTGTGTCTCCCGATCTAACTGTCCTCTCTACTTCTTCCGCCTTCCGTTATGCGCAACACAAGGTCGAACACCCGCGGCTACTATAACTGTAGAAGAAAATAACAACCTACCGAGAAGAATCTCAGGTATGCTGGTGCCTCATGTCTTCTTACCAATACCACTTACCACGCTTATTAATTATTATAAATTGGATCATTTTCTTCACCGGAAGCAAGTACGCTTTAAAATATAAAACATATAAATAGAAACAAACTAGTTTAATTCCTAGCCATTGTTGTTAACTTTTACTTAATTACAAATTTACAATTTAGTGATTTTGATGCTCTCTCCGCCGATTCATAATTTCTTTGTTCAAAGTGCAAAAATCTGTGGTCAATTCGATGATGATAGCTGGAAATGTTTAAATATATAATTGTGAATTTAATTTGATTCAATTTACTCACAGAAAATCAATCCGTAAATTGTGAATATTAAGACAACCAACCATAACGTCAACCGTTCTGACAATAACGACATTTTTAGTCCGATTAAGTGACAGATTGACGTATTAATTCATATTTTATGCATTAGTAAACTAAATAGCGCTCTTGTTTATAGAAATTGAAAACTATTGCGTTTTGTGTTGAACTCAGTAATATTAACTTCTTGGAAATAAATATACACATTTGATTTAATTGTATGCAATATGAAGGAAATTGTTGGTCAATTAGATGGGAAATCGTTGTGGAATCATTGACATTGAAATAGTCGTCGTGTGTTAATAATCATTGGAAATTATATTAAGAGGATATGAATGCATTGTCTGTGAGGTTAATTACTAGGCTATTGAATAAATAGAAAATGTACTAATTGCAGAAACAATAGAAACGTTTGTGTATGCGATCATTGTCAATTGATTGAGAAAATAGTATAATATAATTTATTATTACAAACAGAACACTTTTGTATGGTGACGATTATAGGATTAATAACCGTGCACAAACAATGCTTCCAGAAAAAAAGTGATAATTAATTTATATTATTCTAAATAGTTGTGAAGAATAGGGAAATAAGTCTGATCAAGGAAATTTTCTAATAGCAAATATTTTTATTTTAATATTGTTGTATTATTGCATTTTGTCGTTTTAAGAACATAATTTTTCAAGTCAACATTTTGGTTAAAAAAATATATTTTTTTAATTTTTAAGACCATATACACTTATAGACCAGTCTTGTGCTAATTTCTGCTTGTTGCATGGTGAAACAAGTTAGTTGTATGTTGTGCATATGAGTAGTTAATCGTTTAGTTTTATAATTGTTAGAACATAAACACGATAAAATATAAATACATGTAGAAAATTATTTTTTTTTTTACCTTATATCTTTAATAGCACTTGTTTTTATTACAAAATTAAATAATGTAGCAATGTGAGAAGTGTCCCATACAAGATTTATAGATATTTTAACAGATTAAGTGCGTAAAAATGTGTTTTTATACACGTCTTTAACATCATGCTTCTTGCTATATGCGCGTTCCTGTCCACAACTGATGTCACACACATCGATCATGTTGGCTTTACCGCGTCGGCAAAAGGTGTATCTATAAGTGTATATAGTCTAAGGTCTAATCAGGTTTATAGATCTTTTGTCCCTGTTTAGGTTAGATTGGAGCAGTTTTTTTCTTCTTATTGCACCTCTTCCTTTTTCCTTCAGCTTTTTCATTATTTCTTCAAACTTATTGTACTGATAGCTAGGCCAGGCTTAGCTGCAGGTTTTGCAGTTTGTCTGTTTTTGGCATCTACGTTGGTATAGGGTATGCTTTTAGATGCAAAGGGGTTAATTGTTTTTAGTTACGTTTGGTATTTGGATGTTGAATTTGTTTTCATTGAATGTATTTTGTTTGTGTGTTTGTAACTGATCCTAGATTTTATACGAAGCAAGGTGCTTTTTAGTAGCATTCGGTGTTGTTTGTGGCTTGAGTGGTTGCAATTGACTGTGTCAGTTTGTAATAGTATAAAGTCTAAGGTTTCTTTGGTCTTTGTGTCAATTTTGCCAAGGCGATCTTGATACATTTTAGTACCAATAGCAGCTTTGTTGAGCCTAGTATGTAGTTGAAAGCCTTGTGCCACTTGGCTATTGCCGCGATAGTTTTGTTATGAGATAATTATTGCTAACTAGTTTAAAGCGTGTTTTATCAGCGCAACGATTTATTTGAAAATTGTCAAGTCTAAGCCTATGTGTTGATTAAACTATTTTATGCTACAGTTAAAATGGTGGTCATGTTAATAGATAGCGGCATCGGATTGTATGTTGACAGGGTTTTTGAGTTGTCAATTTTTGCTTGGAGCGGTAATGGTAGTGCCATCCAGGTAACTCAATACCACGTACAAAGTACTTATTTTGTCAAAGATTGTTTTTTTGTAGCTCGAGGTGTCTACATGTACTGATCTTTCTAGTCTCTTTTTAATGTGTCATTTTTAGGGTTTTGAAAACATTATGGCATATGTTACTTCACGTTAAGCATTATTTGTTACGAAATATTTTTTGGAGGTGGTAAGTGGACAGATGTTACAGGATTTGAGAGAAAATTAGTTGTACTGTGCAGCTTTGTACTTGTTATTTTAGTGCACCGTTTGGTATTGTTGGCAACAGTAACCATGCAGAAAAAATAATTTTAATCGTTTTATTTAGTTACACAAGTGCTTTATTGTCTATTCTAAAAACACGCTTGGTACTTTATAAGAACATAGGCCTCAACTGCTGACCTTAGTCTAGAAAACGAACGTCAGCTCAGGATTTGGTCAATATAGTAATAGTGATCTTGTACTCTAGGATTACAGCAAAATTAATTTTGTGGTTTTAGAGATCTGTCATAATTGGTCAATATATTTTCATAACCAGTTGCAAACTTCAATTAAACTTTGTAGTTGTTTTTGGTAGTGTGCGTTCAAACTTAATTTGCAGTAATTGTTCCAGCCGTTTAAAGTTTGCATTTTGACAATAGATTTAAGGTAGTGTTTTGCATTCTTTTTAGAATAGTTGGAAGTGCTTGATTTGGTTTAAAAAAAATGACTAACATAATCAGTGCCATCATTTTCTAGAAGGTGCCAAGTGCATTTTGTAGACTAAAAGGACGTTACATTTAATTAAATTGTGGTTCTTAATACTTATGCTTTGCCCAACGTACGTTTTTGTCTTTAACAGCCATGCATATTTTCCAGCATCTTGCACGCAAATTCTTCTTTGTAAAGTCTTTAGCATATTCTCTCATAGGTCTTTCAACAATTTTATGTTCTGGGTGCCGCGTCGTTTGCTTAAACTCGCAGTTGCATGCAGAAAATTGGTGCATCGGGGAGTAGTATTCAATTACGGACGATACATAAACCATGTGAGACAGTTTTTCTATGTAGTTGTAAATTTTGTAGAGTTGTATGAGTAGGGTTGGACTTGCATGCGTTAGAGCAAAGAGCGTTTATATAAACTCTAACCTTACAGTTTAAAAATCTTACAATAATTGATTTGTTTTGTTTTTGAAAAACAATTTTCCAATTTAGTTTAACAAAAAAATTAACTTACCAAACTCAAGAAAGCTGTACATAAAAGAAACTATTATCGAATAATAATAATTTCCAATCTATTCGCACTATGTGCAAAAAATGGAAAGTAAAATTCAAACTAAACCAAAACATTTTTAAAGATTTGCTAGAGAGACCAAAAAAACTAATAGTTTTCCAGCTACAATGCATTATAAGGATCAAACTTGTAATAATAAAAACGACTTTGTTAATACTTAAGCAGATTTTTTTCTTCAGTCTATAATTACAAAAAATTAATCATAAAAATCTCTAAAAATAAATAATTGCATTCATTCGTTAAAATTCGCTCAAAATTTGCTTAGACATAATTTAAAACTTTTTTTTTTAATTTAACTAAAACTTCAAGTAATTAAGAATAATCTATCTCAAAAAGTCCAAAATGCTTTAAATGTCTTTGAAAATAAATTTAAAAATACATTAATTGTACAATTCAGTAAAACTGATTTAAAAGTTGACCTAAATTTTAGTTGATTAAAGATAATCAAAACTCTATTACAAAAAAACACTTGCATTTAACACTTCTGGAATTAAATAACAATTCACATTTATTGCATTCATTCGATAAAATTAAAACTTAAAACTAGTTTAAAAATAACTTTTATTCATTAATCAAAAATCGCTCAAAATTCGCTTAGAAACGACTTTAGAAATAATTTCAAAATGGGCAAAAACTTCAGTTGATTAAAGATAAAAATCTATCACAGAAAGCCATTAGTGTATTTATAAAAAATAAATTTTGTTGCAAATATTTGTAAAAATTTGTTCAAAATTCGCTTAGACACAGCTTACAAATTTAAAAATTGTCCAAAACATGAGTTTATTAAACATAATCAAAAATTTATCACAAAAAGCAACAACCAACAACAATTATTGATTCCATTTGTTAAAATTCGCTCAAAAATTGCTTAAACTCATCTTAAAATTGATGTAAAAATTAATTGGTTTAAGATAATCAAAAATCTACTAGTGCATTAAAAATATCAAAAAATATATAACAAAATACATTTATTCGTATAAAATCGCTCAAAACTAGCTTATAAATAACTAAAATTTATTTAAAAGTTTAAAAAGCAATTGATTAAAGATGATAAAAAATATATCATAAAAAGCCACTAGTGTATTAAAAATCTCAAAAAATACGTAACAAAATTCATTTACTCCGTATATTCGCTCCAAAATAATTAATAAAATACATTTATAGCATTCAATTGTTAAAATTCGCTCAAAAATCGCTCAGAAACTGCTTAATATTAATTTAAAAGTTAATAATAACTTCAGTTGCTTAAATATAATCAAAAACCTATAAAAAAAATCATTAAAGTGTATTAAAAACCTATAAAATAATACATTTATTGCATTCATTTGTTAAAATTCGGTAACAACTCATTTAGAAACAGCTTGAAGGTAATTTGTGTGATCATGTGACCAACACTATAACCAAAAATCAATCTTTAAAAGCTATTATTGCATCGATGATTTTCTCAATAAAGTCGAATGTTTTTCCACTAAATCATTTCATCAAGTTCAAGAACAAGAAATAGTCGCAGAAGGTCTAGAAGATCTAGAGTGTGTAGTAAATGTAAAAGCAATTAGAAGCCCAATTCGTTGATTTTAGCCATGGCAACTACACACTTGTGCAAAGCGTCGTTGAAACAATCCAATAAGTTAAAGTAATTTTTGCTGTTGATTGTTTTTCCCTATTCAAGATAATCGATGTGGATTATGCCAAATAACTGTGGTCATAACTTTGTTGCCCGTAAAACTGCTCTTTGGACTCCGGTGTACAGTAATAATTTCATGTTTTGCCCACAGTTATAAAACAATTCAAAAAGTCTTTTTATTACTCTTGAATATCGCCAAATCTGCCTCTAAAGTAAAATTGTCATACGCGTGCGTTTTTGGTTGATGGAATTCTTTTTGGTGTGTTTACCTCATTTAGGCGTACTGAACGTTCTAGATCAGTTGTGCTTATAAAACCACAACAAAAATCAGTAAACCATTTGTGAATCATTTTAATCAATGATGAAGAGTCCCCCAAATATTTATCAAGCTTCGGTTTGGTTTACATAATAGTTTTTTTACGCAAAACATGTTTAATTAGCACACAAAATTCAAAATATTTCCATGTCGAAACCGTGGTGTGAGTATATAGGTGTGGCAATCTCTAAACAATGACGTCAAGTGAGTGATACGAACTCGGGTGTGATTCGTGTGAATTGCGCGTTGCTATAGTTTCTATCACCCACCTGACGTCAGGTTCACGAGACGGACACACCATTATACTCACACCACAGTCAAAACTAAACTAAACAACAAATGTGTAAATATTTTATTATAGCCTAATGACAGCATTGACCAATATCATCTGGAATTTGCAGTTCGTGCAATATATGTGAGACCTTCTGTTGCAATTAATTAAAAAAAATTAACAACCTTTCAGTAAGAGACTATCCTTTTGTGAAACCGGTAAGAAGCTAAATCAAAACCAAAACACAGTTCCGAGAATTTAGTTTGCATAGACTGAGAAAAGCAACATCGTCCAGCTAAAAGACGTCCTAAAAGCAATAATATTCGTTTTCATTTATATCAACCAAATCAAAGGCTTTTATTAACTGTAGCTTAAAAAGTTAGCAGGCTTGTATACTGTCAACAGAGATCAATGGATTAAATCGTATTAGTGACAAATTCAGGTTTTATTTGTGGGTTCAGCAACATAAAAAAGAACAAAATGTGCCCTAAAAAGCGCTTCACAGCATATATAATATGTAAATAGTGTTTCAACAAAAACAAAAGATTAAAATATGCCGCTATTTTGTTTGTGTCAGTAGTACGGCATTTGTTGAAGTACAGACCACGCTATAGAAAAGTATTCAAACAAGCAACGTTTCATTAATGTGAAAACGCACTACAAAAATGAGAAAATAAATCAACAATTTGCCGTTTAGTTAAAAAAAATGAAAAAAAAATTCACGCTGATGGATGAGAAGACCACTATTTGTCGCGATCCTGGTCGGTCACTTAAAAACATAACCCCATTAAGAAAAAGTGGAAAAGCCAAGAGTCCAAGCACTTCCATTCGGCATCGTGGCTAAAAATTGAACATTACCAGACCCACTCTGCAACAAATTTTGAGAAAAGATCTGCATTTGCACGCAAACAAGGTTCAATTGACGCAACAACTTAAGTCATCGGACCATGCGCAGCGCCGTGGATATGTTGAACGGGTGTTGAAACAAATTATTGCAGATTTCTCAAAAAAAAAAAAAAACATTATGTCATATGAGGCACATTTCCAACTCGAAGGGTATGTACATAAGCAAAACTTGAGAAATGCGGTAGTGTTAATGATGTGCAGTATCACAAAATATTAACCGCGTTTGTCCAATTAGATCAAATTAATGTGGAGAATATGTTTTTCCAACAAGACAGTCCGACCTGCCATACAGCACGCAAAACAATGGTGTTACTGCTTAACAAATTTCTAAACCGTATTATCACTCGGTTTGGCGATCAAAATTGACCAACAAGATCGTGCAACTTAACGCCAATGGATTGCTTTTTTTGGGGCTAGTAAAAAACTAAAAATAAAAGTCCGCCTCACAAGCAAGATACATCGTGCATACCAATACCTAGGCCATATAGCCAAAAGAATTAGAAAGATAGAAAACCTTATAGTGGAAAGTAAAGTAGAAAGAAAAAACCCAAGAAGCAGATCGCCAACTCGATGAGCGGACCGTACAAAAGAACTACCCGGAATAAAACTACACAAAGCGGTCCAAAAAGCACAAAATAGAATTAACTGAAAAGCGGTTGTCAACTATATTTAACCTCATCAATTGATGTCACCAAACCGACACAAAAGGCAAATGGACAGAAGAGGAGGAAAAGAAAATGTTTATACAAACAAGAAACAAATAAATACTTTAAAGAAGAGATACTGCGCGTTATTGGCAAAATAGAGCGACAATTATACAAAAACGATATCCAAAATTTAAAAAAAAAATTACCTTGTGCCATGATGTCTATTTCATGTTTATTCGCAATTCTTTTCACGTTAAAATAAAAATAAATTAAATTAAATCTCTTGTTGAAACACCCTTTATTAGTGGAAGATCACCCCTTGTGTTCATCCCAAAAACTCAAAACGCACATCGTTACATCCATAATGTATTGGAAGCAATATTAATGCCTTTCATGCAAACAATACCAAATAACATCTTTCAGTAGGACAATGCAAGGCCCCACATTGCTAATATTTGAAGAATGTAGTTAAAGCAAGTACAGTTCTAAATATTGCTTGACCTGCACAATCACCATACATATATTTTTCTTCTTAATGTGCCATATTCGCTTAGGAAACGTTGGCTATCATATTAGCAATCACCACTTTATTGACCATTGTTCTAAACCAATTAGTTTTCCCTGCATAATTATGTGCAAGATGTTATACAGGGAATGCCTTATAACGTGTCCAAAATAAGCAAGTTTTTTGCAATGTTTCAACAGTTTTTTGACATTATTTTTATGATTAAAAGCTTGCTATTTTGACTTTTTTTGCACGTTTCAACATTTTATAACCAAATTTTGCTATTTTTAACAATATTTTATAACAGAATTTTGATTTTAAAAATTTAATATATTTTTACTTTCTTTAACAGTTTATGACCAAACTTTGTTGTTCATGACAATATTTTAATGTTTAAGGACCTTCTTCTTTCCGTGCCTTATCTGCTGTGGATATTGGCGATCATCATGGCTATCTTCACCTTGTCGACGGATCTTCAAAACAGTTGGATTGAGGTCACTCCAAACTCCTTCCCGGACCTCTTTTTCCCAGCACCTTTCCTTCCAGAATAAGTAGGAGTATTCTATATCTTTCTTTGTGTCTCATAATACATCCAAGGTATTCTAGTTTTCTGGCTTTCACGATCATAATTATTTCCTTTCCAATTCTCCAAAAAACCTCCTCATTCGTCACTCGATCCATCCATGTAATATTGAGAATACGTCTGTACGTCCACATCTCAAAAGCTTCTAGTCTGCTTTCCAAATCCTTCGTTAGTGTCCAGGATTCTGTGCCGTACAAAGTCAAATCTGAACTGGTGAGTATTTTACTCATTTGTGTGAATGCAGCTCTTGCTCTCTCAATTCTGCATTTTACTTCCCTAAAATAGTCCCACTGTTGGTTTAAGCAGATGCCTAGGTAGGGGTATTTGTCAACCTGTTCAATAGGTATGTTGTCAAGGGTCAGGTTTACTGTAGATTGTTTTTGGTGACTACCATGCATTTGGTCTTTTTTATATTTAAACAGATTCCGTGTTTCTCGCTAGTAGATTTCATCTTTTCCATTATAAGTTACTGGCCATTAAGACGGAGTCGTCTGCATATCTGATGTTATGGATGATGATTGAGGAGTTCACCGTTGACTATGATTCCTTCCTCTACTTCATCCAGTGTTTCTTTGAAAATTGCTTCCGAGTATATATTAAAAAGCATAGACAAGGCGAGAGCACACACCCTTGCCGCACACCTGTACATATTTTTATTTTCTTTGTTTTACGGTCTTCTACTCTTACTTCTGCTGTTTGTTGCCAGTATAGTTTTGCTATAACGCAAATGTTTTTCTCGGCAGCTCTCGTTTTCCTAAGTATCCTAATCAGTTCTTTGTGTTTTACCCAGCCAAAAGCTTGCTGAAGTCAATAAAACATAGGTATACATCGCAGTTGACGTCTCTACATCGCTGAATCAGAACGACTTATGCAAAAAGTGTTTACCTGGTACCTACGGCATTGCAAAACCTAAACTGTGTTTCCTCGATATGCGCTTCACATTGTTGGTATATTCTATTATGTATAATTTTAAGAAACATCTTGAGTGTATGACTCAGTAACGGTGTAATAGCTCAGTTATAGAGTGTTAGCGTAGCACGCTAACAGTCCGGAGTTCGATCCCCAAAATATGACTAAATAATAACTTGCTCTTTATCCACCGGGGTGATTCGGAAGTCACCTAATAAGCCGTTGGTCCCATCAACCCCCTTCAAACAAGTCGTAAAACTTCTGAGACGATGTAAAATAGCTGTGTAATGCGAAATAAAATAATTATACTTATAGTCCAATATTCTTTGCATTGTTTTGCTGTTGGTTTTTTTGGTATAGTGACAAAAATGGAGTGGAGCCAATCTGTAGGTATTTCTCACGTATCATACACCACATTATATAGGTAAGTAAGAGTGTTTATACCTTCTTCGCTAAATAATTTAAAGATCTGTGCTGGTATTTTATCTGGACCTACTGCCTTTCCAATCTTCGCTGTGTCTATAGTTTTTTAAACCTCTTCGTAATATGAAGATGTTCTGGGCAATCGTCTTCAAATAACTTTTTAATAAATTCTTCCCAAGTCGATAGTTTTTCTTCGATCTCTATAATCTCATTTCCGGTTGCGTCTATCAATCTTCCGCTTTGCTTCTTCTTATATGTGCCTGCAGCTTCCATTTTTGAACACGTCATACTTTTTCTGCTGGTTTTCTATTTCGAGACATTTGGTTTTCATTTCTTCTTCTTTAGCTTTTCGTACGCTGTTTCTTATTTATCTTTGCAGATTAGTATACCTGCCCTGGTTTTTCCCTTTTTTCGTCCATCATTCTAAGAATATCAGATGTCATCCATTCTTTGTGTTTTTCTATTTCCTTTAGTGGCACGTGTTTCTCAATTGTTGCCCCAAGCTCTTTTTGTAAGCCTCTCTTCAGTCTTCTTCTGCTCCTGAGCTTTCACTATTTTTCTTCTTGAAGTATTTTGTTAGAGATTCAAATACTGTTTCTATGAGAGTGCTGTCTTCTCTCATTTGTCTTAGATCGTATACGGGGGGTTTAACTTGTTTTTTACTTTTGTCTGAAGTACCCCGATAAGGGGTTATGATCAGAGCCTATGTCGGCCCCAGAATAAGTTTCTGCAGATGTTATGTTGTTACAAAAATGATGAATAATTACTATGTAATCGATCTGATTCCTGATTATTCTCCCCACAGTATGTGCCGGCGATGTCCAAGTGTATATTCGTCGAGGTGGAAGTTTAAAAAATGTTTTCATAATTGCCATTTCTATTTCTCTGCAAAACTAGACGAGTCTATCTCCTTGTGTGTTCCGTGTTCCAAGACCGTATTGCCCCATTATGCTTTCTTCCTTTTCTTGTCCAATTTTTGCAGTAAAATCCCCCATTACGATTGTAGCTTCGCATATACCTCTTCTATCTCTGTATCATCCTTATCCGTAGTATACCTGAACGATGTTAATGTTAAATAATATTGCTTCTATTTATACCATTATAATTCTATATGAGTGGTGGATTACATTTTTGATCGATTAATTAATTTCTTTTGTTACTACTATGACAACCCCATTTCGATGGTGGTTGTCGTCATTTCTAGAGTAGTATACTGAATGATCTAATATATTGCTGTATCTTGAGTCCTTCCATCGCATCTCACGTATCCCCATTATTCCTACTTTCAGTCAGTTCATTAAAAAGTCCAAAATGCTTTAAATGTCTTTGAAAATAAATTTAAAAATACATTAATTGCACAATTCAGTAAAACTTGCACAAAAGTCGCTTAGAAACAGCTTAAAATGAATGTAAAGTTGAGCAAAACTGCAGTTATTTAACGATAATCAAAAATCTATCATAAAAACCTACTGCATTATAAATCTCTGAAACTAAATAACAAAACACATTTATCTACAATAATTTGTTAAAATTCATTCAAAACTCGTTTAGACTCAGCCATAAATTGAATTAAAAATTGGCTTAAATTTTAGCTGATTAAAGATAATCAAAAACCAATTACAAAAAAAAACACTAGTGCATTTAACATTTCTGGAAATAAATAACAATAAACATTTATTGCATTCATTCAATAAAATTTGCTGAAAACTCGTTTAAAAATAGCTTTTATTCATAAAACAAAAATTGCAATTATTTGTAAAAAATTGTTCAAAATTCGCTTAGACACAGCTTACAAATTTAAAAATTGACCAAAACATGAGTTTATTGAAGATAATCAAAAATGTATGACAAAAAGCCAAAACCAACAACAATTATTGATTCCATTGGTTAAAATTCGCTCAAAAATAATCGCTTGAACACATTTTAAAATTGATGTAAAAAATAATTGATTTAAGATAACCAAAAATCTACTGGTGCATTAAAAATATCTAAAAATATATAACAAAATACATTTATTCGTATAAAATCGCTCAAAACTAGCTTGACAAGAACTCAAAAAATCACAAAAAGCTACTAAACCATAAAACAACTTAGTTAAAACTCGCTTAAAACTCGCTCAAAAATAGCAACAAATATTACTATAAAAATGAATTAAAAACTTATAAAATAATGCATTTATTGTATTTGTTAAAACATTTTTTTTTTATATTTTATTGATGCATTAATTTTTTTTTTTAAATTAATGACAAAATACATTTATTTCTTAAAACTAGATTTGAAAAAATAATCAAAAAAACGTATCAGTATCCAATGAAATGCACCACCCAGTAAACATTGTGCTACTAGAGCAAAGTGTCTGCTCAAAAACACTTAACTTAACGTTTTTTTCAAATATTTCAATATTTAACCTTTCAAAATAGGCATTTATTGCATCGATGATCTCCTCATCAGAGTCAAATCTCCTTTCACTAAACCATTTCTTCAAGTTTAAAAACAGGAAAAGTCTAGAAAATATGGTAAACGTGAAAGCAATTGGATTTATGTCAACTGCACACGTGTGCAAAACGTCGTTAAAATAATCCAATAAATTGCAGTAATATTCGTTGTTTATTGCTTTTCCCTTAGAAGATAATCAATGTGGATTATGCCGTTTGACAGTAGAAATCCACCGTTTATACTGCTGCTTGGTCTCCGGTGTATAATGGTAGATCCATGTTTTGTCCACAGCTTCTGAAGTTTTTACACTTGTACGTTTCTAGTAGATTGTTCGCAACCGCAGCTTTTTTATATCCAAATGTTTGTGTAATATATTGTGCACAAACTTTATTTGAGATGCAAACTATCTTAACTATCTTGCATACTTTCATTCTCCGATCTTGCAAAGAGTGTTGACCTCATTTAGGCGTCCTGAACGTTCAGCATCAGTTGTGCTTGTGTAACCACAACAAAAATCAGTAAACCACTTGTGAACCATTTTAATAGATGATGAAGAGTAAAGAATATTTATCAAACTTTGTTTTAGTTTGCGTAATAGTTTTTATATTTTAAATATCTTATTGTGGCCTAGTGACAGCATTGACCAATATCATCTAAGATTTGCGGTTTGTGCAGATTGTGAGACCTTCTGTTGCAATTGGTTTAAAAAAAAAATAAACAACTTTTCAGTTAGAGATTAAAGAACTAGCATTGATAAATGTCAGTTGTATAGTGCTGTTCAGCCAAAATTAACAAGTATTAACAAGTATCCAGTAAAAAAATTTAAAAAAATTCTCTCATATTTTAAAGTTCGACATAAAAAAAGCAAGACTATCTTTTTGTGAAACCGGTAAGAAAGTAAATCAAAATCAAAATACAGTTTCTAGAATTTAGTTTGCATGAACTGAGAAAAGCAACATCGTCCAGCTAAAAGACGTCCTAAAAGCAATAATATTCGTTTTCATTTATATCATGCTTGTATAGTGTCAGAAGAGACAAGGCCAAGACGACCAATGAATTGAATCGTATTAGTGATAAATTCAGGTTTTATTTGTGGTTTCAGCGACATAAAAAAAGACAAAATTTGCCATGAAAAGCGCTTCACAGCATTAATAATATGTAAATGGTGTCTCAACAAGAACGCCGAATTTAAATATGCCGCCATTTTGTTTGTGTCAGTAGTTCGCGTAAAAAGTTCGTAATTTACATAAATTTTGCGCGAAATAAAAAAACATTTTGCCTTTAGTTAAAAAAAAAATTCAGACAAAATTCACTCAGATGGATGAAAATACCATTGTTCGTCGCCGTCGTGATCGGTCCCTCAAAAACATAGCTGCAGTAAGGAAAAGTGTGGCCGAGAGTCCAAGCACTTCCATTCAGTATTGTATTGAACATTACCAGACCAACTCTGCAATAAATTTTGAGGAAAAACATGCATTTGCACGCATACAAGGTTTCATTGACGCAACAACTCAAGCAACCGGACCATGCAAAGCGCCGTGGATGTATTGAAACAAATTTTTGCAGTTAAAAAACAAACATTTTCTCAAATGAGACACATTTCCAATTCGAAAAATACGTAAATAAGCAAAACTGGAAATTCTTTAACTGTTAATGATGTGCGGTATCGCAAAGCTAACCAAATTTTTGTGACTTCAATTAGATCAAATGATAAATAGATGTAGAGGATATGTTTTTCCAACAAAACGGTCCCACCTGCCATACAGCATGCGAAACAATGGTGTTACTGCGGAACAAGTTTCTACGCCGTATTATCTCTCGGTTTGGCAATCAAAATTGACATCGTGCAACCTAACGCCGATGGACTTTCGGACTACGTAAAAAAATTGCAAATACAAACAAACCACAAACAGATAAACACTTTAAAGAAGTATCTCTTCTTGCGCGTTATTGGCAAAATAGAGCGACAATTATACAAAAATATCCAGAATTAAAAAAAAAAATAACCCTATGCCATGATGTCCTATTTGAAGTCTTTGTTTATAGATAATACAGATTCAAACCTAGAAATTTGAAGACGCTCAGCAATACTTGTCGATATGGTCTTTGGAAAGTATGAAGTATAAAGAGTGCTACCATCTGCAAAACTATGAATAAGACTTAGTTTTTTTTTACAGTTCATTAATGTAAATAAAAAATAAAGCAAAAAATAATAGAACCTTGTGGAACACCTGCGTTTATGATTTTGAGGTCAGAGTTAAAACCATCATTTCTAAATATAACTTTTCTATTGTCAAGTAAACTATTGATGAGATTTACAGTTTTTTTTATTAAGACCTACAATGTAGCTTGTTGACAAATTTTAGATACCATACCCTATCAAACGCTTTAGAAATGTACATCAAAATTTTCTCTTTGTAAAATTCCAATAGTGACTAACATAAGTCAGAAGATTTTTTGTCGAACATTTTGATCAAAATCCATATTGAGTATTCGAAATAAAGTTATAGTGTTCTAAGAACTTGACAATGTAAAAATTAATACATTTTCAAATTTTTCTGACAGATTGGACAATAATGCAACCTATAATTTGAAAAAAAAAACTTGTCTCCCTTTTTAGGAATTGGTTGAACATTTGCAATATTCCAACAATTTGGAAATGTTTAATTTTTGTATAAGGCAAATATTTTGGTCAAAATTTATCTCTGGGTACCTCATAACATGTGCAAAATAAGCAAGGTAATTGTCTTTACAGTCCGTACTAGTTGCGTTTCTTTTTTAGTATCTCTATAAAATAAATACATTACTGCATCCATTCATTAAAATTCGCTCAAAAGTCAATTAGACACAACTAAAAATTGATATAAAAATTGACTAAAACTAGTAGATAAAAAAAATCTAAAAATATATAATAAAACTTATTTATTACTTTTATTCGTTAAAATTGCCGAAAACTTAAAATTGATCTTAAAAGTTGACCAAAACTTCAATTAAATATTAATTAAAAAATTAAAATTAATTTAAAAATTAAACAAAACTTCAGTTAATTAAAAATAATCAAAAATCTACACAAAAAGTCATTAATTCATACATTGGTTTTTAATAAATAACAAATATATTTATTGCAGTCGTAAAACATCGCTCAACACATTTAAAATCAAAATTTTAGTTAATCAAAAATTAACAAAAATATATTTGAAAAAGCATCTAGTGCATTAATAATCTCAAAACATAGCAGTTATTACATTCATTAGTTAAAATTCGCTTTAAAAAGCCAGACAATTAATAAAATTACGGAAAATCCGAGATAAATCTCTTAAAAGTAACTTATTTTTAGCAATTATGTTATATTCCACCTTAGGGTAAGCGAATCTAAATTTCAAGTCTCTAGGTGTAGCGGAATAAAACATATCAAATTTTTAATAAAATGGTATTTTTCTCATTTTCCTCAGAAAATATTTCTAAGAAATTAAAATGCCGGCTGTATTGCAAAGTCTAAAATTTTAAGAATCGTCATATTTTGATACCCCAAACATGTGTACCAAATTTGAGCAAAATCGGAGATGTCGTTTGTCCAAACTATTGTGGAATTACCCTGTAGTAACTCTAAATAAATTTTAATAAATTAAACTCTTTAGAACACAAATCCCTAAGTTTAGACGCTTAGTTACATATTGCATTAATATAAAAATAACTGTACAATAGCATTACAATTTTATCGTCCAAATCAATTGATTAGTTCTTCATTTAAACCAAAATATGATCCAAACTCGTCAACTGGCATTTTTAAACAATTCTTAAAATAATCGTGATAAAAAAAAATTTGACAGTTCGTAATATTGTCCCACAAATTGGCAGAAGTGTAAGTAGTGGCATAGATAGATCGAGAGACAAGAATAACAATAGAAATTAAAACTAATAAATGCCTTAGAAACATTAAAGAATTTAATGATCAAGCTCTTGTGAGAAGTTTGGAAGCCCCTATTTTCTAACCAGAATAATGCAAGCTCTTGTACTATAAAATTTCAGAAACTACCTTATGTTCATTTACTTCCATGGTTTTCTCGTTCTCCAGGTCTATTAATTATTGGGCACGTGTAGAGTACAATTGGTAGAAAACTGGGCCATCTTCAACCACCCCTACTCACTTTACCTGATAATCAAATCCGTAATCAAAAAGCTTAAGACTTAATCCCTCAAGCAGAGATTAACAATTTGATTTCTAGCATTCATCGGCAAGTTGCTAAGGCTCCAGAAATCGTGAAAGAAACACTCAATATTAACATTTAAAAAAAATTATCATTATTTTTTGTTGAAATTTTAATCATTTCTTCAAAATTTTTCATAAAAATTGTGCTACAGATTCGTTACGTTCTATTACTTTTGATGGCCAGTAGAGTTTTTCTGCAATTTTTTAGTTAATGATTAAATTTTGTCACTTAATAGATGTCTGTTTAGTGCTTTTTAACCAAAATTATCAAAGAATTTTAAACCATATTTCAAATTTTGGCATAAAACAAATTATCGGCATAAAAAGCAGGTCTATCCGTTCGTAAGATTGATAAACAACTTAATAAAAACCAAACTACAGTTGTTAGAATATAATCTGCATAAAATGAAAAAGTATACAGCAACATCAACAAAACACGTCCTAGAAGCAGCAATATTCGTAAAAGTTAACTCCTTAGATGGATGGACATCCAAGATCGGTTTCAAACAATAAGGTCCATTACTGTAGACTAGACAAAATATTTTAATCATCACGCATCACAGGCAACAACTTACAAATAAGTTTCTTCTTTTCGTCTTCATTCATACCGACCAAATCAAAGACTATTAATACCTCTAAATATTCCCTCGACTTATCTTTTTATTGTTAATGTGCAACTTTATTGGCTATTGTTCTAAACAGCAACTCCAAACCATTGTCGGAGGTCAAGATGTGCTTTGTCTGCTAGCAAGTTTTTTTGCAATGTTACTACAGTTTTTTGACTTTTTTTAGCTAAAATTTTGCATTTTTCATCTGTTTTTACCAGATTTAAGTTCTTTCTGACAATAATTGTAACATTTTATAATCAAATATTGATATTTTTGACATTTTATATATAGAATGTCGACGTTTCAACAATTTATGACCAAATTTTGCTATTTCTAACATTATTTTATGACGGATTTTGATTTTTAAAATGTATTATTTTTTACATTTTTAACAGCTTATGACCAAAACTTGATGCTTCATACCATTATTTTAAAGACCAAATTTTGCTATTTTTAACATTTTTTGCCGGATTTTTATTCTATTTAAAAATATTTTGTTTTATGACAGCATTTTGTTATTTTTGACTTTTTATAAATAAAAATTTGCATTTTTAAATGTTTAAGACCGACTATTGCTATTTTTGACATTTTATAAATAGAATTTTGCAGTTTTTAACAGTTTATGACTGGATTTTGTTGTTCTTTGATAATACGTTATTTATGATTTTATATTAATAGAAATTTTGTACATGTTATTAACAATTTTTTGATGTTCCAAGACCAAATTTTGCTAATTTTGACATTTTATGAAAAAATATTACATTTATGACCAGATTTTGTTTTTTCCAACAATATTTTAAAATTTCATAGCCGGTTTTGCTATTTTTGACATTCTATTAATAATATATTAGAAGTTTCAACAGTTTGGTATTTCCTGACAATAATTTTGATGTTTAATAGCCGGATATTTAAAATTTCATAAAAAACTTAACAATATTTAACAGTTTATGGCTAAATTTAATGCTTTTTGACAACAGTGTAATGTATAAAGGCTGGATTTTGTTAATTTTGACATTTTATAAATCAAACTTTTTACTTTTTAACCTTTTTTGGCCGGATTTTGATTCATTCCAAAAATGTTTTACAAAAATATCTGAGATTCTAATTAAAAAGTTGATCAAATCTTTAATTAATTAAAGGTAAAAATCTGTAACAAAAAGCCAATAAAGCATTGTTTTCTTTAACAAATTAAAAATACATTTATTGCATTCATTGAGTACAAAACTCGCTTAAAAGCAGCTTAAAACTAATTTAAAAGTTGACCAAAGCTTTAATTAATTAAATATAATTTAAAAAAATTATCACAAAATCTCTAAAAATAAATAACAAACTACATTTGCTAAAAAACTCGCTTCGAAATAGGTTAAAAATTATTTGAAAAGTAACTACAACTTCAGTTAATTAAAAATGATCTCAATTCTATCACAGAAAGTCTCTAATGCATTTTAAAACTTTAAAAAGAATTTATAAAATACATTTGTTCTATTTATTCGTTAAAATTTGCTTAGAAATAGCTTAAATTTGATTTAAAAACACATTTGCTTCACAAAAACAACAATATAAAAATGCAATTTAAAGCACTAATCAATAAATTAATAACTTTAATTAACTAATCAAACATCTCGCATAAATACCTTATATAGTCCAGTGAAATATGCTCAAATATTGATCTTACCCCTAAAAAATTCCAAAAGTTTTAAAACTTTATACACTGATTTATAGGTACCTAATGAAAAATATACTAAAAGTCCTGACAAATATGACACGAGCTTTGACCAAAACAGAGCACTTTTTTGGTTTTTCGTTAATATCTCAAGAACTGTAGGTAGGAGGTAAAAGTTGACTATATACATAATAAAAACTGATAAAATTTGCAATAAAAATTATCGTAAACATTTTTTTGTATTCACAACGGTTACTGAGTTATAGGGCGCTAAAGAATAGAAAAGTAAGTTTTTTGTATTGTTACGAGCCAAGAAGCCGGTCTCTTATGATTATTCCTCCGTTCATTTTGACAGCCTTTCCCTTTTCCCCTAACTACCTGCCCTTCTTTCCACATAGCGTTCACGATACGCTTGGCATACGCGTCAAATTGTAGTGTTAGTGCGGTTTCTTTTTACCTTCTTTGTTCATGGAGAAAGGTGATAATCAACCTTTTAATAATGTTTCTAAAGATAGCTATCAACAAGCAGACTAATAAGGACTTAAACAACTACTTATAACATAAGTTTGCTCCTTACCCTTTTTCTTTATTTGAGGAAACTATACGATACTTTTTCAGTACTACAAGAAGAAGCCAATCTTTTCGATTTTGACATTGTTTTGAATAAGATTACTGTTACACAAAGTGGTGAGGCCCAAAAATTCACAATCTTAACAATTTGCCAATGTTATGTCGCCTATGTTCTCAAGCATTTTGCCGGCAAGAGCTGTACCATTGCGTTTAATGGCTATTCAGCGGCACCATCCAGTACGTAGTCAGCTGAATAGAATTAAAGTACAAGCTAAAGAGGTCAGTTGACATAAACTTTGAACACAAAACACAAATCACAGTCAAACAGAATGGTTTTCTTTCTAATGAACACAATAAATCCAGATTTATTTCATTCCTCTTAACTGCTCTTCACGACCATGGAATTAAAACAAAACAAAAATCTAGAAACGCTGGTAAATTGATAATCTGCACAGAAGTAATAAAATCCTAAACTAGTGACAAAGTAGCAATAGTTGACAAAGATGTTGATCTTATTGTCCTCCTCATAGCTTTAACACCATCTGAAAGACAGATATTATTTGTTAAACCAAGCCACAGCAGAGTAAAAAAGAAGGTATATTGGAGTCAGCAATTGCAAACTATGGGAATAAAAAACTTCATACTTCTTGTGCATGCATTCAGCGGATGTGATACGACTTCCGCTGCATATCAAAAAAAGAAACTTGTCTGTTTCAATTTGTTTAAGAAGCAAGATACACTGCAAAGTATTACTGATGTAATAAAGCTGAAGCTGGAAACAAAATATTCCTGGCATGGTACAATGCACCTTACAAGCAAACTTTCCTTAACATGCATTGTTACAAAGCTTTTCCCAAATCAGCTTTGAATGCTAAACCAGACCTCTCTGCGCTTTCGCCCACAGGAGAAGCAGCAATGCAGCATGCTTTTAGCCAAATAAACTTCCTCCAGAACTGTGGGGTTGGAAGTTTGAGCCAGCCGGTTGATCCCAGTAACTACAGAAGACGCAGCAGAACCTGAGGCAGTCTTCAATCTCATTTCTCGTAAATGTATAACCCCTTCCCACAATGATCCAACGAATCCAAAAGTGTAGGCAAAACATTGTCTAATATTGATTTATTTAGAAAAATGTATATGATCATTATTATTGCAAACTTTATCAGCTTACATTGTGTATATAGTTAACTTTTATCTCCAATCTACAGTTCTCGAGATATTAACAAAAAACCGAAAAAAATGTTTTTTGTGATTGCAGCTAGAGCTCGTGTAATATTCTAGTATATTCTTCACTAGGTACCTATAAATCAGTGTACAAAGTTTTAAAATTTTTGGAATTTTTTAGAGGTGAAAAGCTATTTTGATTGGACTAATAGTTTATCAAAATTCGTTTAAAAAACTGTAAATAAAATACAATTATTGTTTGAGATTAATTAATTAAAAATTTCTTATATAATAAATTGATTTATTGTTCAATTTATACAAAGAAAATCCAAAGGTTTAATTAAGTTAAAGCTCAAAAAATTAATTTTAAATCATTTAACTATTACTGTAGCCCGTTGACTTCATCTAGCGGAATGTAAAATTTTTCAAACTAAGCACTTAATACCTGTCAATAAAATACAATATCCAAAGCAAGGTCGTAGAAGACAATAAGATACATCCAAGGTCTTCGCATGTAATAAATAGTCTTATTTGCTCACTCACAATACTATTAATAATATAGAACGCTATGTATGTGCTGCAATGTCACACTACAAATTCAAATGCCAAGTGGGCCGTAGCGGAAACCGGAATAAAATCCACTAAGATTAATATTCAATTAAAATAGTCCCCATTACCACGCATACAATCGCGAATTCCGATCAGCAATACCATCATCTCATCCCATTGTTCCATTCAAGTTCATTAATTGTTATAATTTGTCGACCTTGCTTGGGGACAACAATCGCAAAACCCACGCGAGAAATTGGCATCAATAGTATTGTCAAAAATATATATCATTAAGATTTTTTAGGAAAGTAATTTGTTACTTCCTTATAGCAATTGCTTTTGTTTGACACTTTCTAGTTTTTTATTACAATTTGATAATTTATTATTAATGATCTTTTTTATCATTATCAGTCAATTTATTATTAATTATTGTAAAGGTTTGTTGCCTTTTTAAAATCTAGAACACGTAAATATTAATTAAGTGATAAGACTTAAGTGCTGGAAATTAATCAACTGAATGCATACATTTTGCGCGCAAAGTGTGTAATAATTTATGTAGCTATTTGTGTAATCTTTGCTTTTTTTAGGTCAACAATGCGCTTAGATGCTTAAAAAATATAAATTACATTCTTAAAACTAAACCATGATAATTATTTCGACTTAACTATGTTAATTCTAAGATTCATGTAAAAGAATTAAAATATTATAATTTATATTAAAAGTAAAAGTTATAAATAAATTATTTTTTTTCATCAAGTTTCATCCAATTTCGGATGTTTGCGATGTGCATGACTTTATTGGTTGCTATTCTGAAGAGCTCTTTTGACGTCTTCCTGTACCATGCCCTAAAATTCTGCAACCATGATATTCTCCGAAGTCCTGGACCTCGCTTGCCTTGAATGATAGATTGTAATAGGCAGTACCTGTTCTCGTTCCTCATAATAATAATAATACTTTATTCACGGTATAATCTTACCATTTACATCTACATCAAATAAATATACATAAACAATGATGTTTTACAATACAAAAATAAAGAATACAAAAAATAACATTCATAAAAGCGCACATATTAAACATTAGTCAGCATGACTTAGCTGACTTCTGAACGTAGATTTAGAGACACAAAATACATTAATATCAGTTGGTAAATTATTTGCAAAACTACACATTTTACCGAGTGGATTGTTGAAACCATAATTAGTAGAATGGGTAGACTCGCGAAATAAAGAAGAATGTCTGCTATGTCTATTATTAGGTGCTACATGGAATGGGAGAGTACCAAGTAGCTCCAGACAATCAATCTCAGACATTAAATTACGCAAGAACGACAAATCAGCTCTTTTGCGGCGAATCTTCAATGGCGGTAGGTTGTACAATGAAGCAATGTAGCAGTAATCATAATTTACAGATAATATGCCGGATTTATAAGACAATAAACGACAACACTTTTTTTGAATTTGTTCAATACTACGGTTATGAATTTCATAAACAGGATTCCAAACTGACGGAGCATACTCTAAATGCGAACGCACCAAAGCACAATATAAAAGTTTTAGTGTACTGGCTGATAAATCCGCGGACATTCTATATACAAATCCTAACATTTTTATGGCACAATTGCACATGATGTTTATATGTTCAACAAATGTAAGTTTATGATCAAAAATAACGCCTAAATCTTTTATTTGTGTGACTTTGTTTAACACTTTAGTGTTAATTATATAGTTAAAAGAAATTTTACTTAAAGTTCTATGGAAACTTATTGAAAAATATTTATCAGCATTAAAGAATAATTTATTAATAAAACACCAAGTATTTATAGAATCTAAGTCCAGTTGTAAAAGATGGCAGTCATTGAGAGATGATATTCTTCAATACGTTTTTAAATCATCCGCAAATAAAAGAAATGACTATAAATTGATATACTGTGGGATATCATTAATGAAAAGCAAAAATAAAATTGGTCCACAATGAGATCCTTGAGGAACACCAGATGAAACAAGAATGGGCAGTGACAAAAAGTTATTAACTTTTACACACTGCGTGCAATTTTTCAAAAAGCTGAATAACCAGGAAGTCACATCATGATGAAATCCCAGAGCACTGAGCTTGGCAATCAAAAAATTATGACTCACACGATCAAACGCCTTTGAAAAATCGGTGTAGATTGAATCAACTTGTACTTTAGATTCAAATGAATTTAAAATATCATTTTCATAACAGAGTAAATTAGTAAGTGTGAAACGCCCTTCACAAAATCCATGCTGCTCTTCTATTAAGATGCTTTTGCACATCCATTGCAACTGACCAGTTACAATTTTATCGAACAATTTAGGTATAGCAGATTGAATGCAAATGCCTCTATAGTTAGTGATATTCTCTTTGACTCCAGATTTAAACAAAGGCGTAATATAGCTTTGTTTCCATATTTAAGGAAATTTAGTTTCATTCAATGAAGCATTAAAAAGTAAGTGCAATGGCTTTGCAATAGAATAAATGCACTTTTTAACAGTAAAGAAAGAATGGCGTCAGGTCCAACGCTTAAATTACATTTAAGGTTTTCAATTCCCTTAAAAACATCACACAAACTAATAGAAAATTTTGAATGTATTACGTTATTATTAAAATTAAACAATGGAGTTGAATGAGTTTCGTTATCATAGGCTAAAGAAAAAAAATCTGCAAAATTAGTTACAAAGTCGTTCCCATTATTACAAGTTTGATCTTTATAATGCATTGTGGCTGGAAAACCATTAGTTTTTTTGTTCTCATTAACAAATCTCCAAAAATGTTTTGGATTATTTTGAATTTTACTTTCAGTTTGTAAAATATATTGCTCGTATTGATGTGCACTGAAATTTTTGGACGTAGTACAAATAGATTGGAATTCATTATAGTCCGACAATAGTTTTGAAGATTTATAACGTTTGTGTACAGTTTTCTTGAGTTTAGTAAGTGATATCAATTCTTTGTTGAACCAAATAGGAAAATTGCTTTCACGCCACAGTTTTTTAGGGACAGACAAAACAATCAATAACATAATCGATTACAGAGTAAAATACATCAAGACACATATCAATATCACAGTTATAAAATAGTGCAGTCCAATCAACATTCAACAAATAATTATTGATTGCGTTGTAGTCGGCAAGTTTAAAATCATTAAAAACATAATTTCAATTTAAAATATCACAGGTAGTATCACATTTTATAGTTAACAAATACGCAGTATAGTGTTGACTTAAATTTAACAAAACATCTACAGCTTCTATCACAGAAATATCACGATCGTTAGTAAAACATAAATCTAAAAACACACCCTCACTATTAGGAATAGAAATGCATTGTACGCAGTTTAAGAACCCAAATGAATTAACTACTAAATGAGCAGGGTAATTATCATTACAAAGTACTCCTATACCTAAATCATCGTTAACCCAAGATGCTGTGTTTTTGTTTTAATATTTTTTTGTGATATTATGTGTGCTCTGGTCACGCGTACTTAAGCTATGTTTGGCTAGCTTTTTTAGTGCGTCAGGGGTATCATTTGTATATTCTCTGGTGACGTCTGGGTCTTTGAAAATGTTTTTTTTGTCTTTTGGCTTGTTTCATTTCTGGGTTATCTTAGGTTTTTGGTGCATTGAGGTTTGCTTCTAGCAGGACCTTGCTAAATGTGAGGTTGATAAACTTGGTAAGCGCGTTACGGGATATTTTTAATCATGTACGTACTCTGGCAATGTGTAGCTTTTGGGAAACGTTTTTTTTTTTTGGGTTGTTTTTCCTTTATTTTTTTTTCTGGGTTATTTGGGTTTCTGGGTTATTTGGGTTTCTGGATCATTGAGGTTTGTTATAGCAGATCTTTGGTTAGTGTGAGGTTAGTAGCTGTGTTAGAGCGTCGTTGCTGCTAAAACAAAACAAGCGTTAGCAGTTTTTTACATTAATAAACAACATAACAGTTAGATTCAATTTTTTTGTAAGTTTTTTACTAATAGGATTTGATTTTTGTTCAATTTTTTTGGTTTTGTTATAACCTGTTTGCTTGGAGAGGTAAGTGGCGCTGGTGTGGTATTAACATCTTCTTAGAAGCTATAGCAAAGTGTTAGTTGTTAAATTGTAATTACAAGATAATTTGGGAATTACCATAAAATGGTAATAAAATTCAGAAGTATGCAGACTTCTTTTACTGGCAGCAGCTAATACTGTAAAAGCTCTACTCCACTAAGTGTACATATTTATTACCGTAAAAGCAAAGGGGTTGTTTTGTTGAAGGTATTGTACCAGTCTACGTAATCGATAGATATGTTTTTATATGGCTTATTGGTTGAGTGTGGTTGTAGGTCGGCTTTTTCTATATATTAATAATACCCTCTTGCATTTTATTTTTTGGGGTGTCTTGCAATGTCGTGGTAGTTAGTTTTTTATGATCCTGATGAGGTTTTTGTTTTTGTCTACTTGGTATTTAATATTTATCTTGGTTGGGTACGTACTTGTCTTTATCTTAAGGTTTTTTGAGGTATCAGAAGATTTCATTTGTGTGCGAGCAGTTTTTTTGTCAACCTCTGACTGCTGCGGCAAGAGTATTCTGTTTTTATGTTAGCAGTTGTTTGATCAACCGGTGTTGTTTAAAATAATAAAATATGCTTGCTGTATTTATTCAATTTTTTTGTTGATATGTTGTTGGGGTAGTATTTTTGGTTTGATGAGTTTACTATAGTTCAGTCAGCGGAGTGACGATGTTAGCAAATTGGGGACGGACTCATATAGCCAGTTGCAGAAACCTAAGAAGCTCTTTTATACTGCTTTTTGGTAGTGAACTATGGGTGTTCTTTAAGCATGGTTGCGTAATTGTCTAACCTGGTACTTTATTTTGAACTGTTTAAATTTGTATTTGGAAAACTTGAAGGTTGGGCGGTATTATTTAAATTGTTTGAGGTATTTTGCTAAGTTGGTGAGATGTTCTTTATGTTTTTTTGAAAGTTGTTAAGGTAGACTAACGCAATACTCCTAATACTTAGTAAAGGAATGTAGGTCACTAACTTTGGAAAGAAGGTGGGAAAATTTTTTAGCCTGTATTTTATGGCTCCTTTAAAATTGTGCAAGATTTTATTGATGTTGGGTGGAGTTGTTTGATTCTACGACAGCTTGCACGTAGAATAGTTTTTAGAGCTACCTTACTTTCTGCAAACTAGCTGAACGATTCTTTGTCAGTTTGGAGGTAACGGATGAGTACTGAGTATGGGACGTTTGTCATAAAGGTTTAGTTTGAGACTAGTTTAAACTCGAAAATATTATCTCCTAAAATTGGTTGTAATTTTGTCTTATTTTATTTTATGGACAACGGATTATTCATCTTTTTATTGGTGTTCTTCATCCGCTTTGGATATTAGCAATCATTATCACGATTTTTTCTTGTTCACTGCGTTGCGAAAAAGTTGCAACGATGTTATGTCAAACCACTGGCGTAGATTTTTAAGCCATTAATTTCGGCGTTTTTCCGGGCCTCTTCTTCTCATTACCTTTCTTTCTAGAATCAGTTGGAGTATTCTGTATCTATCACTATGCCTCATTACGTAGGTAGATTGTAATCGCCCAATAAAACTAGTTTACTGCTTGGAAACTCGTCGGCAATAGATTCGACGGAATAACAATAGTCAAGATATTTGTCAGTAGTTGAATTAGGTGGTAAATATATCGCACAAATTATATAAGACACAAGAGTAAACTTAACAACTACAAACAAATGTTCAACACTAATAAACGTGGGGTAAAGTAATACAGATTTGAGGTGAGTTTTGTTAGCAATTAAAACACCACCTCCGCTTTGTTTAGGGCTTGTAAGGACCGAGCAATCACACCTAAATAAATGATAGCCTTTTAGATTTAATTCAGAGTCACTGATGTCTGGAGAAAGCCAGGTTTCAGTGAAAACAATCACATCGTAGTCTGATAACGGCTACAGCTAGCAAGAGTTTTCTGAGTTTAGTTTTTAAACCCCCGACGCCCTGGTAGTAGATGGAGAAGCCGTTGTTATTCCTAAAAATGAGTCCAAGCTGTTGAAAGGATTCAGGCTCCGAAAATCCATTGAAAATGAAGCAGGAACATTTTGTGAACGACTATAACTCACAAAATTTTTGACAGCAATATTAGCTGGCCAAAAGTCTTTGCAAATAATAGCTCGAGCATGGTCGGCTGGAACAGAGACTTTAAAGCTACTGTAGCTTCCAGATTGTACAGCTGGATCTACAGCGTCAATTGAAATATTGGGGTATTTCAATGTAATGTAGTTAATAACATCAGATTTTTTAGTTCCGCGTTTAAGTTTTGAGACATGTATATATAAGTTTGGCACATATGCCTGCAACTTATTGTTACTTGGACCACAACCAAAAATTGTTGGAGTTTTAGGTTGAACTTTCTGTTTAGGTTTTGTTTGAGCAGTAAGGGTTGCAAAAGAAGAAGAATTATTAATTACAGAATTAATTGCTGGTGGAAGCAATTGAATTTCCTCATCAATAGTTAGTGTAACTACACAAGGCATAGATTCTTGAATACCAGTTTTGTATTCAAGTATAATGTGGCCAAGATATCCGTAGGATGCGTCGATTTATTTCAAAAGCTTCCAGCTTTTTGTTGTTGCTTCATTGAATGTCCAGAACTCAACTCCGTATAGTAGTATTGAGAATATGTAGCACCTCAACATGCGTATTTTGGCATCAAGATAGATTTTGTGGTTTTTGAAAAGGTTATTCAATGTATTGAAAACGGCTCGAGCTTTCCCAATTCTATTCTTTATCTCTTAACTATTGTCCCAGTTTTAGTTCTCAATTGTGTCTCACTCTCTCTATTTGTTGATTGTAAACGTATAGATTTACATTGTGTATCTTTTCTTTGCTTATGACCATGAACTTTGTTTTGTTGCTATTGATATTAAGTTCAATTTTTCACTAGCCGCTACAATTTTGTTTATAATTGTTTGAAATTTTTCAAGAGAGTAAAAAAATATCATTGTATTGTCAGCATATCTGATGTTGTTCAGCCTAGCTCCGTTCAGTAAAATGCCTTCTTCTGTGTCTTATAGAGCTTCTTTAAAGATTTGTTCAGAGTACACATTAAACAAAATCGGCAAAAGTATGCACCCCCGTCTTACCCCTCTCGCTATTTCAATATATTCTACTTGTTCATCTTCAATTTTCAGGGATGCAGTCTGGTTCCAGTACAAGTTGGTAATGATTTTGAGATCTTTGGCGTCAATCCCTACTTGTTTTAAGATTTCTATTATCTTGTGATGTTGCCCCTGATCAAAAACTTTCTGGAAGTCAATTAAGCATACGCAGACATTGCAGTTTACGTCTCTGCTTCTTTGGAAGAGCACCTGTACTAAGAAAAATGCTTCTCTTATGCCTACAGCGTTGATGAAGCCGAATTGGTTTGCTGAGATTTGTTTTTCAAATTTGTTGTACATTCTCATGTGTAATATTTTAAAAAATATTTTGAAAAGATGACTCATGAGGCTGATACTCCTCACATCTTTTTGCTCTCACTTTCTTTGGTAATACAATAAATTCTGACTTCAACCATTCTTTTGGTATGCTACCCGAGTTGTATATTCTATTAAATATGTTGGTGAGAATTTTGATGTGCTTCTCATTTAGTAGTTTCAGGATTTCAACTTGTATGTCGTTAGACCCCGTCGCTTTCCCATCTTTCATTTATTTTATTGCTACATAAACTTCCTCTTCCAAAATAGGCGGAATTGTTTCTCCTTCGATAATTGGTGTTGCCTATTCTTTCATCATCTTCCAAAAGTTTGTTGAGATATTTCCTCCACCTTTTCTTTGTCTTCTAAGTTTATGATAATCTTTCTCTCATAGTTCACTAGCTTCCTAAGGTTCTTTTTTCTTGTTTTACCAGTCAATTTTCTAATTCTTCGGTGTACATTAAAAACGTCATATCTTTTCTGCAGCTCTTCTATCTCTTGGCATGCTTCCGTTCTTTCTCTTTCTTTAGTCTATCTGATTTCTTGCCTAATTGTCTTGTTAATTTTACTATTTTCTTCATTGTTGTTCTTTTGACTTCTTCTTTGCTCCTTTAAATTTATTATTTCATTTGTCATTCATAATTTCTTCTTTTTCTTCTCTTCCCCTTCTTTCAGATGTGTCTTCTTGATATTTTAGATAATAGTTTTATTTAAAAAATAACCTTATTAACCTTCTTCTTCTTCTTCTTTCTTCCATTCTAGGCTACTAGCCTGTTCTTCATCGGTTTCGCAACGGTCATAAATTGTCACTCCATCTCTTCTTCGGTTTTCCTATGCTACGCTTCCCTATTAACCAATAGTGCAAAATCTTTATATACTGAATAAAAAGTCGAAAAGAATTTGCAAACTTGTGGCAATGACAAGAAGAAATTTGAAATTTTGTTGATACCTAAAGGTTCCTGATTGTTTACTAAAATTCTCTGTAGAATAATTTTTTTTATTTTAGTTTAAAAAATATCTTTGAAATAACAACATTATTTGCATTTTTTACAAATTGTTTGGGAACAATAAGTAATTTCCAAATTTGGTAGAAAAGTTTAGAAAAAGTTTCTTCTAAAAACTTTTAAAAATGCAGTAAATCTGAAATAATTTCATTACCAAAATAAATAAATGCTATCAACCCAATCAAATGTAGCAATGGCGTTTTCTAGTTCACCTAACAGTAAAAATGACGACAATCGTATAATAACAATTATCCCTATTCTAAAAATATATAATATTATAATCACTATTCTATCCCATTTTAATATTAAAAAAATATTAATTAAATAATCTAAACAACAATTTGCAAGCAAAATTCAGTTAATACGATCCTGACTTAATAATAAAGCTTTCAAAACTATAAATTTATCCGGTCTAGACAGTTTATTTAAATTGCATTATATGTCTGATTTTTTTTTAAACAAAAACAAACTATAAATAGTAAATTGGGAACTGCGCGCTAAACATATGAGAGATTATGGAAATAAACAAACTCGCTTATCTTAGATAAGCTGCCAGCTATGGTTAACTTTATCAAATACGCATTAGTATAAAAACACTAGATTATGCACCATTCAAACAAGTTAGTCACATGGCTTAACAAGACCTTCAAATTATTCGTAAAACAATATTGTAAGCTCTGTTGATTATGCATAAGCATTACTCAGTAATATTTAAATCATTTACTATAACTTTTACTAAATTGCAATTTATGCTAAAATGTAGTGTTGTTGAATATATTGAAGTACCATAATGTTTTATAGTACCCATTGTTCCTTTCCTTCTTAAATTTATATAACTATGTTACGGCCGCTTAAATAACCGAGTATGTAAAACCTAATAACCATATAAATTTACGAGAACAAGATGGTGTTATGCAATTATATTACATTTATCGTAAAACTCCATTTATAATTTCATTCATTGTATTGTACTTCCGCCTTGAATTTTATGATAGATGTCATTTATTTTCAAGATACCTCTTTCTTATATAATTTATGATGCACACATGATAGATTTTTATGATTAGAATAGAAAGCCAGCCAAAATGTAGTTTAGCACTAATTTTGTATATTTGCAGTCTTACAATAATACAGTCAAAACTAATTATTTCTCAGTTATACTGTTGAGTGAGTTTATTAAAAAGTGGCGTAACGCAAATATGATTTTGCTATGAATTAGTAGCCATTGCCTCTGTGATGAAACTTCCTACCTAAACTGTCTTGCGCCCTTAAACAACTCTTGTGGGTCCAAATTTATCGGTGGCTTGGTAACCAAAACCATTTTCAAATATTTCTCTCCCGTTAGAACGTAACACTATAAACATCTTTATGGGTGCGCGCCTGTCCAAACAGTAAAGAAATAGAAAAAATAATCCACCAATACCAAGAAGGGTCCTCCCTACCATATATAGAAAATCCCATGGATATGGGTGAAACAGAAATAACACCAAAATGATAGTCCCGGTAAGGAAAAGCCACACAAACAAGAACAAAAAACGGCAACTATGAAAATACTTGGTTTCGCCAGCGAGGGCAAAGTAATCAGGTCACCGCAGAGAAGGCATTCCATATAAGATATTGTTAGAGTAGCGGCAAATATTGTGTGAATAACCAAAACAGCTAAAAAATGGCTCTCAAACAAGAGCAAAACCCTAATAATCAAAAGTCTAAGCAAAAACGCAAAAAATCACAAGCCAAACAAAAAATGGACAGATTTCATCAAACAAGTTGAGAAAAAATACACTGTGAAAAACAGCTACTACAGAGAATGCCTTTGAGCATAGATAAACTGGGCTTAGTAGTTAGCAAACAGTGATACCAATAAAAAAATTAAAGATGTTGCTTAAAGACTCAAAAGCACAGCGGTCAAAAATGAAAACAATTTATCATTTCTTTGTTAAAAGAAATGAAAGACTTTGCAGTACCAAAAAAATACAGTATACAAGGTCTGTCTATTAAATAACAAAACTGCTTATAAAAAAAATCTATTTTAAAAATTATTCTATAATTGAATGCTCCCCTTCAATTTATTCCTCTCCCTCGTCACATACCGTTCCATTCGTTTTTTTTCCATTGATCAAAGCAATGGTAAAAGTCAATTTTTGTAAAAGCATTTAAGAGCTCCTCCGATTTTGTCTTTACCTCTTCCATCGACTCAAACCGGGTTCCTTTTAAGGCATACTTTATCTTCGGAAACAGAAAAAAGTCACAGTGTTCTAAATCAGGCAAGTACGGCGCGTGTTCGAACACTGTAGTGCCTTTAGCGGCTAAATAACGCTTCACAGATAGAGCGTTATGAGCAAGTGCGTTGTCCTGGTGCAAAATCCACAACACGTTTTTCCACAAATCCGGCCGTTTCTTACAAACTCGCTCCCGCAGTGTTTCAAAAACTTTCAAATAGTAAGTTTGGTTTACAAACTGCCTTCTGAAACCCATTCAGTCATCACGATGCCGTTGATGTAAAAAAAAACGACTAATATGGCTTCAAATTTTGATTTTAACATCCTTGCTTTTTTCATTTTTGGCAATGCAGGAGTTTTCCAGTACATGAATTGCCGCTTAGTTTCAACATAGTATTGGAATTCCAGGTTTCATCGCAAGTGATAATGTTTTCCATCAATTCAGGCTCTTCATCTAATCTCTCAAGAAAATCTGAGCAGATCTGTTGACGGACGAGCTTTTCGTCAGAGATCAAATTTTTTGGGACCAACTTCGCATAGACTTTCTTTATGTTCAATTCATCATGTAAAATTTTTCTGACAGTTTCTTTATCGGCGTTTACAGTCTCAGCAATCATCCAAATGTTCATACGACAATCTCCGCGCACATTGATTTTGGTTACCGTTTGCGGAGTTGAAACAGAGACAGGTCGACCTAGACAATAGTCATATTCGATGTTCTCTCGGCCACGCGCACAAGATAGAGAATTTTCACCATAGACCTCTTTCAACAACTTATATAGCACTCAGTCGGAGTTGCTCGTGTTTTTCCTCACACATTGTTATCGGCACAAGAAAAAAACACGTTTGTTTCTAACCTCTATAGAAAAAGTACTACTACAGCGACAAAAACGTGTTTTCGTACTGGAATAGTACACTTCCAGCAAAAGATGAAAACGCTGATCAAATGCAGGGCCGCGCAAGAACAAAGAATATTTATCAAAAACATTGAATCAAAAATAGGAGCAAAACAGGAATAAGGCTATCAAGAATTATACCGATTAAATGGCCAGAAGAAGTATACAAGACCTGGTACATCTAAAAAAAAACAAAAAAAAAACAAGAAGAAGAACCTGTTAGTGCTAATAAACGCAAACGACCGCATAGCAAACCCCACACTGAAACTGGCTCTTAAAGAACATCTTCAGTTAGAGTAAATTATAGAAAAAAGCGAGATAAAACCAGGAGAAAAGGCATGCTCCTTAACAAAAAGCATTATTACCTCCGGGAAAACAAAACAAAACTCAAAAAACTAGACTGCAATACAGCTCATGGGCGACAGATCAAAAAAAGACGTAACAAGAGAGGATAAGTATATGTGTGAATTGAAACAAAAAAATTAAATATACACTCCTGTTACATATCACCAAAGATCCCATTCAAGGACCTAAAAAAATCAAAACTGACATAAAGCATAAAAAATAGGTTTCCAACAAATCAGACAACAGAGGAATAACTGGAAAACAACAGCCTACTTACTTTAAATAAAGATAAAACGCCAATCTTCAATAAAAAAATCAAAAGTCAATAATCAATCTTACATTGAGCTCCAAAAAAGCAGCTCAAAAAATTTCAAAACTAGAGAGTTCTAGATACAGAGTCACAAAGCTGGCAGGGCAACTCTATAAAAGTTAACGTTACTTTGTAGGCAGCTATTAATGTCGATTTGCAGTTGTGTACTGAAATGGGCAATGACCTTTTGTCTCTTTAACGTTTTGTAACTAAAGTTGTACTTACATTATTTGTAATAAACTTTGTATAAAAAAAAGTCACCAGTACATATAGTTTGAAATGCCACAAATCAAAACCCACAAAAAGGCCACCAAAAAGATATAACCTGAATAACCTAGACAAAAAAAGCTAAACAGACACTAAATAAGAAGTCACGCATGCAATGACAAAAATTATCAGTGAAGCCTGTGACAAAGTAATGCCAATGAAAACAAGGAAAAAACGCACTAAGTTCTAGTAAAATAAAAAGATATTGAAGCAAAGTAGAAAATGCCTGAACCTCAAAAAGGAAATAACCAGAAGTAAACAGTAGATCCCAATAAAGACAGACTTGCAAAAAATGAACTGACATCAAAAACATAAAAAAAAACAACTAAAAATACTGATATCAACAAGCAAACAAAAGAGTAGAAGACCGAATGCAAAGAAATTAATAAAATAAGATAAGTCTAGAAGATCGTCATATAGAAACTAAAGTCCAACAATATGAGCATACCCAACAACCTCAAAATAAAGATAATTTTTTTTTTCTAAAAACTAGGAAAACCAACTGGATACCAAAAAAAGTGAAAATACTTATTTCTGTCCCGCTTGATAAGCTAAAAGCGGCGTAAAGCAATAAAGATCACAAAATACCAAAACCCAACCTTAAGGGAAAAAAAACACGACGTTTGAACCTTATAAACGAGATACTAAAAAAAGAAATTAATTGAAAAAGAGTAAACTAGTGCTGTAAGTCAATTTTTAAACCATCAGGGGTCTTGGGTTCAAGTCGCCAACTTGTAGGGTAAGTTTTACTGGTTAAGAAAAAAATGTATTGTGATGAGTACGCCTTCTTTCGGATAAAAAGAGAAACTTTAGTAGGTCTTGTGTACTGCCTCGATGTTGCGTGCACGTTTAAGAACCCAATAATATTTAGAATGGAATTACTAAATTCACAGATATGGTAGTTCTAACCTCTGGCGTCGGTGATATTACCCTTAGCAGCAAAAATAAACCAACGTTAAATAAATAAATATATACACAATAACTGAGCTTTTGCAAAATGCATCGCAAGTTATACTAGGTATAACTGTGGAATAGTTTGTTCTGCTTCAACTATGAGCATTGGCCAAATATTTCTAGAAATTTTAATATTAAAATTCAACATTCTAACATACTCACAAATACTTAAAAAAAAAACAAAAAATGTGATAAATAATGTGTATAAAATACATTTCCAAAAACTAGAAAAAAAATCTAAAACTATCGCAAATATCTTTAAATAACACAAAAAATATTAAACAAACCTGTAACAATACTTTAATAAAAATCTATATGCAATACTAAGTTTTAAAAAAAAAATGATTAATTTGTTAAAAAATAATAAAAAACAAAAAAAAATCAATGGTGCAAAAAAAATTATAAAACCAGTTTTATAACTTTTAGAGCAAACTACAATATGCTCCAGACAGCATAGATTAATTAGAATTGATGCCAATAAAAAGAACCCAACCTTTAAATTCCAAACAAAACATTTAGCAAAAAGTTTTGCGCTTTAAATTTATTTGTGATAAAAATTGAGTAAAAAATATTCCATTTTCTCAAATATATACTTAACAGTAACGTTCGTTTAGATAGAAAATGAATTAAAAAAATTGCGATAAAAATACTCTACGATTAAGACATTATTTTTTACATTTAGAAGAAACAAAAGAAGAGTTTTAGAGCTTTTCAATTAAAACATTTTTTTCTAATTTTAGAATAGAAAAAAAGTCTTTTTTTAACTTTAGAAGAAAAGAAAGAAAACTTTTGCAACAAAAAAACTACAGTTTGAAAGCTTCAAACAATTTTTTTTCTAACTTGAGAAAAGAAGAGGTATTAAAAAAAATCCGATTAAAATAATAGAGTTTGAGAGCTTTCCTAAATTTTTTTTTCAAATTTTAGAAGAAAAAAAAATTTAAAGAATTTTGCTACAAAAATAGTAGAGTATTGATTGTATAGAAACTACTAACTTCTTTACAATTAATACATTTTTTCTACTTTAGAAAATAAAAAACAAATTTTAAAAGTTTTTGCGACAAAAATAATAAAGTTTAAAAGATTTTTTATTTTTTTTTTCCAATTTATTTTTTTAACTTGAAAAAAAATAAAAAAGTCTTAAAAGATTTTTGTTTGAGAGCTTTTCCACAATTAAGAGATTCTTTTCCAACTTTATAACCAAAAAAATAAGACTTTTGCGACAAAAATAGTAGAGTATGATAGCTTCTTTACAATTATACATTTTTTCTGACTATAGAAGATAAGAGACAAGTTTTAAAAGTTTTTGCAACAAAAATAATAAAATTAAAAAACTTCTTTAAAATTTGTGATTTTTTCTGCAATTAAGGCATTTTTATCAACTTTAAAAAAGTTTAAAAAGATTTTGTAACCAAGATATTAGAGTTTGAGAGCATAAAATTGATTAAAATATAGTTCTTAACTTAAAAAGAAAAAAAAAAATTGCGACAAAAATTGTACAGTTGTAAATCTTTCATTTTGTAAAAAAAAAATTTTTGCTGAAAAAAATTTTGCGACAAAAATAATAGTTTCAATGCTTCTCTACAATTAAATTTTTTTTTCTGTCGTCACAAAATAGAGGTGCTATGACAGATTGATGGGGCAATTAATTTTTTGTTTTTGTTCTTTTTTAGACTCCATAATATAATTTCAAAAATTTGTAACTGGCAACTCTAGAAGTTTTTAATAGTAAACCGCTCTATTGTGATATTTTTAACTATCGGGGGTCTTATTCTTTTGCAAAGCCAAATTGACTTAAAAGTGCGCATTTGTAAAAAAGTCTATAAGAATCCGGCAAGTCTGAATAAGTAATAAAAATTTTTTTTGGTTCAAAACTTTATTATTAAGTGGCGGCGTTTTTTGAAAAAGTATTTTGATATCTATTATTTTGAACTTTGTTGTGATTTGTTGTTATTTTTTTGCATAAATTTTGGACAATTTTTGTTACAAAAAATAAAAGTTACCAAGGGTTTTATATTGACAGTAGCAATATGGCCAATACTTGCATTTTTGATATATTTTAAAACTTCTCTCATCTTTTCTAAAATTAGAAAAGATGTCTTATTGTAGATAAGCTCTCAAACTCTACTATTTTAGTAGCAAAATCTTTTAAAACTTTACTCTTTTTTTCTCAAGTCAGAAAAAATTGTTTATGAAGAAAAGCTCTCAAACTGTAGTCTATTTGTCGCAAAAAGCTTCTTTCTTCTTTTCTAAAGTTAAAATAATCTTCTAATCGTAAAAATACTCTCAAAACTCTACTAATTTGACCGCAAAATCTTTTGAGACTTTTATTTACTCTTCTAAAAGTAAAAAATAATGTCTTAATCGTATTGAAACTTTCACTATCTTTTAAAACTTCTGTCAACTTTTCTAAAAAAAAAATTATCGTAAAAAAACTCCCAAATTTTACTATTTTGGTAGCAAAATCTTTTAAGACTTCTGTCTTTTTCTCTAGGCTCATACAAAATATTTTAATAGTAGAGAAGCTTTCAAAGTGTACTATAGTGGTAACAAAAACTTTAAAGACTTCGCTCTTCTCTTTTAAAATAAAAATACTCTTAATTGTAGAAAAGTTCCAGCTTTTAAAACTTCTTTTCTCTTCGCCCAACCTCAATAGTTTCCAATAGTGGCTAATAAATATTAGCTTTTTCAATTAGTTTTCTATAATTGCTAAAACTTCTTAAAATTTAATTCTAAAAAGCTACCACCGTCAAATGACTGAAATGATTTGTTTTTAAAAGATTCCATGACCTTTTTTTTCTGTCGTCACAAAATAGAGGTGGTATGACAGATTGATGGGGCAATTAATTTTTTGTTTTTGATCTTTTTTGGACGCCATGATATAATTTCTAAAGTTTGTAACTGGAGACTCTAGAAGTTTTTAATAGTAAGCCGCTCTATTGTAATAATTTTAACTATCGGAGGTCTTATTCTTCTCTCAAAAATTGTGCCTTGATATTTTGCAAAGCCAAATTGACTTAAAAGTGCGCATTTGTAAAAAGGTCTATAAGAATCCGGTAAGTCTGAACAAATAATTTCAAATTCTACTATTTTTGTCGCAAAATCTTTTAAAACCTTTATTTTCTAACAACAACAAAAAATTCTTAGTTGTAAAGAAGCTCTGAAACTCCAATATTTTTGTCGCATAATCCTTAGAACCTTCTCTTCTAAAGCCTGCTTCTCTTTTTTGTAAAAAAATCTTTCAAACTCTACATATTTTGTTGTAAAATCTTTTAAATTATGTTTCTTTTCTTCTGACGTTTCAAAAAAACTCTCAAACTCTAATACTTTGGTTGCAAAACCTTTTTAAACTCCTTTAAAGTCGATAAAAATGACTTATTTGCAGAAAAAAACACAAACTTTTAAGAAAGAGGAAGAAGCTCTCAAAATTTATTATTTGTCCCAAAACTTATATTCTAAAGTCAGAAAAAAAATATTAATTGTAAAAAAGCTATCAAACTCTACTATTTTTGTCGCAAAATTCTTTAAGACTTATTCTTTCTGTTCTAAAATTTAAAAAAAATCTCTTAATCGTAGAGAAGCTCTCAATCTCTACCATTCTTGTAGCAAAATCTTTCAAGACTTCTATATTTTCTTTTAAAGTTAAAAAAAAAAAAAATTTAATGAAGAAAAGATTCGAATTCTTCTATTTTGGATTTAATATATTTTAAGACTTCTCTCATTTCTTATAAAAAAATCTCTTATTGTAGAAAAGCTCTCAACTATTTTAGTAGCAAAATCTTTTAAAACTTTACTTTTTTTTCTCAAGTCACAAAAAATTGTTTATAAAAAGAAGCTCTTAAACTGTAGTCTTTTTGTCGCAAAAAACTTCTTTCTTCTCTTCTAAAGTTAAAATAATCTTTTAATCGTAAAAATACTCTCAAAACTCCACCAATTTGACCGCAAAATCTTTTGAAACTTCTCTTTTCTCTTCTAAAATTAAAAAAAAAATCTTCTAATTGTAGTGAAGCTTTTAAACTCTTCGTTCGTCTCTTCTAAAAGTAAAAAATAATGTCTTAATCGTAAAAAAACTTTCACTTTCTTTTAAAACTTCGTCCAACTTTTCTAAAAAAAATTTGATCGTAAAAAACTCCCAAACTTTAGTATTTTGACCGCAAAATCTTTTAAGACTTGTGTCTTCTTCTCTAAGTTCATACAAAATATTTTAATAGTAGAGAAGCTCTCAAAGTCGACTATATTGGTAACAAAAACTTCGCTCTTCTCTTTTAAATTAAAATTACTCTTAATTGTAGAGAAGTTCTAGCTTTTAAAACTTCTTTTCTCCTCGCCCAACCTCAATACTTTCCAATAGTAGCTAATAAATATTAGCTTTTTCCATTAGTTTTCTATAATTGCTAAAACTTCTCAAAAATTAATTTTGAAAAACTATCACCGTCAACCGACATAAAAATTGATTTGTTTTTAAAAGACGGCTCCATGAAAGCTCCAAAACTGGAGTAAACTTTAGTAGTTCTACTATGAAAGTTTTTTTTATGTTTGTTTTTGTTGATAAAATACCTTTCTTGCAATTGTTGTAAATTTTTTTTAAATAATCTAAAATCCTCTAAACAATGTTAAGCTCTAGTTTAAAACCAAATTTCGTACGCTTTAAAAAAAATGTTCAAAAACCGTCTCTATTATATTACGCTGAAAATATATTTCTTCTTCTAAATTATTTTAGTGTTTTTTCAAACATTCTAAAGTCCCGTAAAAGCAGTTAAAGCATATGTATATCGGCAGAAATACCTCCGTACACACAAAGTAAAGCAAGCAGGTAAGCAACTGAAACAAGAAAAAACTGCAAGCCCTGATAGAATACCGCCGGAAGTAGCAAAAATACTTGCCGATAAAGGGTTCTGCGCAATGACTTTTAACGCACTGATAAAGAAAGTCTCCTTTCCCAAAAAGTGGAAGCTGGCAAGGTTGGTCCTAATCGAGAAACCAGCCAAAGACATCGGTGCAGCAATCTACAGACCACTACAACATGGGAATACTCTTCGAGCTGATCCTAAACAAGAAACTTCAAGAAGAGCTACGTAGAATGGTTTTATAGAGGGCAGGTCAACGGTAGACGCTAACTAAAAAGTCAAGAGCATATCGAAGAAAGCCAAAAAAAGAAATAAGTTTGCAGTGTTGTTGACTCTAGACGTCAAAAATAACTTCAACTCAGCTCCGTGGAAGAGCATTATTATGGAACTGGAGAGGAAGCAAGTGAGGCCCTATCTTGTCAGACAAATTTGCAACTACCTCCACAACAGGGTAATTCAGATTAACAACGGCAAGTTAGAGCTCCACGTTATGAAACATCTACTACAACAAGGTGCTCAAATGGAGATTCAAGAATCTCACTAAAAGTTAAACTGGCAAATGTAGGACTACCAAAAAAGAATTTAATGGAGCTGCACAAAATATTTATGAAAGAAAAAGGATACAACAAGGAAGAAGTTAATGAAGATATAGAAAAACTAAGAAGATACCTAAGGACAATGCAAATATCTAGGCTGAATAACACAAAAATGGGAGAAAAGAGAGGAGAATGCCAGTGTAGGAATTAGGGCACTAGAGATGGGCCGGGGACAGCATGTGTTGCCGCAGCAGACTGCGTAAATTCCGCGAGGAAAAAACCAGCCCACCTCAAACTAGTACCACATTAGAGACAATGACTAGGACAAATTAACAGCAAGACTTACGCAGAGAAGAAAACCGAAAGGTATTGCCATGCGTTAGTTATTCTCAAAGGCCACTTGTTGAGGCCAACACCTCACTACGTCCTTTTTTAAGATGTGTGTGTGTGTTTAAAGTCACAATTCTTATATATTATGGTTTGACTTCTATATTATCAATCGCAGTAAGACAAAAATATACATTACTTTTTTTCAAAACTCAAAAATAAACTTTGTTTACGTTTAACGTTAAATAGTAAAATCCGTTTCACATTTTTGAGACTGTTACTAAAGACCAATTCACACTTTCTGTATAGCCCGGATTATCTGTAGACATTTTATTGAGTCACTCAATATTTACTACTTTTAAGTACAAATTCTCTTTCTTCGATTATTTTTTTATAATCATTTAAATGCGCGGCAATTTGAACGTCATAAAACTTCAAGCAGAACTGAACTCATTTAACATTTAAAAAAAAATCTAATTTTTAGTAACATGAAATATTTAACAACCCAAAATCTATAATTGTTTATTTAATTTTAAAATTATTTTTTCTTAAAAAATTTTGATTAATATTAATAACTAAAATGAAAAAAATTGTTGAATTGCGCTCTTAGTTTTATGACAATATAAATATAAAATATTTTTCAAAACAACTTTGCTAAAAGCCTAAATTAGGTTAGTAATACATTTTTCCTAACTCACTCGTGGCTCTTAAATGATCTTAAACAATAACTGAATTAAAATATCAAATACATATAAATTCCGTAACACACTAAAATAAAAAAAAGTAAACTCAAGGCAAAACTAATTAAGTAAATCCAAAATTTTGGCTAAGATCATGCAGACAAACAATTTAATTAGTATAAATTAAGGAAAACAATCTAACCTTCACAACAGCAAGACCACAAAAAACGGATATTTTCCAAAAACGACAAACTTACCTGAAACAAAAAAAAATAATTAGCATATTTGTTATAATTAATTTATATTAAATTGTAAAACAATTTTTAATTTAATAAAAATATTTAGATTGGTAATAACTGCTGAAGACATGTCATGACAGATTCAATTAATTTTAATCAATAAATATAAATTTGAGAAAATTCTTATGATGAATAAAAATGACAGTTAATTAAATTAATACACTCAATCAATCCTGATTATTAAAACTAATTAATTTATAAATGTCTGTACAAAACATTTTAATTTACTTTAAATAATGGAAAAATATCATCTAACAATTATCTTGCATAACAACTTGCGGTGTTAATTATAATTGCACGTTGCGAAACAACCAGATAGATAATGGCATTGCCATCATCCAGATAATTAAATTTCATTCCGCATGAACAATGAGAAGGATAATAAAAATGCGTTTATTTATAGAATTTTTCTAAGGTTCAATGTAATAAAAAGATTAATGAGTAATGGGTTAAGGCTGTCTGATCGAATATAAAGAGAGGTGATTAGTTAGCATTCGATTTGTAACTTTATAAGCCAATTTAAAAAGTTTATTGTAATATGCAAATAGAAATTACATTCCTTATACAGGGTGATCAATAAAAAAACATGCTCATCACAAAAATATGAAATAATAACTAATCTCAGAACATGTGAAACTTGTAGACCAACATAAGCAAATTAAAAAAAACAGAGAGTACAAAAAAATTGACTTAAAGTTGATTTTTTTTTAATAAATTAATAATTGACAAGGATAGTATTTTAAAATTGGCATTTCATCAAAATATTGCTCGTTTTGATACAGAGTAACATAGCTGCAGGTGCGGGCAAAGAATAAACAACACGGTCCAATAATATGTAAGACATTTTCACAAGAAGTATTTACCAATGCTAACATTTTTTCTATAATTAAAATTAATTAAGATGTTGTCAGTAATTTTAAGTTTGTTGTGGTATAAGTTACAACAACATACCTGCTTGAGATGCGCTAACGCTGTTTCACACTAACTCCGAAGTGAGTTGACTTTTCTAATCTAACCTTTTCAGGCAACAAATGCAAACTATACTAGTTAAATTTTCAAATAAAAATAAAATAAAATAAAATATTAATTAATTGACAACTGAATATTTCGCCGATGTTAGCTTAAAAGCGTCAAGTAAACGAATAAACTCCGAACGCACGCAGGAGATCTATTTATATGGGGAGGATTTCGTCGTCGCTATTTTTCCGTCACGTTTGTGAAGCTGGAATACACGTGAGAAGGGTTGTTTACACGTGACAACGTTCATGTTACTGAAAGGTATTTTCTTTCATTTTAAAATTATTGAGTTTCAGATTTTTCTTGGTATACTAATTGCAATTAGCCTTGTGGTGTTGGAAACGTTAACATTACATAACGCTGGAAACGATTAAATTTCGCAAAAAGTGGATTACTTGTTAGATATTGCTGAAACCGTTTCAGTAAAAGATCAAAACATTCAAATGCTGCGTTAATGCAGATCAAGAGCTCATGCATAATACAATTAAATGAATCAAAATATACAGCTAACTGTCTCTGATCCAAGATCACAGTCCAATAAAGCAGCCCTAATCTCATCTGTGATTTCCATCAACCGCTAAACAAACTGAACAACGGAATCCGGAATCAGTTATATACTGATTATATCAACCCATCAAAAAATCTTAGTCTTTGTGGTAATTTTAAACAGTTTTTGAACTAAAACTATTAGTCAATAAGGTCACTATAGACACATCAAATAGTTGAAAAAAAAACTAAATTAAAAAAAAAACGTAAACAAATTTAGTCTCTATGCAATAATTGATAACTTTGAAAAGTTCTAAAAAACTTACCATAGTTCATATGCTTTTTGAGATAACTATAGACAACTAAAAGTGTTATCTCAGGAAAATCATTTTTTTTTAATTTTCAAAACTTTGATAACCAACAATTAAAATCTTCAGTAGTAGAAGCAACAAAAATAATTTCAAAAAAACTTAAACAGTTCTAAACAAGTTTAAAAACACCAACTAAAAGACTCCAAAAAGTAATAAATAATATGGAAGATACTCCTTAAAAACTTATAAAATCTAATCTTGTTAGTTATTTTCAATTTAAAAAAATTGCGAGAAAATCATAAAAAAACTTGAATTTTGAAACATCAGATAAACTCTTAACTCGATGGTAATCATAATTTGTTGGTAATCAAGAAATTAGATCAAATCATCCTCCTCTAAGATTTCACTAAACCTTAAAGAAGGGAAAAAGGTCCTATTGTTTAATAACAAACACACGGGCGGGTGTGTGTATTTCTAACGCTTAAAAAGGAGATAAACTTTAGCATTTCTTATTAACAAACTCTCAGTTATTCGTAGGTTAGCATTCCAGTTCAAACTAAAGAGTGAACCATCTAACTTTTGGAATTTAAGAATGAAACACAACATCATTCAAATGACTGCCACGCCTGGCTTGACAGTAACGCATCCAATTAAGCCAATTTTTAAGTACATTTTCGATTGTATGGGCTCCAAGCGCATGAATGGCAACTTCGATTTCGTGTTTTAAGGCATCTATCGTCTCTGGATAGTTAGCGTAATACTTATCCTTAAGGTCTACCCACAAAAAAAATCCAACGGGGTCAAACCACAGTTCCTAGGTGGCCATTTGATACCAGCATTTCGGCTGAATATTCAATTTCCAAAAACAGTGCGCAAAAGATCGATGGTTACGTTGATTGTTTGAAACCAAATGTCATCCATTTCATACTTTTCAATTTTTGGAAACAAAAATTCATTTAGCATAGCACAGTAACGTTTGCTATTGACGGTAACAACGGCTCCTTGCTCATTTTCGAAGAAAAATGACCCAATAATTCCTCCGGACCAAAAACCACACCAAACGGTTACTCGTTGTGGATGCATAGAGTGTTCAATAGTCATATGTGAATTCTCTGATCCTTAAATGCAACAATTTTGCTTATTGACATAGCCTCCGAGATGAAAATGAGAATCATCAATAAACAATTTTTCGATAAAAATGCTCATCTTCGGCCAAACAATCATAAGCTTATTGTGCAAACTGAAAACGCATCAGATGGTCATAAGGCTTCACTTCTTGGACTAAATGAACTTTGTAGTCCTTCAAACCAAGGTCTTTATGCAAAATTCTCCTCAGAAAAATGCAAAATATGTTAGGTTCATGAGAACAATGACAAGTTGATGTTGATGCATGTTCACGCACATTCTGAACAAAAGCATTAATTTTTTCGACTGAGCGCACTGGACAAGAACGTGAAGGTGTTGTTTTATCCACTAACGATCCAGTTTTGCAAACTCGCTTCACAAACTGGTCCACAAAAGGCACTTATTTTCTATCAAATTTGATTCGTAAATTTTTGCCGTTTGAGTAGAAGACTCACCACTTTGGAAGTAAGTTTTCATTATTTCCCAACTTTGTTCAAGTGTTAACTTTTGAAAAATAAAGGGTAGTTCAAATTCCAAACGTCCAGACTTCTAAAACTTGCAAATAGAAAAAACTTCAAATTCGTTAATAACAAACACTCGGGCGGATGACACAATAGAATTTGTTGGTACCCACATTTGCTGAACACTAGAAGCATAAAGTTGCCTTGTTAGTAATTATTTTTTTAGCAAATATTTTAGTCTAACACCAAATTCTGCTCCCACTGCTGTCTAGCGGGATGTAGTTCTAGTAGTGCGGGTCCTTGCATATAAAACATTTTTGACCAAATTTCAAAAATTCAAATAGTCTCATCCTTTCCCGGTTAACCCGTAACGTGGTGCTGCCTGATAACTTCAAGTCGCATCTCAATCAGTACAATCAACTTGCTCTAACTTGCGTTTGTCCGTAGTAGCTTGTTTTTTTTAAGACGCGGTAACAAAGATCTGTGTCCTTAGTTTTTCCGAATGTTAGTGAGAGTTTTGTCACTAAACAAGCAAACTTAGTTTTTGATTACAATTTGTTCTTTTGTCAGAGCCAGTTCTTTAGTCCATTCAATCTAACAAACGTATTAGCCAGTTCATTTCTTCCATGCCGGTTTTTGCAGTTTTTTTACACAGTAAAAAAACTTGTAACATTAAAGATTACCTGTATATTTGACCTTAAAATTGGTTAAGTTGAAGAAAAACTTTCTTGTTGTTTTGTTGGTCTTTTGTTTTTTATATAAAGTCGGTACTTGCAGGCGGCTTAGGTTTTAGCAAAGATCTCTAAATCGTTGCTGTAATATATTTGTTGTGTTTACGTAGCTAATATTTTTTTTATGCTTGCGTAGGTGATATATTTTTGTTGTACCCTATTTTCTTAATATGATATTGCGCTCAAAAGTTCTAATAGCAAAATTTGGCTCTACATCTGTTCAATCGCTTCAAAAACCGTTTCGGTGTTAATGTATAGTTTAAACATTTTCATTGTTTTTGTAGGTTAGTGAAAGGCGTCCAATCTTAAAAAAACTGCGGCAAGTATTCGCGGAGCCAGTTACACAATTAAGAAAAAAAAAATTTGCTGGTTAGTCGGAATTAACTGCAAACCAATTTCAAGTATTGCGTAAGCGGGTTGTTTCCACCCGCAGTCATTTTGTAAACAAGATCATCAATTTTTGCTTGATTAAACTTGCTCTTCTCAAGGCCAATTTAAAACTCAAATTTCTGAATCCAATGGAGCACTAACAGTAAATGCCGTGTAAAAAGTTTCTTGTAGTCCCACAAATACACAACAAGATTGTCAAGATATAACAATGCAAACTTGTTGAGGTTTCCAACCAGCATTTAAACCGTAACCAAACTGTTTTTTGCAACAAATGATAACTATTAACACTTGGTAAAATCTAATTTGTTCTGGTGGTTACAAAAAGAAAGATTTAATATGTTAAATCACTTTCTAAAAATATAGAAACGCTTAGACTACACCCTTTTGTTTTTTTTTAAAGGCCAAAGTGAGGTGTTAGCCTCAACAAGTGGCCCTTGAGAATAACTAACGCATGGCAATACCTTTCGGTTTTCTTCTCTGCGTAAGTCCGGCTGTTAGTTTGTCCTAGTCATTGTCTCTAATGTGGTACTAGTTTGAGGTGGGCTGGTTTCGGCTTCGCAAAATTAAATTACTCTGTTCTTCATTAACTTCTTCTTTGTTGTATCCGCTTTCTTTCATAAATATTTTGTGCAGCTCCATTAAGTGCATTCCCTTTGGTAGTCCTACATTTGCCATTTTAACTTCTAGTAAGATTCTTAAATCTACATTTGAGATTAATTCTTCGTGTCCCCTGGTTGCCAGATATACTCTGACCATTTCAAAAGTTGCATTTTCTGTCAACCTCGAGATGGCGTATCTTCCGTTTGAAAATTCTTTAGTCAATTTCGTCAACCTATTTTCATTCAGCAGTTCTCTCTTTTTCGTTTTTAATTCTGCAATTTCTGTTGGTACTAATGTTTCATTATATGTTCTTCTCTTGTCTCTCTGTTCACCATCCATTCCTTAGCAGTCATAGTTGTTTTGACCTTCTTTGTTTCATTTCTCTTTTTAATTTTTTTACACATTCTTTTGTTTAAACTTAGCTTTTCGTCCTCCTTCCTTTGTCTTCTGTGGTTTTTAATTCGTGAGTTTTCTTCCATTTTGGTTTACCTTAATCTTAAAGCTTCAAACTCCTCTATCTTTTTCTTCAGTACTGTCGTTAGAAAGTTTCTTAGTGCTCTCCATTTGTTTTCATCACTCAAGCATATATTAATAATTGTAGATTAGTCTACTTTGTTTTCCAATACATTTTCGAGCGTTGTCCTATCTTCCTCTCCCGTTTTGCACTCTACTAGCGTATGTTCTACATCGTCATACGTGTTTTAAAAATATTTTTTTTCCTCTTTCCCGTGAGTAGTTGTGTTGCATGTCTCCGGTTTTTTGTCTACCCATTTTTTATTTCTAATATTAGTTCCATTGTCCATTCTCCCCTTTCTTCTTCTTTCCACTGTATTTGCCATCTTTCCATCATATTTTCTCTCGCTCGTCTCTTTGCTTCTTGCTTACTAGTTTTTTCATTCACCATTTTCTTTATACTTAATCTTTCTTCTACAATCAAATCTGCAGGTAGTGTCGCCGCAATTACTTCTAGTGCCTCCTGCATCACTGTCCTGTAGGCCTTGCAGATCCTTAACAAACTTGCTCTCATGGCTCCTCTTATTTTTTTTCTGTTTTTTTTTTGTCTTCAAAGCTTCTCCCCATGTGTCTGCGGCATACAATAGTTTACTTCTAGTCGCAGTTGCTATTAACCTTCTTGTCCCTTCTCCTGGTCCTCCCTTGTTCGGCATAAGCCTACTAAGCATTCCTTATATATTACCGCTTCCTTAACCTGTTAATTCCATTCCTTTGCTTCAAGTGTTACTACAAGGTATTTAATTTTTTTTCTGCGGTTATTATTTACCCCCTAGTGTAAGCACCAGGAAGTACCATACATTCACTGTGTATAATCTTCGTATTGGCCTGTGTCTTATAAGTAAATCTTGCAGACAATTTGTGTGGTTGTTACCAATAAATTAAGCCACAATTTTCCTTATAATAAAACATGCTTGCATGTTGATTATTTGCTTATATTCAAAAATTCTTTTCTGGCAAGCCAACCAACTCAAGATTTGCATTTTTGCAACATTAAAGTCTTTAAGAATCTCTTAAATTTTCAACTTGGTGGCGTTGTTGAGACCAATATAGTCCACGTAGTTTCCTGTATTTCTTTTAAGCTATTACAACCGCTCCTTAAGAAAACCATAACTCCAGTGGCAAGCATCTTGTCTATTTATTAATGAATAAACAAATTGTTGTTTGCTTTGTATCATAAAACTAATAAAAAAACAAAAATAAAAATTATCAACCAAACGCCAAAAAAGCAAACCCAGCAAACTCACCGCTAAAAATAATTAATATAAATACAACTTATAGAAGACTTAAAATAGCACCTAAAACAACAAAAAATTGTTTTGATACATTCAAAAAAATTTTAAAAAGTAGCAATAAAAACAAAACTTTTAAAAGACTTAAAAAAACTATCGTTTTGCTAAATCCAAAAAAACTTTCAAAAATGTTAACTAAAATTCAACTTTTAGAAGACTTAAAATTGTCAAAAACCAAAAAGAAAACTATTGCTTTGCTTGAAAAACTATTGTTGAGCCTAATCGCAAAAACCTCTTCAAAAAATAAAGTAATGTCCACCCCTTTATCAACTGCTAAGTTCATAGAGTAATCTCTCTGACAATTATAACAAAAATCCAACAACACTTCTACTTATGCCACTGAAACGACTAATATCCTACAATATTCAAAATATTCAATGCTTCTAATCTTTATTATAAGCACCCACAACTTTGTAATACAGCAAAATGCTACTAATAATGCCAGTTAAATCCAAAAAGTAAAGTGCAAAATAAAGATAGTATTGGTAAAGCCTAATTCTGCATTTTTGGTCAATGTCTAAGCTGCACCATACATCAGAACTGAAAACCTGAAATAAGTGCAATTAAATTAAAAAAAAAAGATCTTATTTGCTTACAACAGTTTTTAGAGTATACTCAAACTTCTAAAATTAACTCAAGCCTTTTAAAGCCTTAAGAATTGCTTAAGTTTTTAAGTAAAAATAAAAAATATTCTTGGGTTCTCAAGTCTTTTAAGAATTATTAAAATTTTGCAGATGCCTTAAATATTCTAGAAATTTTAATTTTAAGAAAAAGTTAGGTGTCAAGAGGGACTATTAAGAATCAGTACCAAGGATGCCTAACTTACAATAGAATATCCTAAAAATCTTTTTGATTCTTTGCAAAATCCTTTAAGAACTCATATTAGTGCATTAAAAGTACTTTGCTATAGAACAACTTAACAATTTGACCAGGGTGCAACGGGAGTGTTATGTTGATGTTTTTGTCCAAGTGCCATGACAATAAAGTTTTATGATCATTTTCGACAGAGAAGTTGCAATGCTCTAGTAGTCTATTTGTGTGCAATAGATTTTGAAAAAGTTTTCGATCGGGTTGGTCACGACGATGATAGAAATACTAAAAAACACCTCAATTGACGAGAAAGTTATTCGCATCATCACAAACCTATATTTGCAACAGACAGCGACAGTACGTCTAAACCAACAACTATCGGACAAAGTTAACATCAAGAGAAGAGTGCGGCAGAAATGCATCTTGTCACCGATACAATTCAACTTATATGCGGAAGAAATATTCATTGAAGTACTGGAAGATGCATAGGAAGGTATTATCATAAATGGAAAGCTAGTAAAAACCATTAGATATGTTGACGACACACTATTGCTGACAAGCACAAGTAAACAATTACAGAGGCTGATCGATCGCTTAGTGAAAACATGCAGAGAATACGGACTGAAGCTGAATACAAAAAAGACCAAATATCTAGTCAATCACAAAAATTATAACGTACAAGACAATGGCATAGTAGTAGAGAAAGACCAATTAGAGCGCGTAAATAAACTAAAATACCTAGGCACAATTATTAACGATAAATGGAACCCAATCGTAGAAATCAAAGCGAGAATCGCACATCCAAAAGCAAATTTCTTGAAACTCAATAACGTTCTGTGCAGCCACAACTAAAACTTAGAATTGCGCATAAGAATAATACAATGCTACATCTTCCATGGTTATACAGTACGGGGTGGAGGCCTAAACGCTTTCGGAAACATTAATCAAAAAGTTAAACGCTTTCGAAATGTGGATGTTTAGAGTTCTGAAGATAAGCTGGTACAAAGTATAACAAACAAAGCTGTCTTCTAAAAAAATTAACAAAAGTCTCAAGATTTCAAACATCATAAAACAACTAGAATATTTTAAACACGTAATGAGGCACCCGGAAAATTACAAGCTGCTTCATCTAATAATGCAGAGTAAAATAACAGAAAAAAAAGCGTTAGACGTCGTACAACATCATGGCTGAAAAATCTTCGCCAATGGTTTAAAAAAACTTTAGCCCAGCTTTTCCGTGTAGCGATAAACAAGACGATCATAGTCAATATGACAACCAAACTGAGAATCAACGTTCAAGATTGGTCATGACACATAAAGAAAAAGAAGTAGTCCGGTGTAGTTTATAATTGTGGAAGTTGGCGTGTTGACTATTGTTGAGTGTGCTTCTCTATTTTCTTAGTCTGTTAACCCTTATCACAAGTTCAGCGATTGCTAACGGAACTCGCCGTCTACTTTGCACAAGTAAGCTTAAAAATAATAAAAACGCCGTAATTTATGTTCAATTTTAGAAAATAATATTTGATGTTTACGCGCCGGCGATAGCAAAGACGCAAGTTGTAGTTCTAAAAATGTGTCATTATCATTATTTAAAAAAACCAAGTTATTTTTACTAACTCTTATAATATCAAAAGCCAAAAAAACAACCTTAACAGCTTCGTTTTGCTCCTGCATGTTGGTACCAGTTTCACTCGATATATTTTTTGGCTATCCCAATTAAATCAGTTATTCAGAAAACTTCAAAATTATAACTTCTCACCACTATCAGATTTTAGAGTATGACATGTGAAATTGTAATTTACAACTAATTAAATGCCGCAAAAAGAATTAAATTTTAAAACCCGTCACTTTTAGCAGTACAAAAAAGCAAAGCGAGTAAAAGCCTCTAAATCGTCGTTTCGGCCCGCATTTCAGAGCCGTAATAAAGTGTAAAGGCAAACAAAAAAATTTTGTGTCTTCTTAGACGTCAACATATTCTAGAAACAGTCATAATTTTTATATTATCCTAAACTTTTTTCAGTCTTCTAAAGTGTCTTCTTAAATACTATGAAGTTCTTTAAAAGTTGTTAAAGCTCTAATAACTCATAATGTCTTCAAGACTCTCTTAGTTACGTCTAGCATAATTTTCAAAAAAATTTGGGATCAAGATTTTCTTGATAGGCTTTCTGAGCAAAACATTTTTTCAAAAGTAATGCTTGTTTTGCACTTGAACCAATTGGAGCATTTACCAAAAACTCATGCTGCAACGTTTTTATTTGTGGAAATTGGGTATAATTATGTGTTAGATGTAAATTGTACTATTATTGTTAGACTTTAAAAGATTTCTAAAACCATAAACAAAACATAATGATTATGTTTTGATCTTTGAAATGCCTTTTGAAGCCTTCTCAAACCTCTAAGAATCGTTAACAATTTAATATGCTCTATTTTAAGTCTTTTAAAGCCCTCTAGCAGTTTCCTCAAAATGTTCTACTAAGTTGGGTTTCAAATACTATCTTAATGGTTTTATTAGTTCTCAAAGCCACAAAACTGGGATTTAAAAACAAAATAAATAAAATAAAACTTTTAATAATGTTTCTTATGTTGTATAATGCAGAAATTAAAACTGTTAGCCACGCTTGCACTGAGTAAGAATTAGTCAGTAAAAAAAAATGAATAGAGTAAGTAGATAAAATTAAGAGGTGTAGCACAAAAATTAGTCGATAACTACGTTGTACCCTCAAAAACTAGTCGCTCACTTCCAATTTGCTTCTATTCTACTCAACACAAATCTGCATTAATGAAAACAAACAAAAACTATTTGTGTTACGAGTAAAGATTTGCACTTTACTTTCATAGTTCCTTACTGTTGAGAACTCAATAACAACTCCAACAACCGGATATTATTTGCATAAACTTAATTTCTGTACGTCTCATCTTGGGTAATAGAACAGTTCACAAAGAAAAAGTTTTAAACCTGAAAATTTGAAGTCCGCTTGTGATATAGGTTTAAAAAGTCTTAACTGTTTTGCCGATGAATGTGATTCTGAATCAAAAACTAGATCACCTTGAATCCACATGAGGTCATTAATCCATAACCAAGCCTAACACCACAATCCCTAAAGTCTTTAACTATGTTCACCAACAACGTAGAACTTCAACCTAAACGCTTAAGACTATAAAAAACAAAGTGCTTCAAGCCACAACTCAGCTACAGTCTTATAAAAATCTCCAAAAGATGTCCAACCATAAAAACAAATCAAACAAAAACAACTATTCTTGAACAAAAGTTACAACACCAAATTTAATAATAAACACTAGCAGTTTACTTGTCCTCAGTTTATTCACCTGGGTTCTATTATTAAAAAGATTGGTCTATGTTTCGTTAACTTTGTAACCATCTATCTTCCACTGTATAAAAAACAAAGTAATTTTAGTTTTAAATTTGTATTATAATTAAAGTTTTTCGTTCATATTTTCATAATTCCCCTACTGTTGGCAACTCAATAACAACAAATATAATTCTTATAAACTTGACTAATTAGAAAAAAAAGATAAACCAGTACAAACTATAAAAAACTTAAACCTAGATGCAATTTCTTATGTTGTGAGCCCGTTTCTGATCTAGGTTCAAAAATTACGTCCTTGAAGTTTTGCTAATAAATGTAGTTGACGTTTTGATAAAAGTGGTTTTAGGACTTTTATTTTTCTTCCTTAAGCTCTACAACTCTAAGTGGGTTTTGGCTTCCTCTGCAACTTCGTTCCAGCTCTCCCGGTTTAGAGCGATTCTCCTCCAGTTATTAATGCCCATCTTTTTGAAGTCTTTTTCTACTGCAGAAATCCATTTTCTGCAAAGCCTTCTTCTAGGTCTCGCCTCCATTAGTCCCCATTCTGTTATTACTTTGGCGCTTCTTCCCTCATCCATTCTGATGACGTGTCCTAACCAACAAATCCTTTGAGTTTTAATGAATCTAACTATATTTGCTTCGTTGATTAGATGTGCCAACTCGTAATTTGCTTTTATGCGCCAGCTTTCCTCTTCGTTCTGCGTTGGCCCAAAGATTTTTTGCAAAATTTTTCTTTCAAAGATCTTGAGGAAATTTTCCTCTTGTCATTTAGCGTCCAAGTTTCGCTAGCGTACACAGGTCTAATAAGGGTCTTGTAGATTTTAAGCTTGCACGTTCTGCTCAGGATCTTTGAGTTTAGTAGGGATCTGTTGGCAAAATAACACCGCGTGCCTTTTATGATTCTTATCTGGGGCTTTTATTAGTAACAAAAGCCTATCAAACCATCACTAGGCCTACACCACGTCCATAAATACGAAAACCATAGTCACCAAAACCGTAAAACTTCAAACTTAATGTTTGAACTATCAAAAAGCAAGTTAGTTCAACCCACAACTCTACAATCTGAAAAAATCTTCTTAAGTAACTAAAACTTTGTTAAAGAAGCAAGAATTGACTTCTCCAAAAAAAAAGAAGAGCTAACGCAACTGCTGAAACAATTTTCAAAAAACAGGCAGTTTTCCAAAAAAACTATAGATTAAGATTTTATTAAAAAACAACAAACCTAGAAGATACTATAAGAAACAGACAGTCCCAAAAAATACAGCCAAACAACTACTAAAGCAATTGTCAAGTAACCAATAGTTTATTACATCAGAAATCATTTGATGTAATAATACAGTCGCAAGACAAATGCACAATCAAAAAAACCATCTGGTATACAGATAGGGATTAAAAGTTTCAACGACACCGGAGCAAAATATAAAAAAACAAGAGCCAGAGAACGTCCATCACGTTATCTCTGAACAAACACTCATCAGTATTTCACACCAAAACAGCAGATAATGAATAGTGCGCTAGAGATATGATTAAATCGGAACAACACTTTAACCAACCAATAACTATAATGTTGGACAACCTAGCAGCACTACAAACAATACGCTCGCTAATAATAAAATCCAAACTGGTGGAGGACTGCCAGTCTAAAGGCATTAGCCAAAAACAATCTAAAACGTACCCTCATAAAATAGATACCCTGGTTACTTTAAAGCAGACTAACTTGCCAAAAAAGGAACCAAATTAGATAAACTGCTTTCAGAAACCCATACAAGAGCAGTAAACAAATAAACCATAGTAAACTTAACAAGAAACACATGAACTTGTAGAAAAATTGTCAGAGTACCAACCACATAAGACTATTTCTAAAAGAATATTACACATTACCCAAACAATAATAAGCAGAATAAAACTGCAAAAGCATACAAGACTTATAATTGGACACTGTGACTTAATCAAACGCTTGACAATTATAAGCAACCAACAAACAGCTCAGGACGATCCCTTGACAATAAATTTTATTTAAGTAACAAAACAACAAGAAAATTAACAACCAGAGACGTACAATAGAATAAAAAAACAGTGCAAGAGCACCAGACGTTCACATAAAGAAAAAATAAATAAAGAAAGAACAAGTACAGTTAAAACATTGATTACGCGATTAATGTCTAAAAAGCAGCAAACTTAAAAAATACCACCAAGAACAGACAGTCTCAACACAACTCCTAAAGCAATTGACAAGCAACCAGCTATTCACAACCTATTAATATAAAAGCATCAAGACACTAACAACCTTCAAGGATTTGAAGAAAATCAACAATCAACAGAATTTGAACCTGAAGTCTACCTCAAATCTTACGCAGTCCTCAAAATGACACTGCAACAAGATGCAAATAATAAAACAAAGATGAATAACAATAAAACCGCTGCAATAAAACAGATCCAGATCAAATCAAACCTTACAAAAATCAACCTCTCAAATACATTTAAAAAAGATGTTATTTTTAGATTAAAAAAATTAAAATTGCGGCCGTAATATACGCTGATAATGACTCAAACACTAACTTAGGCAGCAATGCAGAAAAATTAAAGTAGTTGTAACTGGCCCACCCAAGTATTTGTAATTTATTTTCTTGATTGGGTAAGCAGACAGGGGACACAGTTCATTTGTTGCAAGACAGTAGTTTCAACTTTTGTTTCCGACTACCCACCCAAGTGTTTGTAAATCAATTTCTTGATCACAAACAACTGGGAGGATGGGCAAGGCACTAAGTTCAATGATTGCGCAACAGTAGTTGTAACTGGAGTCCCTGCCCGCCCTCCCAAGAGTTTGTAATTTATTTACTTGATTGAGTGAGTGGACAGGAGACACAGTTAAATTGTTGCAAGACAATAGTTTCAACTTTAGTACCCGCCCACTCACGCAACTGTTTGGGATTCAAGTTGCTAATAACAAACAATTGGGTGGGTATGTGGTTCACTAAGTTCAATGATTGCGCAACAGTAGTCGTAACTGGAGTTCCTACCCGCCCGCTCAAGTGTTTGTGATTTATTTTCTTGATTGGCTGTGTGAATAGGAAACACAGTTCATTGATTGCATGACAGTAGTTTCAACTATTGTTCACGCCTACCCACCCAAGTGTTTGTGAATCAATTTCTTGATCACAAACAATTGGAAGAATAGGCAGAGCACTAAGTTCAATAATTGCGCAACTGTAAATGTAACTGGAATTCCTGCCCTGATTTATTTTCTTGATGATGGGTGTGTAAACAAGAAACATAGTTCATTGGTTGCAAACTTTTTTTCCCGTTCATAACATTACAAAAAACTATCAATAACTTAGCATGCTAAGATAAACCCAACCTTAAACACCTTTAAAAAAACTAAAAAAATCACCAACCAATAAAATTTTAACCTAAAATCTACCAGTAAAACCCACAAAAAGTTCGTTCAAAACAACACTCCAACAAGATGCAGATAATAAAATAAAAGTAAAAAAGCAGAACGACCATTCAGACAACTTCCAAAAACAAAACCCAAAAAACCCAACCAATAAAGCTGCTAAAATAAAACAAATACTAACCAAAACATATGCAAAAAAAACTTACAAGATGTAAGAATTCAATTGAGATTACACCTAGTCTCCCAAAGACATCAATCGTCAAACATACTTATGCAACTCGCACCCAACACGGCAAATCATTATAATTCAAAAGAAAAAAATTGCGTCCTAAACCTTTGCTTTAGTCAAATTGCAGAGTACAAAACGTAAACATCTATCAAAAAAAAAAAAAAAAAAAGAATCCATAACCGGCACCGTTGACTGTCAAATTGTAAGGCAAGCACCGACAAGTTGCCTCCAGATCTACCACCATAAATCCTAGTAAGCACACTAACACTCCCAAAGCATACCAAACATTTGCCGCAAAGTGCCATTGATTTTTAAAATTTTCTCTCGATTTGACTTGAACCAAAGTTCAATGAGTATCTTTCAAAAAAACGATAAAAATTCTTTGCTATATTTTAGTCAATTCATTTAGAGAATTCCAAAAACAAAATTTATTTTTACATAAAAGTTGTATGCTTAAGAGTGACCATCGACCACAACCAGAAAAATACTGCTGCAACCTCCTTCTACCACTTCAAAAAAAAAAAACCTTGATTAAACCCATATAGACTCTCCCACATCTATAATTAATCAGACTTGATTACTACCGTTGAGCAAATAAATTTTAGACAGAGGCGTACTCATGTATGCAGCTGCTATAGATGTATCTTCTGCTCCTTACACATTAGCTACCAACTATCAACCATGTCCAAATCTCAGAAAGGGTTTCCAAAACTCAAAATTAGCGGATAATCAATAGCTAGTGCGCAAGGAAGACATCTACATACATACATCTATAGCATTACTTAAAAATGTATTAGCTTTGCGCTTCTTTTTCCACTCGTTTCTTACACTCCAATTCTAGGTATTTAATCTATCCTCAGAATAAACAGAATTATGTGCATAAGCAAATTTGTAACACCTAGAGGATCGCCATGCATCTAAAACAACCTAATCTAACTATGCTATCGTAACATAATCCAATCTTAGTTGCACTGCTCAGATAGACTAATTCTTATTCTCAAAGTCTTCGTTTGTAGCTTGCAACAGCAACAAGTGGCAACAGTGGTAGTAACAGTAGTGAGCAACAAAAACTGATGACTGCAACAAATAATATGAATATTAAAGCTCCTCGTGCATATACAGCAACTAAAAACCGACAAAAACTACCCTGGATCAATGGATGGTGTTGTCGCTTTAATTAGCCTCTATTACTATTATCAACCTACCGCTCCAAACGCAGATGAAACCAACGGAGTGTTTTGCAAAAGTGTTATTAGTACGTAAAACATCTTTTTTTGTGGTTTGTTAATTGCAATGACAAATACTGGTGTTGAAGTGGTAGAGTGAGCATCACAGGTTGAGGTCTTGCAGGAGTTGACAGTGATGTTTGTTCAGCTTCTTCTCGATGATGACTAGTAGACAATTTGTGGACATAAAAAGTTCAACAAAAAAAGTTTAAAAACAACTTGTTTGTTTTGTGCAAAAGTTAAAAGTTTGCCCAATAAAACAACAAAAATTCTATGTAAAGCCTGATCCTACTATATCTACACTGTCTGCTCTTTGGTTGGCTCAAGTAGTAATTTTATTTATTAAAAAAAAGTTTTAATTTTTGTTGGTTTAATCTCGACAACTCAAAAACGTAGTAACAAGATTTGTTTAACTTAAGAATAGATTAGGCACAAAAAGCACCAAACAGGCAAATAGCCATAGTACAAGGTTTTGCCATTTTAAAGCAATTTTATTAGCAGCCTCTGAACATTAACATTTATTGTGCACAGAGCTTAGAAGATAGTCTTAAAAAATATGTTTATAATACTTCTTAAGTAGATCATATATCAAACTTACTTACCTTAAAAAGCACAAGAATAAAGTTGACTACTGGGAAGTGACAACGCCCTAATAAATGCAACAATTGCTTCCAATTATTTGAAATCAACTGATTCGTTCTCACAAGGTGCATAATCATAATAATTTTATGCGATTTTTTGTAGATTAAAACTAATGGTTTTGATAAAAAACTAATAAAACGAAATTCCAGCAGCATTACGGCATTTTTGGTCAACAATACTGATAAATAAAGTAAGGAATGCCTTCGTGACTATGCAAAAAAATCAAGCCTTATTGCCAACAAGGAAACAGGCCTGTAGCTTGTTAGGAACCGAGTAAATAACTAGTATCTTCACAATATTTAAAAAGTAAGTTCTGATGTCTCCCTCTTCTACTAATTACTTTACCAGTTTTTTCATTATTATGACAAGATTATTGAATGATATTATCATCACTCAAAGCACATAAAGAATGCTGTGTAAACATGTAATGTAATACAATTCCAAACCAATAAATTAACAATTAAATGTATAAACAAGATTTATAATCTTAATACTTATTATTTATTACATACCATTTATAACAATTCTACCTACACTCATATCTAATCATAAAATTCTATGAAGCACATTAACTCACAACGCCACTACTCTCCACGACCGACCAGCACAATCTGAGTTACCACTAAACAAAATGCCCACAAATTTCCTTATCGCCGATAATAATAACAAAACTCCATTTCACATCTGAATTCCTTTCAGGTGAAAAATAATTTACTGACCGTGATTCATACCAAATGTAACGAGAACACTAAAAGCAAACAAATAGTTTATAACGCATTGTTTAAAATGTATTTTCTAGTAAAATTTGTTTGTAAATTAAATAATGTTAAATTTTCTTGGAATTTTTTAAATACAAATGTTAATTGATTAATTAAAAGTTTTAATAGCAGCACAGTTTTTCCAACTTGAGAGACATTCACTTTGATTACAAAAAATGCATATAGAAGGTGTTTTTCCTTTTAGTAAATATGGAGCGAGTGACATATGACGAAGTGTAAATGTTTAGTATGGCAATCAAATTTCTTATAGACTATTAAAAAAAGTCATTTATATTATTTTTAAGTTATTACTGGATGTTAAAGTGTTACAAGCAATAAGCCTATTTTGGAACATTACTTCTGAATTCAACTTTATTATTTAATCAGCAAATATTTATTTATGTTAATTGCAAAACAACAATTAGTTTAATTGTAAATATGATTTAAACGCCAATGAACTGCATTTTAAAACTTGCAATTACTTTCCGCGAACAGACACAATAACAAATCATGAGATTAAAAATGTTTACTTTTTAGCCGCACGAAAAATTACTACAAACATTGATAATTCTTGGTAGAATCGGAGTCACGTACCTAAACAATTGCGCTGTTATAAAAGCTACTTTGTGCTACATTGACATTAATATGTAAAAATAACGTAGTTATACTCTGTTGACCTTAAACTGACCTCATTGATTATGTAATTTTTTTAAAGCTAATTTAGTGTTATCTTAATAGTAATCTACCACAAGATCATCCTTGTGGTTGATTTAACATAAGATAGATATGTAAATGCAATCATTAATAATAATTTATTCGTGCAGTTAGCAATTTATGCAGAATAATAAGTTTTATTTACTTTGTAAAAATTTAATCACATTTGTGGATGAAATAATGATGATATTTGGATTCTATTGATTGCAAAAATCTATCAAATTATTAATTTTGTAATAATTATTATTACAAAGCTTTTGCAACATTGGATGTGAAAATAGCCATATCGTCGTGAGTAATTTGATGGTGGTATTTGTATAGTTAATAATTTTAACAACACGATAGTTGAAATGTCTCTATATAGTAGCGTAAGTACGGTGTGCGAAGTAAGGTAGTGTTACCGACTTCTCTTATGTACTGTACAGTACACCAAAAACAATGTGGCCGGTGGTAGGAGGTTCCGCACAGTAAAAACATACAAACCTATAGGCACAATGAAGGATGCATAATGGGAGAAAGAAAAACAATACACTCAAAGACACACACTTTTATACATAATATAATTACTTTTATACTCGAGTAGCGCCAGCTACGCATGTCCATAAATAGATGTTACTGTCCTTGCATTTCATGCTAGACTGACGCGTTTTAAGTTTGATTTTGCATGCGAATGTAACTATCTTTCTATTAGTGTTGTTTATCGCTCTCATCCCACTTTTGTCTCAAGAGTGACCGGTCACAGTGTTTTTGGTTTACTGTAGTTGCATCCTCTATCAGTGCGTATTTTAGTTTCCTGGAGGCACTCCTCAATCCAGTTGTCGCAGGTTTTCTTTAAAAAAATCAAGCATCGCTATCTGTGATAACAGCTATTGGTGTATTAGAGTTTTTGATAGTAAAGTTAAAAGTTTGTAGTATAATTCTCACAATAATATAAGTTAATCATTTCTTTTTGAAACACGCATAAAACTATAAATAGTAACGAACTGCAGACAGTATTTACTGCTTTATAGTGACTTATATCTTATCGCTGAATTCAAATGATACAAAATTGTAGAAATTTCTTTTTTTATTGCTATTCAATTGAACCCTCAATCTCTCACTGTTGCTGGAAGCTGATGTAAAAAAAAAATTCCGCTTGTATATCTGCATTAATTAGTACTCGCTGATTGGAGTATCTCTTCATTTCCAAATAATAAATTTCAACACAGCCTAAATTTCAATCTGTAATAATGATGTGTAACTCAATTTAAGTACCTACGTTTGGAGGTTTAATGCTTTTGTCCAAGATACAGATTCCAATTTATCATGATAACATTGACTACAGAGTAGTTCAAGACAGTTCAATTGGAGCCTCTGCTAGCATGAATATTCTTGTTTTTGTCTTTATTTTAGACTTGCAGTTAACGTTTATGTCGTCGGTAACTTAAATTTTTCCGGCAACCTTAGTCCACTTAACCCGTAACAAAATTGCTTGCTGACTAATAGAAAAAGATCAAACACAATCAAAACTGATAAAAAAACGCCCAACCAATGAGCATGCTGACCGTATGCTGCCATCCATGTCACCATCACTACCATATAATTGAACTAATAAAAACTTCTCGTATATTTAGTCAGTTAACTCTTTGTGAATAGTTTTGTCTTAATTTCAAAGCATGATTGTCAAAGTTAAAGACAGATCTTTCAGTAGCTAAACTTTTGTTGCAAAAGTTTGTAACCTATCGTTTGCTGCAACCCAACTCCACAGTAATTTCCACCAGCACTGAAAAACGTACATCAACAAACATCAGCTCCAGCATCAACTTCGTAGCAAAACGTATAAAGAGAGAAAGAAGACCAAGCCCGACCCACATCCAAAAAGTACTTCTCTAAAAAAAACCCCCAACAACTCATTATCTTCAAAACCCTTAGCATACTGTCAAAAGAAAATTGCTATTTACTGCACTATAGAAATCCTCTCTATTAGGAACAGCCCCGATCATCAAACTCCCAATCTCTGGCGCAACTGTTAGAAAAATGTTCATCAGCAAAAACAACACCAACCAAAACTAGTTAATACTTTTATCTCAAAGTTTCCAACACTACACGCAAGAACATCTTAGAGCAAAACTACAAAATCCAACCCCACACCAAACAAACACCACCAAAATCTCATTAAAAGTCAGAAGACTTCTTTAAAAAAACGAAAAATTTGTTGTCAAAAAAAATCTAACCATCCACTCCACAGATTACAACAACCAGAAAACGTCAGCAACAAACATGTTAAAAATCAACATTTGCAAACTAAAACCAAATAAACTATACTTGTTCAAACAACTTCATGGACAAAAAAAATAAATAAAGTACCAACACATTTTGGAAAAGGTCGACTATAACTACAGCCCAAGACATGAAACCCTAAATGCGTATATTGCCTGTAAAAGCCCAAAAACATGAACAACTACTCCTGCTTATGAGAATAACCTGGACTCGTCAATTGTCGACAACACAGATCTATATATCTAAAAATCTTAAATATTATTACAAACATTTGCCAAAGCGCGCAAAGCCATCATATTCAAACTTGTAAAGAAAATCTAGCTATGTTATGTCGCACGCACTAGTTCACCGACAAATAAATATAAACTAGTACCGCTCACTAAAGTGACTCGTCAAGTTTCAAGCCTTTGTAGTATTCAAGATAAAAGCTAAAAATAGACATATCGCTATCTATGATTCTTAATTAATAGCAAAACTCGGCCAAGACAAAAAACTATCAAGCAAACAATAGTCCCTCTACCAATCCCTGGCATAAATAGCTCCTTAAGTGTTAAGCCTGATAAGCTTTGGGTGGCCTAAAGAGAGTCAAGAAGCTCAATCCGAAAAAACCTTAGTCAAACCAACTGAAAACTACAAAATTCTAAAACTGAAGACGTCAACTAACCATGGCAAAACCGTCAATAATTGCCGACGTCTTTTCCTCACTCAAAGACAAAAATATAAAAACCAATAAGAACCATTTCGCATAAAACCAGCCCCCGCACATGGTTGAAATGCCCAAGTTGATTAAAAACTCGTTCGCTATACCAAAATACTCAAATCTACTATTTTTCCTTCCCAGCACCGTAGGATCCAAAAACCAATCAACATTCTGCCAAATACTAAACCAAACAAAAATGAATAGCAAGCAAGACGCTTGCAAAACCACAAAATAAAGTAACTAGTGGATAATACCAGAACCACCACAAATAACTCTCAGACATAATTATCGGACATAACTTTTGAGATATTACACTCGGATGTAACTTTTAATGTACTGTACGCAGATCGCTACTTGACTAACGAAATACAAAATGAAGCATAGATGTATGGGACAAAAGATCTGATTGAGAGACTGAGTGAGATATAAATGAAGTACGGAAGGAAAAAGATTTTCCTAGTCAGTGGAGAGTAAGTCCTGTATGTCCGATACACAAAAAAGAAAATAAAGAGCTTGCCAAAAATTACAGAGATATAACGTTACTAACTACAGCATACAAGATCTACGCCATGGTACTAAATGAAAAACTAAATAGAGATCTAGAAATGAATGGGATATTTCCAGACGAACAGGCCAGATTTAAAAAAGAAAAAGAAACCATAGATAATGTATGCATACTACACCATATAGTAGAAAAGAAAATAGCAGAAAAGAGATGTAAGTTGTATGCATTATTTTTGGACCTAAAAGCAAAATTTGACAGTGAGAGATTGTGGATGTATTTGAGAAAAAGAAGAATAAATGAGCACCTAGTAAAAAGAATAGAAGAAGTATACGTGGAAACAGTTAGCAGATCTATATAAATGGCAAAATGAGTGAAATGTTTTAGACTACAAAAGTTTGTTTGCGGCATACTTTGCAGATGTAGAAGAAAGGCTATGTAAGGCGCAGACGGGTGAAGTGATAGAGGGCAGAGAGAAAGTCTAGTCGCTGGCTTATGCAGACGACATGGTGATTGTAGCAAACAAGCAAATAAAATGAACAAAATGATAAGTATTTTGACAAAAAGAGTTGGAAATAAATGTAAATAAAACAAACATGATGACTTTTAGAAAGGGAAGAGAAAGACGTAGAGCAAAAAATTGAAAATGAGATAAGAAAAAAATTGAAGAAGTAAAAACATTTAAATACCTAAGATATATTTTTTATACAACTAATAATAAAAATAAACACATACAAAATATAATAAGAAAAACAAATAAAGTGGTAGAAAAAGTATGGGAAATTGCTAAAAGAAAATTTGAATGTATGAATAAAATACGAACAAAAGAAATAATGTTTGATAGTTTAGTAAAAAGTATGTTATTGTACGGAAAAGAAATTTGGGGATGAAAAGAGCAAGAAAAGTTAGAAGCTATTTAAACAAAATACTGGAGATGGGTATTAAAAGTAAACAAAAAGACCCCAGCATACATTGTAATGAATAAAGTTAAAACAGATAAATTAAGAGTAGAAGCAGGAAAACGTGCAATAAAATATAAAAAAAGAGTGAGAGAAATAAATAAATGTAAAACATTACAAGTATGCCCGAAGGAGGAAATGAAGGGAAAATGCGGAAAAATGAAAACATGCAAAAAAAAATATTTTAACAGGAATGGATATGCTAGTGAGAAAGTAAAAAGGTTGAAAGTAGATAAAAGTATGTGTAAAGAAATTATGATAAAAAATAGAGATATACAAGTGCAAGAAGGAAAAAAACGGATAAATAAATTTTGGTATAATTGCACTAGCAAAATACCAAGAAAATGTATATTATAAAAAAATTTAGATGTATAAATAAGAAGAAAGTGTGCAAATTTTGGATGGAACAAAAAAAGAATATGTGTAGGATGTGTGGAGAAGTTAGGGAAAGCATAGAACACCTGCTAAAGTGCAGTAAGATGAGAGAAAAGCAAATGGGAAGAAATAAAGTACTGAAAGAAGATAGAAAAAGAATGAAATGGATAATGGCGGTAACAAAAATAAGAAAAAAAAATTAAAACAGAATTAATAAATAATTAATTAAAAACAGGGTTTAGGATTATTAAGATTATATATTATATTAATAGTGAATTAAATTATATAGTAAATGTTATGTTATGTTAAGTTGTAGAATGTTCAAGGCCAAAAAGCAAGAAATAAACGATTATTATTATTACTTGACTAACCCCAGATAATACAAAACGCTAATCCAAATATAACTATTGTGCAAATCAACAATATATTCCTGAAAAAGATTCCACATTACCATCCCACTAAGAAACAGCGTTGCAAAAGTAAGAGATTGTTGCAAGCGTGCGTTACGTGATAAGTCCGACTTACTGTGCACCGCAGAATTTACATAAACCCCGCCGCAACTAGACCCACAGCATTATAAAAAAAAACAAATATCTACTGATTAACCAGCAACTCCATCATCTCAAGACCATAGGACTACCTGCGCATTGGAGCAAAAACACCAACCCTAACCCCACAACGCCAAGACACCACCAAAAACTTCTTAACACCCAAAAAAACTACCAACAAAATCTGACGCTGACTACAACAACTACAAAATCGCATCCAGAACCTTAAAAACATCGGCTGCAAATGTTTTAAAAAAACCGTTTGTAAATCTTCGCTTGAACTCAGGCAAAAAACCCATAACTATACTCAGTAAGTCAGGAAAAAAGTTCTAATAATGTTCTGCAAAAATTCCGAATAAATCCATTGTAAACATGCATGATAGAGTTCATCTAGTCTGTTTCGCTGACGATATAGCAGTTATTAGTACCTTAAAGTAAAAAAAAAGCTGTGTCAATTGCAAATGCAAAGCAAGAAAAAGAAATCATAAACAAAACTGAAATTTGTGAAAAATGAAACAAAATCCGTAATCCTCTATGAAGGCAGACGTGTGAAAAAACAGAAATAAAAAATGGTTTGATTATAACATAAAAATGAAAAAACAATCAGACTACCAGAAAAGTTGAGAAAATTATAACTGCGCAAGAAAAACTAATATCTAGCATTGCTGGACCTTCACCAAATAAAAAAAAATGCTGTTCTGTGCATTCCGTAGTTTTATGCGGTACCCAAATATAAAAACCAGCATTAAGATATAAGAAGTATAAAAGTATGTTAATGTTAAAGAAGAGAAAGAAAAAACTGCAAAAGATATAAACTTTGAAAAGTCACAAATGTGAGAAATAATTCTGTGATAGGAGATAGGAGACTAACTTTGACAAAAAAAAAAAATGTTAACTAGTGAATAAAACTGCAATATAATTAATAAGTTATGTACTTATGTATGTATTATCCAATGGATTGAGACAGACAAAAAAAACAATCAAGACCCGGAACAAAAACATGTACAGACAACCTGATATATCTAAAATGCGTAAAATACCTGTACAGACGTATGTTTTCTGATAAAAAGCTTTGTCTAATTCCAAAACAAACCACATATACGCCAAATAAAATTAAGGTTTTAGAAAGTAAAAGCCCCACACACAGGCTGGTAGAGCTTTCCAGTAACCACATATAAAAAAGGGGAAAAACACAGCAAATCGTTAAAAGAAGAAGGGTTACCAAATATACCGTAATACCTTGGTAGCATTATTATTAAAAATAAACGTAAAAAAATAGTTGAGTAAGGAGTGTCAGGTGTAGTTATTTAGTTAGATGACTTTTAGAAGAAATAGTTGATCGTCTGATATGGTTTTATCTGCTTCAGAGTATACTACTACTAAACTTGTTGTAGCAATGAACTCTGAAACCTAACTTAATTGATAAAACTATTGTTTTGTTTTTTGACCATATAAATAAAGGGTAATTCATTTAGTGGTCCCTTTTTAAAAATTTAAAAAAATGAACATAAATCAATTTATTTTGATATATTATTGGTTTATTCAAAAGAGCAAACATTCCCATTATTTATAAAACACGATTTCATTCATGAGGCTACCTCGACTGGCTTTGCAGTAGCGCATCCTGTTAACCCAGTTTTCCAAAACCTTGGTGACGGTTTCTGGCTCTATCTCAGAAATGGCTTGCTTAATATTTGCCTTAAGAGCCTGAATCGTTAATGAATTGATCGCATAACATTGGATCTTCACGGCACCTCACAAATAAAAGTCTAACGGCGTCAAATCGCAGCTCCGAGGTGGCCAATTGACATCGCCAGAACGACTGATAACATGATTACCAAACTTAGCGCGCAAAAAATCGTTTGTGGCGTATGCTGTGTGACATAGCGCGCTATCCTGCTAAAACCAAAAATCACCGTTGACCAAAACTGGCGTTTCTAGCAGCATTTTCAAAAAAAAATGAGCCAATGATGCCACCGCTCCAAAATCCGTACCAAACTGTCACTCTCGAAAGATGCATTGGCTTCGTGACAATCACTTGCGGGTTTTCCGATCCCCAGATGCAACAGTTTTGCTTGTTATTATAGCCGCCGAGATGAAAATTCGCTTCGTCAGAAAAGATGATGTTCAAGCAAAATCGATGCCCATTTCGAGCTGCTCTAAGGCCTAAACTGAGAAGCAATAACAAACCGGATAGTTGTGTGCCTTCAATTGTTAAGTCAATTGGACCTCATTAGCAAATACCAAAAAGTCTTTGTGCAAAATTCACATCAGGCTGGTGCTTGAAATGTTGTTGAGATCGATAGCAAGTCAATGTTCCAACACTGAGTCGTGCGACTCAGTCTTGGCTCTCGGCTACGGCAGCCACATTTTCGTCAGTCTCGTCTCACAAACTTTTTGCACTAGCCCCATATTAGCCAAAATTTCTTTTCAGTAAACGCACGGTTTGCTACACAACATTAACTTTAGAAATAAGTTTGCAATATTTCCCAACGTTGTTCAAACGTAAAGCGATTCATTTCGTTTCGCGGAGACATGATACGGACTTTCTGTCAAGATTTCCTACGGGAAAGACCAGCCACTGTCAAAATAACAAATGATTAAAAAGATACCACTAAATGGACCACCCTTTACATGCATCGTGCCCAATCACTTTAGATAGTATCGCCAGTGTTATTGATGCAAGACGTGTTCTAAGAAAAACATACCAAGACTATCTATAGCATTAAACGTTGACTCGCTCATTAAACTTGAATACTACTGATAATAAACTAATTAAAATCAAACAGTAACGATTTTTTTATTTCAAAACCCTTTGACACACTTGATTCCCAATTAAATAACATACCCAAATTTTATTAAAATATTATAAACACTACTCTAAGTATTAAACATTTTATTAGTAAGTGTTTGTAATCCAATTCCCAGATCACATATAATTGGGCGTGAAGACGGTAACTAAATTTGAATTTTGTAGACCATTAGTTTGGATTGGTGTTCCCCGCCCACCCGCCTGAATGATCTATAATTTTTTTTTTAATTACAATCTCTTAGAAGAGTAGGCGGGAACAAAGTTTAAATTTTGTAGACCAGTAGTTTAGAATAGTGTTCCCCGTCCACCCGTATACAAATTTGTTGATCACAAACACTTAGACGGGTGGGCAGAATCTAAGTTTAAATTTTGTGGATCAGTAGTTTGAAATGTTGTTCCCCGCCCACCCGCCCAAATGTTGTATGCAATTTTTTTGATTACAAACACATGGGACACAAAGAAGGGTGATATGTTATCTGTTTGCGCTCCTAACAGAGGTGTTTTCTTAACAGTATCTTTCACGAGAATACTGTGTTTGCAAACCTTTCCTGCAGTGTGCCAAAGTCAAGCTGCATTCAGACGCAAAGCTGCCATTGTTGCCATCTCTTTGACGTAAATGTCAAGGAGCGGCAGACACAACATTGCCTCCCTAGCAGTTGATATTTTTCGCATGCCACCTGTTATACTTAGACATGTCATTTGTTGCAACTGATTCAGTTTGCTTGCAGACGTATTTTGTCTAGCTTTTGGCCACCATATTAGTGCACCGTATGTGAGCATAAGTTTTATGACGGTTGTATACAGCCATAGCATTATCTTTAGAGACAGTCCCCATGTTTTCCCCACAGCTCGTCTGCATTGCGAAAAAAACATATAAACTTTTTTGCATCTCATAGTTAGATGTGGTCCCCATGTAAGCTTATTCTCAAAAACCATCCCAAAATATTTTACCTTGGTTGATAGTGGTAGTAAAGTATTTAGAAGTTTTGGTAAGTTTAGATTTCCAATTTTCCTTTTATTTAGTTTGATTTTCAGAGGGTTTACCGTAAGAACCTGGTCAATTTTTGATTATTCTTAAAGCTTCTTGCATCAAGTTGCAGAGTATGCTTTCTAATTTAACTCTTAGTAAGATTGTTATGCCATCTGCATAACCAAATTGTATAAAAACCATGATCAGTGAGAAGCCGTATAAGGCTGTCGACTACTATAATCCATAGTAGTAGAGATAATACATATCAATAGCAATATAAAATAATATTTAACTTGTCATGCTATAAAACGCTTTCAAAGTGGCATTGAAGGTTTATAAAACTACTAATTGACATAATTTGTGCAATCACAATTATTGTCAGCATTAATTAAAATGATTCCAACCTTAACATAAGCAAAAAAAAATAATAATTTGTTGAGTTATTTATGACAAAATCTTTTAAAGTTTAAAAATAAATATAAACAAACAATTAAATTAAAACTGATTACATTATTTTGACATAGATTAAGCCAAAATTAAATAAATAAATAAATAAAGTTATATATTTATTTCGCAAGTTCAGCTACAAAGATTGTTATTCTATCCTATCTTACCCAATCAAGAATGTTATTATAATAAAATTAATTTAGTTAAAACTTACATTTTAGTTTAGTTTATTAATCCATTAAAAATCACGACACTAAATCACTAATAATTACTGTTTTCAATATTAAGAAAAATAAAGTATTACGAAACGCTGCTCATTGTTGAATATAAATCGACTAAATGCGTATGTACCACTGCAATAAAATACGGAATGGAAACAATCGAACGCGATTAGTTTATCAACTGAGAGCATTGTTTTGTAAACTTCTTGACCAAGGGAATATTAAATATTGATTAGGCAATCATTCTGCTCCACATAAATCAACAAACTGAACAGACTTTATGAGAGTTATTGTACTTGCAGCTGCTGGTGATACTATATTTTGATGTTATGCAAATTGTGGTATGACTGTTTTTCTCAGTATATCATATCAATGTAATGATATAATACTAGTGATAGTAGAATTATGATCAATAATTTAATACGCATTTAATGTTTATTCGTGAAGCTAATAAGGAGATACCCGAAATGGCTAGAAGGTGTAGTTAGTTTCAAGTACAAATAAATTGACAGTGGCGTAACTAAAATTGACTATATTTTCAAATCTTGATTTAAATAGTTAGAAATATACAAAATATAATAATACTAAATTATACCAAGGGCAAAGATAAACTTAACGTTAAAAATTAAACCATAAAAATTAATAATTAAACCATGCCGTGCAAACACTTAACTTATCGGTAACTATATAAATTTTTACTAACACGCCACTGTTTAGCGCTCATCTTTCTTGAGTGCGTGCGTATTTGTAACTAGGAAATGTCAAGGATAACAAATTAGTTATGTCACCAGAGATTTTCGTCATTAATCTCTCTGACATTGCGATTTATCGCATAAACTGCACGATATAGAAAAAAATAAACATAAATAAATAATAACATGTGGAATTGCATTAATCTAATGCATAATTCATGCAGTTTTTTCAGATTATAAATTTTAGAAACAAACAGTTTTACAATAATATTGACAGAGTTTTCTGAATAACTTTAAGATACTTTATTTTAATTATATTTGAATAAAATAAATTATTTTCTTTGTAAATAAGATTATAAGTAAACAATTTTCAATATTTATTAATAATGAGTGAAAAAAATTTATGAATAACTAATTGTATCCTGCTCAGTATCAAAAGAATAATATAAATTTTAGTTGAAATTGTTTGTTTATTTAAAAAAATCAAAAATTAGTAAAAAATACTTGAAATAATTTTGCCAACAGTTAATTTTTGAGCTAAAGATAATTCAAAATGTAATTATGTAAATGTTTTAGGTATTAGGTAGATAAAAAGCTGTAGAAAGCATTAAAAAACTATTTAAAAAACAATATTCAGTCAATATTTTCAACCATTTTTATAGGATCGCTTACTAGTTAAGACGACCCATTTAGAATACATCAGTTTCGAGAGCGTTTTTGGCCTGCTTCTCATTTTTTTTTTAATTTTCAAAATTTTAGCACGTCGGAAACTTTTTTGTTTTTGAAAATACCGAACGCAAATTAAGTGCCAAGAACAACATTTTAAATTTTCCAAAACTATCCTCAAAAATAATGTTTATCTCTGCCTCTGTACACATAGGCGTAGAACGTATTTTTCCTAACATAATATTACTATAATATTTATTCAAATTTTTTCCTGTATTTCCTAACAACATTTTTTTAAGAGTAAGCCGATTTTAGAAAAAAAAAACGAGCTTTTAAATCAATTGCAACACAATAATGTATTTTTTTTAAATTTATATTTGTTTCTACCCCTCTTACTACAATTTGGGACCAATCATGAACAAAATCAGTAGCGGCGTAAAAAAACGTACATTTACAATAACTAGAATAGTTTTGATCCTAAAAGAATAGAATGTGAACAAACATATTTTTAAGCAGTGGTGTCTCCAAAACTTTTCAAGTTAAAGTCAAAAATTGTGTTAAAAAAAAAGAAAAATAGAACCTCACACATCTACTTGTTATACCTTGATTGGAGACTATGTTTAAGGCATGTATAAACCTCGCATAATCTCAAAAATTTGGAGAGAGGTCAAGGCGGTCTTCATCCCAAAAAGAGAAAAGGCCTCACACACCTCCCTCAAAGACCTGAGACCAATCAGCTTATCATCGTTAGATAGAAGACGGTTGAAAGACTGATTGACTTGCACATAAAGAAGGCACTACATCCTGAAATGCTGTCAAAGTCTCAGCACGCATACACAAAGAGGAAATCCGTGAAAACGGCACTCCACGTCTTGGTAAACCAGATTGAGAACTCGATGAGGCATAAGGAGTTCACGATGGTTGTCTTCCTCAATATAGAAGGGACATTTAACAACGTGAAGCCTGAAGCCAATAGGCAACGCACTATGTCACCTGGTCGGAAAAAAGCTCCGTGAAAGGAACATCAGAGCCACAATGAGAGAATCCCACATAAAAAAGGAAGGTGAGTAAGGAAACCCCACAAAGGGGCGTCCTCTCGCCATTGCTTTGGAACATCACGTTAAATGAGCTGCTCCTCCAACTTAGGAAATCTGGCTGCAGGGTCGTCGCCTAAGCGGATGACGTAGCAATAGCGGCCTCAAGGAAACACCTCAATATAATGTCGCAACTTGTTGAAGAGGCCCTATCAAAACTAGCGCAATGATGCAAAAGGTGTGGCGTAGATGTCAACCCGGCGAAAACCGAGCTTGTCGTTTTCACAAGAAAACACAACATCCCAGAATTCAAGCTCCCAATGCTAAAAGGCACTGAACTGACGATCAAGGAGAGCGCCAAATACTTAGACGCCAAAAACCGTAGTTACACCAATACTCTACTACGGCGTATTCATTTTTTAGCCGGCACTTAATAAAAGATTCCATCAAATGGCGCTTACAAAAGTGCAGAGAATGGCAGCGCTCATAATAACGAGAGCCATGAGAATGACGCCAACAAAAGCCTTGGAGACAATCCTGGACATAGCTCCGGTCGATCTAATAAGCAAGCAACTTGCCATTACCACAACACTCAGACTAAAGACGGTGCAAATGTTGACATTGGATTATCGTGGTCACGCCGAAGTAATCAATAAATTTAAATGGGTGCCCAAAAACACCGACCGCTGTCTGCAACACCTGCTTTTGGCAACAAATTCTCATACCACATACCCTCTAAAGATGAGTAGATGGAGAAGAAGGGGATACCAGCAGGACACACGCAGGTCTATACAGGCGGCTCACGGAGGGAGGACAAAGTGAGTTGCGGAGTTTTCTCCAACAACCTCAAAATCAGACTACTGCAACGTTCTACAGACGGCCGCCATAAAAAAAGCAGCGGAGTGGCTGATGATAAATGGGAACCCTGGTGAACAGATCCACATTTACACCGATAACCAAGCTGCTCTCAGGGTAATTACTAGCGTGTGCACCAACTCAACAGTGGTCTCTGACTGTCGGAGAAAGCTAAACAAGCTAGCAGCACACACAAGCTTGAGACCATAGCCAAAATAACCTCAAACCTAGCGGAGCAAAGATGAAGGGATGAAGACACCTGCGAAGTAACCAGGCAAGTATGGCCTCACCAAAACAGGAAAAGAAGCACAAACATCGTCTCTCTAAAAAGAAACGATATCAGACTGGCAGTGGGAGTCATCACGGGACACTGTCCCATTGACAAGCACGCTGAGAGACTGGGTATAGCAAAGCGGGACTACTACAGAGGCTGCCTGGACAAGGAAGAAAATAAGTGTTCAGCATTACTTATGCCAATGCCCCTCTCTGTCCACAACACGCTCTTCTTAGGCCGACCTTTCTTTAATGACCTCTCTGACCTCGCATCACTAGATGCGCATACTCTCATGAGGTTCATTTACGGCTCGAAATAGTTTGACAAAATCCCCTGAGGAGGGTTGTATTTTTAAGTACTGTGGTAACACAATGGGCCCATCTGAATCCTATGTGAGCGTTAGCTGCCACTTAAACCTAACCTAACCTAACACACATCTACTCGTAAATTTCAATTTACGTAATAAAATAATACCTATTAATCAAAATTATTTGAGTTATGTCTTTGATATTGTATATTGAACTTATTACTGAAGTAGTTTGGTGATATAGTTCATTTATGTCAGATAGCTATCGCCCCAGCCGGACAAGACAATGCCTTTAGGCCAAGTTCCGACTAAATTTAAGAGTGTTTACCCCTAAATTTAAGAGTGTTTACCCCTTTTTCGCCCTAAGAAGCCAGCTAAAACTTCAACAATTTTCAATCAATCTGTAATTTGTACTTGCATCCGAGATGATTTTGGACTTACAACCGCCGCCACAAAAAGTAATTTTTTTTTTAAAGCTGCTATTTTTTGTTTTACAGTTTTTTGCATCTTCGTGATCTCTGTCCCTGTCAACACTGGTATAAAATGTATTTTTTTATTTTATAAAAATTTCAATCAATTTTGACTTTGTTTTAAATTAAATATTTTAAATTTTTTTCGTTTATTTTCCTCACTTTTTTTATCTTAAACATTTTTTTAAACTACCCCAATTTTTGTTTATTTTTAAAACGACATATTACATTATTTGCAACATTTTTTTAATTTTTTTTAGATGTACCCTTTTATAGGTTTGTTTGTTTCCTATCAACCAATAAACTTGATCAAATACTCAACTCAGAATACCTTTAAAATCATTCAAGTTTGAGGACATTTTCTACCCTTTTCTAAAAACAATCAAGTATGAATTTTGAAATTGTAATACTCTTTAAATACAAATTTGAGACCAAACACAGATTAATAAAAATCAGTAGCGGCGTGAAAATTTTCTTCCAAAAAAACGTAGATTTGCAGAAACTAAAGTAGTTTTGATTCCAAAAGAGTATAATATAAAGCAAATTTCTTTTTAAAAAACTACTTACATCTGACCGTTAACTGTTTGTGCAGTAGCGTCCTCAAAATTTTTCATTTCAAAGTAAAAAATTTTGTTTAAAAAAAGTGATTCGGGATCCTAATCATTTACCACTAATTTTCATTTTACGTGAAAAATAAATACCAGTCCATCAAAAGCCGTAAACCTTATAAAATTTTGAATTAGACTTTTGTTCTCAAACAGTGGCGTCCCAAATCGTCAAACAATTTTTGAGAATACGCCACTGGTTAACTTGGTTCCGCAAAAACTTGCTTAATCTTCAATTAAAAAATCATTCGTAGATTATAAATTTTTATTCTTAAATTTTTTTAAAATCTGTACAAATAAACCAACCACATTTTTTTTAAATTGTGTTGCGCAAAAGTCTATATCTCCCTTAATTCTTGAGGTAGAAATTTGTGCCTAATCTCGTTCAACAAAATAAGAGTTTGTACACCGCTCTACCAAATTTTTTTATACATTTTTTAACAAATTTTCAACTTGTTGCATGCAATGTATTATATTAAACAATCAAAATAATTAAAAAAATCTGACCCTTACTTTTGGAGTAAAAATTAAAATTGACGTTATTGCCCAACATTTCTGAACGAGTTAACTATTTATGGGGCTCACCAAAAGCTTTCTAACAATGTATAATAAGTAAATCTTCCGTATCAATATGACCAACAAAAAAATAATTTAATTTTTTTCATCAATTTTCAATTTAAAAACAAAATTTCATATTTTTTTTTGTTTTTAATTGACAAATTGGACATGAATGATAAATCATTATTACATATAAAATTATTTTATACAACAAATTTTTATCAATCTTGGCTGATATGCCATAAATCTAAACTTTTATCAATCTTAGGTATGTCTCAACTATTAACATAAAGACCAATTAGTAACTATTTCCGTAAGCAAAAGAAAAAAATTATCCAATCCTTTAATTATAAACTCCCACTACAGTTTAAAACATTTGTCCGCAATAATAAATTATACTACCTCGCTTACCCACCCAGGTGTTAGTAATCTATAGATTAAATGTCACCTTTTTTTTAGTTTGTTAGCAATCACAAAAAAGTAAACATCCAATCCATTGATAACAAACTCTTGAGTGAGTAGGCAAAAATAATTTACAAATTGTTGGTGAGTAATTTAAGTCATCAAAAGATTAGATCTTTCTCTTTCCTCGCAAACGTAAACTATCAACAAGTTGCCGTGTACTTTATTCATAAATTTTAAGAGCGGGGTTTAAGAAATGTCATGAAACTACAAACAGCATTAATGCCTTTTTAAAATAAATTTTTTGCAACGTGTAGAAAATGAAATTCCAATTTAAGCCACATTAGTTAAGGGCGCGGTTTAGGTCATAATTTAATCCTTTCTAAATGGACTAGTAAAAAAATAAATCGATTGTCAAATTATTTGTAGAAGCAGCGATGAAGCCTGAGTTGCCGTTTTTGTTAAAATAATACAAATCAAAGTAGCGGTCGGTATGCTCTTAAATACCATTTTCTTTTCTTAGAATTTAATAACTATTGGCGTTTGCAAAAAGCAGAAATATCCAATCCCTTAATTACAAACACTCGGGCAGGTAGTTAAAGCTAGTTATCCGTAATCATTTACTGTAGTAACAAACCCCGAGCGGGTCCAAGTATCGTCCGTAGATTAAATACCACTCCTTTCTCTTTTAATTTAGTGACAAATAGCGTTTGCAAAGTAGAAAAACAATCAATCTTTTAATTACAATCACTTTAGCATGTGAGGAAGGTAAGGAAACTGATTATCTGCAAACATAAATTAGAGTAACAACATACACCCGCCTAAGTTTAAATAATCTGTAGATGGATGTAACTTTCCTACAAAGAAAAAATTTCTGGACTACAAACACTTGGGCGGATGGACGGTAATATGCAACCATAAATAAGAGTAACCTATCCGTCCAAGTATTAGTGCTCCGTAGATTAAAAGTCATTTTCTTCTTTTTTAATTTAATAACGATTCACGGTTGCAAAGAAAATAAACATCCAATTCTTTAATTACAAACACTTGAGCAGGTAAACAAAACACTTTAATTCAAACTAATTGTCCTCATCAATTAGAGTACACTATCCACCCACCCAATTATTAGTAAATCGTAGGTCAGATGCCATTGTCATCTCTTTAAATTAGTGATTATTGGCGTTTGTAAAAAAAAACATTCAATCCTTTGATCACAAACACTAGAATAGACCACTTCAGTTCAAACTGATTGTCCAAAATCATAAATTGTAGCTCACTAAACCGTAGATTAAATTTCAATCTATTTTCTTATAATTTAGTATCTATTAGCGTTTACACAAAAGAAAAACATCCAATATCTCGATTACACAAAATCGGACTGGACAAAATAACCATAAATTAGAGTACCGCAACTATCTGCCCAAATGTTACTAATCCGTAGGTTGATTGTCAATCTCTTCTCTTTTAATTTAATTTAATAACAAATGACGATAACAAATAATATATACACCCAATTCTTTAACTACAAACATTCGAGCACTACAGTTCAAACTAATTATCCGCAAAATAAATAGAAATACTTCAACCAACAATTTTTTTTTAGTTTAGTGATTATTAGCGTTTGTGGAGTAAATCACCCATCCACCCAAGTGTGATCTGTTGGTTAATTGCCAATCCAATCCCTTAATTACAAATACTCAAACGTGTAAGCAAGACACATTATTTCAGACTATTTGTGTTTATGTTTGCATCAATTTGAAGATTATGATATAAAAATACTTGCTTAAAGTGAAGATTATTACTAAACTGAAGATAATCTTCAGTCCAAATGAAGAAAGATTTGCATAAAATGAGGATCATTGAGGCGTGCCTCCTAGTACAAATGCAACAAAATCTACATGCTCACTTTATGCAAGTTCAGTTCACGGTTGTGTAAACTTTTCCATTTAGAAACAAAGCTTTTAGCGGTAAAACTGGTAAACTACAGTGTGTAACATAATTTTACAGTTAATATGAGATGGCGTTGTAGTCAACAATAAAATTTTAATAGATTAACTGCTAGTGCTTTAGTAAAAAGTATATCCCCTTTAAATGTCCGTACTCATAAAACTAAAAGTTTCTAGAATAAACGTTTCATAAGCCAATCATAAAAAAATTAAATAGCTCTCTAAAACCTGATTTAAAACCATTTAATACTTATATTAGTTTTTTTTTTCAGTTTAAATAACCCTGCTCTAGACTATTGAAAATAGAAAATAATATACTCGTAGCGCTTTAACAACGCAAGATTAGTTTAGATTTTTGGCATATCAGCCTAAGAAGACTATTATATAATAACTAGAAACATCAAAACCGACAAATATATAAAACACTATATACATTTAATAAGAATTCCAGTATGCCTAGCTGTATACTCTTACCATGTCGGGTTCGAATCAGCTCAGTTAAGTTAGGTTAGGTTAGGTTATGCATAGCTGTATATTCTTACCATGTTGGCTACAAATCAGCTCAGTTAGGCACAAAACTGTTCAGATATCCTGCTCACCTCCTAACCTCTTCACAAACCTCAAAATCATTACCACTTAGTCGCAACCTGCACTATTGTCTATATCAAGTAAGATATAGGAACTTCGGAAGTAGCTTTTTAGAGCCCATCTTACCACATACGTTTCCTGATTGAGACATTGACAAGATACAAACATGCGGGCCAAAAACCAAGTAAAATATCTTAAATAAGATAAATTAAACTAACAAAAACATCCCAAATAATCTTGAAAGTATTGAGCTAAAGAACAATCTAATATTAATTAGATAAAAAATGCAAATATACAAAGAAGAACAAAAGTATCAAACATGACAAAGTACATTTCGCAGCTCATATCGCGTTAGAAAAGACCAGACTCTAGTAAATAGAATAATGCTAAAATAGTGCTCTAAAACAACAACCAAAGTGCCAAAAAGCGAAAAAAAAAGTAAACCAACAACGTCGTGGTGGTATCTAGATGTAACTGTATCGAAGTTGTGCAAAAGTAAATAAAATAGAAAAAAAAGCCTACATTCAAAAGTGAAGAAAAAGAAGCCAAAGAAGAAGATTAAAATCCAGTAAGACTTCAACTACGTAAGCTGTCCAACAACCGCTTGAATTAAACAGACCCATTCTTGCCATCAAAAAAACTGCAAAAGCAGAAGTCCAAGTAAACAACAGCTATCAAAAGAAATAGTCCTAACCATTCAAGATCCAAAACGGTTGTCAATTAAAATAGGTTCTACCTGATATATGCAACCTACCTGTAACAACATATGACCTAAATGCAACTTTAATTCAAAAAAGTGCAAAACTCTTCAAACCATCACACAGAGCAATGCTAAAAATTAGCTTAAGAGACAAGATACGCAAGCAAACGTAAAAGATACCATAGAGCGCATAGCTGAACTCAATTGGAGATTGGTAAAATATGTAGCAAAACAAGATCATAATACATAGATGATAAAAGCGGTTAAATGACGTCTACAACTAACAAAAAAAAGCTTAGAAACACGACAAAAAGAATAACTGGATGATATAAAACTGCGCAATATATAAAAGAAGATAAAAGAATACGTAAATAAACAAGGACTGATAACAAAAAAGAAGTTCCAACCAAACCACTAACAACGTAGTCATCCTATAAAATAAGTTCCTAGAAACACTCCAAGACCGCCAAGACTTCATATTCAACCCACTCTCATAAAAATCCGACCATACTCCTGCAATTCGACTGAATACGCATCTACGAAAAAGTAACGCAGCTGATAAAAAGCGGCATCTTTATCCTCAGCAAAGTACTGTAGACCAATAATACTCGTTAAAAAGAAAGACAATTCACACCAATTCTGCGTGGACTACCTTCAAAAAGACAATAGTTACTCCCAAAAGGTAAAAGCACTGCGTCCATTCGACCACGCTGGTCTTCTCGATCTACAACACAATCTAAAAAGTACCCCTCAGACATTCACCACAGGCACACCTAAAGTCAGCATTCATCTCGCAAGGTGCCCGGTATTAATATATCTCATGACTGTAAATTCAAATGCAGGCTGGTTAGAAAACAACAAAGATAAAGCAAAGCATCAATCAACTTGCCCTCCTAAGTAAAAAGTATGCTCTCCTAAAGTACACAAAACCACTTATTATACAATGAGAAACCACGACCACTAGAAGTTTTGACAAGAAAGAGAAAGAGCAGTTCTAACCACAGACTGGAGCATCTCTTTCCGCTCTTAATGTCGGTAAAATCACATTTGTATCCCATGTTTTTTTTAAGAAAGGTTAATCCGTTAGAAGAGGTTAGTAATGCGATAAACACATCAAAAAATAACAAAGCGGTAGGCCCAGATAAAATCCCAACAGAAATAATCAAGCTTTTAACAAAAATGCCATAAATACGCTTACTCAACTATATAATGCAGTATATGATACCAAAAAGATACCCGAAGAATGGTTCAAATCCAAATTTACTACTATTCCAAAACATCAAAGCAGTGCGACGAATATCGTACTATAAGCATAATGAGCCATGTCCGTAAGATATTTTTCAAAATTATACACCGCCGTATATACCGACAATGCAAAGACCATATTGAAGAAACAAAATTTAGTTTCAGGATTGCGTTGTTTACCAGGCAAGCACTATTTGCGCTTAATGTATTAATCCAGAGATGCAGAGACGTTAACTGCAAGGTACACTTATGTTTTATAGATTTCAACAAAACGTTCAATCGAGTAAAACTCGAAGAATTGCTTAAAATATTCAAGACCACCGGAGCCGACGACAAAAACATCCGCATAATAGCAAAGCTCTATTGGTAACAGACGGCAGAAGGACGAGTTGAAGACCAAAGCAAGGAAAATATCCAAATTCGCAGAGGTGTGAGGCAGGATTCTGTGCTTTCGTCAACCTTGTTTAACATATTCTCAAAAGAAATATTTAAGGAAGCGCTGGATGGAGTGGGGTAAGGCTGAGCTGTAGGCTACTACCGGGGTCACAGGTGGCGGATAGTGAAAGGCCTCCAGATATGGAGGTTAGCTGCGAATAACAAATAAGCAGCCCCCGACCAAACAGCGGCGGAACTAAAGGATGTAGTGAGGGAGCCTTGGGAAAGCTCTCCTGCATAAATACTACAAAAATCCGATGACAGAACCGTGACATGGCAAACATTGCCGCCATTAAATAGGCATACCCAAAAGAGTAGCGTCTGACCCAGAATGGGCGGCTACAGACAGCGTCTGTTTCCCCATGTTAGGGGCGGCTGAAACACCACTCGTCAACACGCATGGCAAGCGCGACGTTTTAAACAGCCAAAAACCCTCAAATGATGTCAACCCATGAAAACTCATTACCCCAGGCAAGTAGGACAAGCCCCAAATCTTGCACTGAAATATCAGTCACTCCCACGGATTCTGGGGGGGGGGACACAAGATTGACTAACAAACTCCATAGAAAATTGAACACTAAAACATACAGATTACTAACGTACAACGTAAGATCGTTGCGCACAACTGAAAAAATAATAGAACTGGAAGAAGAACTAACCAAGATAAAATGGGACGTCATAGGACTATGCGAAGTAAAGAGACGTGAAGAGAAACTAATTACCATTAACTCTGGCAATACTCTATACCACAAAGGCAACACCGAAAACTCAAACGGCGGAATTAGATTCCTCATTCACAAGAAACACTCACAAAATATTGTCAGCATAAGTAGCATACCTAATAATATCCTTAAATGACCGCTATAAAATGAAAATTATACAAGTATACGCCGCCACATCCGATCACAACGACGAAGAGATCGAAACTTTATACAAAGACATTGAAACGGCTACCCAAGAAACAAAGTGCCACTACACCTTCATAATGGGAGATTTCAACGCCAAAGTTGGCAAACAGATGGACGTCTCAGAGACAGCAATAGAAAACCACGGCTCGGAAGGTAGAAACGAAAGAGGACAAATGCTGCTAGATTTCCTACACCACCACAACCTGCACCTCATGAACACCTATTTCAAAAAGTAACCGCAAAGAAGATGGACGTGGATAAGCCCCGACGGCCGAACAAGAAATGAGATAGATTTCCTAATAACAGGAAATAAGCAAAACATCACGGACGTCACAGTATTAAACAAGTTTGGAATAGGAAGCGACCACCGAACAGTAAGAAGTACGATCAAAATAAGCCTAAAAACCGAAAGAAGAAGACTGGTTTGCCCACAAAAGACAATACGATGGGCCCCTCCGGACAACCCTAAAGAATTTGAAGACTCAATCTCCTCTGCCTTTCGTCACACACAACAAACAGATGTCGAAACCTTGAATAACAACATCACAGAAGCAATTTTAACAGCACAGAAACGTCATTGTAGTAGCCGAAGACGAAACGACAAAAAATTTACTGATGCAACCAAACAACTCATGAGCCAAAGAAGATCGACAAGGCGAAACCCGAATAATCTAGACAAAATAAAAAAACTGAACAAAACAATCTCCAAAGAAGCACGCAAAGACTTAAGAAGATACAATACAGAAATAATTAAACAAACAATCGAGGAAAATCGGAGCATGAAAGTCATGAGAAGAAAACTGGCCAAAGGGAAAATGGAAATATTTAAGCTCAAAGATGAAACAGGAGAGGAAACGACAAACAAAGAAAGTCTCCTCAAAATAGTGGAAAAATTCTACAAAAAACTGTATAAAAGTCAAATAACAAGCACCAACAACAAGACACCAAAGGCAAGACAAACAGGAAAGAAAGTGCCAGGCATAACAAACGTTGGCTCTGAAGACATGCCAAACATCACAATAGAAGAGAGAAACTCCCTCAAAGAAATGAAAGGAAGCAAATCCCCTGGCGAAGACCAAATAGTTATTGAAGCGGTGAAAAGTGGAAGAGATAGACATATTAAAGAAATCGCTGCTCTGTTAAACCTATGTCTTGAAAAAGGCACGGTTCCCAAAAGAAGGAATAATGCGGTTACAATACTCATACACAAGAAAGGTGTCATAACAAACTTAGAAAATTATAGAGCCATAAGCCTACTCTCTCACCTATACAAGCTTTTACTAAAATAATCACAAAGCGCCTAGAAACTAAACTGGACGCATACCAACCCCGTGAGCAAGCCGGTTTTCGAAAAGGATACGGCACAAACGACCACTTACAAACAATTTAGATCCTAATAGAGAAATCAATAAAATATAATAAACCACTCGTTCTAGTATCCATCGACTTTAAAAAAGCGTTCGACACAGTAGAACTGCCACCTATACTAAACGCACTCAACCAATGCCGAGTAGACCACAGATATACAGAACTTCTACACACTATATATAAGAATGCCACGACAAGCGTAAAACTCCATGCACTAACCAAAAAATACAAAATAGGGAGAGGAATAAGACAAGGTGATACTATATCCCCCAAACTTTTCACAGCGATGCTAGAATATATATTCAAAACACTAAACTGGCAGAATAAGGGTATAAACATAGACGGCGAACACCTACATCACCTACGTTCTGCCGACGTCATAATAACCGACAATCTAGGGGACGCACAAGAAATGCTTGAAGACCTAAAGCAAGCGGCAGCAAAAGTAGGACTGAATATTAACTACCACAAAACACAGTTTATGACAAACCTGGTGGCCAGTGCAAACCTAGAGACTGACGAAGGAGAAATAGATCAAACCCACAAATACAAATACCTTGGCCATGAAATACAAATCGGCAGAGACAACCAGACAACCGAAATCTCTCGACGTATAGGGCTGGGCTGGGCAACCTTTGGGAAACTAAGAGACACTCTGAAAGGAGAACTTCCTATATGCCTGAAACGGAAAGTGTACGACCAGTGTGTGCTCCCAGTAATGACATACGGGGCGGAAACTCTGACCCTAACAAAGCGCTCAATAAACAAACTCCAAGTAGCGCAAAGAGCAATGGAAAGAGCTATACTGGGAATCACTAAAAGAGACAGAGTGCCAAACACAACTATTAGACACAGAACACAAGTTACAGACATTATTGAGCGTATCACAAAAACCAAGTGGAGATGGGCTGAACACATAGCTCGCACTAAAGACAACCAATGGACAAAACGAATTCTAGAGTGGCGACCTAGAGAAGATAAGAGAAGCAGAGGAAGACCACCCACTAGATGGAGCGACGACGTGAAACAAATAGCGGGAAACTGAATCAACACCGCTCAAGACAGAAACCAGTGGAAACACTTAGAGGAGGCCTATGTTCAGCAGTGGACAAGAAACGGCTGAGGAATGATGATGATAAAAAATAGATAGAGTGAAGGAAGGAATATCGATCAACGGCAAGATAATTAACAATTTAAGTTATGCAGACAATTCTGTTATATTGGCGAATACAACTCAAAGACTTCAGCTGATGATGCATAAGATCAAATTAGTCAGCGAGAAGTACGGAATCAATCTCAATCTCAAAAAGACCAAACATATGCTTGTCAGTAAAGATAATCCATCACAGCGGACAATACTTCTCAACAACAAAACCATAGACCAAGTGGACAAATACACATATCTAGGTTCATGCGTGAATAAACTCTAGGATCATTTAGTAGAAATCAAATGCAAGATAGAAAAAGCGAGAACGACATTTATCCAGATGAGAAAAGTTTTCAAGAGCCTAGACTTGACCATGCAAATTAAGATCAAAAAGTTGCGCTGCTACGTTTTCTCAACACTAATGTACGTCGTCAAATCCTGGACCCTATCAAAGGATACAGAAAAAAACTAAAGGCCTTCTATAGACATATCGTCGTATCCTAAATATCTCATAGAAAGAGCACATTAGTAATAAAGAGGTTCTGCAGAGAATAAGCAAGGAACAAGAAGTATTAAAAGCTGTAAAGGTTAGGAATTAGAATATCTTGGGCACGTAATGAGACACAGTGATACACAAAATACACAAAATACTCCAACTGATTCTAGAAGGAAAGGTAATGAGAAGAAGAGGCCCGGAAAAACGCCGAAATTCATGGCTTAAAAATCTACGCCAGTGGTTTGACATAACATCGCTGCAACTTTTTCGCAATGCAGTGAACAAGGAGAAGATTGTGATGATAATCGCTAATATCCGGAGCGGATGAAGCACGCCAAGGAGAAGAAGAAGAAGAATCCGTTGTCCATAAAATAAAATGAGACAAAATTCCAACCAATTTTAGGAGACAATATTTTAGAGTTTAAACTAGTTTCAAAGTGAACCTTTATGACAAACGTCCCATACTCATCCGTTACCTCCAAACTAACAAAAAATCGTTCAGCTAGTTTGCAGAAAGTAAGGTAGCTCCAAAAACTATGTTGCCGTAGAATCAAAAAACCCCACCCAACATCAATAAAATCTTGCACAATTTTAAAAGAACCATGAAATACAGGCTAAAAAATATTTCCAACATCTTTCCAAAGTTAGTGACCTAAATTCTTTTACTAAGTATTAGGAGTATTGCGTTAGTCTACCTTAACAACTTTCATGAAAACATAAAAAACATCTCACTAACTTAGAAAAATCCCAACAATTTAAATAATACCGCCTAACCTTCAAATTTTCCAAATACAAATTTAAACAATTCGAGATAAAGTAAATACTTTACCAGGTTAGACAATTACGCAACCATGCTTAAAGACCACCCATAGTTCACTACCAGAAAGCAGTAGAAAAGAGCTTCTTAGATTTCTGCGACTGGCTATATGAGTCCGTCCCCAATTTGCAAACATCGTCACTCCGCTGACTGAACTATAGTAAACTCATCAAACCAAAAATACTACCCCAACAACATATCAACAAAAAAATTTAATAAATACAGCAAGCATATTTTATTATTTTAAACAACACCGATTGATCAAACAACTGCTAACATGAAAACAGAAAACTCTTGCCGCAGCAGTCAGAAGTTGTCAAAAATTTTGCTCGCACACAAAAGAAATCTTCTGTTACCTCAAAAAACCCTAAGATAAAGACAAGTACGTACCCAACCGAGATAAATATTAAATACCAAGTAGACAAAAACAAAAACCTCATCAGGATCATAAAAAACTAACTACCACGACATTGCAAGACACCCCCAAAAATAAAATGCAAGAGGGTATTATTAATATATAAAAAAAGCCAACCTACAACCACACTCAACCAATAAGCCATATAAAAACATATCTATCGATTACGTAGACCGGTACAATATCTTCAACAAAAATAACCCCTTTGCTTTCCGGTAATAAATATGTACACTCAGTGGAGTAGGGCTTTTACAGTATTAGCTGCTGTCAGTAAAAGAAGTCTGCATACTTCTGAATTTTATTACCATTTTATGGTAATTCCTAAATTATCTTGTAATTACAATTTAACAACTAACACTTTGCTATAGCTTCTAAAAAGATGTTACTATCACACCAGCGCCAGTTACCTCCCCAAGCAAACCCGTTATAACAAAATAATTAAAAAAAATGAACAAAAATGAAATCCTTTTTGTAAAAAACTTACAAAAATACTGTTATGTTGTTTATTAAAACTGCTAAAGCTCTAACACAGCTACTAACCTCACACTAAGCAAAAATCTGCTATAACAAACCTCAATGATCCAGAAACATAAAACAACCCAGAAATTTTTTTTTTTAAAAAACAACCCAAAAAAAAACGTTTCCCAGAAGCTACACATCGCCAGAGTACGTACATGATCAAAAGTATCCCGTGGCGCGCTTACCAAGTGTATCAACCTCACATTTAGCAAGGTCCTGCTAGAAGCAAACCTTAATGCACCTAAGATAACCCAGAAATGGAAGAAGCCAAAAGGCAAAAAAACATTTTTAAAGACCCAGACCACCAAAGAATATACAAATGATACCCCTGACGCACTTAAAAAGCTATTCACAATCAGCAAAATTCAACGCACTAAAGGACCTAAGATAACCAATAAGTTAAAAAAAGAAAAACAACCCAAAAAAAAAGAAAAAACGTCTACACAAAACCAAACGTCGGCAAAACACATACATAAACAAAAGGTACCTCTGGCTATGACTATGCACCAGAAACCTAGATCAATTTAGAAAAAAAAAGAAACAATAACCTAAAAACGTCTCCAAGAAACCAAATCGACCAATAGCCCAAAAGAAAGAAAACATAAAGCCAAAGTACGCGTGACCAGAGCACACATAATAACACAAAAAAATAGTAAAACAAAAACAAAAAAATGCAACAAAATAGCCACCAATATGTAGATGACCGCCCACCAAAGATAACTCTACTACTTCAAAACAAGACCCAACTACAAAAACCACACTAAAATTGAGCCGCAGAAGTAAGAAAAATTGTTGTTGTCGCAGAAGCTTGTACAAACGCAAAGATCCAACCTCCAAAGTACAAATAGAAACACGGCACTACCAAACAAAGTCCAAAGTACATAGAGAGAAACTGCTAGAATACGAACTAGACCAGTTCGACATCATTAATTCCGCAATTCTTGAAACTTTCAATAATAAAAAAAAATTATTACAAACTCTAGTGCACTGTAAGGATTAACGATACCTACATTTCTAAAACTGCTGGTGCAAAGAAAATACACGCTTTTTTTATAAAAATTTATTTGACTAACTAGCAAGACAGTAACAAGTACTTATAGCTCTTGCAGTTGCTTTTGGACAAGATTATCTTGATTTAATATCACAAGCAAAAGTAATTTGCGTTAAGTTGCTTATCCATCACATGACCACTAGTACCAATTTACAACTAGCAGATTCATCAATATCGACAAACAATTTCTAAAGTAGTTTCTCAAACTACCTTACCAATAAGCAAACAACATCAACTCCATCAGCAAAAACCATGTCTTCACAACTGATATACTGAACCATAGCCAACCTACTTTTACATCCAAAAATAAGTATTGATCAAAATTAAATTGCCATTGTACTCAAAATATTACATGTATTCATTCCTCACAGATATTGTGCATATAATCCAAACTCATAGACACAACACACATTAGTGATTTAATCCACACATCAGATTCGAATACAAACAAAGATTAGAAATCTAATATTTAATAATTAAACAAAATATTTACAAATGAATTAATCAATAATTTACTAATGTTTAATCAATATTGACTTATTTGTCCTTAATAATGATTTCAAATATATTATAAACTATGATATGATCTAAGTATTCCATTGAATTAAATTAACCCATTAAAAAGAAAAACAATAATGCATTGTATAAAAAATAATGCAAATCTCGCATGCATCTTTTAACCTCCTTTTAAGGACCTGCAGAAGTTCAATAACAGTATCAACAACTCGAATGTAGGCGAAGAGCATTTTTGTACGATGCACTCATATCCACACACACACATCCTCACTTATAAATAAATAAAAGCATATTTAAATCAATCAATGCCGATAAAGGACTGATAAAGACACGTTAATATACTATCAAATGAGTAATTGATATATCACATCAAAAGCGATAAAAGATAACACGAGTTATAGTAAGTTGATAAACTTGTTTATTAATTAAACATGCTTCAAAGATTTGAATAGCAAAATAAAAATTTTCATTGTTCATATTGGGTGATTTTTAGTCTAAAAATTGTTATATCTGAAGAATTTTTATTATGAAACACGTGGTATCTTGTGTCAGTTACTTTAATAGTTATTATCAACTACATTACTAAAACTAATTCAAAAACACTTACATATTTATCCACTTGATGATACTCCTATATTTTTCATTCTTCCACCTATATCCAACACAATGCACTCGCGTACTGAATATGAAACACTAAAATTGTCTTTATATAATTGACATTGTTTATATTAATTGTCTTTGCATAAATTAATTAACTTTTGCATATATAAAATATATTTATACACCGAACGTTTATTGCTTCGACAACACGCACGCACTAATTTTGAGTGTGGAATGATGATCGCATCCCATCGACACTATAGTACGTGACCTCCGGCAGTCGGACAGTCATTTGAAGTTGTTGATATTGTGCTCCAGCGGCATGCACCTAAAATGAAATTATCAATGATTATATACCGGAAAGTAAATAAATACATTTTTATAAACAATAATAAATGCATGAACCAGACGTTATTGTTTATAATAATTATTTATGTCACATTTATTCATGGTCCAAACATACAATGGTAGTCTAGAGGAGATAATGGCAATCAGTTTTTTTTATTGTTGCATTGTTGTTACAATAAATAAACTATTATTGATAATTTATGCAATGCTTGTTTATTTAGTTGTATATGTTATTGGGTTAGCCTATTCAATTAGACTAATCGTGTTATAGGTTTGCTGCAAATTAATTTTATTGTTTGACTTAATTTGATCAATTTGTAATTTTCGGAAAAAAAAATCTTGAGTAATCCCAAAATTCTCTAGTAAATATTCGGGATACTTTGTTATATCTAAGTTATCCGTAATACCTAATTATTTGAGAAATAGATAGCCAAAACCTTATTTATTTTTGAAAAAATTTCAAGAAATATTCCATAGACTATTTCCAAAGTTTTTTTTTTGGCTTTTCATAATGTTGTAAAGTTTTATTAAAAGTTTTTAAGTTTTTACTTAAAATAAACCATTAAGCTTTTTGCCCACTGAAACAATGCACAAATGCTACAAAAAAGTTGGCTCGCCATTAAAATCAAATTTGTTTTTTTTTTTTTTTGTATTTCTAAGGTCTGTTTTTGGATTATTGTTAACACCCCAAAAATAAATTTTAGCTTTCAAAAATCTTCCTAAGTTGACTAGACTTTTTGCGCAAAATTTAATACAGAAACACTATTTTAAATTCAAAGAAGATTCTTGGACTTTAAATGTTTTGAAAATGTTCCAACACATCTAAAAAATATGTGAGATTCAAAACACAATAAAAGAGAGTGCAATAAATAAATATTAATTGACAATTTTGAGGTATGAAAAAGCTCACCACGGAAGGTAGTACATACAAAAATTGGCAATTTTGTAAAGAATTATTTAAATTTAGAATTTACAACAAAAAATCTTTAAAAAGCCGTTGGGCAAAAAGAGTATTAGTATATTTTTCTAGTTTTTTTAGATAAGTGTAGAAATCGAGCCAAGTACAATTAACGACTGAATCGGATTCTTACAATACAAATGATGATATAAATTAGAAAATGACTCCAATCCAATTATTTATGTCCGTTCTTAGTTGGTAGAACAATCTGTCAGATTAATTCTGATAACAAACAAGACTGCAAACTAGGAGTACTTTTTGACATCTCAAAGGTACACGGCGTGTCCTCCCTTGCCGAACGACTCGGGTAACCTGTTAAACAAAAGATTGTACTAAGGTACTAATTGAGGATTTCCAAGTGCAAGTCACAAGCTTTCCTTGATTATGTCCTTGCCCTTAAAATACAAAAGTCATTATTCTCAATAAAATAACATTAACACACGATACTTATCCATAGATCTAAATGTACATGTACTCATTTTATAGAGAATACTGCAACATTATCAAAATATGTTAAGTTGCTGGAATCCAATCTCACTAAAATAATTGCCTATAGTGACTCATTTGGGAAACTAAAAAAAGTTTATCATAATAAATTTCTGGAGCCTGGCCACATATATATTGACGACTGTGATAGAAACTTGCCAATGCCAAAAAAAAAATTCCATTCTCAAGAATTGGAAAGAAGTGATTGTTGGTTCCTACAAAAAGGTATAGTGCATAGTATGACCAAACATATGTTCTATTCTTTTAAAAAATTAAATTTATTAATAAAAGATGCAAAATAAAGTACAAAAAAAGAATCATTAAGTTTAGAAAAATTTTAAATGTAAGAAATATTCAAATCATCTTCTTCTGAATTTAAACCAGTCTATCTATCTATTCTAAAACGTACAATCTAATGGTATCTTTTTAATCATTAGTTATTTTGACAGTGACAAGTCTTTTCCGTAGGAAATGTTGACAGAATGTCAGTATCATATCTCCGCGGAACAAAATAAATCCCTTTACGCTTGAACAACGTTGGGAAATATTGCAAACTTATTTCCCAAATCAATGTTGTGTAGCCCAAACAGTGCGTTTATTGAAAAAAAGTTTTGGCCAAAATGAAGCCCCCACCGCGCGTGATGTACGCAAGCTTGTGCAAAAAGTTCGTGAGACTTTCATGCTAATGGCCAACACACACAGTCCCCACCATCGTACGGTACGAACTGGCGAGAATGTGGCTGCCGTAACCAAACCTGTGCGATTCAGTTCTGAAAACATTGACTCGTGAGATCTCAACAACTCAACATTTGCAAATGTTGCACAAAGACCTCGCATTATTCGCTTATAAGATCCAATTAACTCAGCAATTGAAGGCACACGACCATCCGATTTGATATCGTTTCTCAGTTTGAACCTTAGAGCAGCTCAAAATATTGGCCAATTTTTTTTTAAATGCTGCTGGTAACGCCATTTTGGTCAACTGTGAGCACTACAGAGGCACGATAAACAATTTTATGTGGCCGGAAATTGAACATCATGGACTTGGACAATCTTTGGTTTCAGCAGAATGGCACGCCATGCCACACAGCTCATGCCACAACCGATCTTTTGCGCGCCAAGTTCGATAATCATGTTATTAATAACTTTATTTGAAATATAATGATTTTACAAATAAAACTGTGTGTTAAAAAAAGGTATTATAAGGGTTCACAGAATTAAGCTAAATTTCAAAAAACAATCTTCTCAGCTATCAACAAAGTGCCTATGCTAAAGATACTTAAAATCGCTTCAGCTTATGTAAGCTCTTCTAATTTAATCTCCACAGTTGACTTTGGCAATGTATTAAGTGACCAGTTGCCAATCATAATTGCCGGTAACTTTAACGCAAAACATTCTGCATAGAACAGCTTAACAACAAATGCAAAAAGCAAGCATTTCTCAAGTACACTACGCAAAAGAGACATCTCCGCAAAATAAACCTACACATTATCAAAAGACTGGTCATCGGGGCAATATTTTTGACGTAGCAATACTCAAGAATAACAAAGCTCAGATAGATAAAATGGCTGTAAATAATCTAGGTTCTAATCTAGTTTTTCTGCAATATACTAAAAGTCTGGACAACAACAAAAGCAACACTTAACCCAGACGGTATTTTAAATAGTATCCAAAAGAGATTATGGCGATCACCAACATAACTAACGCAATTCTTTATTAAAACTACCAATCTCTCAGACCGCTAAGCACCTTAAGCAACGTCAAAGAGAACGTACCATACAAGACCATACAGAAATGAAGAAATTGATACCAGATAATCAACACAACTTCCATTCCAAAAAAAATGTTATTTGCCAATTGAACCAAGTAACAGACTAAACTGCCAAAGCATGTAGACAAAAAAAAAATTACCGTCAAAAAATCCTTTGACAAAAGTCTGGCTTAAAAATCTTTTCAAATTCTTTCGATTTAATTTTCAAACTTTTCTGGTAAAATTAATTGTATCTTATTTATAGAAACATATCAACGACGCGCAGTATAATCGGAAATATACCACAAAGCTCTAATCAACAACAACAACTCCAGCCACACCTGACTGCATCGATCCAGAGCAAAACTATTACTATTGCACAAAATAATTAAGATCAAATTAAACATTTAATTAAAGAACTAATTAAATAATCAAATTTCTTCCAGCGTAGGCCCCGACTAAGACGATTATTCCGACTCCAAAGTAGAGATCCCAACAACAAGATCTTCGTAGGGATTCACCATAGCGATAAACAAGAAGTAGGTAAAGAAGCAAAAGTAGGGCGTAGATGAACCCTTTCAATTTTTGCAACTAATAAGCAATTAGCCGGCCTATTACGCGAAGTGCCTTCAACGCCAGCAAGGCCACAAACCACCCTACCCTAATTAAGAAAAGTTATAAAACTATTTGATTAAGTCCCAAGACGGCATCATGTACAGATAAAATTCCACCTATTATTCTTAAAACATTTGCAAATGAATTAGCTCCTATTCTGACTAAAATATTTGACATATCATACAAAAATGAAACATTCCCAAATTGTAGAAAAATTGCAAATGTTCAACCTATACCTAAAAAAGAGACAAGTCTGATTCTTTAAATTATAGACCAATTGCATTAATGTCCAATCTGTTAAAAAAATATTAATTTTCACATTGTCAAGTTCTTAGAACAAAATAACTTTATATCAGATACTCAATATAGATTTCGATCAAAACGTTAACAGATCTTATGACTTATGTTAGTCACAAATGGAATTCTACTTTAGACAAACAAGGAAAAAACCTTAGTAGCTCTAGACATTTCAAAAGCTCCATTGTTTAGATCTTGATAAAAAAAAAAGTGTAAATCTCATCAATAGTTTTCTTTACAATAGAAAAATTATAGTTGTTAATAGTTTTAACGCATTTAAAGTATCTAGAAATTTATAATTTCTTAAAAGATGTAAAAAGTTTTTTTTACTTCTGTTTAACTTTTGCATATATATAAAACTTATATTTTGTCCTTGTATTGAATATTGTTCTTAAGTATGAGGAAGAGTATAAGAAACTACACTATCTCTTCTAAACTTTATTCAAAAGCGAGCTATTCGGATCATTGCCAATCCAAAATTAGCTACTAACTAAGATACTTTACAACACAGGCATAATGTTGCAGATCTTCTACATTTTCTATAGATATTTTAACGGACATTGTTCAAACAAAATAGAACACATTTTGCCATCTAAACAAATATTTACTGGTAGTACAAAACTTGCTAGGTTTAACAAACATATACTGACAGTTCAGAGATTTAACCTAACCTAACCTAATCTAACCTAACCTAACCTAACACATACATAGTTGTTTTAGTGCACATCCTAGCTAAATGTCCATAAGCCTGACATCGGTAGCAGTAACCTATCCTAACCTAACCTAACCTTACATATAAATACTTGTTGGTGCACATCCTAGCTAAGTGGTCATAATCCTGACATCGATGGCAGTGTTCTCTCAATTTGAGCTTTTCTACCACTTTTATTTTTAATCAGGTTTTTCAATAATAATATGGTAATATTGTCAAGCGGGATGTGACGTAAGATTACTTTGTAGGTTTTGTCTTCTTGTAATTTGTATGTGTGAGAGTTTTGAGTTTTGTTTGTGTCTTGGTTTCGTAAGATTTGTTGTCAATGTCCAAATACTTTCAAAGTTGCTGTTATTTGTGCTTGATAAATGTCGTTTTTTATCTTTTGCTAAGTTTATCCAGTCTGTAAAGTTGTCTTTTACTTTTATTGAGATGCTTTGTATGTTTTCCGTCTGGCTACTTTTTGTTTAATTAAGAAAATTGACGTTTATAGAGGTTGGGAGTGAAAACAAAAGTGAAGAGTTCTCATTATTTAGAAAGCCGTCTTAATTACAAGAATTCTTCTGAAGAAAATCACCCAAGCTATAATATAGAAAATATATTTTAACAACTGCAGTTCTCAACGAGGCAGCTAACAGAGCTGAATAAAATTGTTTAAAAAAATCATGCTTACACTACTATCGCTATAGTTACAGACCATTAATCCAAGCAATTAGTTTGACTTTACAAGTCTTTATGTCGAAAGAGGTAATAGAAATATCAATCTTTTGATGACCAACACTTGGGTGGGTGGGTGGGTCACTACAGTTAATGATTAGCATCATGTGATAGAGTGCCCATCCAACCGCCCAACTGTTTCTGATCAAGAAACTAGAAGTTTCTTTTCGCTGGAAGCTTTATTAGTTTCTATGTCGGTGGAGGCTAAATTGAAGTGCCTACCCACACGCCCAAGTGTTTGTAATTAAGAAATTAGAAGTTTTTCTTCTCTTCTAGCTTTAGAAGTTTATATGTCGGAAGAGGCTATGGTGATATTAATCCTTTGATAACCAACACCTGGGTGGGTGGGTGGGTCACTCTACTTAATAATTATTATCGAGTAGTTTAAAGTGATTTGAAAATTTCTCTTTTTTGCTAGCTTTAGAAGTCTTTATCTCTTAGAAAGCAATATTGATATCGCTGTTTTGATAACCAACACATAGGTGAGTGGGTAAATTACTCCAGATAATGATCACCATCAAGTAGTTTAAACTGAAGTGCCCACCCACCAGCCCAAATGTTTATGATCAAGGGATTAAAAGATTTTCTTCTCTGCTAGCTTTAAAAATATCTATGTTAGTGGAGGCTATGATGATATCAATCTCTTAGTAACTAACAATTGTGTAGGTGGATAAGTCACTCCAGTTAATGATTACCATTGAGTATTTTAAAATAAATTGCTCACCCACCCGCCCAAGTGTAAGTGATTCAAAAGTTAAAAGTTTTTCAATCACTTTAAAAAAAAAACCTAGTTGGATGGGTAGATCATTCCAAATAATTATTATTATCAAATAGTTTGTACTGGAGTGCTTATCCACCCGCCTAAAGTCTTTATGTTAGAAGAGGCAATGGTAGTATCAATTTCTTGGGCGGGTGGGTAGCACATTTCAGATGATAATTACCAATAGTTTAAATAAGAGGGTGAACACCCGCCCAAGTGTTTGTGATCAAAATACTATACATTTCTCTTTTCTGTTGGCTTTAGAAGTTTTTATAGAAAGAAGCGATAGTGATATTAATTTCTTGATGACCAACACTTGAGTGTGTAGGTGCGTCACTCCAATTAATAATTACCATTGAGTAGTTTGAATAAGAGTGTCTACCCACACGCAAAAATGTTTGTGATTAGAAGTTTCTCTTTTCTGCTAGCTTTAAAAATCTTTCTGTCGGGGTAAGCGATAGTGATATTAATTTCTTAATAATCAACACTTGGGTGAGTGGCTGGGTCAATCTAATTAATAATTACCAGCTAATGATTTAAACTAGAGCGCTCAAGTGTTAGTAATCCAGAAATTAAGAGTATCTCTTCTCTGCTAGCTTTAGAAATATCTATGTCGAATGAGGCAATGATGATATCAATTTATTGATGACTAACGCTTGAGCGGGTAAGTAAGGCACTTTAGAATATAATTTTAAGCAAGTACTTTGAATTGGAGTGCCCACCCACCCGGCTAAGAATTTGTGATCAAGAGATTAAAAGTTTATCTCTTTTGCAAGCTTTAGAGAAGTCTCTATGTTGAAGGAGGCAGTGATGATATCAATCTTTTAGTGGTTGGGTCGCTCCAGTTGATGATTACTATTGAGCAGATTAAATTAAAGTCATGACAACAGCAGCAAATATTCCAAACAAAGAGATAAATGCGGAAAAGATCAATATTTGTATCTAGGCCAACAAACAAAAATCAAAAGTACTACAAAGCATAACACATGGCTAAGTAGCATTTGGAAAACTAAGCTCCGTTCTCAAGAACACAAATATACCACATAATCTTAAGACATAGGTCTTTAATCAATGTGTACTGCCAGTACTAATCTACGGTTTGCAAACATACATTCAACGTAGACAAAATAGCAACAACATAAAAAACCATGGAACGACAAATGCTTCATATCACCTTACGAGACCAAAAAAGAAATACTTGGATTAGAGAAAAAAACAAAGTAATTGATGCTATCCGGGCAGTACCAATGCTAAGATAGAAGTTTGCTGATCACAACGCAAAGCAGAAAGATCAAAATTAAAACCACGTTTTTTCTAAAATAACGCCCATATAATGGAAAGAAAAGCAAAAGTAATAATAATAATAATAATAATAATATAATAAGGTCTTTATTTCTCTGTGTTTGTTACATAAAAATGGCCTAAGGTTGGTCTTTCACTTAACCTTTTGAACATAATAAGTAGGCCAAAAATGACATAGGGCGACGACATTAAGAGGCATGTTGAATTTAGATGGATGACAACGGCACAGAACAGTGATTTGTGGAGAAATATAGAAGATAAGCCTCTCCTTCAAAGATAAACTCAAGATGGCTAAAAAAAAAAGAAGAAAAAGAAAAAGAAGTTGAAAGTCATTATTCATTTCAGTTTTTAACTTTCATAATTGCTGCTATTTTTTTAAAATTTTAGTGTATAAGTTTATGTTAATTTGGTTCTTTAGAATGATCAGTTTCGTCGCCAATTCCAACTACCAATCCGCCCAAGTGTTGGTAATCAAAAAATTTAATATCACCTCCTCTGACAAATGTACTTCTAACACTTGCAGAGAAAAAGAACTTTTAATTCTGTGGTAACAAACACTTGGGCGGGTAGGTGGGCACTCTAATTTAAACTATTCGAAGGTAATTATAATCTGGAGTAACCCACCCACCCGCCCAAGTATTGGTGATCAAAAAATTAAATATCACTTCCTCCTCTGACAAAAAGACTTCTAACACTTGCAAAGAAAAGAAGTTTTTAATTTTTGATAACAAACACACAAGCAGGTGGTTAAGCACTCCAATTCAAATTACTCAATGGTAATCATGACCAGGAATGACCCATTCACCCGCCCAAGTGATGTTGATTAAAAGTTTTAATATCACCTCTTTCTCCTCTGACAAAAGGACTTGTTACATTTGCAGATAAGAAACATGTTCAATTCTTTGATAACACTCACTAGGGCGGGTAGGTGGGCACTGCAATTCAAACTACTTGAAGGTAATTTTGATTTGGAATGATCCAGCCACCCGCCCAAGTGTTGTTGATCAAAAAATTTCATCACCTAATCCTCTGACAAAAAACTTCTAACACCTGTATGATAGACATGTTATCCATAAACTGCAATGCAAGTGCTTAGTGTCGCCAGTAGTTAGGATTGTTATTTGTCTTGTTCGAGTTTATAACATTACTATCAATGTATAACGTTAAGAATGCTTTATAACTATTTCTTATTTAAACAGGTTCAGTTTCAACTTATCTGAGTAGATCAATGTGCAAAACTAGTAAATTTAAAGAAACAACATTATGATAATTTAGAAAACAATTTGATATACTGTGCAATATGTTGATAGCTTAGAGTTTGGTAAAATATTGACAGCACTGCACTGAGAAAAACATTATGATAGCTTGAGCATAATTTGATAATTTTGAAGTTTCAGTTCGGTAAAAATTTTAACAGCTTAAATAAAAACACATTGTGGCAGTTTTAAGCTTAGTTTAATGTTATGGAAACACTTTAATAGTTTAGAAAACAGATATACTGCAACTTTAGTTAAAAAAGTTGAAATAAATTGTACAATAATTTGACAATTTATAATTTGAAAAAAAAAATGACATCTTAAAAAGAAGTATAGTTTGAAAAACAATTTTACAGATTAAGCATTAATTTAACAGTGTTCAGAAGTAATTTTGACAACTTGAGCATAATTTGATATATTTGGTAAAATTTTGATAATTAGAGAAGCATTTTTTTTATTTTTTTTTTCAATCATAAGTTGTGAACTGTAAATGCGTTCCTAAGCAGAAAATAAGAAAATTATTAGATATAGAATATTATAACTGTAAAAGCGTTCAAAAATGCGGTTTTGAGCAAAAAGACATAAATCTTAGCAATTTTTTACATTGTTCCCAACGCATTTTTATTCAGAAAATGTATTTTACTACTGATTACCATGTCTTTAGATTTTTTTTTAATTTCAACACTGAAAATGGTTGATTTAATTGTTTGACTTTGGCATTCGTTTTATGTCTTCATTTTAGAACTAATTCCTAAAAATTTGAATTATAATTTTTATAAACTAGAACCTCCAGCAGTGATTTTGTCAATTAAATAATTTTTTGTTTGATATTTAAAAAAAAATCATTTCATTTAACTTAGATTTTTTTAAATTACAACCCCTGTCAATAGTTAATTTAATTGTTTGAGTTTAGCATTAAAAAAAATAATTTGATATTTAATAAAGTCATTTTACCACTAAATCCCACTTGTTTTTAAAACGTTTTGTAAAAATTTGATTTAATATTTTAAAAATTACAAGCAGTGATAATTTTTATATATTTATTATAACTTTGACATTTTTTTAATATTTTTAATTTAAGAAAATATATTACTAAAAATTATTTTAAATACTTTCAACTTTCGAAAATCATTTTTTTTTTATAAATTTATTATTTTAAAAAAATATTCTCAGAAATGATAATTTTTCTCATTACTGCTTGTACAAAGTACAAACTTGCTATTCATTACTCAATAAAGCAAGTCACTAATTGCATGTTGCAAAACAGTTATCTTCCCTGTCCATTAAATGACTATAAATTAAAATATGAATAAACATGATTGTTCCAATAGATGCAAATTAGAATAAATTCAATAGCGTCACACATACTAGTTTTTCTTCAACATTAAATAAAAACGCATTGAATTGTAAATTGACGTTTTGCATAAATTCAATGTCACTGTTAGATTAGGTCAGTGCACCGGGCTAGTCGGGTCGAGCAAATAAATAATAACAGTGGATATAACACATGCGATTGCACATTCGGCGGCGTAAATGCAATAAAATATTTATTATTGTTTACATTATATTTATATAAATATAAAATCTAAATAAATATTTTTTGTCAGCAATTATTATTATATTTCCTCATTACCATTAATATAAATGTCGTAGGTAAATCAATTAATAATTACTTTTCCAATGCTAAAGAAAAACTGGTTATGGGAATTTTCTAAATGTAATTGATAAAATCCTTGTTTGCGTATGATGCAATTTTATAAATAATTTATGAAATTTTTTTTAAATCATTAATCATCATTCAAAAATTATAAAATAAAATTGTAATTGTATAATCTATTGATTTTAAATTATTTTATTGTAAATTGTATTCTCAACATAAATCTAAGCAAAGCGAAAATAGAAGAAATTTAAAAAAAAATGGTCAAAACATTTTATTGTAATTTGTAGCTTCAACATGAATCTAAGCAAAATAATAAATTAGAGAAATTTGTATGTAAACTAAAAACATAAAAGTCAACTTTTCTTTATTTTTTTATTCTAGGTAAGATATTACCTAAAAGTAACCAATTTATCTTAATAAAACAATAGAAATTTATTATTATTACAGACCTCGTTTGCGTCCCCGAAGCATCATCAACTTTTTGTTAAAACAGCCTTGCTAACTATTTATTTTATTCTCTTGCAGAGAAAATATATTTATAAAATAAATAAATAAAACCTATCCCAACTCTCACGATTCCTACATAAATGTTTTCACCTTATTTATGCCTCCTTTGGGGCATCCTCTGTTTACCGCAGCAAAAGACAAGCTCTGATTAATTATTCCACAGTACAACAAATAAAATAATTTTAAATAAAAAATATAGTATATATAATGTTAGTTTAAACATTATTTACCTCAACAAGATCTTTACATAAGACGATAAATAAATTATACTAACTGCGATAAAATTTGTCTGATATTTTTTTCAATAGCTCTTTGATCCTATATTTGCTAAACAAATATGATTAGATATGCAATCTGCATTTATTCCCTTTTTCCTATAACCCGCATTAAGAAGTTGTCTTTCAATCAAAGCATCATGGTTAATATAGATCCCATAGTAATTGCAGCATATGCAGTAGGAGCGGTAAGTACTACCAACACAATTAAAAAAATATATAATAAAAATATAATTTTAGATTTTAACCGTTCTTTTCATAATTATGTTAATAAAATGTCGCAAACGTTTGGGTTTTAAAGTGAAAATCAACAAGTCTGATTTATTTAAAGGCGATGAAAAACAAGAAATAGAATTAGATACTAAAAATAAAGAAGTAACTGTCCATGTAGGTACCATGATAAAAACTGTAAGTAAATTGGCAAAACCTATTATTGAAGATGTTTGCACCAAAAAGAAGAAAGTAGAATCATCATTGGAGGATAATCAAGTGGAGCTAGGTAGTAACAATAAAACTGATCCGGAACTGGGTCCACTTGTGACTGAAGATGTTTGAGAAACAAAATAGAATTGGAATATTATTAATTCAATATTGGCTAAATAAAAATTACTAAATTTTCTTTAACAATGTGATTATTATCGAATAATAAATGTTTAATATTAATAAAAAGTTTGTTTTAGTTTCTCCATTCAAAAGAACAAGTTATGGTAAGAATTTATTGGTTTGTGTACAAAATTATTGTTTCTAACTTTTGATAGATTATAAACATACCCATGATTTGAGCTTAAATTGTATACACCTGTTAAATTTAAAATTTTGTAATATGTCAATCATTATCCAAGTTTCAATTAAACTTTATAGACTACGCCAAAACTGTTATCATTTCTCAAAGTCAAATTGTTTTAAAAATATGCATAAAAATTACAAATGTTTGGAATATAATTTTAGGTTAAATTATAGATTGTGCATTGTGTGATTTGTCAAAATTGTGACATTCAAGCAAAAATGTAGATTTACGTGTTTGAAAGTAGCGGTATTAAAGTCCGTTAAACAAATCTGAAAACAATTTGACCATATCAGCCTACGACAATGTGGTTTAAGCAGAATGCAACCAAAAACAATCAAAATCTTGTCTTGAAATGTCGATGCAGCTGTAGTAAAAACTCATAATGTAAAGCATTCAGAAAATCTGCTCCTTAAAGGACCATCCCCAAAAACAAAACAAAAACATTCATCATAAGTTTTTCAAACAAATTTACAATTTTTTTTTGGAATTTTGTTCTTTCCTACATTTTCCTCAACTTTTAGTCAATACTACCATCAACACCTTCAAATACCTTCATGGATAACACCTATGTTTTCTTCAAGACGCCATTTTTCTCAACTTCCCGTCCCAAACCTAACCCACCAACACCAGCTCCTGTAGACCACCTAAGCCAAAATTAATCGTTTCCTAAAAACATGCAGAAAAGACCTAAAATTGTTATACCAAAAATCTTAAAGCAAGCTGATCAAGATTCTCTCCTCATAATTTTGCACAAAGAAACAAAAGAATACATTCATACAATAAGGCCAAGACAAAAAACTCCAAAAGATCCGGAGACCAACAAACGTCCCCACTTCCCAAGTCCATATAGATGTCCTAAAAAACTATCAAAAACTGCTAATAATACAAATCAAAACCGTTAAAAATTCTAAAAATTAATCTATAAAAAATAACCAACATGATCTAAAAAGAATAAGTAAATGATAGCTGAAAATACGAGTTAAAAATAAACTTAAAGAAAACCAAATAGATGATTATCTCAAAATCAAGAATACCTAATGATGATCTTATTATTGGAAAATCCAGATTGAAAGAATATCCAAATATAAATATCTTGGGACATAGGTACTAGCACCAATGAGCAGACGATAGAAATTAAAAACAAAAATAAACTAGCTAGAAATGCCTTCCTTAAAATGAGACAAATGTTCAGCAATCGCAATCTAACACTAGAACTCCGACTAAGAATGCTGAAGTGCTACGTCTTTCCTATATTACTGAACGGCATGAAAACAAGGACACTGAACCAACAACTCAGAAATAAACTCCAAGCTTTTGAAATGTGAATATACAGAAGAACTCTTAAGATCTCATAAACTGATAAAGTTACAAATAAAGACGTGTTAAAAAGGATATGAAATGAACTTAAAGTAAACAATACAATTAAAACTAGGGGATCAATATAAAATACTGCAACTAATAATGCAGGAAACAATCAAAAGAAAAAGAAGTATAGGTCGACGCCAGATTTTCTGGTTGAAGAACCTTAGAGACTGGTTTAGGTGTAACTCAAAGGACCTGATTAAAGCAGCAGTATCCAAAGTAAAAATAACCATGTTAATTGCTAACCTCCGTGTAAGAGATGGCAGAAAAAAAATCTTTGAAAAATTATTATGCAAAAAGAAAATCCACATCATAGCAAAACCAACACAATACTCTCAAAAATGCATCCAAAAATTTAAAAAAACCCAAACAACGCTCCACTGTCCCCTTTTGGTGACTTAATGACCCAAAGAATAAAGACCGCTAAAACCACAAACTTAAACAAAAACCGTAGACAATACCGCTCCAGCCGGAGTACTCCAAGAAGGCCAAAAACTGATAAACAACCCCACCTTTACAACTATGTAGGTGTCATAAAAACCTACCAAAATTGCAAATAATCTAAATCAAGACCAACAAAATTTTATAGCCAACAACTAACCCGGCTCAAACTAGTCAACTTTTGGCCAAACCCATATAGGCAGGCCTCTGATCATTATCACAGTTATAAAAGCTACTTGCCCACAAATTAAATATAGTACCAGCCCAATTCCCTAAGCTTTTGTTATCTAAAAATTAATTAGTACAACCATCCCTGCTGCTGTGTTGTTCTGAATGACCAACACTTGAGCGAGCAGGTGAGTTATAGAAGTTACCCGCCGACAATTCAAACATAGTGCCAATCACCCACCAAAACGTTTGTCGTCTAAATATTTCACTGTCACAACTTGCTCTAGTGTATAAAATAGTTTTAGAAACACAAGAGCAACTAAGTTTAATTTAATAACCAACATTTGGCCAGGCGGGTGAGACACAGTAATATAAGCTACTAGCTTCACAAATCAAATATAGTGCAAGCATTTCTTACCTAAAAATTTATTCGTACAACCTTTTCTGGTGTCATGTTGACTGACGCTCATTCTTTTGTACAAAATAGTTTTATGAACAAAAAAGGTAGAAGCAACTAAGTTCTTCTTGATGACTAACACTTAAGGGGTAGATGGGACACAGTAGAATCTAAGCATTTGTCATATAAAAATGTTTTGTCGCAACGTCCTCTGTTGTGTCAACACAAGGAACACAAGAGGTGACATAAACTATGATTGTCTTGATGACCACCAACTGAACACAGTAATAGAAACTCACCTCCCCACAATTCAAGCATAGTGACCGCCCAACCACTCAAGAATTTGTTGTCCAAAAATGTATTATAACAACCTTTTCTGGTGTCTTATTGACAACTGACAACATTCTATTGTACAAAATAGTTTTAAAAACATAAGAGATGAAAGCAGCTTAGTTTTTCTGAATGGCCAACAATTGGGCGGGCGGGTGGGACACGGTAATAAAAGTTATCCACCCACAAATTAAACATAGTACCCCCCGCCCATTCACCCAAACAATTGTCATCGAAAAATTCATTGTTACAACCTTTGCTAGTGTCTAATTGATTACTGATATGAATAACAATTTTGTTTTTCCTCTTCTCAGGTATAAAGGCTGTTATGAAAATGATGTATAAAGTAATGAAAAAAAAAAGATTTTTTTTAAAACTACTAAGTTTAAAAAATAAAATCAACAATTCATTAACAATATTTTAAATACATAAAAAAAAAATTAAATAAATATTACCAAACTTTAAAAATTAAATAAACCGTTTGCTTACTAAGCAGATTTGACTGCAAGCAGCCGACCAGTAAACACATCGAAGAATCACCGCAGCCACACCCAATTTCAGCAACCCAAAAAAAAACTGCAATTGATTGAGTCAAATTAATTAATTTGTCTAAAAAATATTTATTTAATTCAGAATTTCTTCTAGCATAAAGCCCGAAATGAGCACGGACCACATCATGGCAATAATGTGCGTCCAGCTTCAAAAAGATAAACACTTCCTAAAAAAACTTTAAAAAGTTTATCGTCAACCTGATCGACAAGAAGTCTGAGCGGATTGATAATGATAAAAACGATCTCTAACCGATCAGACTAGGACATCAACAAAGGGATATAAAAAAAAAGCCGCCTCTATAGCGGCCCTGATAGCCATCGTCGCTAAGCAGAACATCCAGCCTCCCACGTCATTGAAAGTTCCAATCCTGTTCTCTTTCAAAAAGACCCCAAATACACCAGAACCTTTTCCAGCAGCTGAGGTCCCGACCCAGTTCACCAAAACCCTAGTCTAAACCTCCATCAAAAAGCCTGCCAAACACTAAGCCAAAGTTGCCACCTCCATGAACAAAGAAGTAATAAAGATCCAGCTGGATACCAACGTCGCTGCCCACCATAAGACCCCGCCCCTAAAAAAAGACAAAGCACCAAAAGTACTAAGAAAAAAAACAATAAAAAAAATAAACAGACAAATAGACAACCCACCAAGTATAAGATAGTAAAACAGAGCAAAGAAGGGAAGAAAAATACTTTGCCGGGTATGTATCTGGTGTATGTCAAAACTGTAATCCAAAAAAAGCTGCACAAGTCATTGCCAAATCCATCCGCAGCAAGTAAAAAAAGAACCTTTCAGTCAAGTTCTGTACCCGACGCTGAAGGCAGACCCTCACAATAAAAAACTCCAGTAGTTCCTCAATATACGTCTATGGCACGGATAGGTAATAAAAGCAAACCGTAATCATAACAAACTATGTAAGAAAGAAAGAAAAGAACAAAAAGTGAGACATAGACAGTAAAATAAACTAAATTATGTATCTGGTGTGTGAATTGATTGTGATTTACGCGTTCTTTCACCCTAAACAAGAAAGAAAGAAAAAAAGAAAAAATAAAGAAGATAGAGAAAGTAATAGAAAAAAGTGCTTAATTGTGTTTCTGGTGTGTAAAGCGGTATTATTCATGAGAGTCATAAGGCCAGCTTGTTAACCTCTACGCCCTCAAACACAAAAGCACCTGGCAAAAAGCGGCAAAAGAAAAAGACCGGCCAGCAAACTCTGCTCGTACTTCCAAAAAACTTGAAAATACGTAAATAAAATATTGCTAACGCAACAACACACGACCACCTCGACAGTAGCAACAGGTAAAAAAAGCAGAAAAACCAATTAGAGCCCAAAAAGACTCTCAGCGTATCTTAAGCTAAAGGCAAAGCAAACTTCATCTAAAGCTCAATCTACTGCACCTGAGCACACCCAACGCGCGCAACAAGAAATTTTATTTTAGTTAAATCAACATAAGACTAGAAAAAACAGAGCAAAATTCTCTAAAACAATTGTCTAATTTGCTCAACTTTTCTATATTTCGCACTGTTTGAACACTTCCACTTCAACAAACAAAAGCATCAACATTGCTGAAAAGTAAGGTCAAAAAGAAATGTTGTGTCCTACAGTGAGCCCGGCCTCACCTCACTTCACCATTTCTTTCAAGATAAAACGCAACACTAAAATGACGTATAGCCAGATCCTAAGCTTCCTCTACGTTCAGTTCAAGAAGGTAGAGGCCCACTTAAAGGATCAAAACAAAAATATTTACAGCCTTGAAAAGCACGTCATGCAGATCGTTGCCGACGACATAAATCAGAACATGCTGAATCTCACCAAGATCTTCCTTGGCCTGCGCAAGGACATCTCCTAAAAGATAAAAAAATGCAAAGCCGTAATTGCCAGGCATTCCAAACAACCAGCTACGTTACCGAAAATTTCGGCCCAGACCTCTCTCAACGAGGTAAAAAAAAACCTACATTTAGAAAATTCCAACCCGCCTAAAGACAAAAACCGGATGGACAACCCCAGATAAAGAATACACTTTAGTGGTCAATTCCAAGAAATATAAAATGCTAAAAAAAAAACTAAGCCATCAGCTGGCTCAGCAAATCAAACGTCTTCAGCACCACCAAGGCCATCAGCAAAACCAGAAAGTCTTCTAAGCTGCAATCGAATATGTCGAAAGCAACACTTATTAGTTAAGGTCCAAGAATACCTTAAAATACGTCATTAAAAAAGTGCTCAATTATATCAAACCTATTGCGGTGCAGGCCGAGCTTATCGCACTAAGGTACGCTACTCTTTCAGTCAAGAGCATAGAAAGAGATTTGAAAAACCCTTCCCCAGAAGGTACATTCAGCTACCACAGAACCCACAAAGCAGTGATATCATGTGTCTCTCAAAATTGTGCAACCTTACGATCTATGTAGAATACAAACGTAAGTCTGGTGAGATTGTACAATGCCACCGTTGCAACGTTGGCCAAACAAAATCGAAGTGCAATTCATCGTATGTTGGCGTGAATAGAGCGCAATCCAGCTCCACATGTACCAAGACAAAGGAATCAAAGCATGGGTTGCACACAACAAGCTACAAAAGCAGCCCAGATTGTCTTAAGTTTCAAACTTCACCTATGGCCCGCTCCAACTCCAATGCATCTACCTCTTAACAACAAATTTTTGCTCCTCCTCGGTACTCTTAGTTATCATAGAGTTCTATAATTCTGGCAAAATTTTGTAAAATCTTTTAAAAGTTTTTCAAACCAATTAAACCTCTTAGATAAATAGGTTCTACTAGAAATTTTTAAACTATCGCAAAAAAAATCCTATAGTTTTAGTAAAATCCTTTTCAAATTTGTCAAACTAGGCTAAAAGTTGTTGAAGTAAAATTATCAAAAAAACCTAGATTTCCAACTTTGCATACAAAAAAGTAAGCATCTTAAAGTCTTCTTGAGTCTCTTAGAAATTTTTAAAATTTCTTATAAAGTTTGTTGAAACTACTAAACTCTTCTTAAACTTTGCAAAGTAGTTCAAAATTAGCTAAATAAATAACAAAACTGATAAAGACTTGGAAGAAACTCTTTTCAAGTTTGTTTGAAAAAGAAAAAAAAAAGAAAAAGCAGACAGACAAAAACCAATCTTGTAAAAAGAAGGAATTTCAAAAAAAACAATATGGAAAAAATAAATTTAAAAAAAGTATGGATGGGATACAGAATCAAGTGTGAGTGAGTTAATAAATAGATTAGAAGGGAGAAGAGTTAATAAAGAAAAGGTCTTGTATGCCCGATAAACAAAAGTAGAAGCAAAAATCAAGTAAATAACTAAAGGGAAATAATACTACTGAGTACGGCATAGAAGATCTACGCCATAATATTACAAGAAAAGTTGAATAAAGAACTGGGTATGATTGAGATAATTTCAAACGGACAAACGGGTTTCAGAAAGAGAAGAAGAACCATAGATAACGTATATATTCTACACCATATAGTCAAAACAAAAATGACAGAAAATGAAGAAAAAGTATATGCTTTATTCCTAGACCTAAAAGCGGCATTTAATAGTTTAGATAAAGAGAAACTATAAAAATAGAATAAGTGTATGAGAAGACTGCAAGTACTAGTAAAACTTACATAGCAGATGTAGAAGAAAAACTGCGGTTGGCTAAAAAAAAACAATAATAGTTGTTAAAAAAAAAGTGTAGTCGCCAGCGTATACCAACAACATGTTAATAGTTGCAAAAAAAGTAAAATACATCTAACCTGATGCGGTGCGGAGTTTATCGTTCTAGGGTACGCTTCTTTTTCAGTCAAGCAAATAGAACACATAAAGCCAAGAGATCATGTGTCTCTAAAAATTGTGTAACCTTACGGTCCACAATGCCACCGTGGCCAGCGTTATAACCAAACGGCGTCGAGATACAATTCACCGTATGTTGGCGTAAAATACGCAGGAGCTCCTCCGAGCTCCACAAACCGCGTGCAATAGACCACACACAACAAGCCACAAAGGCCAGCCCAGCTTATCTCAAGCTAAAGGCAAGCCAAACTTCATCTAAAAAAATAATTAAAATGGGTAGAAACGTCTTGAAAGCAGTCAAAATAATTTTAAACAAGTGTCTCCATCAAGAAAAAACCTTTGTATGAACAAAAATAAACAACTTAAAATCTTCTTGAGTATCTTTATACCTTCAAAGATTTCTAAGAACCTCTTTCTGTAGCTGTCGTTAAAACTACTAAAGTCTACTTAGATTAGAATAGAAATAGAAAGTGGTTAAAAATCAACTAAAAAAATGGACAAACGCCATAGAAAAGTGAGTAAAACAATTTTCAAGTTTGTAAAAAAAAAAAAAAAAAATTTAAAACCGGACAGACAAGAGTTAATCTAGCAAGCAAAAAAAATTTCAAAAGAAGCAATATAAAAAAAAGTAAAAAAAGCAACAAGTATGGGATACAGAATAAAGTATAGTTCTATGGTACGGAAGAGTTGATTGAAAAATTGAGTGAGTTAATAAATAAACAAACAAAAAATGGAGTGGGATAAAAGTTTTCAAGTCAATAAAGAAAAGATTTTGTGCCCGATACACAAGAGAAGAAGCAAAATTCAAGTAAATAACTACAGGGGAATAACACTACTGGGTACAGCATACAAGATCTACGCCATAACATTACGAAAAAAAAAAAAAAAAAAATTAATGTAAAAAAAATAATGGTGTTCAGAAAAGAAAATGGAAGACTAAAAATGAAATAGACTAGATATTGCGAAAGTAATTTTTTTTAAATATTTAAGATATGTACTTTGTACAAACAACAGCAAGCGCATTAAAGAGATGGCTTGAAAAGCAAATATGCAGTTTTCAATAAATTTTAGATTTAAGTAAGCTTTGTAAAACTGTTGATACAATTTTGCGGGTATGTTTTTGGTAAACTTCTAATAAGCTTTTGAAATTTCTGATAAACTTTTAAGGTTTTTGATAAACTTTAAGCGTGACATAATCTTTTTATGACCTTTCAATAAGCTACTAATACGTTTTTTAATTTTTGTGGTTTTTATGAGCATTCAAGTTACAAAAGTTTTCCAACTTATTTTTCAATACTTTTTAGATTAGGTTCTGGCATTTATTAAAAATTTTATGAGCTTTTAAAGTAGAGTTGCTAGAAAAATTTGCATAATGGACTAAAATTACCATTCCGTCATCAAGAATTTTTGAGAAACATGCTCGGATACATTGAGAGATACTCGTACAATAAGAGACGTCGTGTAAGCTGGTAAGCAGCACCAGTCAGCTAACCAACCTGAAAGCTCACCAACTTACCTGATGTCTCTCAGCGTGTATATCAACGTTTTTCAAAAATTTAAGATAGTAAAAATAGCGGGGTTTTGGTCTGGAGTTCTCCTAGCTACTCTACTTTTTAATATGTTTTTAGTAACCTTTTTGTAGAGTCTTTAGTAAGACTTACATACATACATTTTTTATAAACTCCTAATGAGCTTTCACAAATTTTCAAATTTCAAATATGCTTCTATGATTTAAGATATTTTTTTTTCAATTTTTAAAGTTTTTCAATAAGCTACCAACACATTTTTTAACTTTTGTGGTTCTTAAAAGTTCTCAAGTTAAGAAAAGTTCTCAAACCTCAATCCATTTGTAGATTAGGTCTCAACGTCTATAAAAAAATTTAAAGTATTTTTGAGCTTCATAACAAGCTTTTCTAAAATCTTCAATAAGATTTTGATAAATTCTTAATGAGCTTTTTTATAAGTTTTGATTTGATTTTAATTTTTAGGTTCGGTTCCAACACTTATTAAAACTTATATAAGCATTTAATATGTTTTTCAGCTTTATAACAAGTTTTTGTAGAGTTTTTAATTTTAGTAAAATTTTGATAAATCTTTAATGAGCTTTTCATAAGTTTTGAATTTCTGAAGTTTTTAAGGTTTTTTCTGAGTTTTAAAACTTCAATCGAATTTTTGATTTTTTTGGTTTTTTTAAAGTTCTCAAGTTCTAAAAGTTGTTTCTTAATACATTTTTAGGTTACGTTCTATTATTTATTGAAACTTTTATAAACTTTCAATGTATTTTTGAGCTTTATAACAAACTTGTAGTCTTTGATAAAAATGTGATATAATTTTGGTAAACCCTTAATAAGCTTAAGATAAATTTTGAAATTTATGATAAGCTTTTAAGCTTTAAAATCAAAATAATCTTTTTAAACTTATATGATCTTTCAATAAGCTACCAATACATTTTAAATTTTTATGGTTTACGAGCTCTCAAATTACAAAAAATTTTGTTTCTCAATACATTTTAAAGTTAGATTTCTACATTAAATAAAATTTTTATAAATTTTTAATGTGTTTCTAAGCTTTTTGTCACCTTATATGTGTTTCGATAAGTTTTTTGATTAAGATGAGTGATGATAATGAATTTAAATCTTGGATAAACTTTCAAGGAGTCAAAAAAGATGAGTTAAGAGTAGAAGCAGAACAAAAAGCAATGAGGTACAAACAAACACAAAAATGTAAAACCTTAAAAAATTAGAGCAAGAAAAAAAAAAACAAAAAAAGATCAGAAAAAATTTGTAATAATTAATTAATGATAATAAAAATGGTTATAATAATCAAAAACTGAAAAAATGAGAGACATGGCACAAAATTATGGAAAGAGATAATGACATTAAAAAAAAAAAAATAGTTACAATGCAAACTATGAATTTATTATACAAAATATAAAAAAAATAAAAATAGAAAAGCGGGAGGGCCAGACGGCATACCAAATTAAGCTTGGAAATACGCGCCTGCTGGAGTGACGGACAGATTATACGAAGAATGCAATCAAATATGACAAAGAACAAAACATATGCCAGAAAGCTGGAAGTTAGGGGATATTATATATTAAAAAAAGTCTAACTATAGAGGCATCCATCAGAGCAGGTAATAGAAGCAGTAAAAAATATATACATATCCGTTAAGCCCTTTACTATTTTATATATATAAAGTGAATTAGAAATAGGCCAGGGTGGCGGAGTAGTAATTGGGCAAAAAGTCGCTAGCATAAGCTGACGATGTCGTATTTCTAGCACCAACAAGTAGTAGCATGAAAGAGATAATTGAAAAAGTAAAAAAAAATTTTGAACAAAGGAAATTAGAAGTAAATGTTGATAAGACCAAATAGATGCTGATTATAAAATAAGAAAAAAAAAAGCAAAACAGAAGAGTTTAAGATAAATGGTCAATTGATTGAAAAAGCAAAAGTATTTAAGTATTTAAAATTTATGTTTGCCAGTGATGGGTCTAATAGAGAGCATGTACAATAATTATATTGAAAGAAAAACTGTTATGTTATATAGAACTGTGGAACAGCAAAAACAAAGAACAAACACAATAAAAAAACTGAATAGTGGACAAATGAAATAAAATTGAGAATTAAATAGAAAAAGAAAAATGAAAAAAAAATACATTAGTACAAAAAAAGAAGAAGACTATAAAGAATACAAAATTAAAAGAAAAGAAGTAAATAATGAGGTTCAAAGAGCTAAAAAAGAATAATGGAATCAATTCGGTAAAAAGATGGCGGGAAACTATAGAGACAACCAAAAATTCTATGGAACACTAAAACAGATAAAAAGGAAGAAAGAATATAATATGATGAACATAAAAAAAAAAAAAAGAAAATTAAATCACAGAAGAGGATAAAATAATGGAAAGGTGAAAAGAATATTTTAATGAACTGACAGAAGCAGAAAACCTAAGCCCGGAGGAACATGAAGAAAATGATACTGACATGCCAAAAATTGAGGAAATAAAAGAAAAGGAAGTTGTAGACGCCATTAAGAAACTAAAAATAAGAAAAGCACCAAACATAGGCAACATAACACCGGAAATGATCAAATACATAAGTAAGAAAGAAATAGAACAATTCACAGAACTACTTAATGACATAGCTAAAAACACAAAAATACCAACAAAATAGAAGATGGGAATAATACTACCTATATACAAGAAAAGAGATAAAAGAAACTGTTATAACTACAGAGGAATCACAATCAGTAGTGTACCGGGAAAAATTCTAGCAAGAATCATAGAAAAAAAAAGACAAGATTGAAGATACCATAAAAGACACAGAATGCGGATTGAGAAGAGAAAGAAGCACTAAAGATCATATATTTATAATAAGACAACTAAGCAAAAACATTTTAAATAAGAAATGGGATATCCATATCTGCTTCATCGATCTAGAGAAGGCATTTGACCGAATAAAAAGAGAATATATATGGAAAATACTTTAAAAGCGAGGCATAGACGGAAAAACTATAGAATTATTAAAAGCATGATACAAAGAAAATAAGAACATCGTTAGAACCAACAATGAAGAATCTCAAGAGTTTGAAACCAAGATCGGGCTAAAACAAGGATGTGTACTCAGTCCAATACTATTTATAATAGTGATAGATAAAGCCATAAACAAAGCAAAAAAAAGTATGAAAACTCTAAAAGTAGGATATCGGAAGATGAAAGCAACGAAGATCATGGAATTACTATTCGCAGACGATATGGCAATAACGGCAAAAACGGAAGAAGATTTACAACACAACATCAACATAATAGACATGGAATTAACAAAAACATGAAGATCAACATAGACAAATCCATATAAAGAAAAAACAAAACCCATAGAATAACACTACAAGGAAAAAATATTGAACAGGTGGAAAACTTTAAGTAGTTAGGAACAATAATTAACAATAAAAGAAAGATAGACAACGAGATAAATGAAAGAATGGGAAAAATCGAGAAAATATTCAACATGATGAAAAAAGAAAGAAAAGAAATACTAAAGAACATAAAAACAAATATAGTAAAGAAGGTAATAAAACCAACAATAATGTACTCCAGCAAAACATGGACATTGTCAGAAAAACACAAAACGAGAATAAATGCAACAGAAATGAGATTCCTAAGAAAGATAGAAAATAAAACAAGAAGAAACAGAATAAGAAACAAAGTGCACAGACAAAACCTACAAATAGAACCCATAAATTAAAAAATAATAGAGGGACAACTAAAATGGTTTGGCCATGTATGCCAAATGAAAGATACGCAAATAACAAAAAAAATATATGAAACAAGAGAAACGGGAAAAAACCCAACAGGAAAACCGAGAAAAACCTGGAACGACAATGTGAAAAAAAAAAGCGGAAAGAAAGGAAATACCGTGAGAAGGAATCAAACAAACAAGACAGGAAAAAATGGAGAGAACTCTATCAAACAAAATAATGTAAAAAGCCATACACCGAAAGGTAGAATGGCATATGTTTAAATAAATAAAATAAATAAATGTTATATAGAGTCTGAAAGTAAAGCAATTGATTGAAAAAGTACAAATAAAATTTTTAAAGCGAGCATTAAAAGTACAGCTTTCAACACCTGGCTATATAGTTTTGCAGGAAATCAACTATAAGAAAGTTAGCTAGTGGGCAGCAGCAAAACTGCTAAAGTTTGAATCAAAAGCTTTTTTTAATGAGTGATAAAGGTTTAGTAAAGGAAATAATAACGTTAGTAGGAATAGAAAAGAATGAAAGTGTTCGTGCGACAAATTTTGATATAAAAAGAAAGAAATTGTATGAAAAAGATAGAATGTCAGTGAAAAAAGCAATAGAGAGTAGAAGAATAAGTAAAAATGTAGACTGAGAATTATTGAACAGACTAGAAGAGATGGAACAGCAAGATAGGCAAGGAAAAATTGATAGTAGCAGATACAATGCCAAATACAAATGTATTCAAGAATATAATGACAGATAGCTGGAAGTTAGAAGAAACTACCAGTCTATCTGCAGGCAAACCTATTAGAGGATTATGAACAATTGATTTCAGGGTTTAGGTGTGGCAGTAAAGAGAATGATAATAAATATTAGATGACTAAAAATTTGGTGAATGAGTGTAATGGACTAAAGTGGGATGATAATGAGCAAATGCAAGCAAGAAAATAGAAAGAATGTTTAAATGAGAATGGAAATGAGATAAAAATGTTTTAAAAAATTAAAGAGGGCAAAGTAAATCCATCAAGGTAAAGTTTTAATTTTTTTCTATTTTTAAGTTTAGAGGTTTGTTTAATCTAAAAAAAAGTTGTTTATTTATTATTTGAGTGTTATTACTACTGATGTATGAATGATTATGCCAATAAAAGTCTTTATTTATAGAAAGTGAACTGCCAATGCACCTAGAGAGCGATAGATAAAGTAAAGATGATAAAAAAATAATTGCAAATTCAAATGTGGTAATGAAGAGCAAGTGACAAAATTTTAGATAAAAGCTTTGAAAGTGTGCAGAGTGTGCGGAAAGACTAAGAAAACCATGAAAAATATGTTAAAAGAATGTAACAAAATGAGGGAAAAGCAAATAAAAAAAAAATGAAATATTAAATTAAAAGAATGAATAAGGGCAGCTAAAATACGAATCAATCGCCTTTGGTAATCTTCAAAAACTTTGTTTTTGCAAAACGAGCATATTTGTGGGATCCTTTTTCGTGTTTAGTCACTTTTAAGTTCTTAATTGTGCCTGTGTAGATATTCCCCGTTATTATTATCTCTTGTGGAATATACTCAACCAAAAGAATGTTTGCACATAAAACTGCTGACTTTTTTTGATGGAGGATACTGCAGGATACCACTAATCTTCTAAGTTTTTTTTATTCGTACTATCACTTCTTCTTATATTATTACCTTCCATACTATCTACTAAAGCTGCGTTCGGCTATTAATTCGGAGTAAGAGTAGGTTAGAAATAGATTTTTGTCACGTGATCACGGTGTTTTTAGAGTCAAACTAGCCGAACGCATTAAGGAGTTTGTCAATGTCACTTCTCAAATAACCAACAAAACAACAAACAAATTACAAAATGTTTCACATAATATTAAATACAGCAAAAGAGTTAAATTATGTTTTTCTTCATGGTTGTTTGGAGAAATGTTTAATATATTTCTTAAATTTTCATCCATAAATACAAAATCAATTTAATAATTAATTGATTTTTCTAGTATTGATGAATACAACTTCAAAATGTACATACAATTAAAACATATAAATTTCACAAATCCATCTAATTTTATTTGAGTCCTTTATTGTCGCCTAATTATTGTTTCCCCATATTAATGTCAATCATGATGCAATGATTTTGAACTACGCGCCTATTTCTGCTGCCGACTCCTATATCCACGCTAGTTGAGGTAGGGTAAATAGAGTTGTTCTCTTTATTCTACTCTGTAATAGCCGAACGTCAAAAAATTGATTCCGTGCACTCCAAAAACAATACCCGAACGGTCGTAGAGCAAAAAGAGTAAAAAGAGTGACTCGAGTAGGATAGCCGAACGCAGCTTAAATTAAATTTTTTATAGATAAAATTCTTTGTCAGTGTGAACATTTAAAAATTTAATTGTAGCCTGTACTCATTCTTAAAGTTTGTAATGAACTGCCAAATTGATGGTAATTTTTGTTTAGTAAAAAAGTCCTTAGAAATTATCGTTCTTCTAGTCTCGGACTCGGACGCATTCCGAATCGCGATTATGAATGCCTGCGACGGGATACTACAGCGATCTGGAACTCACGTTATACATAACCTTATATTATGTATTAGTAATACGCGGATACTTTTCATAGACACAAATTTGTTATATATCCATATTTAGTATGTTTTTCAAGGTCCATATTCTACGGCATTGTACTCGAAAAAGAATCCGCACGGCTGTATGCGTATACGAGTACATTCAGAATCCTTGCAATATTTTTAAAATTTCTCATCATTTTTTTAAATATTGCAATGCTTTCCTAACGTTGTCAAAGCTTTCACCTTTAGTTAAATAAATCCTTAAAGAAACCTACTAAAAGAAATTCATAAAAGCCACTAATTATTTAGAAAAAACAACATTTTAAGTTTTTAACCCAAACTCACAGCTGCCAAAATATGATAATAAATGTACAAAAACACTTTCATAATTATTGTAAAAAAATAATACAGACATTAACATAAATAATTTATTACAAAGTAATCATTATCAATCATTCAATTGAGAAACTCCACGTCTACGTTTATGTCACAAAATCTATATTTTATCAATAATAATAGTAATAAACTATAAATAACAACGCTAGACTATAAATAAACAATGTAAACTTACAATCAGCAGACTATATATGTGTACATAAAATGTCGAGTAATATAAAAATAATACATGCACGAACAAAACGTCCGATGACACTGACAAGTTCACTGAGCCCACGCTCACACTACTTCGTCTACTAACTAACTCTCTGTGGTCAGAAAAATAATAAATTCACCGATGACTAACCTAACTTATAAGCAATGTGTTTATATATTAAATTGGCTTTGTTTAAAAAAAAATAGATGATAATTGGTAATAATCACTGATTGCTTATCACACTCAAGTTACAACACGTATTAAGAAAATGCTAAATATACAAAGTCTTATCGGTCATATATATATTTTGGTGCAATGTGATTTTATCTATTGTCATAGGTTAGTTGTTTTTTTTAGGACACGTATGTGCAGTCACAACAATTTATAATGTTCCGTACAATCATTTGTTGTTTTCAATTATCCTCAAAATGTATAAGGACACCTGTGCTCTATATTGGTAGTTTGCCAATCATGTTTATTATTGTGCATATCATCATTGTTGCGAAATAAATTAAATTATTTCGTAATGTACAATATAAAATTAAATTAAACTCTTCAATCAAGTATAATTACATCAATCATATATTTTGATTAATATGGTATGCATACGCCAGCTTTTTATTTTATTATCTTATTTTCAAACCATATAGTTACTGAATTATAATCTAATCAAGCAAATTAGTATTTAAGCAAAACCAACTACTAAGAGAAAATCGCCAATACAGACTAACATGTGTGTGGATTAGCAATTTTGATTTACAAAAAATTGAACAAAATGATAAAACTGAATCATTTATAATTAAAAAAATATTTTCTGCAAAACTCGGCAATACGAAAAAAATTTACCAAATTAACACCCCGGAAAAGCATCCACTAAATACAGTTTGTTAAAACAGATTTATACAAGTTAAAAAGTATAAGATGTTTTTAATCTTTCTACTCTTAAATCTTTAACCCTTCTATTCTAAACCAGAAGAACCACTCCAACAACTAGCTAATTATATTGGCGTGTATGGTTCAAAAAGTTGTACATTTTGGTCTCAAACTAGCATCTTTAACGTCATTATTTAAACAATTATATATAAAAACGCCAGATCTCAAATTTGACACAATAGATTTTTGTAATTTTTTTAGCAGAAGGTAGAGAATTTAATTTAAAATTTGAAAATTTTAGGTCTTCGATTTTGATTTTTCATGACCAATTTTTTAAAAATATGTTTGTATTTTACCAGTTTTAATCAGATATACTATTGTTTTGGCCGGACTAAATTACTTTATGGACAGATTTTAATTCTCTTGCGCTGGATTTTGTATTTAATGACTAGATTTTTAAAAGTATGACCAAATTTTGTCAATTTTAAGCAGATTTTTATGTTTTTTGCCGGATTTCAATACTTTTGAAAGGATTTAAATTTTTTTAGAAAGAAATTTGTATTTTATGGCCACACTTTTAAAATTATGTCCATATTTTACCAATTTAAAGCAGATTATTATAGTTATCGGCCGGATTAAGTAATTGAATGTCTAAAATTTACCTTTAATAAGCCAAATTTTGTCTTTTACGGCTGGATTTTTAAGATTATATTAAAATTTTACCAATAAGTTAGTTACTTTTAATTCTATTTTGTTGAATTTTGTATATTTAGCCGGAATTTTGAAATTTTGTACTTTATAAGCAGATTTCAATTGTTTTAGGTCGGATTATAACTTTAATATTGACATTGAGTATAAGATCTACAAATTTTAAGCAGGTTATTAAAGTTTTTGGCCGAATTTTATTTTTTCTTGTCAAATTTTGTACTTATTAAATTATGTATATGTATGTATATTACAATTTTTATAAAAAAATATTGTAATTTTTGTCTGAATTTTAATACTTAGATTTTAATTTTCTTAAGCCGGATTTTGTCTTTTTTTCATAGGCTAGATTTTAAATGTTATTTTGTGAATTATATACAAATTTGACCAATTTTATCAAAGTTTTTTGACCAAATTATTTTGTAGCCGGATATTAAGCCGCATTTTGTATTTATTTAAAAAAAAACATACAACCTACTACCCCTAAATTTTTCTTTAGAAAACCAAGAGAAAGTTATTAAATTTTACATAAACCCAGTACTAAAAAAAATATTTGGATTTAATGAAGATTTACATTTTATATACACCCAGCAAATTCTCTGCCTGTTCACGGAATCCACAAAGCTTCACTTTACTCTAAGTTTCCATTGAATCACTTACCCAACAACAACTATTTTTGTGCATTTCTTGTAACAGAATAACATTTAGCACACAACGTGAAATGACTTCTTAAAAAAAAACAAACTAAAGACTTCAACTGGAAAAACTTAACTTTCAAGGTTACGCTGATATGCACTTATTTCTATTAAAAGAGTGGGTTTCTTTCTCTCTCTCACACACACACACTCTTATGGTACAACCACTAAATGTGTGTACACGGCACAAACTACCAATGTACCACATCCGGACTTAACATAAATAAAATTTTACACTTTTTAACAATTTGGGCCGGATTTTTGTACTTCTGACAATATTTAAGTTATTTATCGCTGCATTTAACAGTTTATGGACAAGTTTTCAACTGTTAATAGCCGGATATTTCCCATTTTTGACACATCATAAATAAAATTGTGCACTTTTCAATCTTTTATTTTTGTTTTTTTCTGACAACATTTGTATACTTCCTAGTCGGATTTTACAACTTTATGAATATAATCTTGCATCTTTTGACATTTTAAGGCCGGATTTTGCTTATTTTAACATTTCATAAACAGAATTTTATACTTTTCAACAGTTTATGGCTAATTTGTGGTTATTTTTAGCAATATTTTAATACTTTTGCCAAAATTTCTTATTTTTAACATGAATAGAATTTTGTATTTTTCAACAGTTTATGTCCGGATTTTGCTATTTTTGACATTTTATAAATAGAATTTTGTACCTTTCGACTGTAATTTTGCTTTTTTTAACATTTCATTAAAAAAAATGCTCTTTTCAACAGTTTCTAGCGGGTTTTGCTGTTTTTGACACTTTGAACCTTGTACTTTTAGACAGTTTATGGCCGTATTTTGCTATTTTGAAAATATTATAAATAAAACTTTATACTTTTGGTGCTTTTAATCATGTTTTAATATTATATGGCCAAATTTTGACATTTCATGAATAGATTTTTGCACATTTTAACAGATTATGACCAGATGTTGATGGTTTTGACATTTCATGAATAGAAATTTGCACTTATCAACAGATTAAAGTTTTTTCTTGAAATATTTAACATTTTGTGTATAAAATTTAGCACTTGTTAACAATTTATAACCAAATTTAGCTATTTTTGACATTTTATAAACAGAATTTTGCACTATTTAACAGAATATGACCAAATACTGGTATTTTTATTATTTATTATGGCCAAATTTTGCTATTTTTGACATTCCATAAACAAAATTTTGTATGTCGGATTTTCGTTCTTTCAAACAATATGTTGAAAGTTCTTGGTCGCATATTGCGTTTTGAAAAAATAATTTTGCACTTTTCGAAAAATTATGGCCAAATTTTAATACTATATGGCCGGACTAAAATTTTGCACCTTTTTACAGCTTTTCCTGTTTTAAACATTTTATGAATAGAATCTTGTATTTGTTCTTTTCTACAATTTAAGAACATATTTTGTTATTTTTCACTATTAAGTAATAGAATCTTGCAAATGAAAAAGTTCCTAACCGGATTTTGATATTATTAATATTTCATTAAAAAAATTAACTTTTTAACAGTTTATAGCCTGATAATGTTACTTACTAACAATATTTTCATGTTTAAAAAATAGAATAGAAGTATAGAATTTCACACTATTGAAAGTGCAAGTTTCAATTCATAAAACATCAAAACATTAAACATAGAACAAATGTCCATTAATACATTGACACAAGTGATTAAATATTAATCTTAAAAAACGGGGAAAAGGGAAAAATTTCCAATTCATTTTTCCCTTTATCTATAATTTATTTTCAAAATTTCCCCTTTTTTTGTATTTTTTTTTTTTTTTAAATTTTTAACTACATTTTTCAATTTTATTTTTTCAATGTTGCAGTATTAATAGTACCAACTGTAATGTGCAAGTTACTTTTATTTTCTAAGTAACTTGTTTTCGTTTTTGTAAGACGCTTATGCACAAGCCCAACGGTTAGTTCGTTTTTTAAGATTAATATCAAAAATTTAGTCATAAACTGTTACAATATGCAAAATTTTATCATCATAAAAAATAACTAAATCCGGTCATAAAACATTAAAATATTTTCAGATAAAATCAAAACCCGACCAAAAACCCAAAATATATTTCTTCTCGTAAAATGTCAAAAATAGCAAATTTCGGTCATAAATTATCATAAATATTGTTGGATAGCACCAAAATCCAACCATAAACTGTTAAAAAATTATAAAAATTTCATAAAAATTGCAAAATCCTGCTATGAAATATCAAAATACTGTCAGAAAGATTAAAAATCTGGTGATACACTGTAAAAAAGTAAAAAATCCAGCCATAAAGTATAATAATATTGTCAAAAAATACCAAAATTCACCATAAACTGTTAAAATCTTCAACATTCTATATGGTTAATTTCATTTCCATTTCGGTTTATGAAGGTATAAGACCCTTAAAAAAAATTCTACATTTTTTTGTTTTTTAACATAATCACATTTTTTGTTTAAAAATTGCAAATTTAACTCAAACAAAATAAATTTACTAGTGAAATTAATCAGAAATTTTCCTTAGAATCAATCAAAACCATGTTTTTGTTCTCAGTAGGCTGGGCAAAAAGGAGCATTTAAATTATTTTTTTAACTGCCAAAGTTGATGTATTTTGATGTAAATTAATTTAAAAATATAAATTTGTTTTATGTATTTGGGTTTTAAAAATCCAAAATTCAAAAAATCTGCAAAGTAGGCCTATTCTTCGACATAAACTATTACAAATGCACGTTCAGCCGCGCTCAGAAGAACAATACACTAAATATTATTAAAAAATTAAATTCTGGGGACAATTTTACATAGAAAATAGTCAGTGTTGTACTCATCGTATATAGAAAAGTCCACCTAAAAAAAAAATTTACAAAATTTTTATGCAAAAAATGCGTTAAAACATAATTATTTTTTCATACTCTCAAAAATTTAAAAAAAAAAATGTGGTTTTAAAACTTTTTTTAATCAAATTTTGATAAGCGCCTGACGGATTTATATTTGAAAGCCAAAAATAATAATATTCTCAAATTTTGGCGCCGATAGATCGAGTCTAAATTTGTGCCGCAAGCGCAAAAACTATCAAACAAAGAGTAAATTGACCCAAAATTGGTTCAAGTGACAAAAGATGTCTTTGTTAAACTTCTGAAATAAGCTAAAAAAACATAAGCCAAATAATTTCAAAAAAAATATATTTTTGCCAGATAAGCACAACACTAACTATTTTCCATGTAGAATTGTTTCCAAAACTGCTAAATGTGTATTTGTAAGAGTTTATGTTGAAAAATAGGCCTATTTTTGTAGTTTTTTCGAGTTTTAGACAATTATAACCCAAATACACAGAACAAATTTATATTTTCCAATTAATTTACATCAAAATACGTCAACTTTGGAGGTTAAAAAAGATTCTACGGAAAATTTCTGATTCTGATTTCATTAGTATTTTTAAAAAAACAACAAATCAAAAAACTACTAATAAGTTATAGAAACGGAAAAAAAAATCTCAATGCACCTCCCCTCCTGCTCTGGTCTGTTTGAAAAGGAATTGCCCATACATAAAAGTCAAAAATGGCAAAAATTTAAAATCTTAAAAATTAGTGCCAATAAAATGGTCCATAAAACTCATGTATACTATACAGTTTACTGTAAAAACTTGGAAATTTTACACAAAAGATCATTATACCATAAAAATCATGAAAAAAAACTCAAATTTTTAGCATAAAACTAGTTAAAACCAGCTCACAAAACTGATTTAAAACACAAAATTTACAATCAGAACCCTAAAATTGCATAAAATTAAGATTAAAATCGCGCAAAAAAATCATTTCTAGCATAAAATTCGATCGTAAATTATGTATTCCACATGAAAACTATCAAAATTTGCGTAGTATACTCAGAAAACTCATGAAATCGCGCTTAGAAACCATTTGTAGTATAAAATTTGTTTAAAATCACCATATAAAAAATCGAAATATAATTATAAAAACGTTCGAACAATGAACTAATTTTTAACTAAAACCAGCTAAAAATCACGTTTACCACATAAACTAAAATACGATTTAAAACATCAAATTTGAAAAATGCAAAAAAAAACATTTATAACATAAAAATCGAGCAGAAAACTCTTTACCATAAAAAATTTACCAAAATCAACGCAACAAACCTCAAAATGCACAAAAAAAAAACATTTATACCATAAACTTTGCTCAAAAAACACTTTTAGCACAAAATTTGCACAGAATAAATATTTATAATATTAAAATCGCTCAAAAAACTCAGTTCTAGCACAAATTTTGCTAAAAAATCACAATTAACAATTTATTTATTAAAATTTGTATGAACAACTCAAATTATAGTATAAAAAAACATAAAATTACACAAAACATAATTTTATAATATCAAAATTAAGCAGAAAAAATCACAAAAACTTTATCAAAACTAACGTGAAAAACTTAAAAAATGCACAGAACAAACATTTATTACATTAAAACCGTCCAAAAAACTTATTTTTAGCATATAATAAATGATGTATTTTATGTAAATTGCTTTTTCATTCAGTAAGAGACACATACACGTATTTCAGGGTATGCACCCATCATCAATGTGCCTAGCATCTCACTGGTCGAAAAGACAATTTACATAAAATCACAGTAACTATTTAAACAATTTATGTTTACTGTTGTTAACGCAATGCCTCCTATTAGGAGAAACGTTGAACTGTTTATGTGTAAAAGAGACTGTAATACAGTAAAATCCTTACACAAACAGGCAATGGCATTTTTGGCGCGTTTTATTTGAATCAGATGACCGAAATAAAATGATCATTTAAAACTAATAAATGATGTATTTTATTTAAATTGCCTATTCATGTGTAAGAATTTAACTGTATTACAGTCTCCTTCACACACAAACAGTTCAACGTTTCTCTTAATTGTAGGCATTGCGTTAACACTTTCGACTTATTTTTAGCATAAGATTTGCTTCAAAAATTTCATAATATTAAAATCAAAACTGAAGCCTCAGTTATACCATAAAATTTACTTAAAAAAACTTCAAAAGTGCACAGAAAAAAACAATTGATACACAAAAATTGCCTAAAACACTCATTATTATACCTCAAAGTTTCGCAAAAAATCATTTCTTGCATGAAATTTTATCGTGAAACAAAAATATCACAAAAAAATCATAAAATTTGCGTATAAATCCTAAATATCGCATAAGATTTTATTAAAAAAAAACCTAAAATTACACAGAAAAATCATTTATAATATGAAAATCACTGAAAAATCATTTATACCACATAAAATCGCCCATAAAACTTATATTTAGCATTCAAATTTGTCAAAACTGGCTCAGAAAACCAATTTACAATTAAGACCTTAAAATTGCACAGAAAAAAACATTTGTAAAATTAAAACTGCGCAAAAACACTCAATTCGAGCATAAAATCACCAGTAAATACAAAAACATAGAATTTATTTAAATAAAAACACAAATAACACTTAATTTTTGCTTACAAAAATGCTTAAAATTACATAAAAAACGCATTTATAGTAAAAATCGCTCAGAAAATTTACACGAAATTATCTTCTGCGCGTGTTTTCCAACGGTATAAACGGTTTTCTGAGGCCAAAAAAGCACCAAAAATGGCCAACGTGCAGGTCGTCCTGTCTCTGTTTCAACTCCGCAAACAGTAACCAAAATCAATAAAATTGTGCGCAGAGATCATCGTATGAGCATTCGGATGATTGCTGAGACTGTAAAAGCCAAAAAAAAACACTATCATTAAAATTTTATATGACAAATTGAACATAAAGAAAGTTTGTGCAATGTTGGTTCACAAAAAATTTGACCCCTGATCAAAAACTCGTCCGTCAACAAATCTGCTTAGATTTTCTTGAGAGGTTAAATAAAGAGCCTGAATTGATAAAAAACATCACCACTTGCATTAAATAAAACCTGGATATTCCAATAAGATGTTGAAACTATGCGGCAATCCATGCAATGGAAAACTCCTGCATCGCCAAGAATTAAAAAAGCAAAAATGTTAATATCAAAATTTAAGCCATGCTAATCGTTTTTTTCAACATAAACGGCATTGTAATGGCTGAAGGGGTTCCAGAAAGTCAAACTGTAAACCAAACTTACTATTTGAAAGTTTCGGCAACACTGTGAGAGCAAGTTTGTAAGAAACGGTCGGAGTTGTAGAAAAACAAGACGTAGATTTTGCAACAACGCACCTGCCCATAACTCTCTGTCTGTGAAGCGTTATTTAGCCGCTAGAAGTTTCCAAAAATCGAGTCTGCTTTAAATGAAACCCGACTTAAGTCAATAAAAGAAATTAAGCAAAAACCGGCTTCTAAATGCTCTTACAAAAGAAACCTTCCAGCATTGCTTTGACCAATAAAAAAAACAAATGGAACGGTGTGTGGTAAGAAGAAGAGAGTACATTAAACAGAAGCATTCGATTATAGAATAGTTTTTAAAATAAAACTCTTTTTCATAAGCAGTCTCGTTAATTAACCAGCCTCAAAGCCCACATGGTCTTGATAAAAAATCAGTCAATAACAATTGACGTTCAGGATAAAGCCCTCAACAATATAAAAAAGGAAGGAGAAGCCATTGCAAAGGCAGCCGCCAATCAGTCCGGGGATATCTTGGTCCAGAAGACCCAGAGAAAGAATTCATTGTAGCAATGAGTAAAAAGATGTCAAAGAAGCAGAAAAAGAAACGCGCGTGAGTTCTATCCGGCCATCAACCGGCCCTTTACGTCAAGCGCCTTCAGCGCCAACAAGGCCAAAAAGTCCACAACCCAGCCGGCCTCTAAAGCCAAGCAACCAACTCTGATCAAGCCAGTTCCCTAGACTTTCTAACAAGCCCCACTTCCCCATCAGCATCCACCCAGGGTGCTGACACGCGTCGCTCGCCACCCACCACAATACGGAACAAATCCGTATTCCAAGAGCTGGCGGCCTCCGCATGCATCCAAAATCGCATGCAAATATCCAAGCTGCTCTTGCATATTGCACGTGCAACGACGTGTTTCACTACACGTACCAATTAGGGTCTAAAAAGCAAGCAACGCTGGTTTCAAGAAGATTTTACTATCTTCAATAAATTTTTAGCCTAAAAAGCTAGAACCACACGGCACACAAAGACAATTCTTAACATTCTCATTAAGAAAATTTCAGTAAAGCAAAAAGATTGCAAACTTCCAGAAAACTCAAACTGGGGAATGGAGTTTAGTCGTTTAGGTAGAAGATAAATCCAATACATACACGTCTTTAAGAAGATTCTCCTCACACTTCCAGAAAAAAAGTGACTGTAAAATCGTTATTCTAAACTGTCAAAATTTATTAAAAGCTACAAAAATATCAATGCAAGTTAAAAAAATATAAAAAACTGTTAAAGAATAACTGCAAACTGTCAAAATATATTAAAAACTGCCAAACAAGTACTGAAAACTGTCAAATCGTCATTGTAAACTCTGGACATTTATTCAAAATGACAATCTAAATATTTGGTTATTAATACAGCCAAACCATTCCCTGAGGTTCTTTATCCTTGAGTTTCTCATTTTCCCTATAGATCTCTTTCCTTTAATTATTCCCTGCTTAACAGCTAGGAGAAGTTGATATTTTCTATATTTTTTTTAAGTTGTCAAAAATACTTCTTTTTCTTTATTCATCCGTATGTTAATGTTAATATCATCATCACCTCTTGGCTGAAGAATTTTGTAAAGCATTTATTAAAATATTTGTTTACAACTATTATTATAAAAAAACTAAATAGCCCAAAAAACTGAACTAGTTTACATTTTCTAACGTCCGTGGTCGTTTGTTGAGAGAAGGTCTCATATTTGACTCGTGTTATTGAAAAACTATTTATATGTACTAAAAGAATATATAGGAGAAAGCACAAGCATGTGTGGGCGGCGGTAATGCAATTGCATCAATTTTAAAAAAAAGTGCGAGAGAAAGTATCATGCCGGGTTAACTTGAATATAATCAAAGTTAATTTATCTAAAAAAACTGTTCATTTAATGTTAATTTTTTTAACTCAAAACTCTGAAACATTGATTATCATTTTTCATCTACATAATACCACCTGTTGAGAAGCGCCGCTTTAATAGAATGAGATGACTTATAAAAACCGATTCAATCGCGTGACCTTTTACACGATGCGCGCTTTGCGGTGTCGTTAGTGTTAACGCATTTAAAAAGTGAAGCGTTCCTAATGTCGCGCTAAACGCTCGATAATTGCTTAATGGCCCGAGTCTTTGTTTATTTACTCCATATATTTATAATTTGGGGTGACCCACTTCCTTTCGGGGACAACTAATCACGACCTGCATTCATCCAAATCAAGTGTTTATTTTAGATAAACTCGATTAATTAACAAATCAGTCATTATCATGAGAATGAGAGTGAATCGAATGTTAAACAAATAAAACTAATAAATATTTAAATGTGAACGCAACGTGTTTCATTATATAAAATAATAAATATTAAATTTGAATCAAATGATTTTCGTGCGAGATTACATTTTCCAGTAAAGGTAATTTACTCTTTAACTGAAAATATTGCACAGCATCTTCTTCGTGCAAACCAAGACGGGTTGATTGATCTCACCGCGTATGGTGCAATTCGCGTCACGCACAAACGACGAACCGAATGTCCTTACCTTACATTTAGGTTAGGTTATGTAACGGTGGAATCATTCCTTATTATGCGATCCGTGGCTGTGCATGCGACAATCTCGCGTGTCCTGACATAGATGTTACGTATCTCTTCGCTTTGGATTAGAAATGCGCATCAATCGTGTATGTTTGTGTGTGGCGGAGGTTTGGATGTGTGTCGACGGCCCGCAAAACAGTCACGACGATTGGATAATCTGTATCTGTAGCAGAACGTGCCGGCTGATATTCAGTAGAGATAGCCGCTTTATTAGAACATAATGAGACCGAGACAATCTCACGAGTTTAGTTTCATTACATGTATGTGTCTTCATTTAATTTACTTTTTCGTAATGTCTTAAAAAATATCTGGGTTAATCTGAATTGAGAGTTGTCGAAGGACGGCTGCCATAAAGTAATAATAGTTCTTCATAACTAACAACATTAATAAATATTAGTTAACAATTTCTTATTTTATTTTTTCTTGTTGGGAAGTTATGAAGAAATGTGTATTTATTTATCGCAAAACCACCAATTTTGCAGATGTGATTGAAGCTACAGTAAACTCCATCATTTTTGTAGGATTGTTTTAATAAGTCCAGCATGTTTATGTAGAACTATAATCGCACATCACACACATACAAAAGAGACGCCTATCGCGAGCACGGCACTATAAGAAAAAGAAGATCTGTTCTGTGCGCCACAATTTTATGGTGGCTATGGTGATAGTTTTGAAGCATTTTTGAGCATATCTTAAGTGTTGCCAGCGTTGCATCGTGATGTACTAAGGGCGGCGTCATCGCGCATTAATAGGTGTTAATGGATCCTGCTAACGGAGTTTGTTTGGTGTGTTTTTGTGAGGCCCAGAGAAAAAGTTTTGCAAATGGAGCAAAAAACAAACAAAACAACTTCTAATTGTTTTGGCCACGCCATCCACAACCAATTAGACGTAACATCAAACAAAAACTCATCAAACAATACCACTCGACCAACATTGTTTGCCACACAGAAAAAGACAAACCATAGCCCATATCTTCTTGGCCTTCCATTGACCAAACGTAAAACAAGACGTACGCAGGTTAGTTCAAAATTGCATCATCTGCTCAAAAATTAAAGCTAAGCCCCCAAACTTGAAAGCACTCCTAAATCCCCTCCCCTCGGCAGACCATAGGAAAAAATTACCATAAAATGTGTAGACCCTTCAATATTACATGGCTATAGCCAAGAAACAAGTATGCGCTTACCATGATGAACTTATGCACCAGGTAGGTGGAAACACTGCAAGTTCCATCGGCTACTAAAAAAATAACTACATTTTTTTTGAAATAGCGTTTGTTCTCCTGTTGAAGGTACCTTTTAACGCGGCAACTACCCAAGCTTCTGTTAAGACAAACCTGATTGAACCAGGAAACTGAGATGCCTAAAAAAAGCATACAAAGTTTTCCATGCTTTTTGAAGTAGGTGCTAATTTATTACTACTTATGAAGTCGACATTAGATCTTGCAATAGTTTAAAGTCATAACATACAATGCGTCAAATGTTGAGAAACGTTGGCGTTTATAAATTTGTGGTGCGTTAGTTTTACATGCAATATGGTAAATGCCAATATGCCGCACGTTAGCATACGTTTGACGCATTGTCTGTAAGCGCCTTCACACTACCTTGATGAGAATGTTGTTTTTTCAATACTTTTTTTGTCTTTTTTATATAAAACTCGTGCCAAAAGTCTCAGATTTGTCCTTGCCTTTCCACCAACCGGACCTTATGTACCAACAACAATGCCTTGATCTAGCTGAATAAATATTTTTACTTACGTCAAAATTTACTAAATGATTCTTACGGCTTATAACATGTGTCGTATACCAACATGAGTACTATAGGAAGTTAAGAAGCACCAATGTGTAGTTAGTATCCCCTTCCATCAAGAACATCAACAACAAAACTTGTACATACTCGACAAAAATCAAAGCAAAAAAAAGCAACAGCAAAAAAATAAAATATTAGGCGGTACTTGCAGAACAAGCCTTTCATCCTATATACCTACAACAAAACCTTGATCGTACTGAACAAGTCATCCTACTTCAAAATTTGTTAGATGGTCCGTGCTGCTCCAAAAAGTTTCTTTTCAGATAGAACTACGTGCCAAGAACTACCAATCATCTAACAGACGCGCTCTCCCAACAACGAAAAGAACAGCTTATAGCAGAAATAAACTTACGCGTGCGCTGAAACCCATCCTAGCTCCAAATGCATAAAAATCCATGTAGCTACAAGGACTGCTCAACTTATCTCAAGCAATAAGCAAGCTAAAACTCTGGCAAGCCCATCGTAAAGCAACTTCAACGCCAAAGCGTAAACCAAAACACTTTTAATTCAAAATCAGCTGTTATTCCGCTTGGCCAAAAAAAATTATAATAATTTTAAGAAAATTTTTGGTAAAATTTCTATCCAACTAGATAGCTCTAGTCAGATTATGACCCGATAGTCTAAAACCTAAACATAGACGTGGTACAAGCCCTCCACATTTTCATTTTAGAAAGGTCGGTAGAATTACTATCCAACACTTGCTAGTCAGTCAGCAGAACAGCAAACTGAGCAAAAACAAGCCAGCAAACAGCCGGATGTCTTCACCACAAACTGCCAGCGCATTCCAACAGCGCCAAAAAAACAAAAATTAAAAAAAATTATCTTTCAGAATTCACCGCCGTTTCCAGACATTGTTACACCACACAACACCCACACATTTCAAGATTAGCACCTATAGAGAGACTGTCATGTCACAACACATTGCACAAAAATAGCAAAATGGTAAGTACACGCCTTTCCTTCAATTGGCCTCCAAGTACCCATAGAACAAACCGCACACAAACACGGGTAAGTTGAAAGTCAAAAAGAGACTACCTATTACACACTAATACACGCAAATACTTCAAACACCACCACACATCACCCCCATTTAATTCTAACAGGTCTCCAAACCCATCCTAAAACCAACCAACAGCTTTATCGTAGCTGACTCCCATCCACTACCTCACACCTCAACCTATAGGGCTCAACTTCGTCTTCAATTACACTTTTTAATGTTCTCCCAAACTAAAAGTTATAACCTAAATAAGATAATCGGTAAGCGCACCTCCCGACATGGTCACAAGACTAAACTGGAGCAAATCTATAAGATCTAGTCTTTTGAAACTCTTTTCCGTAACAATAAAAAAAAAATGCCGGTCGGTCAACAAAATAGCAAACTGAGCAAAAGCAACCAACTAAGAAAAATGTCTCCACAACCAATTGCCAACCCGCACCACCGTAAAAAACAAAAGATCTAAAAGTAAAATAACTTCCAGAATTCACCGACGCTTCCAAACATCACTACATTACACAACAACCACACATTCTGGGATAAACTCAATAAGAAAACTGAAAAATGATATAATGGGCTAATAAAAGCTTTTCCTCCAAAGACCCTTTAAGTTTCTATAAAACAGACCGCTTACAAACACGGATGAGTTAACAATCAGAAAAAAACCTTAACTGAAGACCATCCATTACACCTCACACCCACACAACACTCCCAACATCACCACACACCACATCTACACACATCTCCACTTGGTTGCCACTTGAACACTTGAACCCAACCAGAAACCAAAGCACCTCTCAATGTAGCTGACTCCCAGCTATGCCTTCAAAACCCAACTTATAAAGCAATTCAGTTCCCTTTCTCATAATTTACTCTTAGATAAGTTCTCTTGAAAAGTTATAACCTGTAAAGGTTTGTACTTCCAGGTATGCTTATGGAGAGAGTTTTGTCAGTAGGAGCTTCTCCCAGCGTACTTACATAACCAAACTAAAGCAAATCTTTTTAAAAATGTTTCTCCTTAACTTACAAAAAAAAAGTTTTTCAAGCTGAAGTGGCTGCCATTAAGTGCCGCCAGAGACATGATTACTATATATTAACAGACCAATAACCATTATGTCAAATAGTCAGGCGGCATTGGGTTTTATTGTTATGACTTGTTGAAATAATCTGGAAGCAGTGGCCACAATCTACAGAGTTCGCCTGGTCTGGATACCAAAAAAACAAAAAATACAAAAATCTCACATAATATCAGCTCGCTAAAGAAGGAACAAAGGGACATTCACTGGACCAAAACCTGCTATCGGGGTCCCATACAAGATCAGAAAGGAAATAATCCGCAGCAGGCTTGAGGCAGAACACTGCAACTTGTGGCTGTAAAAGATTGATACAATTAACAGGGCCAATACCAAAATCTTGGATATACAAATGAGTCAAATCAAACTGCAAAAGCTCACAATACTGATAACCGGACATTGTGGTCCTAACAAGCACATGCATCAAATGGGAGTATGAATAGATCTGCTATGCCGCGGGTGTACAGAAGCAGATAAAATTTCGCTACTCCTTTGACAAACAAAAACTAATTAAAGTAGAGAGAAAAGTTATACCATGGCTTAAGATAAACTTCATCAAAGAGATAGAGCTGATAAAACAGATCCGGCAGAACCGCAGTGCAAGTGGTGCCAAACAAACCACCTCAAAGAAAAGAAGAAAAAAGATAAGGTTTTTAATCAGTAAAAATCTGCACAGTACGGAATTCCCAGTGTCTTTAGAAAAGTTTCTCGTGCTTGATACTTATCAAATAGCAAATGTTTTGTTATCGCAAATCTGATACACACTCGCGTACCTAGTATAAAGTCTTAAAACAGCGTTATTGATTTGTTGTTTGACTTTAAACAGTTTTTAGTAGCATCTTAACAGTTTGCATTTTAGAGTGTATATTATGTAGAATTAACGCATTATACGTCTATGGAAGCCTTGAGCCATTGCAAAATCTACTGCAAATTGAATCAACTAAATCAAGCTTATGCCAACCTATATCTCACATCAATTGCATTAATTAAGCAAACTTTTAGTACAAAATCTACTCAAATTAATGCCACACTGCAATAAAAAAAAAAAAATAGCGCTTATAACTAGCCGCGCTGACCTAAAAAAAACATTTTTCAGCATTTGCCAACAAGAGAAGAACAACAAAAAAACAAAAGATCAAACAAAAAAATAAATAACTTGCTAATTTCACCACCGCTTCCAGATATTATTACACCAACACCAAAATTTGCTCCAATAAGGAGACTGCCACGTCGCAACGCCCGTAAAAACCTAACAAAATTACTTTGATACTTCATCTGTAAGACACAAGCTATTAAAAATTCTCCTCTTTAATCTACTAAAACTATTGCTTCAGTTTTCCGGCTACCCTAACAAACCAATAACCATCATGTCAAAATAATCAAGCGGCATTGTAGGCACTAAATCGTTTTAAATAAAATCCAAACTGGCTATATCCCGCATAAACAGTCTGGAAGCAGTAGCCACAGTCTGCAAAGTTTGCTTAGTCTGGTTACCAAAAAACCAGATATGAAAACAAAATCTTTTAGCAAATCAGCTCTCCGAAAAGAATTCAAGGAGCATTTACCAAACCAAATCCTGCATTCGAGGTCCAATACCAGACCAAACTTGAGCCGGAACACAGTAACTTGTGGAAAAGCTACAAGAGATTAACACACTCAAAAATATTCCTAACAGAGCCATCGCATAATACCAAAGCCTTAGTAACACAAACGACTCAAATTAGACTGCAAAGCCTCACAGGACTGATAACCGAATACTGAGGTCGTAATAAACATACGCATAGAGTAGGAATAGGAATAGATCCCCTATGCCGAGAATGTGTAGAACCAGATAAGATTCCGCTATACTTGCTGAGTGACTGCAAAGCTTATAAACTGCAACGCACAACCTCTTTTGGCAAACACAATCTAACCAAAGTAGAGAAGAAAGTAATACCTTGACATAAGATGGACTTCATCAAAGAGACAAAGCTGTTAAAACAGTAAAGCATCAGAAGTGTAGAACAAGTCTAACAAGACCGCAATTTAAGGAACGTCAAGCAAACCACCTCAAAGAAAGGAAAAAGAAAAGTAAAGTTTTTACATAGTAAAAACCTAATACTACCTAGACAGTATGAGCTGTCCAGTAACTTTTAAAGATTCTTCTCTTCCCACTAAAAAAAAAACTACAAAAAAATGAAGTAGCAAGCACAAGAAACGAAAGTATTTTTTAGAATTTCTGCTCCAGCACTTCAGAACTGTAAACACAACCTAGAAATACCAAATCAACAACAACAACATCAAACTTAAATTGGTACCAACAATTATTAGATGTAAACTTCACACCGACAATTGGCCCGCTCTTTTCAACACCTCAGAGAACAAATATTCATCCCATGCATACGCAATCATTACCAATGCACCCATCATCACTAAGTCGCTTCAAAACGACCACTTAGTTGGAATTTGTGCCAACTCAACGCCAAACTTCTGGTTGCAACAAAAGTAATCACTAAACAACAAATGCCCTCAAACTTCTTTACATCTGAACAACCTCTCCAAGGAATTGCCCGTAGAACAAGAAACCTAATGAGCAACAATGCGTCATAAACATCTCTTTGAAGTGTTGAGTCTCTGTCAAACAAGCTCTAAGTCCAGAGGTAGGTAACAAATTGGTGACTGTCAGTCGTTATTGCTTTAAGAACCTAACTACCCAGCTGAGATCAATATGAGATACTAAGTGGACAAAGACTACGTCCTTATTGAGATCAATGCCGAAAAAAACTGGGTTTGTTATAGCAGCAAAACTTTATATAAAACCAATTACGTAAGCCCATGCAACATCACTAAACAACAACAACAACAACAACAGCGTTGTCCCAACAAAGATAAATAAATGCACTCGATAGACCAAAGCATAACAAAAATTGTGTGTTTTTTGTGTACCACCAAAAAGACCAGACACAATGTTACACGTACTATCTAAATGTCCAACACAATTCGGTAACCAGTAATTTAATAGTACTGCTAAGTATCATCTTCCATCTTCTTAGTAGAATACTAGCACATCAAATTGGCCTAAAAAATATAATTTGAAAAGTTGAGTAGACCAAAACAAACAAACACACACTCACACTCAATTCGAAAATAATTCACTTCAACCAATCAACAATGTAATTAAGCAAATTGTATTTAACAGCGCAATTTTTGTTACTAAAAGTTTTAATCTAAAAAATATTTAAATTTATTATTAATGCAAAAATTGTATTTAATATCGCCTTAGGTTCTCATTCGGCATAATAACATTGTACAGTTAACAATGAAATCAATTCGCCTCGAATCTATAAAAAAAATCTAACCATAAACAATTGCATTTTTTTTCTCAACAATAATCGTGCCAATTATTTTATTTTTCAACCGATTGATCATCGACCATGACACCGTAAATTTAACCAACACAATCAAAAGTATTCCATCTTCGATTTCAATTTCGTTTTTTAAACAAACAGAAAAATTAAAACAGTTAACGGTGACCTCGACGTGTACCAATTAGAAGCCACAAGGAAGTGCAACTAATTGAATCCATTAGCATTGAAAGAAAAAGTCTTCTCGGCTGATTTTAATTCAATTTTAATTCATTTCGCAATTAGTTATTGGATAATAAAACGCGGCCGATTTCCCCACACGTGCATTGTTCTCTTGTTGAATTTAATCAATTGGATTATTATTAGGCGGCAAGGTAAAAGAGACATACAAATCTTATTATGTGTTCTTGCAAAATGTTCAAAACGGACTTAAGCAATAAGCTTTTGATGTCGTTTGGCAATACAGCCGATAATTCAATGCGTAATTTATATTCTAAATGTTCTATTAAGTAAATTGCAATTATTAAGTAGTAAGTAGGATTATGTGGGGTCATGGTTGTGCCTAACCCATACTGATTGTTAAGCTAATTCTAAATGAAATTCTGCGTTTTATAATTCAATACAATTGAAATCCTGTATGATGATGAAACAGTAAGATGTAAATTAATTAACTAGGCAGTTCGTAATTATTATTTAAATTTGTTTACTAATTAACCATATAATCACTTCGTTCTAACCGTAAATAGGTGGCACTAACTCAATAAGAATAAAACCTATAGTATGTTTGAAGTTGTCGCTTTAAAGAGCCACAATAAATACATTCTCCTTTGACAAACTACATATACTTGGCTCAGTAAACACCATACAAAGCATAGCCAACTCTGTCACTTCTTAAAGGCCGAAATGATTAAAAAATTTGACACATTCAATGAGTAATAAATTACTGAAGCAAGATTTCTCAGATGTTAGACTAAAAAAGATAAGATGTGATAGGTACGTAATACTGGAATGTTAATGACAACAAAGTTTAACGGCATGAGACACACATTATATATAATAGTTTTGAGTAAGAAGATGCGCAAAACATACAACAAAACATAACCAACAATATCTGTAACATTTAGATACGTTGCATGTCATCACGTCAATTTTATGAATAATAAACTACTCCATTTGAAATTTAAAAAAACCCGTGTCTGCAAATTGTACACAAAACGAATCACAACGTCTCGCTCCCATTAGTTAGAAGTTTCAACAATTAACAATCCAAATCCAAGAACTCAGAGTTGTAACTCAAATAAAAGTATATAGATCCCAAAAAAATCTTCTGTTCCACAATCTATCTGAACAAAACTACTACCAGGTAAATAGCCTGCCAAACAAATATCACCTTGACAGCTACAAATTACCCCGTTTACAATTCGATCGATGCACATAATTGGATCGCAGCATTTCAACAGCCAATAAATTACAAGTAGTAGCTTAAAGCCAATAACAGAAAAATGGCCAGAACCTCCAAAACGTAAAAAAACGCAAAAACAATAATTCTCTAACAATCTCAGATATTTGCACACAAACTGAAAGATACAAACATCTGCCTAGCCAAAATTGCACGGTGTTTCAATAGCAACAAACTGCCAGTCTGTACCAAGGCACAGTCCACAAGAGTCATCACAACCACGCTTAGCCTACTTTGTAGCAAAATCAAGGCATAATTCTAAACACTACACACTTTTAAACTGCTTGAAAAAAAAACCATTTCTAAGTCTGAAACCAACTAGTACAGTTGCATTGCTAACTCTACACTAAAAAACCATAATTTGATTTCAGCCAACCAACAACTGTAGCAACATTTTCAAGTCCACCGAAAGCAACTCCAATAATGCCAAATACTAAGCATAACCAAACGACATTACAGAAAACATATAAGCAATAAAGTTTGAAAGTTCTGATTATCCAGGTTAAGTTTAGTTTAGAGGTGACTTGTCCTAAATAAATCAAAGATTCAACCACTAACTCTCCTTAAGATGTATCAACTGCTTCCCAAACGTAACAGCCGTTTCCACAACTAAAAATCTAAATCAGTAAGCTACTCTGCTTCACTCGCGCGCATTCATTCATTCATTCATTCATTCGATCCACTGGACTGGTATTACACGTAAATTCTAAACAAAAAACACCCTCCGGACCCCTAGTAGCCAGTGAGCATCTATAGCTATAATCAATAACATAACTACCTGCATAAACTCATTTGTCCTAATTTGTTTAATTAAACCATTGACATTTTTCCGCTATTAAATTTATTTTTTTTAACTACCCAATTTTTCCGAAATCCACACCAGACAAATAAACTCATCTGACTCAAATCGTGTCTCTAAACCAAATTATTTCACAGTAAATCCTAGAACACAAAATATTTCAATAAACAAAAAAAAAAAACGTTGAACTGTTTGTGTGTGAAAAAACTGTAGTACAGTTAAATCCTACAAGGACAGGCAAAGGCATTTTTGGTGCATTTTATTTAAAACAAATTTATCATTTAAAATTAATTAATAATGTATTTTATGTAAATTGCTTCTCACACTGCGTGAATTATTTACTCTATGCAAATGTCTCTAATTTGAAGAAAGAAAATGTAAAAACTTCTAGGCAGGTGCCACCACAATACAGTATACCAAAAAGACTCTCGCCTAAATCTAAACCAAAACAAGTTTAAATCATTGCATCACCCAGACTTTAGTAAAATCTCTTTTTACTTTTTGGACTATAGACTACTTCAATGTTGATGTCACCTGGACACCTAAAAGCTCAGCCAAAAGTTAGATAAAATTGTTGCCGCCAGTAGACAAAGCAACACTGACAACCACACCGCGCCTTTTCTCATCGCGCATCTATAAATAGCAAATTTTTACAACGCCAACATGTTCTCATTCAAAACTGCACCCTGTGTAGGCGAGTATGCATATATGCATAACAGAGATAACTTTTATTCTCTATAAAAAATGATAACGCTAATATAAACTTCATCTTCATTTGTTAAGAGCCGCCCAACTCCTCTCGGACTTAAACCTACTACCTCCGCAGTCACTCCCAATATTTGGAAAAAATATTTAAAAAAATTGCAAACATTTTACATCTAACTAAACAATATCAACCTTAGAAAAATCTTTGTCTGTGACAATTCAACAAAATACAGAGATACAAAGAATACTTAAATAAACCAAAAAAATTATAATAAACGGGCCAAAATTTGACTTTGCAAACAAGATCAATCAAGAGTACAAACCAAAACTGAAACGTTTGAAATTATATTTTGTAGAGTTTGATAAACACATATAAAAACCACGCTTATTCACTCGCCAAAAACCCTTTTAACAATACACTAGTAAAAAAGTAAACTAAGCTAAACTGAAACGTCGATAACCTTAACAAAAAAGTTTGGACAAGAATTACAATAAAGAACAGAGTAGCAACACAAACAGTCAACAATCTTCAAGCCATCAAGGGCTGTTGGTTACTGGAATGTAACTGTATGCCAATACCAGCTCAACTTCTAATAAAATCGTGGCTTAAAAAACTTAGAAGTTTTTAATGAAGGAACCAAAAGATAACACATTGATACTCAAAAAATAATTTTGTCAAAAGAAAAATTTAAGCATACTACCAGACAGTATTTAGATTTAAATAACCTAAACCAGGACTAACCTTGAACAAACCAGAAGTAAACCACAATACTCTTCCCTCAAATTGCAATGTGCAACTAAGCCCCAATAGAAGTATAGCTCCTACTATTTTTGAAGCCAGTTTAAAGCAAAATTTTAAAGAGTACATCTTGCTATTTAGAATAAGTTCTTTTTTCAAATCAAAGTTTAACCACAGTTAAAAAAAAAACTCAAGAAAGCAATTGTATCCTACCTACTATCGGTGCAAAAACAACGCACTGCTCTTGAACCACAACATTATAACACCAGAACATAAAGTACCAAACATGATCAGCATAAACTGGTCAAAGAAAAACCAAAAATCTAAACTAAAACTAACCATGAACAAATATGGTGTAGTAGGATCTATGAAAAAAAAAAACAATTGCACTACTATCTACAATAGGCGTAAACCATAACGCACTGCTCTAAAGAACACAGTAATTTTAAGTGCCAAACATGATCAGCTTTGACTGACCAAAGAATAGTCAAGAATCTGAACAAAGACTAAACTTAACCTCAACGCCCTGCTATCAAACCACAATGTTCCCTTAAAAAAAACCACTTGCAATGAGAGTGAACCATGACACACTGCTCTCAAAAACAACATTGTGACACATAAAGTGCCAAACATTATCAGTTTTGACTAGCCAAAGAAAAGTTAAAAAAACCAGAACTTGAACCAGAACTAACCCTGTCCTCAAATACCAACCTCCAACACAGACCCCAATAAAAGTTCATCTCCCGTACTTAGTAGCTTTTAAGGCTAAAGCCAAAAAAAACATCTTGCTACTCAAGATATATTTCTGATCAAAAGCAAAACTCATCCACTAACCACTAAGCAATAAGTGTAAACCACAAAACCCTAAGTCACGTCAGAAAAGAATCAAAAATCTAAACCAGAGTTAACCTTTAATGAACTGGAGTAAACCACTAGTTTTTGCCCTCAAACCATGACCTCCAGCTGAGACCCAATAAAAATTAAATTTTAGTAGTTAGCAGGTTTTAAGAGTGAAGCCTAAAAAAACATTTTGCTACTCAGAGTATGTTTTTTTTATCAAAATTCAACAATTGAACAAACATCTTTAAAAAGCCATGTGCACCTCCACCTAAAATGTACCCTTAAAACAACATTTTTATTCGGCAAAAAAAAAATCAAGAGTCTGAACAATGACTAACCTTGGTCCAACGTGATGTAAACTACCATGCCTTGCCATCAAATCAGGACATCCAGGTTAACTTCAATAAAAGCCCAAAAGAGTAATTTTGCTACTCAGGATTTGTTCTTTGTTAAAAGCAAGATTCAACCACGATTGAAAAACCTTGCTCCACCAGCTGCAATAAGCGTAAACTTCACCAAACTCTCAAAACACAACATTTTGAAGGACAGTTCCCAAACTTCAGTGAGAAATCACAAACGTAAACTCGTACTAACCATAGCCAAATCATTGAACATTGTTACCAACATTGTCCTATTTTTAATTAAAACAAAACTGGTACAAGTCAAAACTATTTATATAAAACAACCCCAAAAAGACCGCAACAAGTACTCGCACAAATAGGTAACCTTGTACATCACTAAGTTGCCTACGTTTAGCAAAAACCACATCTTCTTTATCCTAAGACGCTTAAAAGATTAACCCAAAAACTAACTTTAAATAAACCAAATCTAAAACACAATTTTTTTGCCATAAAACTATCGACGTATGGCTCAGACCCCAATAAAAATGTGGCTTCAAAATTCTACTCAAAAAGTAAAATTCAATCACGGCTTGGCAACCTAGAGATAGCAATTGCACTACCATCTGCAATAAACGTAAACCACAATGCCCTGCTATTAAACCACATAATTTTGACATAAAACTTAATTAAGATAAAATAGAGTATAAAATATAATCAAACCATTGACTGTTGCAAAAAAACAGCTAAACTGCGTTGTCGTTTGGGAAAAGTTATGTCACCTTTGCCCAAAAGTCCTAAGAAGAGCTCAAAAAATTCCAAGCCAATCTAACAACAGCAAATGCACCAAAAACCAAACCAAAAAGAAAGCAGTGCACCAGCAACTAGAATGGTTGTGAATCATGACGCACTATAACTGACCATATAAAAGTTAGAAATATAAACAAGGACTATTCTTGAATAAGCCGGTCATAAATCACAAAAACCTGCTATCAAAACCACGACGTCAAACTTAACTCTCAATAGAAGTGTAGGTCCAAAACTTGTTAACGTTTAAGGTAAAATTCTAAAAAAAGAGCATATTGCTACTCAAAATGTGTTTTTGCAATCAAAAGTAAGATTCGACAATGCTTGACAAACCTCAAAACAGCAGTGACACTAAAACTTATGATGCCAAAAAACTTTTAACTGACAAAGAAAAAATCAAAAATCTAACAAAACTAACCTTAAACAAACCAAGCGTAAACCACAACACCCTGCCCTCAAAGCACAACGTCTAGCTCAGCACTTAATAAAAGTAAAATTTAAAAAAAATCTTGCTATTTAAGCTGTTTTGGGTAAAAAGCAAAACTTGACTATAGTTGAAAAACCTTAAGAAAGCAGTTGCACTACCATCTGCAATAAGCGTAAACCGCAACGCACTGCTTTCAACCCACGATATTCGGACGCTAGAATTTAAAGAACTTAGACTAACCAGAGAAAAGTCACAAATCTAATTGAGGTGACATACATGATAGCTTTGAATAGCTAATAAAAACTTAAAACTCTTAACTAAGATTAACCTTCATCAGACAAGGTGTACATCACAAGGCCCTACTCTCAAACCACAACGTCTAGATCAAATCGCAATAAAAATGTGGTTTAAAAAAAAATCTAAAAAGAACATCTTGCTACTCAAGATCTGTTCTTTGATTTCAATAGTAGAGTAGTATTTATTCTTTGACTGGCCAGTGGAGAATCAAGAATCTAAACCAAGATTAACTTTGGTCAAACCAAATGTAAACTACGTAAACAAAACGTGTTCTTTGTCAAAAGCAAAATTTGACCACATATGAGAAACCTTAAAAGAACAGTTGCATCACAACCTGCAATGAGCGTAAAACACTGTTCTCAAACGATATTCTTATATTAAAATTTAAAACGCCAAATATAATCAAATTCAATTAGCCAGAGAAATGTCAAAAATCTAAACTAGAACTAATCCTAAATAAACCAAGCCTGTACCACAACGTCCAGCTGAAACCCTAATAAAAGTGTGACTCCAGAACCTTAGAAGAAAAATCTTAAATCTACCTCTTTCTACTCAATTTTATTCTTTGTCAAAAGCAAAATTCCTCTACAAAACAACCTTAAAACAGTTGCACCACCACCTGAAAGCACTGCTCTCAAAGCACAACATTGCAACACTAAATCTTGAAGTACCAAACTTAATCAGTTTTGACTGGTTACAGTAAAATCATGATTAAAACTTGGACTAACCACAAGCAAAACCATTGACCGTTACCAAAATCTTCTTATTTCTCTTTAAACCAAATCTGGTACCTAAGCAAAAACATCCCCAAAAAGACCGCAGTCACCCACGATTGGCAAATACAAAGGGGACGTGGTATTTACCAGAGACTCTCAAAGAGTAAACCCAAATACTAGTCTTAGATAAACCGGATCTTCTTTAATTCAGAATCAAATAGAAATGTATCTGCAAAACTTGACAGTTTACTACTCAAGATGTATTCTTTGTCAAAGCAAGGGGCTTAGCAACCTCAAAACCTCAAACAATTGACGGTTGCCAATGTCATTAAATTGCCTATAAAAGCAAACTTGGCACCAGATTGAGTCGGCCACCTTTGGAAGAAGCAACTTCATCTTTACAACAAATTCCAGACCGATCTAGTAACAGCAGTTACACTCAAAATCAAACCAAAAAGTATGCCCGCAAAGTTTTAAAATTCTAGTGACTGCAAACCTCGTAGCAAGACACCACCACTACAGGATGTGGCTATGAAATGTAAATCAACTGCAGTTGCAACGCTACCCAAACTTAACAATGTACGATGACCCTTAACCTATTCTTTCCCGGAATTTACAGGATTACTAATTCTATATTTCTCTTCAGTTTGCAAAGACTTTAGTAAGTGACTCATAAAGTTTATACAATATTCCGCTTAGAAGCAGCGTCGCAAAAGTAAGAGAAATTGAAACAAAGCTGTTCAGTCAGTTTCAAAAACTACAAAACTACAACCCAAGCAGCCTCGGCATCGCCAAAACTCACCAGAATCCAAAGATAAGCCCAAGATACTACTGTCTCCATTAGTAGATCAAGCAATTCACCTTTTTTAAACTTGCTGGGCAAAAAGCACTGTCCCCGACTTCCAAAATGCAGTATTTTAGAAGAAACAGTCACAACTACCATCTCTCCATTCATTTGAACACTACCTAAAAGAAACGGCTACATCAGTAGCAACGTCACATTGCGATGACAATACTATTCTTTATCTTCAGGGTTACCCAACAACAAAATTATTGTTTTTACAAAAGGGCATGCAAATAATAGTCTTAAAGTTTGTGCATCTAACAATGCTTTCTTGTCCTTCATACTTAATATACTATTTACACAGAAATTTTGGGCCCACTATTAATCCTAGAAGATCTATGCAAATACAATAGCTTTAAGCAGTAAGAAGTAGTTTTGATTAAATTTTAATTGTTTAGCGTCCACACACCTTTACCAAAAAAATGATTAAACCTTAAATATTATAACACAATAAAGATGCTAATTTTTAATTTCAAATTTATATAAAAAATGTTACAATTATTTTTCAATAATAAAACAATGCACAAATTTGATTCTCATTTGATTAAGCATAAAAATAAAATATAACCGGAAAGAAAACCAATTCAGGTAGAAAATATACAAATAAATAAAAATAAGTATCTCATTATATTTTTATTGAATATGTATTTTTTCCAGTATGGAATATTCATTAGGCCATGAACGACACATTTAAACACTTCCTGCTTCTCGAGGGTTGTGTTTACGTTACATATAAAATGAAAGTGATTGTTAAGAGCAGTTGTGTCCACACCTATTATAAAACACGAAAAATATGCAAATTTTAGAAATGCAGTTTTAGATTTTTTTGGCAACCTCCATAAGCCACTTTCTAAACAAGGGATTGTTTACTACATGTTATAACAAATTATTAGCAAATTTGCATATCATAGACCAATTTGATTGTATTTCAGATTATTATATAAATAAATTTCTTTTTTTTTTCAAAATTTTTATCAAAATAAATTAGATCAATGTACTTTCATTTGAGAGATTAATATAATTTCTATAAACAAGCTTGATCCATGCACCAACACGTGGTAACATCACGCAACTAAATTATTGTTTACTAAAAAGTATTTTGCAGAGTAAGCGATTTTCTAATCGCTATGAAGTAACATGTTTGCAATTATTGACCGGCTTAATTAACTAATATTTTATTGACCGCTACAAGTTAGATGATTTTATTATGTAGTTAATTGAGTAATATTTTGTTTGTTGCAGATTATTTTGTAATCTAAATTATTTATAATTTCAATGTTATTTTAAATAAACACACAAAAAAATGCACTGAAAATAGAAAAGTAAAAGGCTTCTCCCCTCTACATATAGTCTTTCTCTCGTCATCGATATTTGTTTCGCTCCTTCTGCGCTGTCTTTCATTGTGCAAGATGTAAGCATCTTCTAATGGCTAGGTAGGTACAACGACCCAGTAACGATCGAATTATAAATAAAAAACGACTGTTTTATATCTCTCTAGTAATAGGTATGAAGAGATTAAGGAGAATGTCTTAACATATTAGGAGTATATTGCGCCCATTGCATTTCTAAGAAGATGATGAGCATGAGAATGTTGGTATTTTTTGTAATGCGTGCGATCGGATCAATTTCATATTTATAAAGTCGTTGTAGGACACTGCAATTTGTAAGAGTTGTGTAACTAAATTACATTCTAAAGTGTTTTTATTTTATTATTGGAAATGTACTCAAATTTTAAATTTCGTGGAATAATCTTTCTGAAATAAGACATGATATTAAGGATATTATAAATATTTTTAATTATTAAAAAAATATAAAAATCCTTCTAGCCGTCACGAATCAACTAGCTACTACACCCGTAGTACAGCCCGTTATTAACCAAGAGTTACACGAAACCACAGGATTAGTGAGAAAAAGCTTTCGCGACAGGAGTTTGAACATATTTTCTACACAGTCGAGTACAACAATTTACCTTAGATTTAAATCACCTAAATAATTCCGGATCCTGGAAACTCCCTTCTTCGGAGACAGGACCTATACCAGGCGCGTCCCCAGCTGAAGGATATGAGATTCCTCTCTGACACAAATACCATTGCATTGGGACTTCCATTTCATCTGTAAACTATCGTCATCCCTTAGACAAATCTTCGGATGCCAACGCTATTAGGTATCCACTTCCAACTAGCCACAGCAATGGAAAACTGCCATTTAACCTTAATAAAAAAAATTGTAGAAAATACCGAGGGAGATTCGAATTACTCGGAAAATGGCGGGCTGCTCCACAGAATCTTAGCTAAGCACATTAAATTAAACTACAGATAAGCTATGAAAACGAACACGTACATTACAGAAAAGTATACTAAAGTGTAGCCCTTTAAAAGAATAGAAATTGATGGCCATTCTTCTGTAAAAATACATTCAGAATCAGAAATAAATACTAAAGAGTACTGCTAAAACCCATCAAACTCAAACTACAAAAAAAGTAGACTTGTTAGTCAAAAATGGAAAAGATGTAGCAACCTGAGCTTTTTTTTTAGGACGTAGTGAGGTGTTGGCTCTCAACAAGTGGCCCTTAAGGATAACTTACGCATGGTAATACTTTCCGGTTTTCTTCTCTGCGCAAATACTGTTTGTTATGATGTCCCTGTCTAAACTAACCTACATTTGGCGCTAGTTTGAGGTGAGCTGGTTTTTGCCTTGTGAAAATACTCACGCATCATCTGCGGCACGCATGCTGTCCCCGGCCCCTCTCTCCCTATAACCCCTACCTTTGTCTGTCTCTTTTGTCATTTTGCCTCTTCTTATCTGCACTAGCATCTACATCTGCATTCTTTTCTTTCTCCCATCCGTGTGTTATTTACTCTAATTAGATGTGCTCTTAGCTTACTAAGGTCTTCGTTCACTTCTTCTTCATCGTATCCCCTCTCCTCCATAAATAATTTATGCAGTTCCATTAGTTGTATTCCTTTTGGCAGTCCTAGATTTGTAAAATTTACCTCCAGTAATATCCTTGTATCTCCATCAGGAATTACTTCTTCATGTCCTCTCGTTGCCAGGTATATTCTGACTATCTGAAAGGTTGCGATCTCAGTCAGCCTCGAAATAGCATATATACCATTTGGTATTTGCCTTGTTATTTCTGTTATTCTGCTTTCCTTCAATATTTCATTTTTCCTTCTCCTTATCTCTGTAATTTCGTTTGGTATCGTAGTCTCTGTAAATGTTCTTCTTTTTGATCTTTTTCTCTGTTTTCTTGTTTCCATTTAGCTTCTCTCATCTCTTTCCTTTCTCTTCTATGGCTTTTAGTTTGTGTGTTTGTTTCCATTGTTTGATTTTCTATATTCTTCTATTGTCAAACTCTTTAATATTTTTTTTTTTTGTACATTTGTTGCAAAGTATATTAGCCCCCACTGTTTATTTTCATCTTTTAAGCATTTGTTAATGATTGTTGTTTTATCCACTTTGCTTCCTAGTATATATTCTAGTTTTTTTCTATCTTCCTCCCACGCCTCGCATTCTACTTGTGTGTTCTGCGTTATCGTGTGTTTCATCCTGACAAAATGTACACCTTTCTTCTTCCTTTATTTTTTTTTTACTTTTTGCAAAAATTTTCTAAATGCTCCGTGCCCGGTCAGTATTTATGTTGTATAATAGCACGTCTCAGGTTTCTTCTCTACCCATTCTTTCATCTCTGGGATTAGTTCTCTCGTCCATTTCCCCTTTTCTCCTGTACCCCATTTTCTCTACCATCTTTCTATAGTCTTTTCTCTTGATCTTATCTTTGCTTCTTTTTTACTCGTTCCTTCTTTTACAATTTTTTTTATTTCTATTCTTTCCTCCACCATCATATCCGCGGGAGATGTTGCCGCAATTACCTCTACTGCTTCTTGTGACACTGTTCTGTAAGCTCTACAAATCCTTAGAGAGCTTGCTCTCGTGGCTCCTCTTACTTCATTTCTGCTTTTTTTTTTGTTTTCATGACTTCCCCCCATGTTTCTGCGGCATACAGCAATTTGCTTCTTGCTGCCGTTGCTATTAGCCTTCTACTTTCTTCTCCTGGACCTCCGTTGTTTGGCATAAGTCTACCAAGCTTTCTCTCCATTTCCTTTGTTCCAATGACCGCTTCCTTAACCTGTTCTTCCATCCCTTTGCTTCGAGTGTCACTCCAAGGTATTTGATTTTTTTTCCTATGGTTATCTCTTGATCTCGCACCTGTATCTTACCTGTTCTTCTATTATTCCTATTAGTCGATAGCCAAACCGCCTCAGTTTTTGTGTTGCTAGTTTTAAACCCTTACTTCTCATCCATATTTGTATCATATCAATTGCCAGCTCTAATCTTCCTTTTAGTACTTCTACTTCTACGTCTCTACCTACTCCTGCTATGTCGTCCGCAAATGCTGTTATTGACAAGCCTTCCGGCATCTTCATTCGAAGTAACTTGTTATAGACAAAGTTCCACAGTTTTGGTCCCAGAGCTGAGCCTTGCGGTACCCCTCTGGTAAGTTTGTATCTTCCCTTTTTCGTCACTAGGTTTCTGTCCTGTAAGTAGCTCCATATAATCTTGATTGTTTTTCTGTTCAGTTCTTTCTTCTTTGCCGCCTCTATGATTGCTGCCCATGATACGCTATTGAACGCGTTTTGTATGTCCAACGCTATCATTACACAGTGTTGCCTTTTCCTCTGCGTTCCGCTGTTTGCTTCTTTTGCTATTGCATTCACTTTTTCTGTAGCTCCTAAGGTTGTTTTTCCTTTGATAAATCCGTATTGTTCTTTTTCCCATCCTCCTATTTTCTTCTATTTCTTGTTCTATTCTCCGTACAATAACTTTCTTCATTATTTTAGCCAGTGTGTTGATTAAGCATATTGGTCTGTATGACGTTGCTTTTCCTACTTCTTTCTTTTTCTCAATCAATACCAGAGTGGCTTCTTTCCAACATTCTGGGAAAGTTCCTTCTTTTAAGCACCTGTTAATTATTTGAGTTATTTCTATCTCGTTTCCGTCTAAAGCTGCTTTAACAATCTCTGTTGTTATTTTGTCCGGACCTGATGCTTTGTTGTTAAGCAATTATTTTATGATCTCTTTCATCTCTTCCACTGTTGCCATAACTGTTTCTTCTTCTTCTTTTGTTTCTGGTTCTGCTACTGGTTTTCCCTTGGAAAATAGTTTTTTAATTATAACTTCTTCTTCTTATTCGTCTTCTTTTAAGCAGATTCCTTTTGCTCTTCCACCCAATTTGTCCATCACTATTTTGTACGGCTATCCCCAAGGATCCCCATCTATAGATTCTATCATTTCTTTCCAGCATCTTTTTCTGCTATCCCTAATTGCCTTTTTTAAGATTTTTCTGTCGTTTTTTAGTTTCTCTTCTATTTCCTCTGTGTTCTCTCCTCTTCTTCTCTGCCTTTTGACTTTCCTCCCTGTTTGTATTGTGTTTTTCCTGCATTCTTTTATTTCCTCACACCACCAGTATGGTCCTTTTCGTCCGCCTTCCCTGTACCTAGGAATAGCTTCCTCCGCCGCTTTTCTCAGTTTTTCTTAGTACCTCTTGCATCTTTTCTCAATATTTTTGTTTTCTGTCACTTTTTCTGTTTCCATGTCTCTCTTTATCTTTTCTTTGTCCATTCTTCTTATGTTCCATTTACCTTCTCTCGTGTGCTTTTGTTTTCCTTTCTCCTTTGAATTGTATTAAATATGTTTGTGTAGACTCAGTGATTCTTCTTCAGTCACGGCCCATTCATTTATTATTTTTGCCATTTCCCACGTTGCTATGGTAATGTCAATATGTGATTTTGAGCTTCCTCTTACAAACGTCGATTTGTCTCCTTTGTTGCAAATTGTAAGATTTAACCTTGCTATTATCTCCTCTAAGATTTTTCCTTTTAAATCATTCTTGTAGCCTCCCCATCTCGGTGATTTTGCGTTGAAATCTCCTCCTACAATATTTTTTTTGTTTTTGCAACCTGAGCTAGACAGTTACTAAACTCCATAGTAGAAAAACTAGCAAAACACGCTAAAAAAACGAACAATAAAAATTTAAAAAAGATTGTGCATAATTGTCAAAAAAATTACTGCCTCTAAAAAATTGAAATGCATAAAAAACCCAATTCAATAAGAAACAGTGTAAAAACGACCAGAACGCAGGCGGAAAGCAGCTCCACTAGAAAAGATAACAAAATCTAAAAAAGTACCTGCTAAAAATAATGCTACCTGGAAAAAAAGTGAATCATGGTTAAAAGGGATCAGTCCGAAGACCAATATTATGAAACATAATTTACAAAAAAGTTCTCCAAATAACAATGTCAGATGATGTAATACTGCAATCATAGTAGAACCAAAAACTAAAAAACTGCTAACAACCAAAGCAACCCAAACTTTCTACAGATAGAACAATCAATTCTTCAATTTGCGCAAAAAAACAAAAGTAGTAATACTAAACAGAGAAAAAAAAAGTACTTAGAGTGTACTTTGTTAGAAACACCTGCATAAAATATCATGTCAGTAAAACCTGCAAAAAGCCAATAAAACATCTATTATGGCTCTAAGTTAACAATGTCAAACATAAAAAAACCAATTACAAGCAAGCGGTATGTGGTACACTGTATTATGCTATACGCAACCCAAATTGAAGACAGCGCATCTCCTTGTAAACCATCCTGGTAATAACTAGCTTCAAACCGACATCTTCATGGATAAACACTGTAAATTATACTTGAACAGCAATAAAACAGAAAGCAATTCCAAAACGAGTCTGGTCTAAAATAATAAAAACGTTAGAACCTGAAATCAAGCCAAGCAAAACAAAAAACTTGGAACAGAAGAAAATACAGAAAGGTTGAACACTACCTAACCCAATTTCTGAGTAGGCACAGATGTTTTAATGGCAAAAAATGCTGGTTCTGCAAAAACATTAACACACCGGAACATTTAATATTTATATTTATCAAATGGCAAACTTAACATGAACTCACAACATTATCGATTCTAAAATACTTTTAACTGAAGAAGAGTTGGCGTTCCTTTAAAAAATTCAATCTCCTCCAAAAAATTACAAAAAAAATCCGGAATCAATTTGCACGAATAGGTACAACCAAAATCACCGGTACAAGCATGTAAAAAATACTAAGAAAAAATAAGTTGAGACAACATCGACAAGTAGAAACTCTAGATAAAAACTCAAAAGCAGATACAACTAATTAAAACACATTGCAAAAAAACAGTTAAAACAAAAAACACGGTGTACCACCAAAGACGATTAAATTGCAAATAAATACCCTGAGTTAAAAAAAAACCTGAAAAAAGGTATAATTCCCACAAGCTAAAATAAGAAGTTTTCGTTTTAATCAAAAATCATAAAAAAAAAATTGTTCATTATGTGGTTGTTTTACATTTTAACAATACAGATCACACATCAATACTGTCTCTAGTTAAGCACATGGTTACATTAGATGTTCAAAATGCTAGCCGTTGGCGGCCAGGCACAATAACAGAACGACAAGCGGTCGCAGCAGTTTCGTCGACATGCCGCTGTCATTTCCTCGCCAAGGTTCTTCAATTTGCGGGGCATACAGAAAAATTATTATTAGTCCTTGCAGATTGTCATCCAGTGACGCTCATATGGTAAGGAGTAGTGTGGTGGCACTCCGTTATTTTGATAAAAGTCTTTATTATTAGCTCTATAAAATGCACGTACACCTGGTACAATTAATGTACAAAACATTTCTAGGTACACTTCTCCATTGACAATAGCATAAAAAAAGCCCTATTAATCCAGTCAAATATGCTCAAAAATTGATCTCACCTCTAAAAAGATCCCAAAGTTTCAAAACTTTTTACACTGATTTATAGGTACCTAATAAAGAATATACTAAAAGTCCTGACAAATGAACAAAACGAGCTCTAGTGGCAATGACCAAAAACAGGGCACTTTTTTCGGTTTTTTGTTAATATCTCAACTGCAGCTCGGAGGTAAAAGTTGACTATATACATAATAAAAGCTGATAAAATTTACAATAAAAATGATTATACAGGGTGTCCGGAAAATACGTGTACAACGTTTGACGACAGACTCCTGACGTCAAAATAGGTCGATCTAAGCCGACTTAGTTATATCCAAAATTGTCTCGTTTAGCCGGTAGAGGGCGTCAAAAAAAACAAAAATATAACAAAGTTGAAAGTATCTATTGTAAGAAACTAAGTAAAACAAAAACATTACTTAAGCAAATGTGTAAAATGACCGCCATATTGCAGAATACACTTATTAACACTCTTTAAAAAATGATATTGGACCCTATCTAATGTCTCGGGATTATTAAAATGGTTGTCTGCATTTAAAATCCGCTGCAATAAATCATCGCGTGTGTTTACCGGAGACTTGTAAACTTCTGTTTTAATAGCGCCCCACAAAAAGAAGTCACACATATTTAACTCAGGAGAACGTGGTGGCCATTTTACTGGTGCATCATTGCCTCTTCCAATCCATCGGTAAGTATTGCCTAAGAAGAATTGGTAATGTGTCTTGCAAAAAATTTAAATAAATATTTCCATCTAACCTGTCTGGAATAACAATGGGACCAATAAGGTAGTGATCAATAATACCTGCCCAAATATTAATTTTAAATTGATGCTGATGATGTGCAACTTTAATGGCATGTGGATTTTCATCGGAATAAATATGTTCGTTGTGCAGATTGGTTACCCCAGATCATGTAAAGCATTCCTCGTCAGTAAACATAATTTTTCTACAAAAATTTGGAACATGGATTCTTTTGTTTCTAATAAATTGACAAAATGTAAGCCGCATGGGGGGATCAGTCGGTAAAAGTTCCTGGACTTTTTGTATGTGGTAAGGATGTAACAACTTTTCTCTTAAAACCTCATTGACAATCGTTTTAGGAACATTTAACTCACGTTCTAAGAGACGGGTACTAGTACTTGGTTCTTCTTCAACTCTTTCCAGAATCATCTCTTCTGTTTCCATAGTTCGAGTTGTTCGCATACGACCCCTGCCTTCAAACTTTTTCTCAAAACTGCCCGTTTCCCGAAGATAACGCTCAATATTGGCAAATGTTTGGTGGTTTGGTATTCGACGGTTAGGAAACCTCTCCATGTAAACCCTAACACTCTGACGCCCATTTCCTTGACAAAACCCGTATACCAGGAGCATGTCAACTTTCTGAGAGTTTGTATAATTTTCCATTTTTAATGGTAAAATGAACTTGTAATTCAAGAATGTTGATCGTATACTTGAGTAAATTTCATAGACTGGTGACAATTTGTCAATAATTGTCAAATTATTAAACGCCATAGCAACAAGGTCACTTAAAAAATTATTGTTACAGGTAATTTCTTTTTAATATTTACAAATTTTTGACGCCCTCTACCGGCTAAACGAGACAATTTTGGATATAACTAAGTCGGCTTAGATCGACCTATTTTGACGTCAGGAGTCTGTCGTCAAACGTTGTACACGTATTTTCCGGACACCCTGTATACATTTTTTTATGTTCCCAGCGGTTATAGAGTTATAGAGTCAACAGCATTCCTTTGGGTCTTGTTATTCAATATAATTACTTTGCTAAAAAATAAGGATTAGAGATTGGGAAGGTCATTTGACCTGCGTAAAGAATATAATTCTCTATTTTCATGCATGTGGACATTTTCATTATGCCAAATCAGGTGCAAGACATGATAACGCTACCCTCTGTTATGACCACATCAAAATTCCAAAAATTTGTAGAATTTGGTTTTATTTTACAGTGCAAAAAACTGATAAATTTTGAACTAGAGTTTGGTCGAATATGACCATAAAAACAAACCTCATGCGTAGCATAAAGAACGTAGGTGGTTGGACACGAAGGCGCGGCATTACGGACAGTGTTTTAACCAGATGGGTACTAGGAATGATTGCATAACTTCTCATAAAATTTGTACATCACTTAAAGAGTTTACAAGAATTCTGTTCTCTACAAGTGAACAGCAAATTTTAGAAAAACCCGTAGAGCTAGAGCTGATACTGCAAAACTTTCTCAGTGGTTTAAAAGTTGTCCTCCTTCTCCTTTAACAAACGACATAATTTCAATTATCAGTAGTGTGGTGGGTAATAGCAGGGTAACGTGCTATAAAGCTCCTGAAATTGGCACGCACGCAATGACCAAAACAGTCGGATAAACTTTTTTAGAAGTTCCCTTTGGCAAGCATGACCAATTTAGTCAAAGTTCATAGAGAAAGTGTGTTGATCAATCCTTTAAGAATGTAATTTTTCTATTTAACAAAATTTAAAATTCATCGTACTGCTAACCCCTGCTTTATCTTTTGTGTCGCAAGTTTTTGGTTGCTCATCGGGCTGTTTGCATCTGTGTGTGACTTACTTCCTTAGGTTGTTAGGTCACGATGCATGGCTTTTGTTGGTTTGTTACGGTGTGTTTGGCTGTGGTGACATCAGCATTTCTGCCTTCGACTGGGTTGCTACTTAGCTGAAGGGCGCGATAACTTCTGTAGCGGTTGTGACGGAGGTTAGGATGCTGGTGGCGGCCGGTACAGTAACTGTATGTCATTCTGTGGATGAATTCCACTGCGTCTTGTGTCATTGTTGTGTGATTTTGTCTTAGTTCGGTGCTCAACATTTTCGGCATTTGTCAGCCTGGTGGACTGCTGACTCCGCTCTCTTCATACTGCTAGGTCGCTTCCTCCTTGTTCTCCTCTCCCTCACCATGCGTCGTCGTCGTCGTGGGTGGTGTTCTCCCGGAGTGATGTTCTCTCCTCTTAAGCAGCAAAGAGGCTGCAACGGCGTGGGGTCTGCGCTGCTAGGCGCTGTTGTTATGCACGGCGGCCGATGTTCGGGCCGCCGTGTACACGTCCGTCTCGGACGGAAGCACAGTGCACACTGTTGTTATTACTGTTAACCCCCCCCCTCCCCCTTCAAGTGCACATTTAAGACTTTTGTGCACAAATAAACAAACAATTCCAACACAAGAACTGATAAAGCAGAACTTATAGCTGTACGCAGTCTTCCCGATCTTCTTTTATAAATATCACAAATTGTATCAAGCGCTTCAAACTTGTCAATAACGCCTTTAATTGTTAGGCAGGTTGTAAATATTGTTTCAAAGTCCCGCCACCACTGACGGTGCACTTTAACTGCATTATCAAACCTGATAAACCACTTCAAAATGCATTTTCGCTCCTTAAACGTCGAGCCTGCTTCAGAAATGTTGATTTCTTATTACCCTGCTGACAGTACCAACATCTGTTAAAACTACCATACTACAACATTTTCTTAATTCAAATCAATTGACAATATTAATATCACTCATAAGAAAAAAACATGAACAAAGAATACTACATACAAAACTTGGCAGAGATTAAAAAAGTATCTTAGTTAGAACTAAATACAAATAGCTTCCCAACCAGTAAAAAGAAAGTTATTAGCAGCAGAAGAAACCTTATCATAAGGAAATTAAATTGAAAAAAAAAATACAAAAACACGGTAAACAAGGTTAGTTTAATTTATTTAAGGTCAGTCTATTTCCACTTCCAAAGCTAATCACCACCGACAAAGGTTAAGACTACCACATCTAAGAATTTTGCCGCAAATTCAAGAATTCCAACCCAAATTATTGGGTTTTTTATTGTGCATGCAACATCAAAACCTACTAAAGTTTTCTTTATCCAAAAAAAAAACCTGCTCATCACAACACATTTTATTGTAACCAAAAAAATTGACCCTCCACACAGAGAACTCAAACTCAAGACCACTAATGTATCAGTCAAAAACGCAAACCACTACACGACCTGGATAGTAACACGCTAAACAAAGTGCAGAGAAAAATTATGCACAATATAAGCTCCGCTTATAAACGGCCTAAAAAAATCGTTACAGATAATTACCAATTCCATTCCTATACAATATTTGAAAACAAAAACAAAAAAGCTGTTCCTACAATACTAAATCCTAATAGTAATCAGGTTCAGGTCAACTAAAAACAGCTGCAACAACAGTAAATAAACAAACTTTCAAGAAAAACCAGCCAGCAACTTTGACAAGCAATGCAATTATTATTGCAAATTAATTACAATAATTATAACCAAAAAAACTCTGGCAAATAATAATAATTTATTCCAAATGGTGGAACAGCAAATGTACTAAGAAAAAACAAGAAGCCAGAAAGATGTTAAGGCACTGGAGAAACAACAAAAACACAAAAGAAGAATATATGAATAAACAAAAGGCTTACAAAAATCAATGTAAAAAAGCTAAAAGTGAATTTATAAAAAAGAAGAAATAAAAATTTAAAAAAATAAAGACAGAAGCAGAAGCCTGGAAATACATAAACAAAGAAATAAGAAGAAAACAGGGAGATATTGAGGAAATACCAATGGAAGCGTGGAAGGAACATTTTTCAAGTTTGTTTGGAGGAGAAAAGAAAAAAGAAAAAAAAACTAGAGAGACAACAGCCAATCCACCAAGCGGAAGAAATTTCAAAGGAGGCAATATGGGAGAAGATAAAAAAACTAAAGAAAAAGAAAGCGCCAGGTATGGATGGGATACAGAATGAAGCGTGGTTGTATGGTACGGAAGAACTGATTAAGAGATTGAGTGAGTTAATAAACAGAGTATGGAAGGAAGAAGGGTTTCCGAGTCAATGGAGAGAAGGTCTTGTATGCCCTATACACAAAAGTGGATCCAAAAAGCTAGTAAATAACTACAGGAGAATAACACTACTGGGTACGGCATACAAGATCTACGCCATGATATTAGAAGAAAAGTTGAATGAGGAACTAAGTATGAATGAGATAATTCCAGATGGGCAAGCCGGCTTCAGGAAGGGAAGAGATACCATGGATAACGTATATATTTTACATCATATTGTGGAAAAAGAAATAGCAGAGAAAGAGGGGAAAGTATATGCGTTATTCCTAGATCTAAAGGCGGCATTTGATAGTGTGGATAGAGAGAAACTGTGGAAGTGTATGAGAGAGAAAGGAATTAGCGAGCACCTAGTAAGAAGAATGGAAGACGTGTATGAGGAGACAGCAAATAGGGTATGTGTTAACGGAAAAATGAGTAAAAGATTTTGGACAACAAAAGGAGTAAGACAGGGCTGTCCATTGAGTCCTACTTTATTTGCAACCTACATAGCAGATGTAGAAAAAAAATTGAGGTTGGCTCAAGCAGGAGGGGTAATAATTGGTAGAGAAAAAGTGTGGTCGCTAACATACGCAGACAACATGGTAATACTAGCAAAAGAAGCGAAGGAAATGAAAGAGATGATAAAAAGTTTAGAAAAATATTTTAGAAAAAAAAGCTTAGAAGTTAACGTAGAAAAAAAAAATTATGGTGTTTAAAAAGGGGGGTGGGAGACAAAAAGTGGAGGACTGGAAATGGAATGGGCAAGGTATTACGGAAGTAAAATCTTTTAAATATTTGGGATATGTTTTTTGTACGAGTAACACCGAGAGCGAGCACATTAAAGAGATTGCTCGAAAAGCAAATAAAGTAGTGGAACAAGTTTGGGGAATAAGTGAAAGAAAATTTAAATGTATGAGAATAAAAGGGCTTATGTTTGATAGTTTAGTTAGGAGTATGATATTGTATGAGTCAGAAATATGGGGATGGAAGGAACAAGAAAAATTAGAAGCAATACATGTAAAATATTGGAGATGGGTGCTAGGTTTAAATACAGAAACTCCAGCATATATTGTGCTGGAGGAAGTCAAAAAAGATAAGTTAAGAGTAGAAGCAGGAAAAAGAGCAATGAAGTATGAAGAAAGAATGAGACAGAGACACGAATGCAAAATATTACAAGAATGCATGAAAGAGAAAATGAGAGCAAGAAATGAAAAGCTAGGGGAGATTAAGGAAAATTATTACAATAGAAATGGATATGCGAGCCAAGAAATTGAAAGAATGAGAGAATCTGGGAGAGAGACATGGTACAAAATTATGAAAAGAGATAGAGATATACAAAGGCAAGAAAGAAGAATGCGAGTGAAAGAGTCTAGGTACAACGCAAACTATAAACATATTATAGAAAATGAATTGCCAATGTACTTAGAGAGCAAAAGATATAGTAAAGATGACAAAAAGATGATTGCAAGATTCAGATGTGGTAATAAAGAGCAAGTGACAAGATTTTGGATGGAAAAAGATTTGAAAATGTGCAGAATGTGCGGAGAGACTAAGGAAACTATAGAACAAATGTTGAAAGAGTGTAACAAAATAAGAGAAGAACAGATGAAAAAAATGAGATATTGAAACAGGACGTAAGAGGGGTAGAATGGATGAGGGCAGTTAAAAAACGAAGAAAAGAAATAGACAAACAGAGAAGAAAATATTCTTAATTGTGTTAACTTTATAAGGATTAAGTTTTATTATTTTGGGAAGTTGTAAATGTATTTGTAAATGTAATTTTCAAGGCCGAAAGGCAAGAAATAAACGTATTATTATTAAGTGCTAAAAATAATTTACATCATAACCACCAATTTTGACCTAAAGATCCAAATCCTACAACTCACCATCAAAAAAGTGGTAAAATCCCTCGCAATGTCCGCCCTCACAACTACTACTACCGCCCCTCCACCTCTACCCATCATAGAAGGAATAATCCTAAAAACAGATTTAAAAAATGCCATTGCTTCCCCCTCGGAGGACAAAAGGAAAATTTCATCAATTCACTAGATGCCCGAGAAAAAACAAACCACCCCTGCTGCCGTCAACTTATACTGCCCCGCACAAAAAAACGCAAAAATATCACTAAACAGCGCAATTCCTCCTCATTCACATATTAAGTCTAAAGAGCAGTTATCTTTGCTGGTTCTTAAAACTAAAAAGCACAAAAACCTTCCGGAGCAAAGGCTATTTACAACGCCGTCCCGACTTAAAAAAAAAGACAACCAAAAAAGCATTCACCAAAGCCTGCATCTATAGAAGTAAACTACTCAAGTGACCACACCGTCAACAATAACTCCACCCAATAAAAATGCTTCAAATTAGTCATTCGGAATGTTCTCAAATACCTACGTAAAACGTAAGAAATTGTATAAACATTGGTCTGCCGGACCTGTTCGGACCTGTTCGGAACCTCACAAATAAGTGGACTGCCTCAAAGATACAAGTGTGCTCTTTGCTTTGGCTCTCATCTCCCCCAGCATAGTCTACTTATAAAAACTTTGGTACCCGCAAACCAGCCACCGTAACAGCAAACAAATCGTTCTCCCATGTTCTATCTCCAACAGCATCAAGCATTGCAAATGTAAGAACTAGCCGCGCTTTGTTTGCAATTTTTTCAACAGAAAATCATGCTTGTCTTCCTCAATCTACAAAACAATTAATAACACACTTAAAGTTTGCTTCTGGAATGCAAACAACATTCCAAATAAAATGAGAAAAGTGCAAACCACAAACCCAGACATGCGCTAAGAATCCCAAATACGTTTACGTACTTAAAAACATCAGAAGTAATTCAAAAGCGTAGGACACTGATCTTTGCAAAAAAAGCCTTGGACCATTTCAAAGTAAATGCTCCTGACATTCTCACACTTAAAACAAAACCGCAATTGTCGTAAGTGTGCCTAGACTGAGCAATCTTAAAATCGCATCTGCTTATATTAATCCAGCTAAACCCATCAAAACAGTGGATTTGAAAAGGGTTTTCACTAACCCGCATCCTACCGTAATTGCTAACAGCTTCAATTTCAAGCACCCGGCGTAGAACAGCGCCAAAAGCAACGTCAAAGATCGATGATCAAGTACATTGATCCAGATAAACCCATTGATTACAGCTTCGCAGGTCACTAAGGAAACGTTCTTGACATATCAATACTTAAGAATGTCACCTTTCAAGTTAAAATAAAAGCTATCAATAATTTTAACTATGATTACAACCCAGTATTACTAAAACTCTACGAAAAAAAACAAATGAGGGGGAAAAAAATTGGTTACCCATACGAATTGGACTCTCTTCTCCCAATACCCAGTAAAAAATCATGTTGACATCAATATAACCGTCAAACAATTTCTAACTTAATCTATAAAGCACACAGAAAAGGCTTCTAAAACCAATCAGGTTCATGCTGATAACCCTCTAAGCTATTGACCACCCATAGATCGGAAGATCTTAAACTCTCTTCACAATAGTCAGAATGACCATCGGTTGCAAAAAATCTGTGCTAAAAAAAACTCGGAAATCAAATACAGAGTATAAAAACCTAATGTAAAAAATTGCCAAAGCCTTACGCCACAGACGAGTCCTTATTCAGTCACCCATGGCAAAAATAGTCTACAATACTTTATTCATAAAAAACTAAATCATTTGTTGGCAGTTTGAGGCTGTCGTTGCTCCCTTTCTATGATTGAGAACACTGATCTGGAGTAAGTCACCAAGAAGTCAATAAGTTTTTAGAGAACGTCCAATCTTCAAACTGATAACTCAATTTCCTTCTAGCCCTAATACAATGCCTAAAAGAGCTCTCAAGTCATTATTGTATAAAACAAAAGAAACAAAGTTGTTCTCTTTAATAAAGGATTTACGTACAAATTGCATGTACAATTTATCCTAAACAAAGCCAGATTGGCAATAAACCTGCTAGTCCCAATTCTTTGGTGGAACTGCGGTATAATGCTCTGTAACAAAATCCAAATGTACAACTCAATTATTAGACCACAAATCACTTTTGCGTCTTCAGTATGGAGAACGGCGGCAAACACGTACCTCAATCGCCTCAAAACCTGCCAAAGTCTTACTTTGCGTTAGCTTGTCGGAGCCCCATAATATGTTTAAAACAAACAATCTCGGTATCCCCTTGCTAAGCCAATACATCAAATCTTTGGCCAAAAAGTACTTTAATAACCCCTTGCTTCACCCTAACCCGGATATGGTCAGACTTGCTGAGGCAGACAAAAATAAATATTCCTATATAAGACCAATCAACACCATCACTTCCTAAAGTGGCTAACCCCACAATCCCGCTCCACAGCATATAGAGCTTTTCTTAAAATATAAGTAATCTCCAACGGAAGATATATGAGCCTTACTGTCTCAAAGCTCCAAGTGGTTTGGATTCTCCTTTAGAGAGTCAGTCTTTAGAAAATTCTCAACCCAAACAACAAAAATAATCTTTCTAGTCCATCTTCAACTTTAAATATTTCTTGGGTTTTAAAAGAATTACCATCCCCAAAAATTATTCAGTTTTTCATCATTCAATGATAACAACGTCAAAAAAATGTAAGTGTCAAGAACCATCCACAGTCTTCCTGAACCACAAATAGTTTTATCTAAATCGTGGTACACCATATGGGAAAACATGAGCTTTCATTATTAACTCACATTACAACTAATGCAATAGTTAGACTATGTGTGTTTGGTAAACATTTTAAGTTATTTTATTGTAAATTGCAGCCCAAAATTTAAAAAAAAAAACGTTCGAGTTGCAAAAAACAATTTTAACTTTATTATCTCATAATCCATAAGTTAATAGATTGAATTAAAATTCAAAGCAATTGATATGTTATTATGGACATATCAATTAAAACTATCATTTTAAAATTCTAAAAAAAACTTTGCTTTATTTAAATATCCAATAATTTAATATTATTCATTAAAATTTAGAATTGCATCTGACCTTTACGGAGATATCCGCGTTATAACATTTTACTTTCTGCATTCTCGTTTTCTTTTTTCGATTAAATTTATTTTATTGACAAACTACTCAAGTGATTGGATTTGCATGTCATTTAGATAGATTTTTTTAATTTTGTTAATATCTGGGTCAGGTTCGAGACAATCTGTCGGCTCCGTCGAGGGGTTCAGGAAAGAAATGGAAAGTGAGTACACACTTTCTCTTTCACGACTCTCCTCCGGCGGACAACAAACGAAAACGCCACTGATATAATAGATTGGCATTAGAAATCGCCTAAACTATAAATGGGATGATTTTGTGTAATTGTTTGTTTAATCATTTTTTTTTGTAAATTAGTTCAATTAGAGTTTAATCAAAGTAGGATTAAATTTATCAGCAACTATTTCGTAAATTAGTTATTATTATTATTAAAGACATAATAAATAAAAATTACACTCTGAGTTTTCACCTGAAGAAGTAAACTAAGCAAATTACCTAATCGACTCCAAACGCCTAACCCTTAGCTGCTGAACGTTTAAGTTACCTATAATTTGCAATAAAAACACCAACTAATTAAAAATATTTTACATAAAATTCAAAATGTTTGCACAACCTAGCAATGCCAGAAGTTGTACTCAACATGCTGGCCAACCTACACCCAACTAATAATCCTCTATCAATGCAGAAAATATGTACAACAAATCACAGTAAAACGTAGAAGCCCAAAGATATGCAAGAAAAGGAATCAAAGATTCCGTTGATAAGCTAGCTAGCATAGAATATGCTTTCAGAAATAAAGACCACATCAGCAACTTTAAAAAAATAGCTTCCACAACGGCGACGTTACGCCAAACTACTTTCAGCCATCTTTTTAGCAAAACTATCCGCTACCCATACCCTAACCACCGAGATATTGAAGAAGACCTCCAACTATTTTCAGAAAACAAAGTTAAAAAACTTTAAATTAACTAAATTTTGTTAACTATTTTTCGATAAAAACCGGCGTCAGTTTTGATCAAAAATTTCCAATTAAAACCAAAAATTATATTTTATCTTTTCACTTTTGTTCAAATTAAATCATAAAAATCAATTTAAAAAAAGCAACCGTTGCTGTTGTTTGTATTTAATTTTAATAAAATTTGGTGAGATTTTTGGAAAACAGCCAACGGCGTCAGTGTCGACGCACTATGGGACAGATGCGAATAGAATTTTTCATTCATAAAGTGTACAGTTATTGATGGCTGCCCATCCCGCTTTTAAAACGTATCGATGTTCATTATACTTTTTTATAACAAAGAGGTGGATTTGTAAGCCGTCAGATTATCCATGTGGAAATAATTAATTAGATTATTTATACATTTTACTAATAATTATTTCAACCACAATAAAAATAAATTAAGTAATGACGTTCGTTAAATTTATAATTAAATCATCTCAACAAGAAAATGCGTTTGACATGAATACCAAACTAATTCAGATTTTTTATATATATATATATATATATATATTTTAATTAACTCGTTTAATTGAAAATCCATCAAGCAAATCTAATTTATTAACTAAATATAAATATTATTGATTTTTTACAGTTTTTAAAATAATATAGAAGGAAACGAGTTTATTAACTGCATATTAAACGGTTGATAACCAACATTTTTTTGTTGTTTACAGTTACTTTGTGTGTCATACGCTTGGGTCATACACATGTTTACATAAATCATAAAAAGTATATGAATTAAAACAATAACAGGAATTTAGTAAATTCGTTACGTCCGTGTTTCGAAAAAAGATGCGTATGCTGAAAGATTGTTTATGTAATAGAATTCTAAGCTACAGAATAGTTTGTTTATAATATTTTAGTGATTATTATTTAGAAGTTTAAATGATGTTACGAATATAATTATTATTTGTATATAGTAAGATAGTTTCAGTAACGTAGCTAGGATTTTTGAGCCTCACTGCAAAAAATTGGCAAGAGCCCCTTAGACATTAATTGTTGAAAATGTAAATTTCTATTTATAATATATTAAAAACATTAAAATACCAAAATATTGTCAAAAAACACCAAAATCCGCCATAAACTGCTAAAAAGAGTGAAATTATAATTCATAATATACTAAAAATAACAAAATACTACCTTAAAACATCAAAATATTGTCAAAAAATAAGTAAAAATAAAAAAACTATTTATAAAAAGTGAAAAATGCAAAAATTCGGTCATAAAATTTAAAAATATCCAAAAGTGCCAAAATTTTAAACAATGTCAGAAACACTAAAATCCTGCCATAAACTGTTTAAAATATGTATACATTTTTATAAAATGCTAAAATCCAGCTATAAAATATCAAAAATATTGTTCAAAAAAATAAAAAAAACAAGCATAAACTGTTAAAAATTGTCAAAAAGTACCAAAAATTGGCAACTTTGACCATAAAGTATAAAAATATTGTCAAGAAGCACCAAAATTTAGGTTTTCATAGTTAAAAAGACAAAATTCTATTCATAACAAGTCAAAAATAGCTAAATCCTGTCATAAATTATTAAAATAAAAACCAAAATGCGGCCAAAAATAATTAAAAATCCTACAATTGTCAAAAAGCCACAAACATTAAAAAAAATGCTGGAAAGCGCCAAAATTTAGCCTAAACTGATAATAATTTTAATAAAATCCCAAAACCAACAACATCCAGCTATAAAATATCAAATGATTCAAAATCCAGTCATAAACTGTCAAAAAGTGTTATTACAGATTTTTGGTATCTGTTATAAAATATTAAAATATAAAAAAAAACATAATCCGCCCAAAAACCGTTAAAAACTGCAACATTCTGTTCTAAAATGTTAAAATAAGCAAAATCCGCCTTAAAGAGTGTAGACATTTTCATGATAAATAACTGAATCTTGCCTTGAAACATCAAAATATTTTTAGAATATAAAATCCAGCAAAAACGGTTTAAAAGAGCAAAATGTTTTTCATAAAATGTAGTCATTAAAATGTATTTAAAAGTAGCTAAAAACGCATTTATTTCTATATTTGAATACATTTTTCGTCTATTTCTAATTTTTATTTAATTAAAATACTCTGAACAAATATAGCTTAATCCTTTCTGAATGTACTTGTAACAAAATAAATAGATTATCAAACTATATGTGGAAATAAAAATGAAGCCAAAGTAGCTGTTTTCACTACAATACTGGAAATTAAGGTAACGATCGGTATGCTCTTAATTGCAGAGAATATATAATTATCTGCAGGTTCAGTTTATAGAAAAGCCACTCGAAAACCATAGCAAGTCGTAGCAATAACGCGTCAATGCAAAAAGACAAGATGGACCGGACCGGACAAATGGAGCGCAGTAGACCAAGAGTAACTTGAAGCGCGGGACAAAGAAATGAGGTTAGTAACGCCCGTTCCTTAAATAAATTAGTGCTAAGACAATTAATCTACAATGTTAAAGCACGGTGTGGTGGTTGAGTTTGTTAGTGCGTTGCATCAGTTGTATAAAAAAAAACTATATAACTGAGCGCAACATAAGCTGCAAATCACCTTTCTTTAGCATTTTTTGTCAAAATGTTAAACTAAAATTTCAAACTCTTCTTATTCGGCCTATATATATCCACTCCTAAACGTAAGCCTCATCCAATTTCCTCCATCTATTTCTGTCTTGTGCTGTTAGAATCCAATTTTTCCGTCAATGTTTTAGATATTGCCTCTCCATCTTCTTTTTGGTATTCCAACGCTTCTTTTACTGTTTCTCGGTCGCCATCGTGTCACCCTCTTGGTCCACCTTAATTGATCTTGCCTTGCCACGTAGCCGGCCCGTCTCCATTACAGTTATGTTATTCGCCTCATCTCATCCGTTATCTGAGTTCTTCTCCGAATTTCCTCGTTTCTGATTTTATCCCTAATGCAAACCCCAACATGGCCCTCTCCATTGCTCGTTGTATAATTTGGAGTTTGTTTGCCGCATTTCTTGTTATTGCCATGGTCTCGGTCCCATAGGTAAGAACTGGTAGTAAGCACAATTCGTATACTCTTCTTTTCAAGTTTTTAAGAATTTTCGGTGCTTTGAGTATGAAACTTAATTTTTAAAAGGCCGCCCAACAAAATTCTATTCTTTTGGGTATTCTACAAAATTGGATTTCTTTCCCTAGTTCTATTTTGTGTACGATATAGACATAATCAGTTACGTTTTCAAGTACCTCGTTTCCGATGGTTATGTGAAATCATTACTTTGATTTTATTCAAGTTCATTTCCAAACCGATGTTTTTTTATGCCTGATATAATTGTACTAGCATTGTCTGTAGATCATCTAAATTTGTGCTGATGAAAACGATATCGTCTGCAAATCTTAGGTGGTTAAAGTATACTCCATCAATTGAAATTCCTATATGATCCCAGTCTAGTTCTTTAAAGATTTCCTCTATTGCAGCTGTAAATAGTTTTAAAAAATGATGTCCCCTTGCCGTACTACTCTCTTGATCGGCATCTTGTCTGTTTTTGTATCTTTGTCTATTTGAATTGTATTGACTTGTTTTCGTATATGTTCTTTATAAAGTCAATTCTAGCTCTCAGAACTGCCCAGGTAATGTAAATAATTATATTGTACTCGTTGCTTTCCTCAATGAAGTTTCTGAATGTCTGTAGGTGGTCAGTGGTGCTGCATCCCTTTCAAAATCCAGCTTGTTCGGCTGGTTGATAAAGTCCAGTTTTTGTGTCAGTCTATTGGTGACAATTTTAGTTAGGAGTTTGTACAGGTGCAATAATAAACTTATTGGGCGGTAGTTTTCTATGTTGTTTCTGTTAAAATGATAACTTCTGCGTTTTGCCATCTACTTGGGATCGACTCTTCCCTTATACATTTATTTAGTAAGATTAAAATTTCTTTTAGACTTTCTCCTCCTATTTTGAGTATCTCAGTCGTTATGCAGTCTTTGCCAAAGCTTTTCTTATTCTTTAATTAGTTTAGAACTGTCTTCAATTCTTCTTGGTCAATTTCTGAAATTTCTTCTAATCCAATATTTTGGATTTTGGGTCTGTGGTAGTGAAGCTGTAGAAAGTTCCAAAAAAATCTTGAATCACTTGCTTCATTTCTTTTCAATTTTGTTTATTTTTCAGTGATTTTGTTCTTCCCTAAGCCAATTTGGATCTCAGGACCTTCATAGCCTCAATGGTATCTATTATGAGTTTTGTGTTGTATTCTTTTTGGTTCTTTCGTATATTTTTGCTTATGTCCTTCTTTAATATTTTGTAGTTATTGTCCAGGTCTCTAGTCATGTTTCTTCTTTGCTTCAATAATTCTTTAGCTTGTGAGCTCAATTTGCCCGTGTTTCCTTTTTGTGTTGCACATATCAACTTTGTTGCTGTTTGTATACTTTTGGTAGTTTTCGGAGAGTTCTTCTATTCCCATCTGTGCTAGCTTGCTTGTTTATCCTAGTTTTTTGCTAAGTGTGAGTTAGAATTTGTCTTCTTTTTACACAGCGTATCTGTTGTTGGATTTCAAATTATGAATCCTCAGTAGCAAAAAACGTCAAACAATGCATAAAATGCTAAACTCAAAAAAACTGTTCATAAACGTTATAAATCATCAAGACTATTGTTTGATTATAACGAGTTTCAATCAATTCGTACTTTGTGTAAAAATCTCAGTACATGTCGATACAAGCAATATATTACTCGAACAGAAATCAACATTCAAAGTAACCCTAAACACTTTTGGAAATTTGTTAGCAACTCTAGAAAAACTAATGATTTTCCAGCTACAATGTATTATAAACAAAAAAACTTGCAGTAAAGGAGATGACTATGTTAATAGTTTTGCTGAATTCATTTCCTCTGATTACAATACACAAACTCATCCAACTCCTTTGTTTGACTTTCAGAAAAACTTTTTACATCGAGCATTTTCAATTAGTTTGTTGGATATATTTAAAGGGATTGAGAACCTTAAATGAAACTTTAGCACTGGACCGGACGGTGTTTCATCTATGCTGTTAAAACAATGTATTTATTCAATTTCTACGATATTGCATTTAATTTTTGAAGCCAAGTTTCCTTTAGTTTGGAAACAAAGCTACATTATGCCTTTACATAAATCTGGAGCTAAGAAGGATATTACTAATTATTGAGCTATATGCATCCAGTCTGCTATTCCTAAGTTGTTTGATCAAATTGTAACTGGTCAAATACAATGGATGTGCAAAAGCATTTTAGTAAAACAGCAACATGGGTTTTGCGAGGGTCGTTCTACTCTTACAAATCATCTTTGATACGAAAATGATCTTTTGAATGCCTTTCAATCAAGAGTTCAAGTAGATTCTATTTTAAACAGATTTTTCAAAGGCGTTAATCATAGTATTTTGATTGCTAAGCTTCGGGCTTTAGGTTTTCATGAATCTGTTATTGCGTGGTTGTCGAGCTTTTTGGAAAATCGTACACAGTGTGTAAAAATTAATAACTTTTTATCACAACAAATTGTTGTTCCTTCTGGGGTTCCTCAAGGATCTCATTGTGGACCAATTCTGTTCTTACTCTTTATTAATGATCTTGTTTATTCTATTAATTCTTTGTCTTATCTTTTATTTGCTGACGATCTTAAAATTTATAAAAGAATATCATCTATCGAGGACTGCATTAGTTTGCAAAATGATTTAGACTCTGTTCATTCCCGGTGTCTTATTAATAACTTGTTGTTTAACGCAAATAAATGTTTTTCGATAAGCTTCAACAGAACTTTAAGTAAAGTATCATATGACTATACTATCGATAATAATGTTTTGGAACATGTTACACAAATAAAAGATTTGGGTGTAATTTATGATTCAAAACTAACTTTTCTTAAGCATATAAACTATATCTGCAACCATGCTATAAAAATGTTAGGATTTGTTTACAGAATGTCTACTGACCTATCTCCTAGCACACTCAAACTACTTTATTGCGCTTTAGTACGTTCTCATTTAGAGTACGCTCCGTCAGTTTGGTGTCCATTCTACAGCGTTCATATATGCAATATAGAACGTATTCAAAACAAATTTTTTTGTTTATTATTGTTTAAATTTGGCATTTTATCCAAAAATTACAATTTTAACCTCATTGCATTGCAATATAATCTTCCGCCGCTGAAAATTCGGCGCAAAAGAACCGATTTATCATTTTTACGTAGACTAATGATGTCTGAGATTGATTGCCAAGAGCTACTAGTAACTTTTCCATTTCAAGTCCACAACAATAATCGCCGAACCAGACAGTCTCTATTATTTAGAGAATCTATACATTCTACCAATTATGGATTTAATAACCCAATTGGTAGAATTTACAGAATTGCAAATAGTTTCTCTAATAATATTGATTTATTTTGTGTTTCAAAATGTAGTTTTAAGTGTCAATTAAAATGTGTTGATGAATAATTTTATATTTTGTTTTTATTTATGTATACTTTTTTCCATGCTTTTATTATTCAATATTCTTTTATATATTTTTGTGTAATTGTAATATTGCTTGTAATTCATCGTTATTTATGTACATAATGATGTAGATGTAAATGGTTTTGTATATACCGTGAATAAAGTATTATTATTATACTCAATGGTAGAGCACTTGCATATCATGCGAGCAGTCCGGGGTTCGATCCCCGAAATATGACTGAAATGATAACTTGCTCTTTATCCACCAGCGTGGTTCGGAAGTCACGTTTTAAGCTGTTGGTCCCATCAAACCACTTTAAACAAGTCGTAGACTTACTGTGGCGATGTAAAATAGCCGTAAAAAGCATAATAATTAATTATTATTATAAAGTATGATAGTTTCAGTGACGTAACTACAATTTTTCAAAAAATTGACATTAACTGTTAAAAAGTGTAAACTTCTATTTATAAAAAGCCAAAAATAACAAATTCCGGTCATAAAATATTAAAATATTTTAAGAAAAAACTAATATCCGGCAAAAAAGTTGAAAAATCTATTTATAGTATATTAAAAACATTAAAATTTAGCATCAAAATAATGTCAGAAAGCACCAAAATCCGCCATAAACTGTTAAAAAGTGTGAAATTCTAATTTATATAATGCCAAAAATAACAAATCCCACCTTAAAACATCAAAATATTGTCAGAAAAAAAGTAAAATATGACAAAATTCGGTCATAAAATTTAAAAATGTCCAAAAGTGCAAAAGTCTATTCATTTATAACTGAAAATGCAAAAATTTGTTTATAAAATGCCAAAAAGAACCTTGAAATTTTAAACAATTGTCAAAAAACACATTAAAATTCGGTCATAAACTGTCAAAAATGCCAAAATCCAGCTATAAAATATCAAACATATTGTTTAAAAAAAAAACAAGCATAAACTGTTAAAAACTGCAAAACTTATTTAATAAAATGTCAAAAAAGCAATATTCGGCTTTAAAATATCAACATATTGTTGAAAAAAACCAAAATCCGGCTCAAAAATCAAAAAAAATTCAAAAAGTACCAAAATTTGGCAACTTCGGCCATAAATAATAAAATATTGCCAAGAAACATTAAAATTTAGCTATTTATTGTTGAAAAATGCAAAATTCTATTCAAAAACATTCAAAAACAGCTAAATCCTGTAATAAATTATTAAAATAACAACCAAAATCCGGCCAAAAACAATTAAAATCTTACAATTGTTAAAAATAGCAAATTGCAACTTTTAAACATAAAAATTGTTAAAAAGCACTAACATTTGACCACAAACTAGTGAAAAATCTATTGTTTTTAATAAATTTCCAAAAACAGCAAAATCCGGCTGTAAAATATCAATTATTCAAAATCCGGACAGATTTTTGGTATCTGTCATAAAATATTAAAATATTAAAAAAAAACAAAATCCGCCCAAAAACCGTTAAAAAGTGCAAAATTTTATTCATAAAATGTAAAATAGCTATCTGGTACGTGGCACAAGTATTTTTTTATGTTTGTATGCCCCTACGCACAGCAAACCATTGCTTACACCTAGCTACGTCACTGAATATTTCATATAGTTAATTTTTTTTTTTTTTTTCATTAGTCTAAATTGAAATATAAAATAAAAACTTCAAATTAGTTTTAAGTTACTTAGCTTTAAATTACTTTGCTTTAACAGGTTTTGTCAAAATTTGTTGCACAAAACATTAAACAATGCAAAAAATTAAACTTTAAAAAACTAATTTAAAAAATAGTTACAATATTTAAAATTGGGTTTTAAGCAACTAAAGTGGCGTTTGTTAGCATTGTTTATAATAATTAATGTACTGTATATGACGTTATTTATGTACAGGTAGTAAAGGACAAAGAGAGTCTTAAAAGTGTGTAAAACAAAGTATATTTACATTGGGGTCATTGAGGTACTTGACAGTTGTAGTATTCCAGGTACGCTGCCAAACTTGAGGTTGTATTATGATGTAAAAGATTGTTATTAATACACTGGCATGAGATCCTTTAACTTTGAAGTCTACGCAATAACCATTAAAGGAATGATTTGTGCACTGGGATTTTAGCTTTTGTGGTTGCACAATAACTGCAAAAGATAATCAAGCTTACATTAGCCGGTTAAGCATGGAAGTTGTATGCAGAGCACATTACACTAGTAAAAAGCAGCAATAAACACGCTAGTATTAGAAAATACCTTGGAGATATGTTAATTAGATGACTGGTAATAAACTATACTACGTAGGAATTCTAATATTACAAACAGTTAGTCCTATGCTAAAAAGAAATTATATATTTGTTAATTGCAGAGAATATATTATATTATGCAGGTTCAGTTTTAAAAAAATCAACTCGAGAACAAATAGAGCGTAGTGGAACAAGAGTAACTTGAAGCGCTAGACATAGAAATAAGATCAGTAAATTTTGCGCATTAAAGAGATGCGGTCAAATAACTTGACAGTAATGCCCGTTCCTTAAATAAATTAGTGTTAATAAAAATACGACCTTAAAGCATGGTGTGGCGGTTGGGTTGTATAGCGTGCGTTGGGTCAGTTGTATAAAAAACAAAATTATGTAACTGGGCTTAACATAAGTTTCAAATCATCTTTCTTTAGCTTTTTTGTCAAACTAAGTACCCTCGCTTGCATAAAACATCAAACAATGCATTATATCGAATTTCAACAATTAATAAAAGTAATTCTTCTAACTTCAAATTGATTTTTATGCAAATAAACTTCATCAAATAGCTTTATTATATAAACTTAGCTTCAAATCACTTTGAACTAACATGTTTTGTCAAATTTTAAATTAAAATTTCAAATTTTTCTACTTTTTCCTTTTCCAATTTCCTCCATATGTCTCTATGTTGAGCTGTTTAAATCCAATTTTTCCCAGCGATATTTTTGATATTGTCTCTCTATTTTCTTTTTGGTCATCCAGCGCTTCTTTTACTGTTTCTCGGTAGCCATCGTGTCACACTGTTGGTCCAAACTGATTGATTTAGCCTTGCCACGTGGCCGGCCCATCTCCATTTCAGTTGTGCTATTCGCGTCATCACAACCGTTATCTGAGTTCTTCTCCGGATTTCCTAGTTTCTGATTTTATCCCTAATGCTTATCTCCAACCTGGCCGTCTCCATTGCTCGTTGTGTAGTTTGGAGTTATTGTTATTACCATGGTCTCGGTACGGTAGGTGAGAACTGTTAGAACGCACAACTCGTATACTCTTTTATACAAGTTTATAGAAATTTTCGTTGCCGGAGTATAAAGCCTAATTTTCCAAAAACCGCCCAACAAAGTCCTATTCTTCTATGTATTTCACAGGATTAGTTCTCTTTACCGAGACCTATTTTGTGTCCGAGATAGACATATTCGGTTACGTTTTCAAGTACCTTATTTCCAAGTCGTAACTTTAGTTTTATTTAAATTCATTTCCAAATCAATATTTTTTTATGCATGCTGTAATTGTACTAGCATTGTCTATAAATCATCTAAATTTGTGCTGATGAAAACAATATCATCTGAAAATCATAGGTGGTTAAGGTGTGCTCCATCAATAAAGATTCCTTTATAGATATATAGAACAATTTCAGGGAAATGGTGTCCCCTTGCCGTACTCCTCTCTTGATCGGCATCTTGTCTGTTTTTGTTTCTTCGTCTATTTGAATTGTATTGACGTATTTTTGTATATGTTTTTTATGAGGTCGATTCTAGCTTTATCGAGAGCTCTCAAAACTACTCAGGTTTCAACAGAGTTAAATGCCTTTTGGTAGTCCACGGCGATGTAAATGGATACACTGTACTCGTTGCTTTTCTCAATGAGGGGGTTCTGAGTGTCTGTAGGTGGTCAGTAGTGCTGTATTCCTTTCAAAACCCAGCTTGTTCAAATGGTTGATAGAAGTCAAGTTTGTGTCAGTCTATTGGTGACGATTTTAGTTAGGACAGGTGCAATAAGCTTGTCGGGCGGTAGTTTTCTATGTTGTTTCTGTCTTCTTTTTATGTAGAATGATAGCTTCTGTGTTTTGCCATCTACTCTTCCCTTATACATTTATTTAATAGGATTCGGATACTTTCTTGTAGACATTCTCTTCCTATTTTGAGTATCTCAGTCGTTATGCAGTCATCACCTGAGCTTTTCTTGTTCTTCAATTGGTTTAGAGCTACCGTTAGTTCTTTTCTGTCAATCTCTAAAATTTCTTCAAATCCGATATTTTGGATTTTGGGTCTGTGGTTATGGGAAGTAGAGAATTCCGTATAATTCTTAAATCACTTGCTTGATTTCTTCCTGATTTCTGGTCAGTGTGTTTTGTTTATTTTTCAGTGCTGTTATTTTTGTTGGATCTCAAAACCTTCATGTTTTTATTGACTTCAATGATATCTATTATGAGTTTTGTGTTATATTCTCTTAGGTCATTATTCATATATTTTTGCTTATGTTCTTGTTTAGTATTTTGTAGTTATGATCCAGGTTTCTGGTATTTAATAGTTCTTCAGTTTGTAAGCTCAGTTTAACCGTGTTTCCTTTTTGTGTTGCCCATATCAACTTTGTTGCTGTTTGTATACTTTTGGTAGTATTCGGAGAGTTCTTCTATTCCCATCTGTGCTAGCTTGCTTGTTTATCCTAGTTTTTTGCTAAGTGTGCGTTAGAATTTGTCTTGGATTTTAAACAGCGTATTAGTGGTTGGATTTCAAATTATGCATCCTCAGTTGCAAAAAACGTCCAATATAATTAAACTTCAAGAATTAATTTAAAAAAATCCATAACTTGAAATTAATTTTAAAGCAACTAAGATTATTTAAAATGTTAAAAAAAACTTTCTCAGTTACATAAAACGTCAAACAATGCATAAAATCAAACTTTAATAAAAACTAACACCAAAACTTTAAATTGACTTTAAAAGTTCCATTTTGGCATAAACAAAATTTCAAATTAAAAAAAAACTAATAAAAAAAACCAAAAATTCAAACCAATTTTCAAGCAACTAAGCTTTATATCAACCAAAAACTAGTAAACCTAAAAAAGAAGCAAAAAACTACGACCAAGGCTATGTAAAAAAAAGTAGCAAATCAAACAATAGAACAAAATGCTATAGAAAAACGAAACAAGAAAAAAAAATAAGAAACAAACAAGAACAATACTACAGAAAACATTATACCATCAGAGATAAAAAAATAGAAAACCGTGCTGATTCACAAATAATTAAAAGTAGATCAAACTTGAGAGTAACAGAAGGTGCACTACAAAACTGAAAAAAATGCAGATATACAACGTACAAAAAACAAAGTAAAAAAAAAATTCTTAAGATATCTGATAAAATAAATAACAAAATATAAAAAGAATTGTAAAAGCAAATAATTTAAAAGAAAAATAAAGAAACTCACACTAGCGACTGAAAGATTATGCATTATAGAAACAGAAATAGACAACACACTTTTCTGCATATTAAACAGACATGCGCCAAATGATGAGAAAAAGGAAGAATGAAAAATGGAAGACCAAGCAAATCAAAATGATGTAGAAATAATAATTAAAGATTTCAATGCTAAATCGAAAAATCGGCACCGTTCAGACCAACCATTGGCTAACAGTAAACATTAAGATTCAAACACAAATAAAACAAAATTGATAGTTTTTGCAGCAGGCAAAAACGCAAAAATAATAATAAGCACTTATTTCAGAAGAACAAAAAGAAAAAAAAAGTAGAAACATACATGAGTAGCACCAAATGAATAAATAATAAACCAAATTTGAAAAAATGATAAATGACGTAAATGATGAAGAGAAACAAAAAGAAACAAAAAGAGAAAAAAATTGCAAAAACAAAAAACTGAACTAGAAGAAAAAAAAAACAAAACAAATAGAATTGCAAGAAAAATATGAGAAAAATCTGCAGAGCAGACTGATCAATATAGAAAGATGTCAAGCAAACTACGAAAAAAATCAAAAGAAGATGGAAGAAGATTAAAGAATGTATCAGAAACACAGCAAATCAAACAATTAAAAGAAGCGGAATTGGAAAAAATAAAAACAAATGGTTCAACAGAGACTGCAAAGCAAAAAAAAACTGAAAACAAAAAAGTGTTTAAAACTATGAAGAAAGGAATAAAAAACACAAAAAATAAATAAGTCTACCAACATGAAAATAAAAAATTCTAGCAAACAGATAAATAAACAATTTAAAAAAAAAACACTCAAGGCAATAAAATCCCATCAAAATATTGGAAGAAAAACAAATATTAGAATAATAGAAAAGGTATTTCCAAAAACTTCTACAAAGAAAATAAAACATCCAGCAATCAAATAACAATAAATCGGCTAAAAGCACCAAAAACATAAAACTGCTAACAAAAAAAAAATAATAAAAACTAAAAAACAAAAAATAGAAAAACATCAAAAAAAAACAAACTGAACACCAAACTCATCAAATATAAAAGAGATAAAATGATAGGAAAATTAAAATTCGCACTCGACATAAACATTCCTTTACCAGTGCATACTTCCATCTACAACATATGCTGCAGAAACGTGAGTCTTAACACAAAGTATAATTAACAAAATGAAAGTACATAAAAAAAAAGTAAAAAAAAAAAAGTGGAATCTCATTAAAGGACCACAAGACCAACCAGTGGATCAGAGAAAAAACCAACGTGGACAATATCGCTAAGAAAATCAGCTCACAAAAATGGAGCTGGGCTGGCCACGCCATCAGGGCCAAAGAAAAAGTAATCCGATGGAAGCCGTAGAGAGAAAAGCGAAGCACAGGAAGACCACAGCAGAGATAGGGTAATGACTTAAAAAGAACAGGAGGTTTAAACTGCAGCACAGAACAGAGAAGTATGGAAGAATATAAAGAAGGCTTATACTCAAAGATGGGTAGAAAACGGCTAATAAAAAAATGATAAAAAAGATACACGACCAAATAAATCAAATCAGAAAAAAAGAAAAGATGCTAAAAAACTGGTCGGAAACAACAATAATAGCAATATTTTAGGAACTAGGTACTAGAAAGTATCCAGAAAGATTAAGACCGGGCCGCCTAATCACATACCAACTATTTGTACTAAAAAAGACCCACGACACATCCAAAAAATACAACAAAAAATGTACGCGCCACGTTCATAGATTTTATAGAAGCAAATGACACAATAGAAAGAAGACAACTATACAAAACAATAGAAAACTCTAAGCTTTCCAAAAAAGCTAGTAAAATAAACGCAAAGACGTTACTAAACACATCTAAAAAAAAACAAGTAAAAACAGTTTCAAAGTATACAACAAAGTAAAACAATAATATTAAAAACACAGGCCTGCAGTGTATAGCTTATGCTGGTGACATGAGACCAATAGCAAACACAAAAAAAAACGTATGTAATTTATTTATTTATTTATTTACTAGTCAACGGAAGCCATTATAAAATAATTATATATTTACAACTTAAAAAACATATAAATTAAACATAAAACAACTAATACTAAAAATAAGAATAAAACTTAAATAGTTACAAAATATAAATATTAAAAAAATCACGTATGGTTGTTAAGTGCACGTTGCACGGTATTTAAAAAATCTTTAAAAAAATCTACTTTAACTTCGTAGGTATGCCGCAAAATACGTGTAGTTGCAGTGTGCTGTGCATAATCAGTACGTTTGAACGGTATATGAAATAAGTAGTCATTGCGTAAAACTCAAGCTGGAACAGGAATAACAATTATGCTGAGCAAGTCAAGACTGTCAATAATTTCACGAAGCACTTTAAAAACTAGTGTCACATCAAAATTAAAACGTCTCTTTTCAAGACTGGTCATGTTAAATGTAGAGAGCAGTTCCGTGTAGCTGCCTGCAATGTTGCATTTATACGCCAAAAACAAACAATGTTTTTTTTAATCTGTTTGATTTTTCCTTTACTGACGGCGGTGTAGGAGACCACGCATTTGAACAATACTCAAGATAAGGGCGTACTAGAGCGTTTTAAAGGATAATTAAAGTACAAGGGCCACAAAATTCCTTAGAATTACGAGTGACAAATCCTAAAAGTTGATAAGCTTTAGCCACGACAGTATCAATATGTAGTGTAAATAAAAGGCTTGAATCAAACGTAATGCATAAGTCACGAATAGTGTTAACTCTCGACAACAATCATGAGAGAATAACCATACATCACAGTAGACTGACGACTAGAAAATGTCATCACTTTGCACTTATTTAAATTAAGTAGTAAGTTATTGGTCTGACACCAATTAGAAAAATTCCGTATTTCTTCATTAAGTAGCACAGCATCATCCAAAAACGGAATTTTCATAAAGATTTTTATATCGTCAGCAAATAATAAACAACGCGCATTTGAAAAACAGTGTACCACATCATTGATGATGATTGAAAATATTAAACAGTAGAAGTCCAAGATGTGGCCCCTGTGGAACACCCAACGTTATATCAATATTACGAGTAACGCACTGATTGAGATCTGTTAGATAAATAGGATTGAATCCACAGTACAAAGGTGCCATTAACTCCAATACCACGTAGTTTCATAATTAGTATCTTGTGGTCAACGGTATCAAAAGAATTTGAAAAGTCAGTGTAAACTAAAGCCACCTGGAATCTGTTTTCGAGCGCATCTGTAAGATTTATACAACAAAAGGTTGGAAGATGTTGATTTGCCAGTACGAAAACCGTGTTGATTGAGAGCAATTTCAGATTGCAGAATGGCAGTCAATTGACAAGTAACTAACTTTTCAAAAACTCTTAGAATGACAGAAAATAGATATTGTTATATCTATAGTTTGTTACATCATTTTTAGCACCGGACTTATAAATCGGAGTGACATAAGCTTGTTTCCAGCAAGTAGGAAAAGAACCCATAACCAGAGATAAGTTGAATAAAAACCACAAAAGCCGACAAAGAGCAAACGTACATTTGTTGAGAAACAAAGCAGTTAATCTATCAGGCCCTGGAAAGTTGTTGGGTTTTAATACTGATAGTTCGTTAACAACATCAAGTATTTTTAAAATAAGATGCAATTCATTTATGTGGGTATGAATATGTGTGAACTCATAGATGCCGTCAACGGACTGTAAACTGACCCAAAAAAATTAGTAAAGAGATTTACAATGCCATCAGTGGTGTCAATTTGATTATCATTTGTGAAAACATATGGTATCTGATTAATAAAAACTATAGATAAAAACGCGCAAAGAGTAGAACTAACCATTAACAGCCAAAAAACAAAATTCATAGTGATAAAAAGGAGAACAATTGATAAAAACTATCTGATAATAAAAATAACAAAAAGAAAAAGAATGGAATAGAGCAAGTCATTTACATACTTAGGAGTCCAGAAGACGGAAGATGAAAAAAAAAACAAAAGCTACAAACAAGGGCAATTAAAGAAGATAAAGCAACAAGAGCACTAAACCGTTCTAAGATTAAAGTATGTATCAACAGACACCAAACTAAAGATTTATTATAATAGATAATAGAGCGGCCATAATGAATATAAACAACTCTAAAGTTACATCAAAGCTAATTTTTAAATGTCATCTTGCCCTTACTTTAGCAGCCTGTAGAAATAACATGAAGTTGTTCAGCCTTAGACGAGCTGGCCTTAAAGTCGTAGGAATAACACTCCAAGCTGCAGACAGCAAATTGACTGCCCCAAATTCCAAGACCACCTATTATTACTTGCAACTGTCCAGAAAAAAACTTGCAAACTATAACGGAGATCTTGACCGAACACTGCCAACTAAGAAAACACTTACACATGATTGGTCAAAAAGACAGTCGGGTCGCAACCCAAAATGTTCGTACAGAGAAATATAAATTGGTTAGAAACTCATTTGAAGTAGATGTAATGGTTGTTAAAAAGTATTTAAAAAAAAAAGATTTCTCATAAAAAGTCTCACAAACAGTGGCGTAGCTATTTGTAAAAAAACGATTTGCAAAGCGGAAGGGCCTACAAGCAACAAAACCTGAGAGGTCAAGTTTTGCTATTTTTGATATGTCGTGAATATACTAAACTCGCATTTTCTGACAGTTTATGACCGGATTTTTGTTTTTATAACAAAACTTTTTATATGTTTTAGCTAAATTTTGCTATATTTTAAATTTTATTAAAAAAAAATTACATTTTTGAAGAATTTATACTATATTTTGACAATTGTTTAAAATTTCATGATCGGATTTTGCACTTTTCAACAGTTTATGCAAAATTTTGTTTTTTCTAAATATATTTTTGATGTTACAAAGCTAGATTATGAACTTTTTTATAAAATTTATAAACAAAAAATTTTTTTTAAAAGTTTATAGTCAGATTTTGTTTTCAAGACTGGGTTTTGCTGTTTAGACATTTTATAATAGAATTTTGCAGTTTTCAATTAATTTTTTAACCAAATTTTTATTCATTTTAAAAATATTTGAGTTTTTGTGACGGGAATTTACTATTTTTGACTTGAATTGCATTTTTAACAGTTTATGACCAAATTTTAATGCTTTCTTACAATATTTTCACAGTTTGTAGCCGGATTTTGCTATTTTGGATATTCTATAATTATAATTTTGCACCTTTTGATAGAATATTAACTATTAAACATATGAGAGGTGTAGTTTCAAAGGTACTAAACTTTTATGAAATTCCAAAAAAAGCAAAATTCGGCTAAAAAATATCGAAATGTTGTTAAAAATAGCAAACTCTAAATATGAAGTAAAAAATGCGTCAAAAAACAACCAAATTTGGTTATAAAATGTTGCAAAAATCTGTCTTTGAAATATTAAAAAAATTGTTAAGAAAAAAACAAAATCTGGCATAAAATGTTAAAAAGTGTAAAATACGGCCATGAAATTTTAAACAATGTCAGAAAGCACCTAAATCCGGCTATAAACTTATAAAACGTTTTAAAAGCTTCATAATATCTAATAAATAGCAAAATATAAATATAAAATATAAAAAATATTGTTAAAAACCAGAATCCGGCCATACGCTTCGCTTCTGTGTGCTTCTAAAAGCCGCGGGCTGCTAAAGCCGATTTTCAGCCCTTGATACACTATATACTATAGAACCCTAAAAACTAAATCGGTTAAAGCAGGCAGAAAACAATAAAACCTACATGCGTGCGCACATGTACACAACCAAAATCTTGCAATGGTTAACGAGCAATCTAAAATTTTAAATTATGTATCATCAGTTGTATAAAACATTAATTAATGCAAAAAATCAAACTTAAAAAATTAAGAATATTTTCTAGTAGCGGATAGGAAAATGCTTTCCAGAAATAAAATAAAGTACAGAGTTAGTGTTTGAACCAAAATAGATACGAAAAGGTCAATCATGAAGATAGAATCAGTAACTCAGACTTAAAACTCAACCGAACAAAAAAAAAGAAAAAGAAAATCAAAGATATGGCTGGGAACATAGAATGTACAAGAATAGACAACTAAAAACCTAAAAATTATTTAAAAAATTGAAAAAATAAAAATACATGTAATGAAAAATTAAAGAGTAAGAGTAAAAAAAAATTGATAAAACTAATACAATCATAGGAATCCGCAAACAAAAAGTAATAAAAGTACAAATTAAAATAAAATAAGCAATTATTACCATGTGGATATAGAGCATTTATAAAAACGCTAAAAAAAAAAAAAATTAAAAAACAAAACCCAGCGGTAATTCGAGAAGGAATATTAATAAAAATGTTTTTAACTAAATGACCTCATAATTATGAATGAATTCTATAAACACAAACCAATCCACCAGTTCACTTAAACCCAGATTTTTTTCTAAAGCTTAGATCAATTATAGATTACGGATATACAACTAAACATAAAAGACGTAAGACTAAAAAATGCGCAGAATGTAGAACAGACCATAAACTACTAATAACTAAAGTAAAAAATAAAATAACAAATACCAAAAAACCCAACCAATAAAAAAAAACAACGTAAAGAAGTTGACTTACTACAAAAAAGTCATTAGATACCTGTACCAACAACTACTAGAGCAAAAGCTAAAAGAAATCATTTATGAAAACATAAAACAAACATACGAGGCTATAAAGAGCAATATTAAAAAGGCGGCGCTATAAGCATTAGAATAAAAAGTACTAAAAAAACATAACTACAAATTCTACATTAACAAAGAATCCAGAAAGTGCTTAACAGAATGTATTTTACTTTAGGAGTAGTCAATCAAGGTGTCGGGCACACCAAGCCACAGAGATTACATGTATATATTTAGATGCTTATATAAAGTAACGGATCCATTTGGAACGAACGCTACGCTCTGCATCACTTTGTTGAAGGCACCAATCCAACTCGTAATCGTTTCGGCCGTTGCCGACAACCAGGTAAAAATTGCACAAGACAACGACAAACTTTATGCTCCGCAAACTAGAAAAAGAATATACTAAATTCGGATAAACTTCAACAAAACAAATTACCTAATAATAAAAAAGGATGAAATATCAAACCCAGTACTGGACAAGTCTAGAAAAATTAAATAAACAGAAAATTTAAATAAAAATCATAAATAAAACTACCAGAAACAAATTTAAAAACAGATTAGAACAAACTAGAAAAACTTTTTTTTCAAATTGAATACCTTGTATATTTTATATATATACAAAATAAAAAAAACAATTTTTGTTTTACTCAAAAATCGCCAAAAAAACTTTTTAAATAAATAATAATTAAAAACTAAATATTTTTTTGTAGATTTTTCAAATAATGTTTCTATAATTGGTTATATCATTTTAAATGTTTTTTTTTTTAATACGGGTATTATTACTTTTAGTAATTTTGTACACACAATTACCACAATTAAATCCTTAATCGTTTTAATTATATAGTATTCATAACTTCATTTAGATAGCACTAAGCTAATAAAGATATTACAATATTTAGTAAATAAAATGAACAAAATTGCTTACATTCACAACTAAATTAATTCAGTACCGTGACATGAAATTTTCTTTTATTCCACACTCCATTATTTTCCATAAACATTTCCGCAATCAAAACAAAACAAAAATGAATGTCCCCTACATTAAATCACAACTGTTAAACTATTGTTTCACATATTGTTCTTTAATGCGACAAATTAATGATTATTTTCATAGCAGATCGTTTACCTTTCCGGTTTACAGTAAAAATAATAATGTAACATAACGTAACCCCCATTCCAATTAGAACGACGATCTGCGTAGCTCACGGTTTAATGAATTCATTAATAAAAGGCTTCCCGGTACGTTAACCTCCCGAATCTTCAACGAAAAATGATTATGCGATGTGCTCTGTAAATCGTGAAATTTGCATTTTCTCGCTCGATTTACGTTACGAGAAACCAACCTCAAGGTAATAGTAGTAGTAGTAGTAGTAGTAGTAGTAATTCTGAAGGCCGGATGTAATTTATACAGGGTGGTTCCATACAATATGAATTTTATTGACTCTTTAACCTCGTGTTCTAACAGAAAATGTCAACTGTCTGATCTAAAAATTTGTTGCAATTTAAAAACCGGTTATAATTATACAAATTATTATAAATTTAATTAATCAACATTTACTCAAACACTTTTAAATCTGTAATTTAAAAAGCGTATAAATTTTGTCGCATTGTTTTTAAAACAATGATTAAGTAGTAGAACAAATCTTTATGTATTTATAATATTTTTAAACCGATTCGTTTAACAATTGCAACAGCAGGTCTTTTTTAAGGCAATTGACGTGACAGACTAAGTATCATTGAACGGCAATAATAAACGCTAATCAGCCAATGTCATATTAATATACATTTTTTATACTAAATGCGGCCTTGCAATTGCGTTTCTCTTGGTTATTAATGCGATAGCAAAATGTTACCAAATCAGACTATATGATTTTATTAATTCATATATTTTTTGCATTAATATTTATGGTGTTTGATTATGTAATTGATTATTTATGTCTTCATTTTAAGAGTATTGCCAACAAGATTCTTCAACAAATTCACTAAATATTCAAGTACTTCTATCGCGTATTTAATTTAAAAAAAAGGATAAAAGATTGTTAAATTCTTGCCACATACATTTTGGCTAAAATATTTTAATTTATTTTCTACGTAAAAATCTAATAATAAATTTCTAAAGCCGACTCTGGACGTAAATATGCTACTGTTTTTGTTATCATTAACAGTACATTTAAAAACAACTAGTCCCTTATTTATGACGCTATCTTTTAAAGTTATTATAACAATAAAAAAAATCACTTGCACGTGGAACAAGTACCATAATAAATATCGAGGCTATACACAGAAATAACTCGGCAATGTATAAAATTCAACAAATGAGCAGATAACACCAACTTATTCATAATTAAAACGACTACAAATGCGTAGTACCATTTATAGTAAAGTAAATAACGATAAATAATTGAATGAGTTCATTTCTAATTTGTTTAAATTGCTGCTTGCAATTTATATTACACCTACGTTATTTTATGATGCAATTAACATAATTGAATCTTTAAGTAGTTTTTACTTTAATGAGCTAAAAATAAATCATTCCTGTCAAGCGATTGCTTGTTCCTGCTTTAAATTATATTCGCATTAGCCACTGTGTTATTAGCTTAGATATTATGTGTGACATTTAAAGCGTTATTTGTCAAACAATGTTATAATTAAGAAGGTTTTTTAGTAAACTATGTTAATCTTACTGTTTATGCAATATATTCTACTAATTACTGTCTAAGGATTCTCAAGTATTCAATGACTATAATTAGAAGTGAATGTAATTATGTGTACTCATTTCGTCCTACATTAATTGTTTCGACTAAAATCTCCTACCGATGTTAATGGCAACTATAGCAGTTAATGTAGTAATTAAAAATAAACATAAAAAGCAGAATATAATATTTATCTAAAGCAAATACTTCAGTAAAAATATTTTAATTTGTAATAAAAGTATTTTAATGTTTCAAACGCATAATTTGATAGAGTTGCAAAACACAAACCAAATCCCGTAACACCGAAAGCATTCCAAAAATTGCCCAATTTTTGTCTAATACTTATTTACCAATAATTGCACAGTAGAAATAGTATTTTTTATCTATCAACTAACAAAAATCGTGTTAGCTATACTAATTTAAATAAAAAATACTTACATATTTTATTTTATAAGCGTTAGTTTAAACATAATTTGCATACCTGAAACAAAACAGAAAAAAAAATTAGTATAAAATATAAATTCAAACTTAGCTAAGTATAGAATTGGTTGTACAAATAATTTTTTTTGCTTGTTCACTCTGAAAAACAATTTTTGCGCTTATATTTTGGATTAGAAAGTAATCGGAAAGGCTTTGTGGCGCTAGGGCAAAAAAAGGTTACCGTTATTTTTTTTGATTTAAAAAAAAATCAAAGTAAGTTTTAAGGTTTCCAAACTCAAATTTTTAATATACAACATCTACACATGACACACAAAAAGTGCCCGCTCCCATGCGAATACTTAAAGATGGAGCATGGTACCTTTGCAACCATAAACACTATCTCTAAAAAAAAGAAAAAACAACAAAGTTGTTCACAATGTAATTCGATCCAACAACAACAAACTAATTTCTAAAAAAAAAACACCACTTCCAAAGACAAACCCACAGACTACCAAACATCCAGCACCAATTGACAAAGTAGAAACCGCAAAAAAGGCATTCTACCCCGCATTGCCGTAAACGTCAACAAACACCAAATCCAGACTCTAATAGATTTGGAAGCAAGCCAGAACTTCACGCTTTGCCTACCCAATACACAGCCATCAAGTAGACAAGTAAAACAGACCAACCCATAAACCTCAATATAAATCACAGAAAAGATAAAGGTAACCGTAAAAATTGGCGGCCAATGCCAAGTCATTCCATCTCTAATCACTCCATGTTTAGGCAAATAGGCAATACTGAGCCACTAATAGTTGAGAGATAAAAAAATTTAAATCAACTATTCTCGACAATACCTGCACTACAAAAAAAAAACGACAGTCCACCATTAACTGGTCGTAATAACAACCAAGCCAAGTTCTCGTTCCAAAGTTAGACCCAATTAAAAGAAGAATTTCATATGGTATTGAATAATAACAATGTACCAACTATAAACCAAACCATTACCCACCAAATAAACCTTGTAGACAAAACTCCGTTACAAGCATCCCTATTCCAGACCTAAAAACGAATTCACAAGTTGCTTACAAATGGAATAATCAAAAGAAGCAGTAGCAGTTACGCGCCCCGGTAGTACTAAATAGTAAAAAACTGCAAGACACACTTCTGCATTAATTACAGAAAACTGAATGATGTGACCAAAACCAAATTAGCTCCGCTCCTGGAAACCCAGAAAACCCTATAAACATTAAAAGTGCCCAATTCTTTACCAAACTCAACTTGACTGTTGGCAAATGCCAATGAAGAAAAGTCAAAAACATCAGATAAAAGCCGCAATGCCAATCGGACTCAAAACTTTCCAAAAATATACGTCCAAAGTATTGGGACAGCTCCTAGTTACCATTATCCTGGTCTATCAGGATGATATCATGGTCCACTTCCAGAACCATAATAAACTATCTCAGCTGAGTCCTGAAAGGGTTACAAGAATGCAAGATGTCAAAGTGCAAATTAAAAAAAAACAACTTTAAATATTTAGACGCAGTTAGTGCCAAAGAAAACTAGCCGCAACTTAAGACTACCCAAAACCAAATAACAAAAAACATCGCCGCCGCTTTATAGGTATCTGAACCTTGTTCCAAGAATACTTTCCCATATATTTGACCATAGCCAGCCCCCTCAACCCTTCGTTGAGACTAAAACCAAAAAACAAGCGTTCAAAACTGTAAAAGCAACTCTGACTCATTCTCTCCAATTTGCCAATCCCCAAACAAGATTACCATTCGTCCTCCAATCTGACGCATGTGAACTGGTTCTTGAAGCCGTGTTATTAAAAAAAAAGAACAAGCAAAAACATGTCGTGTTCTACGCCAGTGTCAAGCTCACTAAGCCCCAGAACAAAATTTATTTAATTAAATTAAAGTGTATGACAATTCTGTGAGCGGCAAAAAAATTCAAATCCTACTTGAAAGATAAGCCTATTAGCTATAAAACTGATAACGGAGCCCTGGTCTGACTAAATAATTCCATCAACGCCAAAGTTAAACTAATTTAGTAATTCCTACAGAAGTTCACTTTCATTGTCAAACACACTCTGGCAAGCTCCAATACCAATATTCTATCCAGAAACCCAAAAGATAAAATGATCAACTTTACTAATGAAACCAACGACAGACACACAAAAATTAGCACGGACAACCAACATTCAGCTGCCTAATACAACAACTAATCAGCTTTCATCTATTGTAAAAAAAAAACACCTCAAGCAAAAAAATTGCCCTTAGATCCAAGAAATGATTAGAGAACTCAGACTATCCCCGTGGCGCAAACATAGAATACCCCTTAGAAACGCAATTTAAACTGCTGCGCAACTCCGCCGCAAACAGCTATATATACCGCCAGAGGCAAGGCAAAAAGGACTGACATTTCAACGTCTAAAACAGCGCCAAAAATAAAGTGGTCCATACCTCTCAGGACTTGTGCACCCTTCAGCAACCTGCAAAACAACCGTCTAGTCGCTGGAAAACCATCTTATTCGTTGATGAGAATATACCAAGATACTCGTATCCAATAACGGTCCACAGTTACTAAATCAAACCTTTAAGAACTCCATGCAAAAGTAGAAGGTAAAACAGCATACCACCGCCACTTAACATCTACTGGCATATCCGGTTAAGCAACAACACCGCAAGCTAAAAAAGTCAATCCAAACACTGTTCAAAAAACACCCCAAAGAGACAGTAAAAATAAACTATGACCGCTAGCGGTCTACCAAGTTAACCGCAAAATCAAACCGCCATCAAAAGAACAGCCAGCAATTACTACTGAAGTCAACAGATCCCAAAAACTGAGATGCTCCAACCAAGCTAAATTAACACCTTCTACAGGCCCAACAACGGCAGTCCACTTACAATAAGAAGCGCTAAATCAGACAGGCCAATGTACCCAAGCAACCATGTCTTGGTTTGCAAAAGAACAAATGGTTTTGCATTTAAACAGATATGCCCAAAAAAGATAATCGCCACAGCTGACCATAACTGCTACTAGATACCACACATAGTCCGCACAAACAATATCCGACCAGCACCATTTGCCAAACCACCCGACAAAACTCAGGATGCTGTCTTCATCAAGGAAGTTGTGCGGAATTAATACCAACAAAAAAAATTCTCATTGGATATTCAATCACTAACAAAAAAGAGGCAAAACCTATAGACAAAAAAAATCTCTTTTCTAAGCCTAGAGTTAGTAAATCTTTAGCTAAATCAAAAACCAAGTTATAGTAATACAAGTAAACCCAAACATATCCTACAACCCAACTAAATTAACAATGACAACTCCAAGAAATTGGTATATGAGTACAAACAGTCTCTGCTACAAACTAACTAGAACGACAACTACACTACAACACACCAACAAACGCTCCCCTCCCTCACTCAAAAGCAGTCAGCCACCACTACCTAAACCAACGCTCAATTAGGAGCCTAGCAGACCTAGTGCCGCCTCAACGCCATTGACTAAACAAAAACCTTTCTTCATAAAGTCGCCCAACATCCGGTGTTCATCTAAACCGAGCATACAAAAATACCCAAAATCTAAAAAAGTGCTCCGCTCCAGTGCAAGTACCTATCGGCTGCGCTTGATATAACAACCTCATTATTTGTGGGGTATTTCCCGCTCCATAAATCGCTTCCAGGTTCAAAGGATGGTAACAAAATTGTTACAAAATTTATTTTATGCCATTTTCTAATAATTTCAACCTCCATTGTTCATAACGCAACTCAAAACTCCTATCGTTTTTTCCTGTAAACTCAATTTAACTGAATCAAAACCTAACATAACTTAAGATTAGTGACTTTTGAAACCAATATTTCAAAATTCTATGCTACAAGAAATATATCATAACCGAAATCATAACCTATTTTAATAATTTTAAGCAAATCTATAAAAACAATTCTATTTCAGACAGACCAGAGCAGAAGGGTGGTGCAACAAGAAACTAGTATTTTTAGTATTTTTTCCGTTTATATAACTTAGTAGTAGTCTTTTTATCGGCACATGAAAGTATAAAACCATTAAAAAGCTACAGTTTCTTTTTTTTTTTTTTTTTCGTTTATTAGCTTTAACTTTAAAAAAATCGCATCTTTTGTTTAAAGACAGAAACTTTAACGCAAAAAAAAATATTTTATTAGTGAAATCGATTAATTTTCCATAGAATCCAATTCTTGCGCCATTTTAAGTCCATATCCTATATATCCGCCGCAAAACTCAAAAAACCAAATTTTTAGTCCCAGCAGTGGGTCTGTTTGGGTTTTAGAAGTCTAAAAATAAAAGTAATCTTCAAAAATATGATAAAATGACCTAATTTTTAACATAAACTTTTACATACTCTTAAATACACGTTTAACAGCACTTAGATGAACATACATAAAATATTAAAAATTTGAATTCTGCAGATAAACTTTTCTACAGCCAATTTCAAATTTTTAATAATATTTGATGTAATATACAATACAAATTTATATTTTCCAACTAATTTACATCAAAATACGTCACCGCGGTTAATAAAAAATTACAAAGATGCTCCTTTTTGACCAATCCACTGAATTAAATTTTAAAACTTTGCGGTGTATAGACAGGGTATAGACTTACAATGTCGCCAGAACTGGATTCAACAAAAAAATTTCTGATCAATTTCACTAGTTAATTTTTTTTTCGATAAAATTTTGATCAATTTATTAAAATAAAAAACAACAAAAAATATTTTTTTAAGGGTAGCATACTTTTATAAACCAATAAAAAGACTACTAATAAGTTATTGAAACGGAAAAGAAAATTATTAAAACAAGTTTCTGGACACCCCCCATCCCCTGACTGTGGTCTGTTTGAAATGGAATTGCCAATAAGTGATAAAGCTTTCAATTCAATTTTATTTACGAGTGTCATACAAACAATAGTAGTAAACACCACGGACAAAAAAGTATTTGCACCTTCGCTGTTTGACGCCCATGTTTTGCTTGTTCGACCAAACATCGACGTGCTGCAAACAGTACTATTCTACTCTTGATTCTTAATATACTATTAAACTTTTGATAAACCTGTATCAGTTACAATACTATTAAGTTAAGCCATGTCTAAATCTACTGATACAAAGTTGATTTCAACCTTAATAGCGTCATAGTTACTTCCGTAAGTTTTAATGTTATACAAGTTTTTATCGCACTGCACTAGTTCCCGGTATTTGCTATACAGATAAAACCAGCGCTGTAGCGCCAGAATAATATAGAACCAAATCAATTAAATTACTCCCTTAACAAACCAACCTTACTTTTTCAAGTACGCCTCATATGTATTACCAAAGAACCAATAAAAAAAAAATGTTAAAGCAAAGAAACTCACCTAAAAAAAACCACAGAGACGTTCATTAAACCTAAATGTGCTTTAAAAATCCCAAAAAAATAAATAATCCGTAATAAACTTGAAACAAAACACACTAACCTATGAAAAAACTGTCAGAAAATAAAGCACATAAAACTATTACTAACTTCCTCCCTAGCAACTTGCTAAACTCTATGAATTAAACAAACACATGCATATAATAAGAATCAAGACAGATTTACTATACCGCAAATGCCCAAAAGACAATTACTACATCTGCTAAACAACTCCAAGATTTACAATACGCAACGTAACGCCTTCTTCAAAAACCCCAAACTGCTCAAAATAAAAATCTCTTAACAAAAATATGTAAAGTTGATTGAAGATATAGATCTACTAGAGAAGTAACAACCAAAGATGCATAACAAGACCAAGAGCTCAAAGAACAGAGACGCTTGACCTACCAGCTCAAGAAAAAAATACTAGTAAGATCTAACTCGTCCACACAATTGCGTCAGAAAACTGACAAAAACTAACGCACTAATTACGCAAGTCTGTCGTTCTTTAGAATGTCTTAGTCGTAACATATCTATCGCAAGCCATTTACAATACCATTTTTGACTTAAAAGCTCCAATGCTTGCTGTCGCAATGTCTAAACTTCTTTAACACGTGCTCGTGCTACCTTTAAGCACTAATAATTGCAAAAACAATTATTTACAAAAAAAATAGTGAGACTAGTTGCCCATGTTCTGTATTAAACACCTTGTCCAAGATCCATACTTGTCAATTTTCTACTCCAACGTTATGTAAGCTCTGTTGTATATTTACTTTCACTATAACTTACAATGCATTTATAAAATCGTTAAATGTAAGTTCATAGATACTTGACTTTTAGATTCCAATCAACTCTACCAATGTTTTCATAGTTTTGTTGCAATTGCGTCTTGCTCTCCGTTTGGATAGTCATTCCGCTGCTTGTTGCCCAATCAAGAAAACAAATAACTGCTTCGACCGCAATATCTCGTACTTCTGCCGTGTTTGCGGCTATCGTCAGCACTTCATCCGTAAAATATCTACACTACTTTTTATAGTATATTTTATAGTAACTTTAAATTTTAGTTTGTAATTTTACTCGCGACTGTCAGAAAGTTTTCTGAATTTTACTCCAAAACTATAAATTTGGTATTTACAAGCTGACCTAACCACGCAAGCTTTCATTAAATTGTGTTAATTTTAAGACTAACATCAACTCTAAGATAATATTTGATTCCCAAACACGGCATAAAACTAACAAAAATGCAATTTTCTAATAGTACTTCGCAGTTAACTCAAAAACTTTAAACTGAGTCTATATAAGCCAACATGATCATAAAAATTAATATTGAATTGTGTATCTTTTGAGACTAGTTTCATTTATTTAAGATATTACGCTACAGACAAACACAAAACTTGCAACAAAACTGTACATTCTGACAGTTTTTCGTATATTATATACTTTGATCAGTCTACATTAAATTGTGAATCTTTTGACACTTGTTGTTTCTCTCCCAATTCCCAACCTGCCTTGTCAGCGTGAGAATTTCGACTAAAATCCTTCTCTGGTCCCGAGTAGATTAATAATCTCTGTGGTTCATAATCCATTCAAAACTGTAAGACCACTTGTAATATAAGTTGCAAGCATTGCGGGCAGTTAAGTGGCTGCTGCAACAGTGGCATGAATAATGCTAAAGCTCGCAAAAGCCTAGATGTCTAAAAGAATATTTTATTCTCAAATACAAGACAGAACCACTAATCTGAGTCTATATAAACTAATCTAATCATAAGAATTGTGCATCTTTTAGTTTTAACTCTCTACGGTGATACTTGATTCACAAACACAAGAAACGATCACAAAGCTTGGAAAACAAAAATTTATTATCAACAATTCTTTTGAATTTGACTAAAAAAACAAAATGCTGTGAAGAAATATTCTCTAAAAATAACTATCCCATCTAATGAGTATTCCACCAAAATTTAATAAACACTTACTGCAAGACTTTTTTAAATTCTGCACACATACTACTACAAAATCAAAAGTTCACCAAACAGAGCCTAACGCCACAAATAATAACTACTAAACTAAATGCAAGTAAATGAAAGGTAAATAAACTTTTAAAAGTGTAAATTTGCTTTTTAAAGTGTTAAATTTCACTGTCAAACTGTTAATCCGGCTTCCAAATTATTAATCCAGTCTTTAAAACTGTAAATTGAGCTATTAAAACTAAAAATTTAGTAATAAAATTTACTGCAAAACTATTAATAAAAGTCTTCAAATTATAAATTTGGCAGTAAAAAATGTAAATTTGTCTTTTAAAAGCGTAAACTTGACATTTAAATTCTTAATTCAGTTAATCCAACTTTTTTAATTATAAATCCGGCTTTTAAATTATAAATACGATCTATAAACTGTTAGATTCTATTATCAAACTGTTAATTCGGCTTCAAAATTATAAATTTGCCATTTAAAACTGTAAATCCGGCATTTATAGAGTTAATTTTTTTTTAAATAGTTAATCCGGCTTTCAAATTATAAACTCAAACTTTAAAATTGTAAATTTGACTTTATAAGTGTAAAACCGACCACCAACGTGTTTAAATTTACTGAAATATTGTTAATCCGGCCCATAAAACTATAAATTCAAAACTGGTAATTTAGCTCAAAATTGTTTGGCTCTAATAAAAAAAAACATTAGTTTATGACCTAAATAAAAAACACTTATACTTTTAAAACTAAAAATCCGGTCTTCAAAGTGTTAAATTCTATTACCAAATTGTTAATCCTGCATTTAAAACTATAAACTCGGTTTTTAAAAGTGTAAATCCGGCATTCAAAGTGTTAAATTCTGTTGTCAAACTGTAAATCCAACTTTCAAGTAATAAATGCGTCCTTTAAAAATGTTAATCAAGTTTTTCGAACTGAAAATTTGTCAACAAACGTGTTCCTACAAGTTATGCTTCCAAAATGTTAAAATCCTATCTCCTAATTATAAATCCAGCTTATAAACAAAGTAATTGCGGTTTTCAATAATAATTAAAATCCGGCCATCAGAGTATTTAGTCTGCTGTCAAACAGTTGAACCGGCCTATAAATTATAAATCCAGTTCTTAAAAGTGTGGCCTTTAAAAGTTTAATCTAATTAGTAAAGTAACAAATTCTACTGCTAAATTGTTAATCCGGCTTTTAAAACTAAAAATTCAGCCTTTAATTATAAATTCACCTGCAAATCAAGTTATTAAAAGTATAAATCCAGTCTTCAAATAATACTAAAATTATAACTCAAATCTTTAAAATTTTGAATATAACTGCCAAACTGTTAATCCGGCATACAAACTATAAATCTGATCTTCAAAGTGTTATATTTAACCGTCAAATTGTTAATCCAACCTGTGCATTATAAATCTAGCTTTTAAATCTGTAAATCCGGCTTTTAAAAGTGCTCAATTACACTTCTATGGTCGCAAATAAATAGTGTTTTTTTGCTTATTTCTGCAACTGACTAAATGTTTGAAAGCAATAACCGTTGTGCAAAAAGCTATTCATATAAAATCAAAAATAACAAAATCCGGTCATAAAGTATTAAAATATTTTTAGAAAAAACTAAAATTCAGCTAAAAACGGTTGAAAGGTGTATAAATCTGTTTATAAAATGTTAAAGATACTAAAATTCGGTTTTAAAACATCAAAATATTATTAGAAAGTCCAACTATAAACTTTTGAAAAATGTAAAAAACTTCATAAAATCTTAAAAGCGGCAAAATCCGGCTATAAAATTTCAAAATAATGTTAAAATAACAAAAATAAAATTAAAAAATTAATTTGAAAAATGTCAAAAATAGCTAAATTTTACATAGAAATTTTAACAATTGTTCAAATTGGGCCATAAACTGTTAACTAGTGCAAAATTCTATTTATAATGTCTAAAACAACTTTAAAATATTGCCAAAAAGCACTAAAATCCGGCCACAAACTGTTAAAAAAGCTTTAATTATTTAAAAATAAGAAAATCCGGCATTAAAACATAAAAAAAATTGTTAAAAAATAACAAAATTTTGCTATGAATTGTAAAAAAATACATTTTTTTTAATAAAATTTCAAAAATACCATTATCAACTCATAAAATTAAAAACTATTATAAAAAAATAGCTAAACATTAAAATACTTTTAAATAGAATCAAAACCAGGCCAAAAATAGTAAAAAAAAATCAAACTCAAGCCTTAAAATATTGTTAAAAAGTACCAAAATTTGTTAAAAAAGTGTCAAAAACAATCCCAAAAATAGCAAAATCTGGCAAAAAATATAAAAAAACTGTAAGAAAAAAATTTAAAATCCAGTCATAAACTGCAAAATTCTATTCATATAATGTCAAAAATAGCAAAATCCAGCCATAAAGTAATAAAATTTGTCAAAAAATACCCAATATCACCATTAACTTTAAAAACAACAACCTTTTATCTATATACAATCAAAAATTCTATCATAAAATATTTAAATTTAAAAAAAATAGTAAAATCTGACCAAAAAGTATGAAAATATTGTCAAAAAGCAACAAAATTTAGTCATTAACCGTAAAAAAATGCAAACTTATATCATAAAATGCCTAATTCTAGTCATAAAACATTTCAAAAATTCTACCAAAAACAATTAAAAAGTTCAAAACTTTATTCAAAAATCCAGTCAAAAACTGTTTAAAGTGCAAAACACTATTTATGAAAAATCAAAAATAGCAAAATTCTCTAATAAAAATTTTTATATTTTCAAAAAGAATCAAAATCCAGTTTTCAAGTTATAAATCCATCCTTCAAAAATGTGAATCAAATTTTTTAATTTAAAAATTTGGCAACCAACGCGTTAAGCCAAACTTTGACTTTGGTTTTTAAAATGTTAAAATCCTATCTCCTAATTATAAATCCGGCTTATAAAAAAAGTAATTGCAGCTTTCAAAATTTAAAATCCGGCTACTAATGTATTTGGTTACTATCAAACTGTTGATGAGGCCTCTAAATTATATCTCCAGCCCTTAAAACTGTAAATCCGGCTTTTAAACGTTTAATCCAATCAGTAAAATACTAAATTTTACTTCTAAATTGTTAATCCGGCCTTTAAAACTAAAAATCCGGCCTTTAAATTATAAACTCAACCTTTAAACCTAAGTCCTGTAAATCCGGCCTTTAAAAAGTAAATACAAAGTTTAAAACTGTAAATCCGGTCTTTAAAATCTTAAATTAAATTTAATACGGCATACAAACTATAAGTCTAGTCTTTAAAGTGTTAAATTTAACAGCCAAATTGTTATTTCAACCTGTAAATTATAAATCTAGCTTTTAAATCTGTAAGTCCGGCTTTTAAAAGTGTAAATGTCTATGGTCGCAAATAAATAGTGCTTTTTGCTTATCTCCGCGGAACAAGTTTGTTCCAATTGACTAACTGTTTGAGAACATTTTTAATAGCAATTAGGATTACTGTTATTAACATAGTTTTAGAGAAAAACGTACAGAATTTTGTCAACTTTTTTTTATCCTGCTATTAACTGTTGAAAAGTGCAAAATTCTATTCATAAAAAATTAAAAATAACAAAATCCGGTCATAAAATATTAAAATATTTTTAAAAAGTACTAAAATCTGGCCAGAAACGGTTGAAAAGTGTAAAAATCTATTTATAAAATGTTAAAAACATTAAAATTCGATCTTGAAACATCATAATATTATTAAAAAGCACCAAAATCCAACTATAAACTTTTAAAAAATGTAAAAAGTTTTATAAAATTTTAAAAACAGTTAAATCCGGCTATGAAATTTCAAAACATTGTTACGATGGCAAAATTTTGCCAAAAAACAGTTAAAAAAAACTTAACTTTATTATAAAATATCAAAAATAGCTAAATTTGGCATAAAAATTTCAAACAATTGTTCAAAATCACCAAAATCCGACCATAAACTGTTAACAAGCGCAAGTTCTATTCATAATGTCTAAAATAACTTTAAAATATTGTCAGAAAGCACTAAAATCCGGTCATAAACTGTTAAAAAGTTTTAAATTCTTTCATTAAACTTCAAAAATAACAAAACCCGCCCTTAAAACATGAAAATATTGTCAAAAAGTAACAAAATCCGGCTATGAACTGTTGAAAAATACAATTTTTTTAAATAAAATCTGAAAAATAGCAAAATCCGTCTTAAAACTTCAAAATGTTATAATAAAGTAGCAATTCCGGCTAAAAACTATTAAAATATAAAAAAAATTAACTCATAAAATTTCAAAAACAGCAAAAATCGTCCTTGAAACATCAAAATGTTAATAGAAAGTAACAAAATTCGGCTATAAACCATTAAAAAATGCAAAAATCTTTTCGTGGAATGTTCAAAATTTTATTTAATAAAATGAAAACTGTTAAAAAATGTCCAAAATAGCTAAATGCGGTCATAAAACATTGAAAAACATTCAGATAAAATCAAAATCTGGCAAAAAACAGTAAAAAATAGCAAATTCAAGCCATGCGTTATTGCTAAAAACCACCAAAAATGTCATAAATTTGATGCAATCCCAAAAAGTGCAAAATCTGAGAAAAAAATATCAAAATATTTTTAGTAGAAAAATTTAAAATCATAAATCATAGTCATAAACTGTTAAAAACTGCAACATTCTGTTCATTAATGTCAAAAATTGCAAAATCCAGCCATAAAGTAATAAAATTTGTCAAAAACTACAACCTTTTATTTATAAAAAGTCAAAAATTACAAAATGTTATCATAAAATATTGAAAGATAAAAAAACCTGTTAGTCAAAATTGGTAAAAAATGCAAAAAATAAAAAAATATTATAATAATATAATTCCGGTCATAAAACATATAAAAATTTCAGATAGAATCAAAATTCGACCAAAAACAATTAAAAAGTTCAAGTTCTATTTATAACTGGTGAAAACTAGCAAAATTCTGTAATAAAAAATTTAATATTTTCAAAAAAAAAATCAAAATCCAGCTTTTAAATTATAAATTCTATTATTACCTCCAGCTGTGCGCTGTTATTGACATAGTTTTAGAAAAAAAGCGTACACAATTTTGTCATTTTTTTAATTCCGTCATTAACCATTGTGCAAAATTCTATTCAAAAATAACAAAATCCGGTCATAAAATATTAAAATATTTTTAGAAAAATCTAAAATCCGGCCAAAAACGGTTGAAAAATGTATAATTTTATTTATAAAATGTTAAAAATATTGATATTTGATCTAAAAACAAAGTTTAACTATAAACTTTTGAATAATGTAAAAAAATCATACAATATTTAAAACATCAAAATTGGCTATGATTTTTTTTTTAAATAATGTTACAATAGCAAAATTTTGTCAAGAAATAGTTTGAAAAATGCAAAATTTTATTCATAAAATGTTAAAAATAGCTAAAATTTACAAAGAAATTGTCCAAAATCACCAAAATCCGGCCATTAACTGTTAAAAAGTTTACAAATTTTTATAAAATCTTAAAAATAGCAAAATATAGCTATTAAAAATGTCAAAACTCGCAAGTATCAAATCCGGCTAAAAACTATTAAAAAATATAAAATTTTAACTCTTAAAACTTCAAAAATAGCAAAAATGCGTCCTTAAAACATCAAAATATTGTTATAAAGTAATAAAATTTAGCTGTATACTACTAAAAAGTGCAAAATTCTTTTTATAAAATGTGAAAAATTTAGTACGTAACTGTTAAAACGTGCAAATGTCTATTATAAAAAGTCAAAAATAGCTCCGGTCATAAAACATTAAAATCCGATCAAAAACAGTAAAAAGTATAAAATAATATGTAAAAAAAAAACTAAATCAAGCAATAAAACATCAAAATATTGTTAAAAACACTGTATACAAAATTTGTTCCAAACCCAAAAATAGCAACATCCGACAATAAAATATATAGTTAAATAATAAAGCGTGACTCAGTTTATTCTTAAAGCCCGTCCACCCGCCCAAATGTTTGTAATCAAAACCATTACAATTTTATCAAATTTGCTTTACATAACAGCAAGAACATCAACCGTGCTTAATTAGCCAATTTCTCAAACGAGTGGGTAGGTTAAAGTAGTTAAACAATAAAACTTGACTTTTTTATAGTTGTGTCTCGGTCATCAGCCCAAGTATTTGTAATCAAAATGGTTACAATTTCATCAACATTGTCTTACATAACAGCAAGAACACCAACAATGGTTGAATAGCCAATCTATGGATCACAAACACTCGGGTGGGTTGGCGGGGTAAAGTAATTGAACAATAAAACGTGACCCAACTTATACGTGTTTCCCGCCCACCAGCCCAAGCGTTTGTAATCAAAATTATTATATTTTTATTAACCTTGCCTTACATAACAGCAAGAACACCAACAATGGTTGATTAACAAATCTCTGGATCACAAACACTTGGGTAGGTGGGCGGGCTAAAGTTGTTTAACAATAAACCGTGACTTAGTTTATACTTATGTCCCACCCGCCCGCCCAAGTGTTCAAAAATCATTATAATTTTATTAAGCTTGCCCACTCGGGTGGGTAGGCCGGCTAAAGTTGTACAACTTTTTAATTACTAATTGAACATTAATAATATGTAAGCAGCTCATAATCAAAAAATGTGCAAACTAAGCAAACTTGTTGAATTTAAAGTATTTTGTAAACTTTCAAAATGGCGGATAATTTTGGACAAATATAATTTTTTTTTTTAACTGAAAAAGTTGCACAATTTTTTTATTATTAACTAAACGTTGATAAAATTTTAAAAACACATAACCTATAAATGTGCAATATAATCGATATTATTAGATTTAAAGTATTTTTAAAATTTACAAAACGTTTGATAAATTATGAAATTTGGCTGCAATAATATAAAGTGCACAACTTTTTTATTTGTTAATTGGATATTGATAACATTTTAGTAACACATAACCTATAAATGTGCAATCTATTTAAAACATTTTTAAAATTTACAAAATGGCGGAAGACTTGTGATAAAATATAATACACTGGCCAGCAAAATTGACGCACTACTAAATTATTTGGAATTATTTTCGGAAATTCATATAAAAATAAAAATTATTATTTTTATTTTAAACTGCAATAGTACACACATTCTAAATTTATACAGTTGGTTTTTTTGATCAAAGTCTGTTTATCTCATCTTTATTTTGTTAGAACTCAGATAAAAGTTGAATTAACATACCTCTAAGTTTTGTTGCTAAAATTTATCATTTGCAATGTAAATTTACATTTGTGAGGTACAGTGAAGTAAACTGTTTATTATGGAACGCCAATCTAGAAATTTGACCGTGCTCAGGCAGTCATTTTACTGGAAGTGGGATGGAGCTTTCGAAGAATTAAATAGAGATTTGGTGTATTGCATACATCCGTTTCCCGTATGATCGAACGTTATAGAGAGACAGGTCAGCACTTAAGAAGACCTGGTCAAGGCAGACATCGCATAACTACGCAAGTTCAAGGCCGTTTTTTAAGAGTCTCTGCTTTAAGACAACGGCTTGTGACAAGAAGATTGCTGCAGACACAGCTACAGGAAACAGATGAACTCAGAATTTCAACTGATACTGTTCGTCGACGTCTAGCTGAATCTGATCTGAGACCAAGAATCCCAGCGCAAAGACCAGCTTTGAAACCAGAGCATCGTAGAACAAGGTTAAATTTTGCTAGAGTACACATCGATTAGGCTGATAAAGATTGGGAAAGAGTTCTTTGGTCAGATGAAAGCAGATTTTGTCTCTAGAATTCAGATAGACGTATAAGAGTTTATCAAAGACCAACTGAAAGATAAGCCCAATGTAACTTCCAAAACAGCAAATTATTTGGTGAAGGGTCAGTTATGTTTTGGGGAGGAATCTCTTTAACTGCTCGTACTGACTTGGTGGTTATTAATAATGATAGATTAACAGGAGATAGGTACATAAAGGAGATCCTGCATGAACATGTGATACCATTTGGCCCTTACATTGGCAAGAATTTTTTGTTTCAACAAGATAATGCTAGACCGCATGTTGCTCAGATTGTGCAAAATTATGTTAATGAGGTTGGAATTGAAACTATGGATTAACCAGCAAACACTCCTGATCTTAACCCAATTGAGAATGTTTGGGACATGATCTACCGCCGTTTTCAAAAACTTCCTAACCCTCCTAACACTTTGAATGGGTTTACTGGAGATATTGTCCAAACATGGAATAATATGGATGAAAACGAGATAAAGCCCGTAATTTTAAGCATGAATAAACTATATATAATAATAATAACTAAAGTTAATAATTTATTTATTTTTTGAATTTTTTTGTTTTTTTTTTGTTTATTTTTTTCTTATCTTCATTTGGAATTTTATCTTTTGTTAACACCCTAATTTAGTTAGATAAGAACATACTTAATTAAGACATAAAAATATTTGATCAATACAAAAAATATTTTTCAAAATATAGTAGTGGTGGGTCAATTTTGCTGACCACTGTATTTTAGACTAAAATCAAAAAAGTTGCACAACAACCGGACAATAATAAAATTTTAGAAACACATAACTTATAATTGTGCAATCTGAACAATTTTATTAAATTTAAAGTATTTTTAAAATTTAAAAAATAACGAAAGATTTTTGACAAAATATAAAATTTGTCTACAATCAAAAAAGTTGCACAAGATTTAAAACTCAATCATAAACTGACATAAGGTGCAAAATTTATAATGTCCAAAACAGTAAAATCCAGCTATAAAGTATACAAATTCAGTCACAAAGTACTAAAATTCACCATAAACTTTAAAAACTGCAACTCTATTTATAAAAGTCAAAAATGACATAATTCTATAAACAAATATCCTACAATAGCAGTTAAAAATGCAAAATTTTGTTCATAAAAAGTCAAAAATAGTAAAACCTGACCGTAAAAAAGTTATGGCCATTCACTACCTGTTATTATTGGAGTGTAGTTTTTCTAAAACTAATTTAGTATAAAAGGGTTAAGAATTTAAGAGTAAAAGCTTTAAAAACATCATACTCTTTTTTTACTAAATTTGGTAACCCTGCCGGTGAAGCGCCAACTCCGTTAGATACTCGCCATCTAAAGAATTATTATATTTTAAATACTAAACTAATTAAAATAGCCATAAAAACACAGTTATAGAACAAAAATGTAAAATCTAAAACTTGTTTCATTGTTAAGTGAACAATTGTTTAGATATTCTATGCTATGCCATTACTGCTGGATGTATAAATAAATCAATCCAAATACAACAATTTGTTACAAATATTGTTAAATAATTACTATTGATTTCAAAATAGATTAATTTCAAACAATTTGACATTTAATTTGATTGCAATAAAATTACCATACGTGACTACAACCTCTTGCATAAGCACTAATATTTAATATTTTTTTAATAAACTAAATGAATTGGATCAATTTCGGCGAAATCATAATAATGATGCAACGTAATTCAGCGAATGCTAATGCGACAAAAAGGTGTGAGTGAATATACAACTTCATAATATCAAACAAAGATTGTATAATCATCAAACATTTAGACTCTTGCTAAATTCAAACAGTTTGTGTATTGAGAAAAAATGTATGCAATTTTAATAGAACAAACGTGTTGGTTTTAATGGAGTGTGAAATCTATACTCATTGCATAATTGTTTCTATAAAGTAGATCAAAGTAAATTCATTTTGTTTCATTTAATATTTCTTTAAAAAAAATTGTTTTGTAATAGTGTAATATGTTTAACACCCGTGGCTAGAAACTTTAGGGTAAATTCGACTGAGATCTTTTTTTTGCTTTTTTTCTTATATAACATAGTAAGAAATAGCTATTTAAAACCATTTTGGAGAGGTTTAAATTCCCAAAAAACCCTAGATACGGCCTTGCCTAAATATATGTAATTTTAAATGTGACGATTTCAGTTCAGTTAATTAGAATTTAAAGCCAAATTTTAGTATAATTGTCAGAATATCAATGAATAAAATGAAAAAAAAACATGTTATTTCTAATTACTCAAGTTATTATATTTAATTATTCAATCAATGTCAAAGTATTAAATTGTTATACCATTACAAGCCAAAAACAAACTACTTTAATAATAAGTATATTCATGTATGATGAATAAATCAGAATTGTTTAATCTTAATATACAAATCTTAAATTTAACATATTTAAATTTTGAAGATGTACTTGGAGATAATTTTGCTTTAGAATACTAATAATAATTTCAATATAATTTGGCACAAAAATTATTAACATTAATAAATAAAGTAATTATAATTCATTTAATTTTAATGTTAGCGATTCATAATTTAATATATGTGCTTCCATCTGCTCCTAATTCCCTCAACTAACAATATAGAAATTATTTTAATATAGATTGTAGTACCTCTTTCGCCATCTCTCGGAATTATGCTTAACTTTAGTTATTAAATTATGAAATCATGTTTGATCGAAATGGTGTTTTTCTAGTGCTATTTATAAATGTGCGAGACTAAACACAGTATGGATTGTGTCTAATGTTATGGATCGATTGTAAACACTTTTATAGCCGTGTCTGGTCCTATACATCAAGAACATTAAGATAGAAACAAACATATTTTGATAAATGCAGGTAAACAAATATCATAATTAAGATAAAACTTATGTTGCAACTTTTATTGGTTAAGTTTTAAAATGAGATTAATGTTCGTAAATAATGACAATAATATATTGACTTGTATGAACAGAAAATATTGCAGCAATTAGAAAAAGATTATTTTATCCTTTTTGTTCTATGACAGAATCATGGAGTAAGTAATAAAAATAATTAATTGCAATAAAAATGTTCTTATTTTTTTTTTGAAAATATTTAATTCCTGCAATTATTTTAATTTCAAATTACTCGCAGATATTGAGGATTATTTCATAACATGTTACAAAAATCTTATTTTGGAAATATCTAACTACGATTTTCAAAATTTCAAACAAAACATAATTTTTCAAGATTCAACTACGGTTTCATTTCAATCCCATAGCAGTTCAAGTTCTGGAAGTTGCTCCTAATTCCTTAAACTAGGCTTTTGCAAAGCATTGTCCGCTCACCAAAGTTATCAATACCCTTTACTGTGTACTCAGATTGAAGTCCATCGCATGAGCTATCTTCCTCTAGATCTTCTCCTTTAACATAGTTTTTTTCGACTGTAACATAATTTTTGTCCATCCATCATTCTAATATTTTACATCCTCCACGTCCTGTACTTTTGTTATGCATCTTATGTGTTCGTTTGTTTTCCGCTGGGCTAGGCATATTCCAGCAATTTGTCATTCTACAGCTATTTGGGTTGTACGGTGCCGCCTATCCATTGATCTGTTTGTAATTGTCCATGTTTGACTTTCGTACGTTAGTACAAATTCCACATAGAGCGGTGGTGATCGGCCTAAGTTGTCTTCTTCTTCCGGTTACGTTCATTTACTATGTGCACTGTGTCCCTTTCTCTTTTGTACAACCGGTTTGTCCTTTCCAGAGGGAGGTTGTCCGCTTCGTCGTTATAGTCGCGCTAAGGGCTATGCCGGGCTCAACTCCAGGCAGATCCAGTTGGACGTCTTCGGTTTCCTCTAGGAGTTCGGGGTCGGATGTGTGTACAGACGGAATGTGACCGATCTGTATTTCCTCTGATATCTCTGGGGTGCCAAGCGTTATCAAACGATACCAGCCGTAAAGTGGCTTTTATCCAATTGATTTCTTCGGTTAGGTTAGGTTAGGTTAAGTTAGGTTCCTGGACTCCAGAGTTTGGAAGCAGGAGAAGGTGAAACCTCTTCCAGGCGCGTCCCATGTGGCGGATAGAGCATTGCACACGCGGACCAACACCATTGCACGGTAGCCTTGCCACGACAATGAGACTACCATTTTCCTTCTTCTTTTCCTACTTTGAACTGTCGGCCTCTTTTGTACAACTCTTCAGTCTCTCTTGACCCACTTTCTGGTTACCAACGCTATTAGGTCTCGAAGGCTTGGTTTTTTTCTTACAGTGGAACCCAACACTTTAAACGCATATTAGGGTGCGCGACTTCAAGACAGTCAGAAAATGGATTTATGGCTGCCATTAGCCCAAAATGGAAAATGGAAAACAGTTTTGAAAGTAAAAATACCCAGGAGAGTCCCGCAAACAAGGTGAATCCCTTCCCACTGGCAACAGTGGGCTGCTCCAAGGATTATGGGTGGAGCACTCAAAACTCAAACATGACGAAAGGAACTGACACCAAGGATGACGGGAAAGCCTTCTCGAAAACGAGTAAGACGGCACTCCATAGCTGACATGTCTTACCCCCCTGAAGTTGCAGAAAGTATGGTAAAGGCAACCAAGATAGCAATAACAATGGGACTTGGCAGCGATGTGTTAGATCAAAAGTCTAAAAGAAAAAGGGAAGAAACTCCGCCAAAATCCCAGCAAAAAACAAAAAGTATGCTCAAAGAATAAACCAGAATAAGTAAGATGATAGAAGAAATGATTGAGAGAATAACAAAATTAGGCAAACTTGTGGAGGAAAACACAAACACCAAAAAAGAAATTAAGTCAGCTACATTAGGGCTAAAGAGCGTGGCAAGCGGAATCAGAAACAGAGGGACGTTTGCTTTTTAGAAAACTTGTTCACAGAACTAGACAAAAAAAAAGAAATAATAAAACTTAAAAGAAATAGGGAAGAAAAAAAAACAGAAACGCACGGTTGATAAGGAAATGCAGACAAGCAGATCAATGCCACAAGAAAAAGTTAACTTACTAAACAAGATTGAACAAGCCATAGAGATGGACACAAAAGAAGAGCTACATTAAGTAGTAAATGGCCCAAAGAAGCCTTTAAGAAATGCCAATTCATTAATGGAGACACATTAAACAACAATGATAGGCAGAAATGACTTTCTCAATAATCCGGCAGTTACAAGATTAGGAAAGCGGTATCCACAGCTAGAAGAAATACTAGAGAAAAGAGAGCTGCAACAAGAAGAAATGGTATGCAACATCACTAAAAGTGGTTTTATAACTCGAAAAGGTACAATTAGTGATAACAACAGAACACAATAGAAAACCTACACAAATCGATAAAGCAAGTGGAGGAAATTGCACTTTTAGTGCAATATAGAAATAAAGTGGTATGTGCGGTCACAAAAAATGCGTTCACTAAAGGGCATAAAAATATGCTAGAATATGTCTTCAGAAAATCAAAAATGGAAGTAAGCATGTACAAGACAAATAATAATATAAACACAAGTAAACCAACCACGACCAAACAACAAAATGGCTTTGCAGGCAACAAATTTAAAAGCAATAAAGAGAATAAAGTCAAAACAATTATCATTGATCCCAAAGAAGGCATCACTTACGCACAGATAATAAAGGACCTAAAAAAGACAGGTAACGGTAGAGGAAGTGATAATTAATAGCTTCACCGAAACTGATAATGGCAGCGTCCGACTGAAAGTAAAAGAGAGACAGGATGAATCCAAAGAGAAATTTAGAAATCTGCTTTACCAAAAAATAAAAAATATTGCAAACTTCAAATAAAGGCAGAAGCAAACAAGCATCATGATAATGGACATAGATGAAAACACTTTGGAGAAAGAAATTAGGAAAACGCTCGAAGGCGAACTAAAGGAAGGTGAACGAAAAATAGGCAAAATAAACATGGCTATCAAATCAAACAAATATGGAATGGAACACATACGTTTGTAATGCTTGATTGGAAAGCTGGACAAGAACTGGTCAATAAAAAAAGAGTTTCCAAAAGGTGGAACAGGTGGAGAATACGTGAAATAGTGGATCCTCCAAAATGCTTTAGATGCAGGAGAATCAAACACAAAGCAGCCAAATGTGTGGAAAAGACTGTAAAAACACAAAGGCATGCTACCTATGCAATAAAGAAGGACACAAAACTGAATCGATGAAATGCCCAATATATAGGGAAATGAGTGATAAGCTGAGGACGAAGGTTGCAAAAAAGAATAATAATGAAAGTACTACAGAGTAACCTTAGAAGGCGGAAGGCGGCAATGAACCTGCTGTTCAAGACCTTGATAGTTGAAAACATCGACTTGGCAATAATTGCGAAACCCAATAAAGCAATAGTAAAAAAGGGCAGTTGGTTCACCGACGTAGAGGCGGACGTGGCAATATTGGTCAGCAACAAAAACCTGACAATAACCAATTTTGAACAAAAAGATAGAAGATTTACTTGGGTAGAAGTAGGACAATACGTTATATACGGGTGCTACTTCTCACCAAATAAAACATTAGAAAAGTTTGAAAATTATATTCAGAAACTGGACAGCAGCGTTAAAACACACACAAAAAAGAACATCATTATTGCTAGGGATTTAAATTCAAAGGCCATGCTTTGGGGGCTAATGTAAATGACAGCAGAGGAGGAAAGTTATTGGACTGGATGGCAGAAAAAACACCTTAATACCTAAATTTAGAGCAAAAGTACGCATAGAGTTAGCTAAATATGCAAACTTAAATGCATATGATGCAATGAAAGGTATAAAAACAGCAATGGATTCAACATTCTAGAAGAAAACATGTGGTAAGGCAAACAAAAGAGTTTACTAGTGGTCAGACAACCTCAATGCGCTGAAAGCTGAGTGCACAAAAGCCAGAAGAGAATTGACTAGAAGGAACAAAAAAAAAATATAAATCAGCAAGATAGAAAAACGTAAAACCCTAGATGATAAAACTTTGAATTTAAAAAAAGCAATAATGGAGGCTAAAAAAAAGCATGGTACAAGGTGCTAGAAGAAGTGGAGAATAACGTGTGGGGTTTAGGTTACAAAATTGTCATGAACAAATTCAAATTATCAGACAACTTCAGGCTCAGCAATTGCAAACAAAAAGAAATAGCAAAAAGTTTGTTTCCAAAATGTCCAAAAATAAAGTGGCCGGAAATTGTAGAGGGTGATGAAACCATACTTTTTACAAGGCAAGAGTTGCAAGAGGCGACTAGTAAACTGAAAGACAAAAAAGCACCGGGACCAGACGGAATACCCCCCAATATAGTTAAAGAGGTGGTAAAAGCGGCTCCAAAAATGGCAGAAATAATAGAGAACATAAAGAAGAGGGCGTACAAAAACAGGATGTTGTGCATCTTAACCACAGTGGATATTAAAAACGCGTTTGGTAAGGTACCATGGAAAGAGGTAGTAGAAGCACTAAATAAGATGAAAGTCCGTAAAAAAATAATTCAAATCGTAATGAGATATCTAGAAAACAGAAAACTGTTTATAGGTATCGGCGATAAAATAGAAACTACGTGTGGTGTGCCGCAAGGCTCCATATTGGGACCTCTGCTATGGATAATCTACTATAATAGCATTCTACAAATAACTTTGCGAAAAGGGACATAGCTGTTGTGTTTCGCTGATTACACTGCCATCGTCACTGCAGCTAAGAGAGAAGACGAGCTTATAGCTATGACCAACGTGGCTATAAGCAGAGTCAAACACAAAATAGAAAAAATAGGGCTGGAAGTAGCAGCAAAAAAACGGAAGCTGTTATACTGTACGGAAGGAGGAAGATGAAGCAGACGGTAATAAGTGTAGGCAAAGAAAACATAAAAACAAAAAAAGCTCTAAAATATCTAGACGTGTGGTTTGACCACAACACCCACATAAAAGAGCATATAAAAAGAACGACCAGTAAAGTGGAAAAACAATAAAGGTTTTAGCCAACTTAATGCTTAACGTAAAAGGACCTTCGGAAGGAAAGAGGAGGATGTTGTCAAATGTGGCACATTCCATAATGCTTTATGGTACCCAAATGTGGGGAAAGACTATGGGCTACAAAAAATATAGAAGTATGCTGTTAAAGCAACAACAAAGACTGGCGCTGAGAGTAGGTAGCGGATACCGAACAGTCTCAACGGAAGCCATTCTGGTAATCATATCGATTATGCCAATTGAATTGTAGGTGGAGTATAGGACGGAATCCTACAGACAAAAACAAAAAAAACAAGAAATAGCTAAAAAAGGAAAAGGTCAAAAAATGGGAAGAAACCTGGGATGCAACCACAGAGACGGCGGAATAGACAAAAAGGCTGATCAAGGACCTGCCAGAATGGCTATACAGGAAGTTTGGTAGTGTTAACTACCACTTAACGCAACTGCTAAGCGGACACGGCTGTTTTAAAGCGTATCAAGAGGTTCCACATCACGACTGTGACACGTGCCAGACAGATGATAGCCCGGAACACACTTTCTACATATGCAAAAGATGGACTGCTGCAAAAGAAGAATTGGAAAGTAAGATTAACGAGAAATTAACGCCTGATAACACTATTAAAATAATGTTAACAACTCAGGAAAAGTGGGCACATGTAAATGAATATATCAAACATGTTATAGAAACAAAAGAAAAAAAAGAGAAGGAGATGACCACCTAGGGGTTAGCTACAGCTAACGTCCGGGCAAGTATTTTTGAAGATATGCTTAGCAATTCCAAGATTACCAGAATCGTGCCAAGTGGAAAGGGGGTTTAGTGGATGTGAGTCCCACACTCAGGCTGGTAGAGCTTCCCCAAACCACAATTAAAAAAAAGGTTAAGTTAGGTACCCGCAGAAGTTGTCAAAACCCTTCTAGAAAAATGTCCCAAGGTGTGACTAGCGGCAGCCAACAAATGCATTGTGAACAAAAACTTCCCGGAAATCTGGAAAAGAGCGAGCGCAAAATCTGTTGGCGGCACTTCAGAGTGACAAAGCTCTCAGCAAACGTCAGTACAAGTTTAAAAAGGCCTATCAACCCTGAGCGCGCTTGCTAAAGTGAAAGCGGATGTGTTAGCTGCCAAGAAGTACAGCTACGCACATCGTCTTGGTTATCCTTGACGTAAAGAACGCCTTTAAGATTGCCAACTGGGGAACGATTTTGAGGGCTTTAAAGGGCGGGGGCACAGCGTGTTCCTTTGCGTAAGATGGTTGGAAAAGCGTAAATGAGCACTGTTGGGAAAAAGCTTGAGTCCGGATAACATAGTGATAATAATGCTGTCTTCGGTGTCCAATTGGGACATTGTAACCACCATGTTAAAGTCCATGCTACGTATGAAAGAAGAAGAAAGAAAAGAGCTAGCTCCATGGTGTGGTGTAAATGAAGTGAGCAGGGGGGGGGCGTAGCTACTCATTAATGTTTTTGTAAATGTAAAATCTGTTATGTATGTTTTGTGGTGTTAAATGTAAATGTTGTGTTTTCAAAAAACAGAGTGTGGTTAGGTTAGGTAGGTAGGGTCGAGCCGATGTGTAATACGTTTTCGTCGAACTCGCCCTCGACGTGTGTTACGGTGGTTTGTGGCCTGGAGTGACGTGGCCTGATATTCTGCCTCGATGATGCTCACTTGCAGAGTTCCGATAAGTTCCGGTATATAAGTTCCTGGAGATCGTCGGGATGATAAGATACTGTAATCAGCCCATTCTCATAGTGCCGCCGTACTTCTGTGTTTTGACGGACGGATTTAGCACCAGGTATTGGTTCATGTCTTGGTGGTTCCAAAACTGGCGACGTCGCAGAATTGTAGCCGTTTGGGGTTGGTCCAGAATATGAGCTTAAACATGTCCCACATGTCCCTGTGGTCACAGCAAGTCGGTTGACAGGTGTCTCATCCTAGTTGGAGACCGTGGTGTTACGGTCACCCAGATGACACGTGGTTCTGTCATCATCACGCCTCATGTTGGGCGCCATTTGTTACCTGCTGCAGTACCCCAGGTGCTAGGGGTGTAGCTGTGTGTGCCCTCGAAAGAGTCAGGTTATCTCCCAAGATAGTCGTTGCTCGGAGAAGGAGGCTTCAATGCGCAATATGGATTTTTTTGTTCATATCGGTTCTATGTTTGTTTGAGGTGTTCTCTAGTAAAAGTGTTACAATAGCATCGGCCTAACGCAGAGGTATCTATTGTGTGGTCGACAACACCATGCAAAGTGGTTCATGTCGGAAGCTGCAGTGTCTATGATGGTGATCAACGGATGACCCAGACAGAATTCCTGTCTAGGGTGGTCAGGGTAATGTTGGCTCTAGACCGGCAACTCCGTCCGATGCCACTAGGTGAATCTATCCACTACCACTGCAGCTTCCGAGACAACCGCTGGTACCACCGACTACAACCAGCAAACAATTCCTCCAGCTCCATCCAAGGCTGACTCCGTAGTCTACAACCTTGATCCCCAAGTCAGTGCTTGCACACCCCGCCTATGATTCAGGACGGCCACGTCGCTCCACAAATAAACCACCAGCTCTAGGTCAGCACCGAAAGTAGCGTCTGTGTGACGTATCCGTCGGATCCTCCGGATACACCAAACAAGTACAAACGTACAAAACGCCGCCCAGGGATGGCTCCTGAACTTAAGCCGGCAACCTCCATTGCACCTCGCGGAGATATGCCGGTAACAAACAATACATTCTTAAACTTAACCAGTTTTTACAACAAAAAAATATATAGAAGAAAATTAGTTTGTTAGTCTAGTTTCTTAGAGAAAATATGCTGGATGTTTTTAGGAATCTACCCCACATTATCTTTAACGTACGGCATTTTGCCGCCTTTTTTAATCGAGCTGTTCCTATAAAATATAATGTTCCTCTTAATGAAATCTTTCACATACATCCCCAATTTAATTACCCTAACTATCACTAAAATTCATTTAAAATCAAAAATGAAAAATATGTTGGACTCCCTAAATTCTATTCACGGGTCAATTTTACGTTAAGAAATGCAAAAAACAGGTTGCAATGTATTTTCATGTTTTTCAAAAAAATGTAAAATATTTAATAAATATTTTTGTTTCTCCCTAAACTGTAAGCAGAAGTCAATCTTACGTTAAGGAATGTAAAAAATCCGCTTACTAATGCCCAACAAAAAAAACAAATAGAATCATGTTTTAATGTTTTCAAAAAACTAATAAAAAATGTTGAAAAAAAAACCAATAAAAATTCGAAAATATTAACTCAAAATTACATTACGCAAAAAAAAACGCTTCCCAATACAAGAACAAAACATAAAAAATGCTTTCTTCTTTTATGTTATTTTAAAACTAAAAAAAAAATGTCAAAAACAAAAAAATTTAAAAAATTACATTAAAAAATGCAAAAAATTGCTTGCCAGCACCCAACAAATTCTGAAAACATTAAACATTCATTTTTTTTAGTTTTGTTCGGATATTATATGAATTTCTCAATTTAAAATTGACTTCTAATTACAATGTAGATCCAACAGCAATTTTTTATTTCAGTTTTAATAAAAGTTAAAAGAAATATTAAAAGTATTGATATTGGACTTAAAAATGCAAAAAAACCACTTGCTAAACTCCAAACCAAACCCAAAAATTTATGTTTTTCAAAAACAAAAACAAAAAATACTGGACTTTCTAAATTGTAATAAAAAGTTAATTTTATATTAAAAAATGCAAAAACCGCTTGCCAACGCTCGAACTAAACCTAAAGAAACGCATGCTTTTCAAAGACTGAAATTAAGAATGCAAACACATTTTCCAATGTCCAAACAATATTCAAAACTTGGCTTGGCCAAACAGAACCTAAAATTATGCATCTATTATGTTTATTACTGAAAAAAATTTGAAAGAAACATTGCAATTAGTCAATTTTAAATTAAAAAACTAAAAAAAAACACTTGCCAATCCAAACAAAAAAATAAAGAACAAATGTCAAAAAAAAAATATCGGATTTGGTTTCAGATGTGAATTTAGAAAATGTAAATTTTTTTTTTTTTTTTATTTGAGTTTTTTCCTAAAAAAAAATTAAAAATAAAACTTAGAATAATAGAACAACAAAACTCAAAAACATTTTTATGTATTTCAAAAAAATATTAGTGTCAAAAATGCAATGATAATTCAATTTTACGTTAGAAAGTACAAAAACTGGTCCGCCATGTCCAAACAAATACCAAAAAAACTTCAGAAACTTGATGTTTGGCTCCCATTGTAATTAAAATCAATTTTACGTTGTAAAGTGCAAAAAAACTGCTTTTTTGTATTTAGTTTTTTAATTAACCCAACCTAAACCCAGTTAAAAAAAAGTTGAAACTATTGGTTTCGGGACCCGATTGATTAATTCAATTCTATTTCAGAATGGAACGCAATCGACAACTCACGAACCGTCAGGTCTTGACCTTTCTGTACCAGGAGTTCCAGAAAATAGCCAACCACATCAAAAGGCAAGAACCTGGAAGAACGTCATCGACATCGCCTTCGAGAAGACCAAGCAGGCACAATACGATCTCGGCAACACCCTCCTTACCCTTTGTACGGACACCACGAAGAAAATTAAGAAGATGGTTGCCAAATCCACGTGGACTTGACCGCTCAGATGGCGAAGAAAACCGACCAGCAAGCCAGCCCCTTCGGAGCCCCGGCGTCACCCCCGCCAAGCCCAGCCCATCTGATGAAGAACCAATGGACACGCTAGAGACCAAAGACACCGCCAACCATAATGCCCTGCTCCCAGAGGAAGGATTTCAAACCGTAGAGAAGAAAAGAAGTCAAAGAAGGGCAAGAAAGATCCGGGTAAGTCCTCCTTATCTTCTTGCAACACTAGGCCTTCAGCCAACCCCGTCAAGTGCTTTCGGCGCCAAAAAAACCCATAAAGCTCAGTCGATCGCCTCGGGTCAGACTGTTAATCTTTCAGGACCCCCTCAACCGTCATCTCCGTCAGTACCCACCCATTACAACCAAGGAGAAATCCTTGTATCCAGGGCTGTCGGCGACCTTCAAGACCACGCTTTAATCGTGGCTGACGGTATTCGTATGCACCCAGTTACGCATACTGACTTTCGTGATGCGATAGAGCACTGCACTGGCTCCAATGTGGTGCACTATACATTTCAAGTAAGAGCTAAAAGACGTCATTCGGAACATTCCCGATAACATCAAGATAGACGTGGTGCAAACCGAGCTCATCGCTCCGGGGTTTAAATCTACATCCGTTACACGCATGAAAAAGAACGGGAAATCGTTCTAAAAGCTGTACAATCAGCTCCCACAGAGAGAACGTTGAACTGCATGCTAGTCGCTACGGCAAAGCCCACAGTAAGGCACCTGCTCATCGTCCCCCAAAGCTAGCAAAGACATATCCTATGCTCAAGCGGCAGGTTCTGCAAATAGCGCAAACATCATCGATAAAAATCAGTTGCTGTTTCGCTTATCTCAAGCGAGTCGGGGCGATTTAAAAAAAGTTAATTTTAACTTCAGTACAAGTTTTAGCCAACTAATGGTTAATTCTCAGAAAGCCGGCACTCTAGGTGCATTTTGTAAATCAAACTCGTAAAGAAAAATATCTAAGTTAATTGGGAAGGTCATTACGCACTACAGCGTCAAACTTCCATAGGCAATCACTTAGGAAAGGTTTAGTCGGTAGGCGTCCGTAAAGGCAAACCCGACACTTGCCAAGTCTTTAGGAAGATTCACCTCCTAGCCAAAAGATGTAAAGATACTCTGAAATGCACCAAGTAAAAAATAACAGAAAAAATTCTCAATTTAATGAAACAAAAAAAACTGAAAAAATTAAAGAAGCCAAGAAACATTATGTGGAAGCAATAAAATTGAAGAATGGATATAAAATATGACTCGTTTAACTTACACAAGACAGTTAAAGAAACAACTGGTATCGCAAATAATTAAAGATCAAAACGAAAATGTTTAAGTAGATCTACAACAAAAAATCAAAAAATAGAAATAGTACATAAAGAAATTGTTTAACAATGCTAAATCCAAACCAAGATGCAAAAAAGAACCAATCCCATTAAGACCAATAATATAGCAAAAGAAATTAGACATGCCATCAGGAACTCAAAAAATGGAGAAGCGGTAGGTCCAAATGAAGTATGTGTAGATCACATTGATCAAAGATGATAGAGAATGATAGTAAAACTATTCAATACCATCTATACCAATATGGCTAAAATCAGCTTCTATACCACTACCAAAAAAGCTCAGACTTTATTCTGCTAAAAACAATAAAACACAGATTGGCTTCCGTAACAACATTGAAACAAGAAAAGCTTTCGGTGGAATGCATGTCTTAATTCAACAATGGTTTGATATGAATGTAGATCTATATCTATGCTTCATTCATTATGAGAAGGCATTTGATAAGATACACCACAACAAACGACTTAAGATAATAAAACAGAAAAGACTCGATTGATGCAACAGGCTTTTAATAAAGAATTTATACTGGAACCAAAACGCTGTAATAAACATTGACTAAACATTGAAAAAAAAACTTATTCGTTCATACTATACAGAGAAGAAAACTAGGCTATTTCAGACATGTCATGCGGGGGAGGGGAGGGGGGGAATATATTCTATACTAAATGGTTTTAGAAGAAAAAATCGAGCAAAGAAATTTTCAAGAATAGTAATATAAAACCACATCAATCCCATTATTTAGATCCGCCGTATCAAACATGAAGATTGCATTCATGATTGTCAACCTCCAAGTGGAGACGGTACCGTAAGAAAAAGTATCAAAAAACTATGTTTTTTAAAGATTCGTGTTTCTGATACCAAATTCAACTATTTTTAATAAAAAATGATGAGAAAAATACCCAAAACTGATACTAATTATTTTCGCTATTTTTTGCACTAAACAAATCTTATCTGGAAAACGGTTGGTAGTAGAAACACCTAATAAATTTTATCGATTCTAGAATGACACAAGTATCAAAAATTTTCATTTATTTTCAGAATAAATACTGAAATCAACATTATTGGCTTACAACTCTAAACTTTTCGATTTATATTTTTGCGTTGATTAGAGTTCATTGACAACTTTCTGTTACGTTCGGCAAATTTTGCATTATTGCCTAATTATTTTGAGATTAAAGATTTTTAAATCATACTCACTTTTTTATTACAGTTTGGCCAGATTTATGATATTAATTCCGGTATATTTATTTTAAATAGTTTTTTTTTTAATCAATCAACGACTGTGGCTCTACCTAGTGCAATTTAACACTAAATGTAGGTTTTAAACGATTTTGTAAAGTTCGTTTGATTATTTACATTATCAATTGTTTATAAGCTCAGAAATATTTATACAAATTTGTCTTTTGCTATTACGCAATACTTTAGTTATACAAGACACACTGACGAGGTTTATAGAATCAAAACAATTGTCTGCACTTGACTCTTGGCCGGCGATCGTTAGACTGACTTTGAATAAATTATAATATAGTATAGCTATAATACATCAAGTCTGAAAAAGAAATTAACAATATTTATTTGTTATGGAAACTATGATTCAGCATTTTCTAATGTTATCAGCGTCCATTTTCTGTAATTTAATACCTAACCCGTTTGTTTGATGTGAAATCTACGAAACCACTTGCTATTATTATCAGCGTCTACATTCCGTAATTTTATACCTATATATAAACAAAAGAAGGAAGCATATTCATTGAGGCCAAATGCAAATTCCCAAAACTTTCTAAAAAGCAAAAGTGACTAGACAAAGTTTACCTAATATAAACATTAAAACATTAAACATCTAAAAACACATAAAAACTAACTAATAAATAATGCGTCTATAACATTAATCCACAATTTCATGTTATGCAATCAAATAACTTTTTAGATTTTCTGTAAAGCTTTTAAAGCTTAGTACTAATTTTATAAAGATAAATATTAATTGAAATGTTGATTTGAAAGAAATCCATTAATGTAATTACCTTAAAATTCACCAGACTATTCCTTTAATTCAATTGAAGCAACTCCATTAGAATCAATAAACCAATACTGTCAACCTTATTAAGAATAATTGTAACTCTATACACTGCACAAATATAACGATTGAAATTAAACACTCTCAGACGGTCTTCATCCCACTACCGCACAAACAACACTGTCCGATTGTTCTTTCAATGCGGGCGCACCGAGATAAAACTTTTTTTTTATCAGCAGAAGAAAAAACACACAAATGTAATCGCATCGATTGAAACAAGACGAGCGAAAAAACGTCTATGCCAGCATAGTTCTGTGACTTTCGGTAAGTTCATTAACAAATACTGAACTCTGATTGTGCGTTTCTTATATTTAGTTAAAGGTGAATGACTAATGACAAATAAATTGAATAATATTGATTTAATTAATCGTATTATTATTTAGATTGAGTGCTTGATATTTTTAAATTTATTAATGATTAACCCAGATGATTTATTAGATATGTTTAGACTATATCAATTAGATGATGATGGCATGTCATCGTCTACTCAAACTTTAATCTATTATTGATTGAATTTATTATTTACATTATAAATCTTCATTTTATATTTGAATATTCTAGACAGGATGGACGAAAACAAATTCCGGACAAATTTTATTCATATGCGGAGCAATATTTCAAGCTTGACGTCAAACATAACTTTAAATTGAAAATAAAACCAATAATATTTTCAGACATCTGTTTTCATGCATTTCACTAGGACATGTAAATAAAAATGTGTACTATTTCATATTAATCCGCGGTATTAAAAAATATCTATTGCAAATCTAATACAAGAAATTAATACGAGACTCAATAAGTTTCATAAAATAATGTAACTTCAATCGATTCATCCAGGAATAACATAAGTTTTTTTGCAAGCTTCTACGTGATATGATCACAATATTTAAATTTCTAGGCTTTGATGTTTTTATCATATCTTCGCCATTTTTTTTTTAATCATGAAAAAATTGGCGTTTTTTTAGTATGAAGACCCCGTTAGGTTCATGAATCACGTAGTTTTCCTGCAAAGATCAAAAGAATGTTTAATTTTATCCAACTTTAGCTTTTTTTTTCAAATTTTTTTTTTTTTTTGAAAAAAAAAAACTAAAGTTGGAAAAAAAAATTACTTAAAATAATTAGTTTTGACCTCAAAAGGGCAGCTCTCGGTAAGACAACGCAATTGTCTCTGTTGATGCCAATAGTAAATAGTCTAAAAATAGGAGAGTCCGTGGGCCTACATTATATGAAAATTGTTTATTTTGTAATTTCTGCTCTCAGCAGTCCATACAGTAATATAATAACAAAAAATTCTTTTAAAAAAAGAAGATTAAGAGATCTCTTATGGCATCGTTTTGTCAGCAGTCCATGAGTTCAGTTTCCGCTTAACGCAAGCGAGCAAACTAAAAACTGGCGCCATAAAACCTACCAGTTAGACATAGCACAACAAACGCACTGGTACCGTTTAGCACAATCTTGTTGTTATTAATCCCAGTCCATTGTCACACCACAAAAGAAAGTGCTGATAATTAAGGCTACTAGAGCGTATGAGCAAACAGCTCCTATACTTCAAAGAAAAAACTACAATATTTAGGTCACATAATAAGAAGAGAAAAGTACAAATTGCTCCAGGTGATTATGCAGAGAAAGATAGTAGGCAGACGTAACATTGGTAGACACAGAGTTTTTTATTGTTATAACAGAACATCCAAAAATCTATTCCAAACTGCCTTCTCCAAAGTCAAAATAGCAATGGTGATTGCAAACCTACTAAAAAAAGATGCCAGTTGAAGAAAAAAAAGAAGAAAACACTTCGTAAATGTCAACAAAAATAAGCAAACGTCATTGCCAAAATAAACTATAATTTTATTTCGTTAAAGTTGCCCAGCATCTAATTTATCACAATCAAGCCAACCCAAACACCACGATAAAAACTACAAGCAAAGCAACCGCCAACATAATTGTTGTGGTCCAAATACACAGATTTCTCTCCTAGTAAGACTAAGGCTAGAATACAAACTGATTCTCAAAAACCTCTAAATGAATGACAACGCCGCTACACAAGAATCTTAGTCCCTAAAGTATTGGCAAATAGTAAAATCAAACAAAGCTCAAACAGCTATACTCTCCGCTAGTTATTCTACAAAAGAATTAATTAAACTTGTCAAAAAGAAAACAGCACCACTCTCTAAGATCCACAAAATCCTGACATATTTTTGGCTTGCCCAGGAGTAAATTTGACCTAAAGACAATGTATTTGCAGATTCCCATGGCCAAAAGTCATAAACATTTGACTGTTTTTACTGCCGCAACGTTAAAAATGCGTTAACGACTCCGAATCTTTTCAAGTCTGTGCATGTGGTTACAGAACTACATATCTGGACATACACAAATAGCCGCACCCTTAATAAAGCTACAAGGCAACAAAAATAAAGCGTTTAAAAAGAGACATATCATCTTATTTGTTTTCTAAAAACGAATGCCAACGCAAAACTCACTCATTTCCTACTGCTACTATAAAAGTTTAAGATTCCTCACACAATACTCTTGGCCGATACCCATGCCCAAAATTCATAACAGTTGTTTGGTCTTTTTTCCAGCTTAAAAAAGACCAAACAACTGTTACTACCCCAAAACCCTGGTAACCACAAAACTACCTCTAAGTTCACTTGCAATCATGATTTGACGTAACCAAACAGAGAGCACTAACGTATAAAACATCATACAAAAGTACCACAAATTGGCCAACAATCCAAAAAAAACTCCAAAAAGCAAAGAATTAATGTATCAAATAGGAGAGCACAGTAAACTCACTAAAGAATAGCATAAAATCATACAGTCAGTAGTGTCCAAACAGTCACCCAGAACGCAACACTACAACCACCATTGTCCTCAAGAGCTAGTGAACCAGAAATGATGTAAAATGTCCAAACATTTATTAGAGGATGCCTAACGTGTTCAAAAGTAAACCTCCGTGGCCTAAAACACCAACCAACTGTAGATAAAAGTTGATTTTGTAAAACCCCCAAACGTTACTAAATCAAAAAATTATTATTGTCCTGATCATGACACAAAATGTGTAAAGTAAGTAATCAGACTGGCAACGTAGCGTTTGATCTGGTAACAATTTGAAATTAAGACTTGGAAAAACGGTAGGTAAACATGTAATACGGCTTCAGTATGCACTTGCTAAAGTCTGTACCAGTTTTTTGTTTTGTGAAAACATTTTTACTAGAGCGTTCTAAAAATTAATGACATCAATTTCGAGTAATGATGTGCTATCAGGTTTTGCTTCAACTTTGGGCACAATGCAATAAAAAAATTAAAAAAACTTCAGGAGACCTACAAAAACAGTGATTTGTCAAAACATTTTTCGACAGAAAAAAGTTGATTAAATATGAACCACGCAGCGCAAGACCTTCATCTTCAAAAACCAATAAAAATGTCAACAAAACCCTAAACAAATAAAAGGAGTTATTCTTTTTATTTGCCTGACTTGAGTTCTTGTAACTATTTACTTTTCCCTAAATTAAAAATTCACCTCAAGCGTTGTGTGGCTTGTCAAGAAAGTTATTTTAAGGTAGACAATGCTGAATTGAAATTCTATACGTACATAAAAATTAATGTTATTTCTTAATTTACACACCTCCTAGACTGCTGCACTTGTTGGCTAAAAACCGTAAATCCAACTTCAAGCAAAATCACTACAAAGACTGAACTACTTTTTTGACAATGGGAGACACCTAAAATTTTTATTATCAGACAATAGCACTTAATTTAAGTCATCATTTTTAAAAGGCTATATAGTTTGGAAGGCGGTACATCACATCAATGCAACCTACCCCCCACAGGCTAATTGGATGAAACGCCGCCACGCCAAACATAAGAAAAGAATTGTTGTACAATGTCAGTGTTTCGCCAGACCAATGCAGCCACAGAGCGTACTCAAATTATTACTCTAATACCATAAAACTGAAATAAAACAAAAATGAATCAAAAATCAAAGCCTCCATCTAGAACAAAAACCCTGGTAAAATTCTCGGAAAAAAATTCATTCCTAAGCAACACACTAACTATAAATTTGCAAGGTACCAAAATCAAGCTTACAACTATCTGCAACGTCTCCTGCTCAACCTCTATAAAATAGACCACAAGAATTAACGCCCAATGAACGGAAACGTAAGACTAGATGCCCTAATCCCACTAACAAAACACAGTCAAAAATTTCCCAAAAACCGGAGGATTCCTTCGGAGAAATGGCCAATTTTTTTAATCAAATTATACCATTTCCCAAACCATTTACAACAACTACCACAACACAGCATCTTAAAAAAGAAAAAACTGTAAATCTAAGCTTGAACTCGAGCCAAGATAAACTATATTTGTACACATATTTTGACAAAAAATAAAAAAGATTTTGCAAATGTAAGCAAGGCTACTTGTAGCAATAACAAAATAACAATCTATATTCTCGTTCACATTTTGGACAATTTTCATTCTTCCACCCATAACAAACTTCATGTAAAACCGAACCACATTCCTTACAAACAAGTGCAGCCGCATCAAATGGATATAGCACCTCATCATTCGAACAAATCTCGCATATATGTTCTCGCCCTCAACAAACCTCGCATTTCTCCTTGATATGTTGCGTAAAAACCAAAGCAAGATTTAATAATTTAACTAATTATAAAATAAAATTATATTCTCTACGTTAGTCAAGTATAAAAAACAATAAAATACCCAAAACACGTAGGACATCAAAAGACCTTATGGAAGACTATCTAGACAAGGTTAACCGTGACCTAGAACAAAAAACCCTCAAAGTACATCTTGTCTAGAAACTAAAAACAATTGAAACCAAGCCCAATCCTAAAGACAACCCAACCCTGCAATAATCAACAATCCGGACCTTAAAAGCCTACAATCCTATTCTTTAAAGAGTTCAAAATATATGCCAAAAACCTTAGCTAGGTAGCTCCTGTTGATGAACCCTCCAATGTTGTAAACGCACGCTTTGCCAAGAACGCGTTATTACCGCGCATCCCATCCAACCTTAAATAACAAAGTTTTTGTTGCTGGCTTACCCCACCAGGACATCGTGTAAAACACGTCAACTAAAAACCTGCTGAAAAGCAACATCCAAGCCTCAAGTTCAACATTTACTCCAGTGAGGTGACCATAAATACAGTGTGAGATCGTGGAAACCATTATTAAATCAAATACAAACAAAAAGAACCAACCCAAATTCGGCGCCCAATGTAATCAAGGCGATTGTGTCTAAAACTACCCACAACACCTAAAAAACAACATCAAAAAGAATATGCTACAACAAGAGCTTTGTCAATAACGATTGCTTTCTAATAGATCCCCTCCCACGCAAGCAATACCAAAGTTGGCTAACAAACAGACAATCTATTTTGTCAGGTCTCTCTAAATGGATAAACTCTTCGCAACAAATTAAAAATCGGACTCTAGTCAAAACTGGAGAATGTCATTCAAATTGAACCACAACTTCAGATAACAATTACCAACAAGGTAATTCCGGTTGATACATCATCAACTACATAACAACCTCCACAAAGAGAAACAACAAAATCGATAATTACTCAACCTTTAAGCTACCAAATCGCCATCTTCGCAAGAATGAACAGAAGCCACAGTGCAGCTAAACGTCAAGTTCCCAGCCAAAAAAAGCAACGCCCAAAAACCTTTATGAAAAACGGCTAAGAACAATACTTCAAAGACCAATTGGCAAAGCCATTCTTGGTGGTCTTCTAAAGAAAAGCAACAAAATTTGTACAATGGCTAATGACTTTATGGGTGCCAACGCAACAAGGATGTAAAATATATTTTTGATAACCCTTTGTGATCTGGTAGACAGTGCCCCAAATATCTCACAGAAAAACGTTGCCACCATCCATAAAGCAATCATGAGTAAAATCACAACACAACTGAAAAAAGTTGTTTCCTTCTAAACACAACTTTCCAAAGTTTGCAGCAAAGCCAATTGCGTATCTACGACAACCAGGTTATCAGCCAGACAGAACCAAACACCATTAACAAGTATGACAAAAAGATCATTACTGTCTTCAACAAAAACCGTTCTAACTAAATAGTGTAATGTAGTGTCATTACTGGCAATAATTGCTTTACAAGCAATAGCAGTTTCTTAAACATCAAACAAAAAATTCTACTGGACTGATAACCAACTATAGAATAGGCAACCTAAAACAAACAAAAATCTTTAACAACGCCAAAGCAATCATAGAATGACACCACAGTCTGTTTCCTTGCATAGAAATCAATCGATCATTAAAAACTCCTAGGTTAACTTCGAGTTATGTTCAAAAGAAACGACAGAGCAATCTACTTTATTCAAGTGAGTGCCACCAAAAAAATGTGTACTACCAGTAAATAGATTGTTTACTGAGGTTTTCCCGAAACCTGAATTTCATGACCTGTTAAATAACTGTGTTTGCAAATGCCAACATTTTAAAGATTACATTACTACACTGGACTTGTTAGTGAACACTCAGTGCTATTAAACAGTTCCATTTCCAAAAGTAGTGCTACATACCTGAACCAAAGTGTTGAAACCAGATAGCATCAGCATCGTAAAAACGTGAGTCTGTTTCCTATCAAACGGGGGAAATTAATATCAGTTTACCCCAACACCCAATCACAATAGGGCACGTCTTTTATAAAAATCCAGACCAAAAATGTTGTCAATCAGATCTGAAGTCAACGATCCAAGTCACAAGTCACAACTTCAACCACTACTCCAGTAAAGTGACCATTTCCTTTTTTTCGGTTGCCATAAATGGGCACTGATTTATGGCAACCGAAAAAAGATCTAAATACTAGATAGACTCAAGACCAAAAGAATATATCCCAGTCAAAGTTACCTTTACTCTGTTACCTAACCATTACGAGTTAACTGGACACTCCCGAGTCTACCTATCTAAAAAAAAGTAATTCCATCGTTTGGCAACCCAAAAGCTACAGGATAAAACATTTGCAACCACAAAACAAAATGGCCATCATCAGCAAGACTACAATAACAACCAAAAAAGCTTGAACCGGATACATTCAAAATCCAGCACGTAGTTATTAATAAAGTTTTTAACTAAAGGCTCCTTGCAGTTATAGTACAATAATCGAACATGACGAACCTCCTTGCATTCAAAAAGACCGAAAGAAACATAGAATAAGAAGACACCAGCTATAGTCAACTACAATCTATCCAGGTATACGTTGTGCAATCCTGCGACGCCGTGAGTACAACAATGGTGCGCAAAACGTTTAGACTTCTGGACAGGTGCCACCGCATTGTACCCGGAAAATCCCCGTTCTAGACTGTAATAAATTTAAGAAAACTCGTGTTGCAAGTGATTAAAGCTTTTCTAACCACCAGACTTTGAAAAACCTCTGCAAACATTTTTAACTATAGACTACTTGGACACTTAGACACCTTCTCCCAAAAACAAGATAGAATTAAAAGCTGAACCTTAAAAGAACTATTGCAGCCGACAAGCTCCAATAAATATTAAATTTAACAGCTAAGTCACAAAATCCTAACAGCCAACATCAAACAACACTAGCCACACGACATAATTTAGCAGAATGTTTTCAACACAACTTCAAAATCGTGGTGGTTTTGACGACGCTTTATGCACCAATTTTAAAAGAACGTAGACGGACAAGACCTATTCAAAAAAATCAATCCAAGCCAAACATCACTCACACCGGCTTATCAACAAATTTAACAAAAATAAAATTGCAGCACAAAAAAATTGTATGCCACCGTTAGAGCAACAGGATCAAGTAGCCAACCTAGAATCACCATTACCATAAACAAGAAAACTATATAAATCTTTGTTGACTCAGTGGCCAACCATAATTTTATCCCAATAAAGCTGCTCGGCATCCAAACAATCACAATCAAAGTCGCGCAAACCGACCCAAAAACAACCAAACACACAAAATCACTCTCCTAGTATCATCAACGCTAAAAGAAACACTGATTTTTATAAATCCTCAAATGAATGTCAATGCTGCTACCCTTAACTACTCCAGGCAATATACAGGGTGTGAGGTAACTCACACTCTGTATATAAGTAGTAAGAAAAGGTGTGCCACCCTCAACGTAATTGTCGAAGAAGTCAAACGCAAGACATATTAAACAACTGCACCTCTCAGGTGGCCTATGCCGTAAAATACGTCAATAGATAATGCTATAAAAAAGTATCACATTTCAACTTTATCCCAACCACAATTATCAATACCAATGACATTACCAAACAAAACAACCGCAGATGTAACCAATCAGCTAAAAGAAGCTTTACAAAACAAAGATCGCGACAAAAACTATCTCACTTTTCTGGATTCCTGAAATATCGGAGGAATCCTGAATTCATAATTCATAATTAGTCATAATTATAGGCCAAATGAACAGATATAGTTATTTGTATGCTCATCGTCACTAGACATGTTGTAACACAAGAACGCACCGGCAACCGTTAAAAGATCTATCAAAATACACAAGACTTTAACTGCTATACAAGCTTTTAAACTTAAAACTATTAGTGTCAAACTGCAGATAAAAAGACAAACTATACAGCAAAAAGAATAAATTGAAAATAGGTTATTGATTCACCACCTGTGTGAGAAAGAAAAAGCAAAGACAAGCAGATCAGTGTTCTTAACGACAACCAAGTGACATTAAGAAGTACTGTCGTTAACAAACCGACAAAAACGCTACTAAAAACAATCCATCTGGATCAACAAAGTATAGAGAATTAAAAAAATATAAAAACAATCAAAAAATGACTTCACCTCAAACAACTGGGTTCTTCTTCAAAAAATATACTTATAAAAAAACCGTCAAAGCAGATCCCAAAATAAGAGACCACCATGATCTTCAACAATACCACTTATAGGTAAACCTGAAAGTGAAAACAGTCACTAAAAGTTGAGCGGAACTAATCAAAAATACAAATAAACCTACTACCACAAAGTGCTACATGGAGAACCAAGACAACATAATAATAACGCTGGTAATACTCATATCTGGAGTTCAACCTCAGACCTTGCAACTAGAAAACTACTCAAGAAATCCCCAAAAAATTGACTATAATCGGCTCCATCGTCTAGAATACCATAGATTTCATTGCATATCCCTGGAAAAACAATTGTTGACAACCTCCTCTAAGCAACTTTTTAAAGCTATTCAGGAAAACTAATGTTCTTATTCTCAGAACAAACTTTTCTAGAAGAAACATTTTCAAGAAAAGCAATATGACCCCGACAACAAAAAACCTTTTGACACAAAAAAGATTTTTTTGAAAAAGTGGTTACATTCTTGAACCCACCATCTACAACAATTACCAAGACGCTCCCAACATCGAAGAAAACGTCTAAGAAACATTTTGAAAAAAAAAATTGTAAATGTTGGCTTAAACTCAAGGCCAGACAAAAACCTTCTAGACAAGGTCAACCATGATTTTAAGCAAGTACAAGACTTATCTTGTTTGGAAACTTCCAAAAATAATTGAAACTTTGCACAATACTAAGGAGAACTTAGTCTCCGCAATAATTAACAATCCTGACCTTGAGAGCCTAGAATCCTCTTATAGATCTAATCTTAAAAAGTTCAAAGAGTATGTCTAAAAACCTTCAGCAGGTACATATCACGCCAAGAACTCAATCGACATAAATTTGCCAAAACCGAACTTTAGAAAGTTTCGGCATAGAAGATCTAGCCTAAATATACCATTTGGGGTTTCGTAAAAATCTTTACTTAAAAACTGCGCTACAAAAGTGGAAAAAATTGTAGTAGGTGTTCGTTTTGCATAAGGCGTAGCTTCCAAATTTAACCAAAACCCCGTCGCGACTGATGCCATAAAAAGGCAAAGCGTCATCCAACCAATGAGAACGCAACACCGTCAGAGAAAATTGTACAAATATACAACCGCTATGAGCCGGTCTTTTATTTTCTGCTTAAGCTAAGATTTAAGTTTAAACTAGGTTCAATTCAGTTTTGTACATTTTAATTAAAAAACTGATTTTCTCAATGTAATCTGTCATAACGCATTTTTTTTAAATAGGTTATGTATCACGCTCGGAGACAGGAAAAGTAGGACATTTAAATTTAAAATAAATTTTGGTAAAATTATGATTATAAGGTAAACCAAAGTTTGAGCCCCGCTGGCTGATCCTAAAAGAATTGAAGTCATCGTGTAGTGGCGCATTCATGCTTTTATGCATGATGACTTGCCAATTGAATGCTCAATTCTCAATGCCAAGTTAAAAATCACTGTGCGACAAAAGTTAGAGCCTAGGCTGGTCACATATAAAGCACAATCAAATTGAAAGATTACACCAGTAGATGGGGGAGGAGGGTTTAGTTGGTAGGCGTTTCCATACTTTTAAAAAGTGAATCCTACACATTATCAGTATCCCATGACAACAACCATTGCATCAACCTTCGAGTATTTGCAATAGAATCACCCACACTAACCCTAATACCATACAGCAGAACAAACAACTTTTTGGCTATATATCAAAAACTATGGCCATATTATTCACAAAAAGAACTGACTAACAGTTTAATGACGATGGTTGAACCACGCAACAGCAGTCATTATTAAGATAAAAATAAACATTACCTAGGCTAAACAACGCCCGCTCCCAGACACCAAAAAACAAGAAGAAAGCTGACAAAAAATCAAACTATCAAAAAATATCACAAAGGCTCATCAACAAACAAAATAAAAAAACCGGGAAAAATATCCAAGCCTTAGTTGATTCAGGTCATAGCTACAATTTTATTCCGATAAGGCTAAACGGTACCCGACCAATCACAATCAAAATCCCGCAAGCCAACACAAAAACCAGGATAAAAACAAACAAAATCACCCTCTTAGTAACACCAACAAAAAAACAAACTGATTCTTAAAAATCTCTGGATGAATGAAATGAAACGCCGCCACCCTGAACTAGTCCTGGCAGTGTATATACTAAGGCAAAGATTACCAAACCACCATATACTAGAGAGAAAGCTCCCTAAAATTAACAAAACATTAAAAACTTTTGATCCGTCCAGGTGTTAAGTTAAACTGACATAAAGACGGGATATAGATTCTTATGGCCAAAAATCATACACGTTACTCTCAACAGAAGAGCCTACTAATTAAATACTAACCATTTAAAAACTGATGTCCCAGATGATATAAGAGAATATAGTCCTTGTCTATCTCGACGATATCCTTGTGTACGCCTACAGGAGTATGAATTTAATTTAGACATCGATCTACCTAGACCACTAAATCAGCTCAGACGGCAACCAACTTTTGAGACATTGCCTCGACCAAATTTGAGAACAAATACTACTACAAAACAAGAAACAACTCCAAAGCTTTTTAAGTCTATGTACGTGATTACGGCAGTATATACCCGGATATACACAAATGGTTGCAAACCTGGTAGCTGCCAAGCAACAAGAACTTAACTTAAAAAAAAAACAAAGTACCTTTTGTATTATGCCTGTAATACCGGTATCGGGGCCGTTTTGTATTAAAAAAAAAAAGGTCTGCCTCTGATATTATCTCATTAGCAAGCTCGGCTAACTACCTAACGGCATGCGAAACTAGATATCCCACAAACAAGCTGAAATGTTTGAAAATCGTGTAGGCTATAGAAAAAAGTAAAACACACCTAGAGGACAAATCTTTCACACTGCACACCACAATAAAGTTCTTATTTGGCTCAAAAACTCGATGGATGGACTGTAATCTGCTTCTACGTTTGCCTTGTATAATTATTATTATTATTATATTCAATAACCTCTTAATACCGTTAGGTGTCGAGGTGTCAGACACACCGAGCCACAGAGAAGACATGTATGGATGCTTATATGAGGTAACGGACCCATATTGGGAAGAACGCTACGCTCAACATCACTTTGGGTTCACCCATCCAAGTAGTGACCAGAGCGGCCGTTGCTTAACTTTCGTTAGCGCTGGTATTTGTACATGCCATCTCTGCCGTACTGCCGACATGCCTTGTATAATACTATAACAAAAACCACGCAAAAGTGTGCTTCTTGAAGAGACTTAAGACTTATGCGATTGAATTTAGAGCACGAAAAGCTCTTAAAGAGTAACGCAAGAATTCATCAGATAGCGCTGCCTGCACATAAAATTATTTAAAAATTATACTATTACACAATAGCACACAGTATACCAGTCATCATACGACGTTTATCTTAGCGCAATTCCCAGAAAGAAAATTCATTTCAAAGCAACACACTACCCCAAACCCATTAACTATCAATTTCTCAAATATCAACATAAACTATCTTCAAACACCAAAGGCTAAACCGTAACAAATGGATCCATAATATCTTAAAAGCGTAAAACTGTTACCAAAGCCTTAAAAAACCTTTTTTTAAATAGCAACATTTTTTCAAAAAGCAGCAGGTTCTTGACCTTCACACATTTCTATGTAGGAACATGTTCTATTACCTCTAAACTTGATACAGTAACATTTAGAATTTGTTATGCGTTTTGTGCGGATACATCATACAGGGTCATTATAAAAGTTTGAGATTATGTAACCATCTAATGTGCGTTTGTGCCACTCTAGTGAAATAGTGAATTCAATTTTGGTTGTCAAAACAAAGTAAATGGTTGCGTTCAGAACGACTCATCAGTTGCCAGCGCTGAGTCATCAATCAATCACTAATTGATGAGTTACTTGGTCAGCAACCATGTATGAGTAAAATGAGAAGCGCTGTCAGCAAACGGTAGTCAGCGAGCGCGTTCAGTGCGTAGAACGAGTCGTTCTGAACGCGGCTATTAGTTTGATGCACAGTTTTAAAAAGGCGGCATATTTACAGTGATTTCATAATCCCAAACATTTATAAAGAGCCTGTATAAACAAACAACTACTATACACTCAATATATCTTAAAAACAAAAACAAAAAAGTGTCAGCAACAAACACAGTTTCTATCTGTACTACTAAAAGTAAAAAACGTTTGGACTAAAAAAATGTAACATAGTTTTAGTGTAATTATGTTTGGTTTTATAATTATTTTAATAAATTATCAAATTAATGTCTGAAGTGTAAGTATTGCATTTCATCAATTATAAGTATACGTCTTAAACGGCTAATCTAAACTACGCAACCGTTATATCGCCGCCATGCAGGTCGGAATAGCATATCTCATTTCGAAAAATTGTGATAGCAAAGAAAAACTTTAATAACTCTCTGAAATATTAATAAACAAAAATTGTTGTTACATAGTTTATTAACGTCGGCCCTGAGTATTAGTTTAGTTCTTTTTATATTGATCTATTTTTTGCATTATAATCAATTTCAATTAATAAATTCTTACTCAATATGTATATAATTTAACTACTTTCCACAAGTTGACTATTTAAATAATATATAATATTTGTCTTTGTCTTATAATAAATGTTTATTAAATTATATACATATTTGTAGAAACGAACTAATCTATTATATTTAAAAAAAAGTTGGAACAAATAATTTGTTTATAACTAATTGAACAACAAATATTATTAATACAAATGAATTTAAAACTCTAAAAATTCCATCCCTTGAAACTGAACCAGGTCAATACAAAATCGTCGCTAAATGTATATAAAAACACATAAAGATTGCAGCAACCTTGAAAATCTAAAATAAACTCCAAGAGGAAACGCTTTGTTTACATCCAATGTAACGCGACATTTAAACTGAAACAAAACCCCTTATCTATAATAAACACGAATAACACTAATAGAAGGTATTTGGCAACAGGATAAGATAAATCATGATTCGTACAATTACTCACAGCACACTTTTTATATAAACATCAGCGTCACTGTCAAAATTTAAAGTAATAAACACTCACCCATAATTATCATTTTTCAAGATGGGTCGTCAAGGTGGAGGTGGTAGATCACCAAGAGCTCCAAGTCAACCATCCAGAAACTACTCGTAAGCATGTTACTGAAGACAAAGAAATTGTAGGGTTAAATAAAATCGCGTGGTGTGTTGATGCAGTCTCACAGTAGACTAAAAATACATTCCATATACAATATAAAAGTTTGTAAAAAAAGAAAACGCGTTTTTTTCAAATTCGCGGTTGATTTTTGTAGATTAAGTGGGAGGTAACGCACGCTCATTTTTGGCAAGGTATCATTTATTCAGACAACAGCAGTAGAATTAGGTTGAATGGAATAGTGTAATGTTGTAATTTATTGTGCAATCTTTAATTAAATAAATGGATTTAGGAAAATTACAAAGAATTAATTTTGTCCAAATTATTTCTTTAGATAATTCAATAAATTGTTAAAAAAAAGACATTTTGGCATCTACATCATTATTTTCATGTAATACAAGTAATTTATTGTGCAATAGAATAAATATATTTAACAAAATTTCATAGAATTAATCTCATTTGAATCATTACCGATCTAAGACTTTGTAACATCGAAGTCATGTGTTTTTTAGATAATTTCATAATCATTAGTTAAAATACAAGATTTTGTATGCTAAACAAATATGTACAAGCCTTGGTAGGAACTTTTTATCTTTATATCTATATTATAGGTTTAACTATCTAGTTTAAATTTTTCTATTTTAGATCATCAGCTGCGCCTCAACGACCTCAACCACCACCTCAAAGAGTTATAATTGCACAACCCGCACGAAAACAACCCGGTTTAATGGGACAAATGGCTGCAACTGCAGGAGGAGTTGCAGTTGGTTCAGCAGCTGGACATATGATAGGACATGCCTTAACCGGTATTAAATTAGAAATCAAAAATTATTGAAATGGTTACTAAAATAATTCTAGGTTCTGGACAACCGTCTGCTCAACAACAGTATGATCAATATAGGGATACAGAACCAGTGGGACCTTGTGCATGGCAGATCAAACAATTCCTTCAATGCGCTTCAGGTCAAACAGATCTCAATGCATGCCAACAATTTAATGAAGCGTTACAACAATGCAAATATCAAAACAGTAAGCATTTAGTTATTAAAAATATAAATATTAGTTTTGTTTTATTTTTGCAGATATTCCATGAGTAAAGTAAGAAAATCTAAAGTATTTGTTCAACTAAACATGGTGTAAGATAGCATTTAGTTCTTGGAGGATTTAAAAGACGAATAAACGTGCTATAAATTAGTTGTTACTACACTTTTATTAAATCAATAAAATTTAAATTTTTGACAAATATAATAAGCAGTATGATTGAGTAGGCAAAGTCACGACCAAACCACCAACTGTATGACATTTCTCTTGTAAGCTTTATTGATAGTATGACCACGAATTACATAAACTGAATCAAAAGAACTAAAAAACAAGCAAATCAATAAAAAATTAACACAGCTTTTCTATCAGAATAGTTAAAAATTGTCAAAGTAAAAATTTATTACAATCAAGCCTTATTGCTTGGCAAATAGTCTTAGGGTTTACCTTTTGTCTAATATAATAATAGGTTTTGGGCGCTCTAACGCTAATTAAATTAGGTCATACATTGCAACAATTGAGGATTATTTCAGAAAAAAAAACATTTGCAGTTATATGCCGGCAATAGCTTCACAAATGTTAGCTTCCAAATGATACAAAATCTGTAAATTGTTGGCATAGACATTAGTTTTTTCCGTAGCCTAAAAAAAAGCGGGTGCTATGTCACATACTCAATCAAAAAGCGGTCCAATAATAAGAGCACCCTAAACGGAAATAGCTTAGACAGCGCAACTATAAAAGTATTACAATTTTTGGAAAAAATTCAAAAAAAAGTTAGTCCAACAAGTAACCGACGAGAAGCCGTTGCTAAAATATTTGCAATTTTTATTGCAACACCAGGTTTCAAAAAAACCAAACAGGAGAAGTAGCTTGAAGCCATTATAGACAAGAAAACCGGAGACGTTTTGGCCGGCTTCCAAAAAAACGACAAAAAAATGGCAAAAAAGGACAAGCCTGGCACCAACACCAGGATGGCCGCACTAACCCATCAAATCAAGATAGCGTATCACTATTCTCTCTTTGCAAAATACCCAAAACAGTATCCGCATGATTGCGGCCTCAACTGACGATCATAGAAGGGGTGCGGTTTACCTTAAATCTGTTGGCGCTGGCTTCTACACGTGGTCGACAGCAGCAAAAAGATGTATGGAAATAGTCATCTAGCTCGTGCCGGAGTTTATCACCAAAGAAGATGTGGAGCTTGTCCTAGAACCCCTGAGATTTTCTCCTTCACACGTTCATCGCAATAAACACGTCCGCTTTAGCATGGGCAACAAAAAGATTGCCTTATTGAACAATTTTAATAATTTTTACAAAAAAAATCATGACCTTCCTCCTCGAGAACCAGTAATGGCTAACTCGGAACCATTACTTAAGATCTGCTTCTGGAATGCCAATGGTATTACGGAAAAGTTAGAAGAAGTAGTACACTTTTTCATCCAGGAAAACGTCGACATCATGTCGGTATTTGAGACAAACCACTTACCCAACTAGATATTAAAGCTACCAAATACATTCACGTATTTGGAGGATCGTCGATGGTAAGGCTGAGGCACGGGACTTTTGCAAAAAGAACCCAAACTAACCTCACTGGAATAAAATGCAATAATGGTCAATGTGGTGGATCTAGGTGCACTTAAAATTGCATCCGGTCACCTCAGCCCAAGTAACCAAATCAAAACGGAAAATTTTAAGGTTTTTTCAAACCCTCTTTCTACAATCATTGTTGGAGATTTTAACTGTAAACACCCGTCGTAAAACAGTTTACAGACAAACGCCAAAAATCGGACAATGCTCGACTATGTAGAGCAAAGACAAGTGCTGGGTCCAGAGAAACCCACCGTCTATCATAAAGCAGGACACCAAAAAGACGTTCTTTGATCATGTTTGATGTTTTCAAGAACACCAAAAGGACGTTCTTTGATGATGTTTGATGTTTTCAAGAACGTCATCGTTGACCACACCATCTGAATAATTAACAAAATGAGCTCCGACCACCTCCCGGAGCTCATTGGAAGAGAATTGCCCGGGAAGGAAAAAAAAATTGTAATTCACAATTACTAAAAGAATGCATAGGTTGCCTAACGGCCGCAGACATCAATAAAACCGTCAAACTTTTTACGCGCTTCTAAACCTCTTTAAGTTTGCGTTGATAATCTTTTTGGGTTATCACAAAACGTGAAAGAATTAATTCTCAGAAGAAACGCTGCTAGGCACTTTTAGCAGCGGCACCGCAACCTCTTAGGTTGTCTTACATTAAACTCCCTTCACGGAAAAGTGAGGAAAGCCATAAAGTTACACAAAGAATTGTGCTAAAAAATATTTTGGAATTTTTACAGAAGACGACATTCTAATGTAAAAGATCTACAAAACTTTAAAAAAGAGTTGAACGGGTAGTTAGAAAAACCTTAAAAACCGCTAGAGACGCCGCGCCGCTGCAAAGCGTTAGATCGTCTCAAATTCGAGAGATAATCAACAGTCGCAATACCCGGTCTGCTCTTGGCTCTGACGGAATTCCTAATGGTGCGCTTAAATGGTTCTTGTACAAGGCGATAATGGTACTCACTAACATTGCCAATGCAATTCTTTCTACGGTTTGGAAAAACTCATCGTAACCAATATCCCAATACCTGTGAAAAACCAACTTCCTTTTTACCGTGCTTGTAATTTTGATGGAAACACTTATGCCCGTACTAATAGTCAGAGATTAACGCCCGGTTTCTCCAACGTCACTTGATACGTTACTTGACCATGCATTTAGAAACGACGTCTTTGCTAAGATCCGAATAGATTTGGCAATGTCGCCAATATTCACAATGCTGTTTTCTAATTGGTCAAAAATAACTTTCTTATCTTAATTTTTTACTGACATTAATTTATTATAAAATATAAATGTCAGAAATTGTTACATTATGGTTATGTATGTGTCAAATAATTATAATTTTTAAAGTTCACAATATTTTGAAGCTAATTATACTGTAACTTATTAAATAATAAAATCAAAATTAATATGCTTTACAGTATATAAAGGCAAGTAGTAGTAAATAATTGTTTAGAAGAATATTGATGACAGTTGCAGAGCTTGAGCTCTCAAAAACGGCATCAATTATTTGAGCTCTGCTTGACGCAAATAAGGTGAGATTTTGCTTTTGTGCAACGAAATAAGCTCGGCTTTCAGCTTAAGGCCTAGCTTGAGGTCTAGTTAGGGCTTGAGACATGTTGGAGTAAATCCTGGATTCATGAATCCGAGATTCATTTTGATTGTCGTTAATTGGCTCTAAGCTAATTCACGGATATTTTGTAACCGTCAATATAATCCTAGATTCAAACAATCTTGGGACCACCTAAGATTAGTTGAATATTGATGGTTGCATAGTTTTCAACTCGATCCGAGAATTAAGCGAGGAATACATTAGCCGAATGCAACTTAAGTTGCCGCCATAATATCCGTGAATTGGCTTAGAGCAAATCAACAAGTATAAAAACAAATCTCGGATTTTTAAATCCAGGATCAATCTCTCTGACTATTAGTGCGGCCCACTAGCTAAATTGAGTTACAGACATCATCGTTAAAAGCTTTAGTTTGAAAAAAACCACTGGGATGGTTTTTTTTTGACATCGAAAAAGTCTTCGACAAAGTTTGGTATGAGAGTCATCTATACAAACTCTACAGACAGAACTTTTCTCTGCGTCTTATAAAGCTGATAACTTCATATTTAAACCGCACGGAAAGGTCCCTCAAGACTTCATTCTTTTTCCGGTTCTTTTTAAACTTTTCGCCGCGGACATGCCTTTGAGATCACTTATAGTGGTTACTTCCAGACTACAAAAAGCTACTACCAATCTGGTATGCTAGTTAGATGACTGGCAAGTAAATCCGGATAAAAGCAAAGCTGTTCTCTTCACACAGTGACAAAACGTCTCTTATGAAAACTTTTGCCTCAACAACGATCTCATACCGTGGTCCAATTCTGCTAAGTATCTGGGGATAACCTTTGACAAGAGACTCACGTACAAATTTCACGTGCAGTCAATTTTTGACAAAGCCAAACAGTGGTTTATCTCTCTGGAATAAAATGCGATTGTACACGTCTACTATCATGCTCATGCTGACATACGAGTGCTCCATCTGTGGAACCGCCGCAAATAAACATTTTGATAAATTGGAGTCAGACAAGAAAGGTTTGCAATATAAGCGTCCGGTTAATCAACTGATTAACATTACCTAACCTACCTACCTACTCTTTCCTCAGCTTATGGGGCGTTTTAATCCCTTCTTTTTTGACACAGATTTTTGTCTGTTCCTATCTTTCTATCGGAAGATCCATGAGTCTAACAGTCTCGAACTTTCAGGCAATTTACCAGGGGAAATTTATTTGATAGGCACTTTCCTCGTAAAGGTAAATCCAACACTTTAAATCTTTAGAAGATTCTCTTTATATACCACAAAAAAAGCATGCGTGCGTTAAATGCGCCGCCCCAAGCTCTAAATGCAAAACTAACAAAAAGTATAGCTACATGCGCTGCGCGTGGTAAATCCGATAAAAGTCTTTAGGAAGATTCCCCTTCTAGCCTAAAAAAAAGAAAGCCAAAACGAAGTGGGACAAAAACAATCGGTTATAATACTAACATACCAAAGTACCACACAAATACAACACATGTCACAAATCTAGTTACCATAGCAACCACAATAAAAACAACATCTTCGTTAACTTAAATAACTAATGGTGGAATTCATGAAAGCTGATTAACGTTAATCAGCGTTAAATGTAACAACATAACCTCAACATTCATTAAACTGTCAAAATTATTTTAATTAATTCAATATAAATACTTGATATTTACTTTGCCTTACTACCAAATATTATTTTCTTTTTATTTGTGATAGTTATATATTGTGTCAAGTTGCTTTTGTAGTAGCATTACTATAAATAGTTTTGCGGTTGTCAAGTTTAATCAACCGTTACTTTAACTGGCTTTCATAAATTCCAGCATTATCATAGATAATTAGCCAATGAGAACAAAGTCCTCAGCGCTATTAAAAATACGTCAGATAATGGAACGAGAGAAGTCAGTCAGAGCATTGCTACAACCAGTTAAACCATAATTAAACAAACAAAATAAATCAATTAGCAGCAGAAAAGATAGAAATAGAAAACACCATCTACGTCGAGGAGAGACCACACCACCTCCTTTGCCGCCAGACATTGCAAATTTGTCTCGCGGCCAGCGGCGGCGCACGTACACAAAAACCAATTCCTTGAGTTGTCGCTATGCCTACGGCCTTGGGCATAATTGGGTCCGCGTACACCTGAAAAACTCTTTCACCGGATCCCACACAAACCAGAGTTTCAACCCACCCACCAACCCCTGTCGACGCACGGCAGCCAAGTGATTGTAATGCAATTTTTTGATTACAAACACTTGGGCGGGTGAGCAAAAACTAAGTTCAAATTAAGTAGACGTGTAGTTTGGATTTGTGTTGCAAACCCACCCAACTAAGTGTTTGTGATTACAAACACTTTGGCGGGTTCAAACTAAATAGACGTGTGGTTTAGATTTGTGTAGTCTAACCACCCGCCCATGTGAATGTAATCCAACTTTTTGATTACAAAAACTTGAGGCGGGTGGGCGGGAACTAAGTTCAAATTAAGCAGACGTGTAGTTTGGATTTGTGTTGCCCACCTACCCGCCAAGTGTTTGTGAACTAATTTCTTGATGACAAACACTTAGGAGGGTGGCCGAGAACTAAGTTAAAATTCAGTAGATGTGTGATTTAGATTTGTTTGGCAACTCCACTATCTCGCGGGGCTACACCAACAACCAATTGCGTAATGTAAAGCAAAAATCAATCTCTTAAAAAAGAAAAATAACTTAATCTATACGAGCTGGATAAAAACAGAAGATAGACCCAAAAACCAAACGCCCAAATCAGGCAAAACCTAGTAGTTGAAAATTACCGGAAAAGCACCAAAACACTTAACCAAAAGTCAACCTAAAAATACACTAAAAAAATAAGACGGAAAGTCAAGCCGGAAGACAGATTAAAAAAAATGCCAATACAGACACAACACTTCCGCATTGACCAAAAAGGAAAATTAACTTAACGTGACAGAGGTCATATGCTACGGTTAATACCCAGAAATTTGACGACTACGTTAAAAAAATATCAACAAACAAAAAAACAAATCAGATTTAACCACAAAAACCTAGAAGACTTATTCAGTAGACTGAAGACGCATTTTGCTATTCTATCAAGTGCCCAAAACTTCTAAATACACTACAACACTCCAAAGCCTGGGTGAAGATGCCAAACAATACAAAAAATTAAAATTAGTCTACTTGACCAAGCCAACAAAAACAAATAAAACATTAAAAGAAGAAAGATCATCTAGTTTCTAAAAGGCCCGGCCAATCCCAAAACCACAAAAAAAAACGACACAGTGCAAAGCTTTAAGAGGTAATTTCAATGAGCAACAAAATAACAACTTATTTACCGACCCTGCAAATCAAGAAAGTTATATCAAAACTCCAACGGCCACAACTAACTAGTGGTACCACTAGCAGCCCAACAAGTCACCATTACACATACTTGTACATTAAGTAGGTCGGAGATATCTCTAAACCAACCCTGTAAAGAGAAAACACGCGTAGTTAAAGAAAAGTATTTGGGAATTAACAAAAGAAAACCCCCAAAAACAGCGTAACCTACGCAAACTCAGCAACTAGAATGCTCCAAAAAAGAAATCAAAGACCGAGACCAGAAACTGTATCAAACCAAACAGCAGCAAGCGTGCTACCACAAAGAAAAGTATTCTCCAAATACCAATCGGACAACCTGATGATAGTGCGCAAAGGAATTAGCCAACAAGTAGGTAAGCCCAAAAAAATATCATTTTATCTAAAAAGATCCATTGTTATTGGATAGAAAACTAGCACTACCAACTACCGGCAAAAATTTACAAGATTCACGTCAAACAATCTTTAGCCGCTACCAACTGTTAATGCCATCATTGGAGAGAAAAGAGGAATTAATGTCACGTGACTAGGCGTTGCTAAGTGACATCAGGGCCTAGCAACTAGCAATACCTAACCAAAAAGGAGTCCACATATTGCTTGAACAGAGCAACTATAAAAAGAAAACAATTTTCAAAAAAGTCAGTCAGGGCCTTGCAACCCTAATGAGCCTACGGTCGAATAATTATAAAACCGCCTAAAACCATACACAAATAGAAAATAGAAAATAAATTAATTAGCAGCAGAAAAGATAAAAACCAAGAAAAGGATGCAGAAGACTCCTAAACAAACACAATATTTTGCCACCACCAAAAAGTTGCATTAGAAGATCATCTCTACCGCAACTTAGACAAAACACTATCTACGTTGAGTAGAGACCACACCGTTTCCTTCATCTGACAGTCCACGCATACAGAAACCGATTCCTTGCTTACGGCCTTGCAACTCAATTGCATGATGACAAGATGAGATCTGCGCACAACTGGAAAACTGCTTCTCCGCAAAGCTCCACACAAAAACATTTAAACCCGGGTTTTTATTTCAACCCTATCAGCAGGGTTTATCAACCGCTGTCAACATACGGCAATGCCGTCCCCACTACCTCGTCTGAAAAAATAAACTTTTTGTCAAAATCAAGATAATTTTCTAACTGCTCTACGGAGCCTCAATCAGAAACTTCTAACGCAATACAGCTGCTTTGTAAAGATATAAGCTCAAATTTTTTTGCAAAAGTTGCTAAGTTGACGTCTTCAAAAGTCCAGTATTGCCGGTAAGCCAAGCTGCAGCTGCAATATTTCTTTTCTGAATAAATACCAATGACGTGTGTCTTAGAAAAGTTTTAACCCAAAGTGGGTACTGCCACTAGGACTAAAAAATTTCGGTTTAACTAGATGCAATTTTTTGTAATGACAGATTAAAAAAGAGAAAATGGGTTATCAAAATATCAATTTTTTAGGGATTTGTCAAGTTTAAAGATTTGCATCGTAAACTGTTCTTCTCAAGGAGCTTCTCCTTGATATTTGCGCTAACTTTGCAAAACAATTGCACTTTACAGCCAAGTTTACCTAAATAATATAATTTGGTGGGTCCAAGAAAAAATCAATAATCCGCTGCTAGGGTACGGCCAGGTAGCAGTGCATAAAATATGTTACCAGAAACATGTCGTTTTTAAGATAATTTTTTAAAATTTAAGAGTGGTGTAGATCTGAGCAACAGGACCGACGTTGTCAAGCCTGGAAAAGACATAAAAGCGCAAATCCTGAATCAAGATTGCAATCCGACAACGCGAAAACAAAAGTGAACTCTACTTTGCCAGTTTAGCTTGACCGTAACTTTTGATTATGACAGACCAAAAGAAGATTATTATTTTTTAAAGCATCAACGTCTCCGTACTTTTTTTAGAGAATTTTAATTTTTTTTTACAAAAATACGCCATAATTTTGTCAAGTTAATGCTAAAAAATGCAAAATGTTTTTTCCAACAAGCCGCTTCTTTATCCAATAACCGCAATTTTGGTACTTTGTAAAACAATTGCACTTTAAAGCCAAAATGGGTTTACTTAAAAAAGTTTTGAAAACAATTAAGAAAATGGAAAAGTTTGAGTAAAAAATCAATTTTGGAGTACATCCCCAAAGCAGTGCATAAAATATATCACCAAAAACCGCGCAATTCTGATATAAGAACAATTTCTTTTAGAGCGTGGTGCAATTATAAAAGATATAACTTGCACCTGACTAGTCTGGAGAGACAAGAAACAACTATCAAGACTCAAAAATTTTCTTTTTTTTTTTGTTGCGGTTTTCGGGGCCAAAAACGCAAAAATTTACCGGCATCAAACGGAGGGCCGCAACGACTCAAGTTTTTGACGTAATTTTTGCACCGCTTTGTGCCGTTTTGGTTAACCCGATTTGAAGTAATCAAGAGTAAAAATACCCGTTTAGTTTGCTGCAATCTTTTGATATACAGAAACAATTAAGTTTTAAAATATCAATAAAGCTTTCGAAATGTGGTTATATAAGCAAATGTTAAAAATATCTTGGGTCGTACTTAACAGAATGGCAACTGAACCAAAAATTATTAATATGATTAAAGAAAGAAAACTGCATTAGCTAGGTCATAACCGGTACGAGCTACTGCAGAAGATCATGATGGGGAAGAAGGTAGCAGTAGAAAGACGTAAAAAATCATGTTTACAAAATATAAGAGAATAGACAAGAATATCTCGAGCTAGCAAGCTATTTAGAATGGCCAAAGAAAGAATAAAATGTGCATTGATTATATCTAATCTTCACTAGTTGGAGAAGAACCATAAGAAGATGAAGATAAACTTTGAAAACCGGCTTTTTTTTCTTTTCCTTAATATTTCTAACTTTCAAAACAATTGCTCTTCAAAACCATATTTGAGTTTACCTAAAACAAAGCAAATATTTGAAAAAAATTAGGTTCAAACAAAAAATTTAAAATTCTTTCTTGTACAGCTCCAAAGCAGTGCATAGGGTCTGCCAGACAAAAATTGACACCGTTTCTGAGATTTGTAATTTTTTTACGCTTCACTATCTTGCACGATCTGCGTTTGTTTGCCAGTTTTTAATAAAATCTGTTTTTGTTAAGTGTCTACAATAGAAACGGCTTGTTGACAAAAAATCTGTCTTTCTTCTCCAATTTGTTTCTCTTTTTGCATCTTTTAGATTTTAAATATTTTTTTTTTTTAAATGTAAATAGTTAATTTTTCAAATTAAATTTTAAAAAGTTATTATTATTGTCATAGTAAAGATGATAAGAAGATTATTGCAAGATTCAAATGTGGTAATGAAAAAAGACGAGTGACAAAATTTTTGACGAAAGAGAATATGTGTGGAGAGACTAAGGAAACTAGGAAACATTTATTAATAGAGTTTAACGAGATGAGAAGAAGAAATTAAAAAAAATAATTGAAAAAACTGTGCAATAATCAGAAACAAATACTACTAAAAAAATAAATATTAAACAAAATTTACAAACAAAGAAATAAACAAAAGTTAATTGTGTCAATTTATAAAAATAATGATTTATTATTTTGGGGAATTATAGATATATTTGTAATTGTGATGTAGCTTTCAAGGCCGAAAAACACGAATAAACGTATTACTATTATTATCATAACTAAATATAATATCTTAGTTTTTATAAACCAACAAGTTAGTAATCTATTTTTAAGAAATTAGATTTCTAGAAATTAGATCTTACAAAACATTCCTTTTAGCGTGATGCTTATAAAGTTGCATAACAAATGACGAGAAGACAGACAAATATTTGTATAATATTGTGCAATAACAAATTAATATTTTGGCAATAAGAAATTAAAAACTCTACAATTAATCATCAAAAATCATTCTAAATAAATAAATAAAAATAAATACTGTTTTATATTGTAGACCTTTGCTCTCATGACGTAGTAAACACATGATTCAATTCACGAATCAAAATTTACTTCCAACTTTGTCCGGAACGTTACACATTCCGATGACGTTAGTGTTTTCTAAGCCAAACAAGCGAATATCATTCTAGAACTGAAATCGTCATTCCATTCTAATAAAACGAGAAAGCGACAGTTCTGCGCATTTTATATAACCAGTCTGTTCAGTTCACACCACATAGTGAAGTGCTAACGAATTGTTATTGAAATTAATAGTGAGTTTGATTAAATAAATATCAAAATGCCTAGACGCGGACGATCAGCAAGTCCTACACCCAGGTAAATTATTAAATAAGATGTTAATTAAGTCATATGCCATATTAATCACATAACCTTAAATGTATAAGAGCTCAATAATCATCTTCGGTGATATCTGCTTATCATATTATTGCGTATTAGAATAAGATTACGATAGTTATAAATTACGCTATTAAAGGATTTAATATGAATTTTGATGATTGGATGAAGGCCAAAGGAAACTATTGTTTGCTTCCAAAAAACGATTCAGCGTAATTTTTGTTAATTGCGATCTAAATAATTAAATCGGTATTTAATTTTGTTGATTGGAAAACGTTTTATTGTCGATCAATTTTATTTGCTTTTTTCTTAATAGATTACGGGTTACAGTTGCATGGCTTTATTGATTATTTTAATGTGCGAAGGTAGGCAACCCAAATTACGTCACTCTACGCGTGACTTGCTAATACAGGGTGATCTAGAATGATCTAATAAATTGTAATTGTGATTATTGGGCGGAAATAAAATACTTTTGATATTTTTGCAAACAGAATTGATGTTTTACTAATTATTTATTTTAAATATCTATATAAAATTGATTTTAAACTAATAATACAACTTTGATTGATGCTATAATAATAATTTTGAAGTTAAATTCATTTAATAAATTATATTTAGATTAATTGAATATGTAAAATACTGACGTTTTGCCAGTTATAGATTTCTAGTTAATTGTAATATTTCTAAGAGGCACCATAGGAGCAAAATAATTAAAAATAAATTTTATTAGGTGAATAGATTCCATTCTTTTCTATTATGTCATTTAAGGTTTAATTTGTAGGAACAAAAACGGTTCTATAGGACTTATTAATGTTCAATGTTTCATAATTTCTTGGAATTTATTGATGTTTAAACGGTGCTTTAAAGTTTAATGTTGCTTGATTAATGAAAATAATAAAGTAAATCTAAAATAGTATACAATGTTAAGAATGGAAATTTAAAATATTCATTGTTTTTAAAGTGTTATTTAAACGCACATAGATAATTTTCTATATCGAAAAAACAATCAAACAATTGGTTGGCGTAGCCTTAGTGCGCGGGCACAATGGGGATTCTTGTTCCGACCATAGCATTGTATTTTTGCTCAGCTCTTCGACACTAGAGTTCCGATCCTACCTTGTTACTCTCACTCATTGGTCTGATGCTTCTATTTATATATTTTTAGGATCAAAGATCTATTGTTTCAAGGTCGGAACGCTGAGCGAGAATACGATGCTATGATCGGAGCGAGGATCGGAGCGAGGATCCTCGTTGCGTTCGCATAGAACAATTTGGTGTCAGTAGCGTCGTCCTCGTTAACTTTATTTTAGCTGTCTGTATTTTTTTGCAAGGGCCGATATCACCTCAAAACTGCTTTTGAATATGTGCAAACAATTGAAAGAATTATGACGTCGTGAACACTGACGAGGTCTTGTATCTGGCTTACTCTCATATTAAATTTAATTATGGTTACATAGACTAATGTCCTGAATTAATATCATAATTTCTCATGTTGTGCCAGTGCTGGAGTAATATTCCCTTAGCCATCGTTGATGTATTGGTTACCCTGTTCATGTACATCAGTTGCTCTGAAAGTGGGGCATCTAGTGTAATTGGTGACTCTTGGCGACGTTGATATAACATTCCGTTATTCCAGATCAACCTGTCATTGTTTGTGCCGAATCGGCGGACCGATTTGTCCGTGTCTTCCGCCGTCTCTATCATAATGATTATGCTACACTGCTGTCGTTGTCCAGCAATCAGCGATATGTAGCGGTTGATGTGTGTTTAGTAAGACTAGTGTGTGGTGTTTGTTTTTTTTTTTTCTTTTGCCAATCAATCTATCTATGGGTCCCACGAATTGTTGTAATTTGCTGGCCAACTCAGCTTTCTTAAACTAGTGCCACTGGTTAAGTACAGATTTGCTTTACAATATGCGAGTTCTGAGTTCTTCTATGTCACTTCTTTTTATTGCACTGGTTTTCTAAATGTGCTCCAGTTGTTATCCCTTGCGATTTCCTGGTCAGACTAAGAATAATCTGGTGCCGGTTGGGGTCTGTGCTTAACGTAATAACTGCCGAAGATTGTCGATTGCTTGTTTTGTGATTAGTTCTGAATAATTTTGAAGGCAGATTGAAGTTAAGTAAGGAAGTTAAGACTATCACATCTGGGAATTTTGTCGCAAATTCAGGAATTTTAGCCTAAATTATTAGATTCTTTAACATGCACGCAATATTGAGGTAGTACACAGGCTTTACTAAAGTATCTCTTTTTATCTAAAAGAAGGCGTATTCATTACAACACATTTTTTCTTAACCAGAAAAACTGACTTACCAGATAGGGGGCTCTAGCCCGATACCCCTGGTGTAGCAGTCGCGTACGCTAACTACTACTACACCATCTGGGCGGTAGGAGACTTGGAGATTCTGCTGATGGCTGCTCCGTCGATTAGTTTTGGATTGAATAAAGCAGCAGTTGAGTATTATGCTGCACAGTTTGACAAGATATTGGAACTGTAGAGGTTTAAGAGTGATGAGCAAACAATGTTGCAGCCGAAGCATTTGGCTTTGGAATTCGTGAATGATTTTTTACTTTACACTCTGACTACATTTTCTTCAGTGTTTATCTAAAGACCGACTTGTTTCTTCTTTTGTGCTATTATTCTGGATTCTATTGGACTTAGTAAATGTTTGTTTTGCGTGAGATTAGAGCGGTTATAGAAGATGCTTAACATGTTTGATTGAATTCAACTTTTGACGCTGAAAGGCAGTTGTGATTTGTTACTGCTTGAACATTTTTATTACTGCCGAAATTGGTGTAAGTATTGACGCAGCTATTAAACGCTCCGAGGTGGCAAGTTGATGGGAATGTGTCTGCGGAGAAGAGTTTGATGCCACAGACATCAATGTAATTATTTCTTGAGAGGTTCTATGTATTGCGTTTATTAACCAGTTGGCATCGTTTGGGTTTGTATTGAAGTGCTAATTGATGTACTCCGCAGGGGTCGGGAATGGGCCTATGGTAGGGTGCGCAATGCCGTAGGTTGTATGCAGGCCGGGGTGTGTTAAAATTACTTCTGGGCTGAATCGCATTAAAATTGATTTGCAAAGTTTTTTTTCTTGTGTTTATGCATAAATGGAGATTTAAAATTACACTTTTTTGATTTCCTCATATCAAAACACGATTTCTAAAATACCGGTCGACTCTGTCAAGCGATGGGTATGCTGGCTATATATTCTTCTTGTTTAGCTTTTTTGATAACCCCATCTTTGGGCATAAGCCTTTTCATGTTCCTCCAAGTTTCTCTCTTTTGTCTTGTGTCTTGTCATTATGCACCCGTTTGTATGGCGATGTCGTCTATCCACCGCATCCTTGGTCTGCTAACGCTTTGTTTTGCTTCCTTACTGGGTCTTCATGTTGACGCTTTCTCAGTCTCAATCCATAGCATAAGGGAGATTCAGCGGAATATCCGGGTCGTTTGGCCAGGGAAGACACGCTGATTTCATCAGTGTAGCGCGCGTGCTGTCCGAACATTATCACAGACGTGTTATTGCTTAATCTCGTGAGCCTGAGAGCCTCCTGTACTTCCTAAGAAGAATTGATTTTACGCCGACAGTAAAAAATTGTGCGCGGTTAACATGTTGAAAAATACGTCTAGTTAGCAGGTTAGAGTCTTGTTTGTTATCGGAATTAACCTGATTGAATGCTAAGAACTAAGGTTTTCCGAATAGGCACTAGACTGGATTGTGCAAAATCAAAAGTGGGAAATGGCGTGATTGATGTTTTCCAAAAACACCTTGCTTGCCTATTTATTTGTTAGTATATAATTTTTATTTTTTGTTTTAGGGCCATGCCTTCAAGGCCCGGTCCAGCCCCAATGGGCAGATCAGGTCCTGCTCCAGCCGGCAGGGCAACTGCTCCACCTCCAACACAGTCAGCTGTTGCTCATCCACCACCATCTGCCGCTGCATCCCCAGCAATGGCTCAACCACAAGCACCTGGATTGATGGCCCAGATGGCCGCCACCGCCGGTGGTGTCGCTATTGGTTCAGCTGTAGGCCACACCCTTGGACATGCCATGACAGGTAAAGTTTTAATCATAATATTTTCGGCAAACTTTAAGCGTAGCTGACAGTAATGACGTCACATTAGGGGCACATCTGTTAATCAATTTTGATTGATGCCATAAGACGATAACCAGAAGCCATATTCTGCAACTTTGCGATAACATTTATCGCTTTTAATGACGTCAAAGAAATCAATAACAAGCTTCAAGTTAATTGCACTTTTAAACAATAATATTTGCCACTCTTCTCTGCTGACCGGGAAAATCTATTACACGATATCGATTGCTCGTGAAAACTGACGATTTTAATTCCAAATTTTGCTCCAATGAGCGACAACATTAACATTTTATATTTCAGGTATGTTCAGTGGTGGATCATCTGATGAAGCAGCTGCTCCAGCTCAAGGAGCCGGTGCTCCAGCTCCAATGCAACAACAGCAGCACGGAGCCGCTTCTGAAAATGGTCCATGTGCCTGGGAAATCCAACAATTCCTTCAGTGCGCTAACACACAATCCGACCTTACTTTATGTCAAGGCTTCAACGAGGCCATTAGCCAGTGCAAATTGCGTAACAGTAAGTCATCACATTATCTAAGGGTGTTTGATATTTCTCAGGGTTACCAATCTGCTTAACTAATTCCTTTTATATTGAATAATTTGGGTTTTATGTTTTGCACATTAGGTTGCTCCCTGTCAGTTTATACTGGGTTAGAGAATGATTGTTTTTGAGTAAACGAACAAACTGGTTTCTTATGTCATAAGAGAAAGGAAAGTATTTGCATAGTATGAACTATTTTATTACCTTAAATAATTCTATCTTTAACTAATACTAATAATAAGAGAACATTATGGAATTATCAGCTTGAACCTTTGAAGACTGAAAGGTGTGGTAACTTTGGACGTATGCTTGCATTAAAGTGTTTTGCATGGACGTTACGTAACTAATCAATATTTGATGTGTGAGCATGCAGCCAACGTAACCACAGCCTAACACTAAAAATGATTGAAGTCAGTTATTTCTTAGTAATGGATTGATTAGGAAAGATATGACGACAAGGACACCTATTGACAATAAGTTATGAATGTGGCAATTGATTAAAACTAACGAGCTGAGATTTCCGTTTTGTGAATAATGCTTTAGAGTTGTATAGAATGCATCATACATTTATAAAGTTGTGGCATTATTGCCTATGTTAAAACAAATCATCATGTTTTGGTGGGGTAGTTAGTCTATTCAATTCTAAGATAGAGCGTGCGAGTAGCAGTGTTTACTGCCATTTACGTGAAAATTAAATTTGTTTTTCTCTACTCCATCTCGGAATTAAATAGACTATAGTAAATTACAAAATAATCTTGTCAGGTTGTACAGTTAGATGAATATCTTGCCACCTATAGTGACATTTTTGGTGGAATAGTTCATACAATTCTAAGATAGAGCTTGTGAATACGAATTTCATCACGCGATCTGCTGTTCACTCTTATGTTCAACATGAGTGCTACCTTGTTTACTGTAGCCATTTGCATACGTGAAAATTGTATTTGTTGTTTCGTGCTCTATCTTGGAATTGAATAAACTATAGTAAGTTACAAAATAATTATGCTGTCAGGTTAGTTTGACCCCTAAATTTAAAATTTTCTTCTTTGGTGTGGTAGTTCATTCAATTCTAAGATAGAGCGCAAAATTATCACGAGTTTACTACAATGTATGCTGTTTACTGTAGCCATTTACGTGAAAATTATATTTATTTTCATGTGCTCTGTATTGGTATTGAATGGATTATTAAGTTAAAAATGATCACGCTGTGAGGTTGTACAGTTAGACAAATATCTCTGTACTACAGACACCAAACAAAAAATTATCAATATTTATCCCGATGCGATAGGTCTAGTTAGAATTCTCATATCCAACTTATCTACTGCACAATGAGATAATTGTCGAACTGAATAACCTCTCAAACTATTACTTATTATATCATAAGCAAATTTTATTTATTTGTTACTAATAACTTTAATTTTTTTTCCAGATGTCATGTAAATTAGTAACAAATTTAGAAAAACAAATGGCGGGATGTAGATGAAATATTATTTCCTTTAAAATCACCATGTACTAGTTATATTATTAGTTGAATATACTTATCAAAAAAAAAAATGTTATGTTATTATTTTTTTATTATTAATATTTAAAAAAACTGTGATGCGTTTTGAGTTTATGCAATATAAAAGAACTCATCATAACTTTGTACTATTATTTAAATAAAACTGTTGTACCTCTGTGTAAATATTTTTTCAATTTGTGAATGTTTTTGATTGTTCCGAGTGAGGACATTTTATATTCAAAAGTTACATGTGTAAATTGTTGATTATTTCAAAGCTTATTTCATTATACTTGTTAATTATTCTGATTCAGATAATACACTGAAATCATTGCTATCAAATTTATGTGATGCACCTTGCAAATTGATATTTGACAATAATAGGTTTTTGCAATTACACAAACCTATATAGAATTTTTTGTTTGCTTGCATGGATTTGTAGGGTTTGAGAACTATTTCGAGTGCTAATTGGGACAGACCTTTTGTTTTGCTTCATACATACATTTCAAATAGCATTACTAAATTCATATCGTTTGTAGTATAACTTTAAATATTTAAATTCATGTTATATTACAACAGAAAAATGCATTTGCACCCTTTATAGACAATAAATTTTGATTTTAGTGCATAATATTTATTCCCCTACAATATGTACATAGAATTTACCTTTAATAGAGTGCGACTGTAATCTACTTCAAGCCGCCATACATTTATATTCTTTTCCGCGACCGAGGTCTTTCCGAGACATACTACACAATTGCGTCTTTAAAATTGTGCTAAATTTAGTTCGATATGCAACGTATGCAACTATGCATACACAAATTTTATAATGGAGCGTTCCAGAGCTGTGTTTTTACATTTTTCAATATGGCGGTGATTTAAAGATTTATTTAAAATATTATGTAAATCATCACAGATACGTGCAAAATTATCTTTTAATTAATTGTGATCAACCAAAATAAATTCATTTTTTACTTAATGGCATGCAACTACACATACACGAAATTTATAATAAATCCGTCAGGTATTTTATAATGTGGAGGTTACAGTGTAAGATTCTGTACCGAGTGTATTGAAGGTTTGTAATTTGTTTGTAAAGTGTGCCAATTGTTCTGAGTAACACTACTGTATTCAGTTCATCTTTCAGAAAAGTATATTAAAGTATTCAGTCAGACTTGTTTAATTATGAGTATAAGTTATGGGCCAAGGTCGCGTTGGAAGATTGAAAGGATATAGAAAAGATACAATAACGAAAGGCCAGTGCCTCGGGTCGTAAACGTTAGTTGCTGAATAAATATTTTGGACAAACTAAACTCGGTTTATGAACAAATAAACTGAAACAAATAAGATGCTTGTCCGTGAGCGCTTTTACCAACATAATTTGGACTCTATGGCGCAACATATTTCCAAAGCTGAGTCACTTGCATGACACTGCAGTAATAATTAAAGTTGTAACTACATTACTATCTAAAGCATAGTTATCAGTTCTTCTTTAAGTGCCGTGCCTATTTTTTTTTTTCTAATTGTTGGCAACACTTGTGTTCACAATTTCTTTGTATCGGTCACGATCTTGAGTGGATTGTAGTAGTTTGTCTATCCATTGTCGGTTTCTTAGCCATGGAAGCTTTTTCCGGCCGATTTTTCTTTTGCCGTTTATTTTTCTATTGAGAATAAGGCGAAGCAGATTGTACTTTGCGCCTCTCATTATATGCTCTAGGTATTCTAGTTTCCTCTTTTTGATTGTAAGCATAAGATCTTTTCTGTGTTTAATTTTTATTAGTACTCTTTTGGTCTTTAGTATTTTAAGTATCCTTCTATGTAGCCGCATTTGATCTAACTACCAAAATATTTGAAATGTTGTAATACTTTCTACTCTTTTCCACCAAGAGTCGGTACTACCTGTTTTGCAGTTCTTCAATTGATTCTGCCACAATTATCGTGCGTATCTGATGTTGCTGACACTTTCACTACCAATTCATACTGCTACATCATCTCCCAGAGCCACAAATATTTTTGGTGTAGATATTGATAATAACTGTTGCAGATTGGTTTCAATGTCACATCTTTGTCATCTAGACCGTTATTTTTCATAGCTTTGACGACCTTACTATGCTGTATTTGATTGAAAGCCTTATTTTTTTTTACTTCTGACAGTGTTGTTAATATATTCTACTACTTCGTAGCTGCGTGTTTGTCCTTGAAGCTAAATTGATAGTTTAAGATTAGATGTAGTTTTTCTAATTTTATAATCAACGTCGTAAGATTTCTAGGGCAATGTAAAATAGTTGTAAAAATCACAATTTTGAAAAAATAATATAGAAAATAAAATTAATACCTGTTCAAAGAGTTTTGACAAATTGGGAGTCTTCTGCAATTTTCCATATTTTAGTATCAAAATGCTTTTAGTCTACCATCTATTGAGATGGAAAAGTGTCTTAATCTTAATATAGCATTGAATAATTTCGTGTGTACTTTTAGCAAGTTTTCTGGTAAGAGTTTAATACTGTGATCTTAGTCAAGTACTTTTCTTAGTTATAGGTAATTCCTAACTATGTATTTGACATTTCATAAAGTGATGGCTTTAATAGGCTATGCATATCTTTATCAAATGTTAAGGATTTTCTACAGTCGTATTTGCTACTTTCTTCTGCTAATGGTTTTTGTTTTAAAATATAGTCATAGCAAGCAAGTCGATAAACAAGTTGCATTAACATTTTTTTTATTTTATTTTTTTGTTTTAACTGACGTTCAGTGACGTTGGTGTTCTTTACTCGTCTTCTTTAGACAATCATCACAATTATTTTTGTTCAATTGTAAACTTAGAAATAATTTTACGTGATAGCTTTACTGAAACAACGTCCAGTATGACCTAAAGATGATCTAAAAAGCGCAGCTTTTGGACCATCCTTTGGCTGGCGTTTTGTATGCGGTACACTATAATTTTGAGCCAAGTCGTTTCCGCAGTCACATTGAGAAAATACCGCTTCATTTTAACGCAGAATATGAAAAAGTTTACTTAAAATCAGTTTGTGGGGCCTTTCGCATTGCAGACTCTTGCCTACAGGTAGCTTCGCCGCTGGCTGTTACCCACAACAAACGTGGGCTAGAGAAGCTAGTTTTCACTCAAGCAATGCCCACGTCTGCTCTGATATAACAGCAACAAATACAGCTCAAGAAAAACTTTTTTTGCGCACAGATCAACGAGAACAATCAAGTTGTTAATGTACAACAACTCTACAGACAGAGAATATTAAAACATGTACATATTGATGCCAACGTGCGCATGTCACAAATTTTGTATGATTTAAAATATGATGAACAGTCTACAAATAAACAATTACGGAAATACAAAACATTTTGGTTTAAATAAGACATGCGTGCCACAATAGAAGTCTGCTTTTTCTTACTCATTGATCTTTAAAAGTTTTTTGTAAATTCCTCTAAAAATATGTCAAATCAATATTGTGTTTAAAGGAATGTAATCTAAAAAAATACCTATTTTGTTCTGAAAAAAGTTTTAGGTAAGCAGAGCCTTTTAAACGGTTTGGTAAAACAAACATACCTAGTAACCTGTTATTCAAAAGTTTAATGAAAAACGTAGCCAATGTCTGGATGTTATAATAGCATGGTGATTTTGTCGGCATATTAATGCATATTGAAAAAAATTTGACCTCATCAGTAAAATATTGGCAGAAAAATTGTTTTTTTTGGCATCATTGCATAATCGAATGGTTTTTTAAACAAAAAAAGCACTAACTCTTACTTTGGCTAATGTTCTCCGTTATTAAGTCTTTAAATTTTTCTTTACGTGCTAAAATTGCTTGTTCTGCATCATGGCTGAACTTTTGGTCTCCCAAAGCTATTAAACTGTTTTTCAACCAACCGCAATCGTTAGTGCAGACTTACAAACATAAAGAAATTTTCTATAGCAGAACCAAACATAAAATGCAAGTCAGTTAATTCAATATTAAAGTAAACAAACATTAAAAAAAATTGCAAAATTGTGTACTAACAACTAAATATTAAGATTGTATGGTTGACAGAAGTTTTTTTAACAAAAAAAATAAATAAACAAAACGATGAGATCATACTAACTTCTTTTAAAGTTTGTGATTATTTTTTTAATAGCCTGAAGACCTTGATTGGGACATTAGGAATTGCACCGTCTGCCCCAATCTTCTCCACTGCAAATGAAACTTGCCAAAACACCTAAAAGATATCCAAGACCAACTCATGTAATAATAATTCTCTTATAGATTTAGTTGCAGCACCCCGACAAATTGCATATGGTACAACCATACTATCAAAAAGTAAAGGAAATTATCAGCTAGCCCAAACTTTTTAAGAGCTAATGAACAACCTTTTAAAGAGCTTTAAGGTGGAATAGGACCAAAAAGTTCTATAACTAGTGATTCTGATGTTGATCTCTGTTCTTGTCGCACAACAGTATACCCTCTCTCTCTCGCTCTCTACTAGTAATCGAGCGGCTATACGTTGTAGGTAATAGAGAAACGTCATGGTGCAACAAAGACGGAGATACTGAAAGTGTACGCTGCTTATACATTGTTTAAACGGCAGCTTGGAATTTCTAGTTATAGAACTTTTTGAATAAGACCGGGAAAATAATGGCGTTGATATAGAATCAAATCAACCAAATGACTAGAAATATCACTGTCTAGACAATTGTAGGAATACATCCGATAAAGACAAACCGAATGAAAAGAAGGAGTTTTGATCTCAACTAAGCCAGACCGATTATCTATTACTAGGGGTTGCTGGTTTTTCTTAAAATACTTTATTTCAAAAAAACGATGTACGACTGACGAACTAGAAGAAAACAGTAGTTTCCAAGAAGCATTGAAATTTTTGTCTTAGCACGTAGAATGTCTTAGCCTCAAGGACAGCAAAAAAGACGGGAAGCAAACATCAAATCCTACAAATTTTGGAAAAAAATAAAAGACAAAAGATGCAATCTGATTAAACCAAATCAAAGAGCAAATACGAATTTTGAGCTCACCGCAGATACGCATAAACAAGAAGTTTGGGTATGACAAAATAGACAAAACCCTAACCAAAAAACGACGTAAAAAAAAACTTTTGAATAGGACTGACAAAAACTTTCAACAACACCTCAGATAGAAAAACTATTCCAATGTATATGTACTATGCCGCAAAACCAATTTAATTAAGAATCCTTTGGCCCAAAGTCTCAAGTAGTTGAACTACCGTAGTCATCTTAGAAAAAGGATCAGCTACCTACGAGATGACCTAGAGATTATACATAAAACACAGCGTCTTGAATATCAAAGCTTTTTTGATTGACGTTTTGTATGCGGTTTGTGCGGCCGATGGCTTTATACTAACCATTTTTTATTTTGGTATCATTCTGAGCCGAGACGTCCCAGCAGTCACATAAAAAAAAAACCAGCTTAGATAAAACATTTGGAACATTCACAGACGCTATCCGACGGGCTTAAGCTAATTAGTTTCAAAACTTAACCACTTTTCATTTTGACCCCGCCAAAACAGCAACATAGGCAGTTGAAAGTGAAAAAAGACTGGTTTTTGCTAGAGTGCACCAACAAGATTTTAGTAGTGCTACACACAAAAAACAAAACGTTTGCACAGTAATTACATCTAATTATATTTTTTTCCCTACTGATCACTAAGCAAAAACAATCTAATGTTCAATACGACTCCACTCATGCAAGTAGCAACGTGGAACTGGAAGCGCCTATTTTCTACATAATTCCTTAATTGACGTGTTAATAATTGATGAATATTTTACAGAAGACTTCCTTAGAGTTTTGTTTAATTGCTGCAGAGTAAACTGGTGGTTATTTCCTGGTTATATTCTGTACTAGCTACTTTTATTTCTGTTTGATGTTAAATTTACCGAGGCTCTTGATTGCTGATTTTAAAACTGTTGCTTGCGTTATATGTTTTATAAGTAAAGCGTTGCCAATAGTTTGAATTACAAAAAAATAGCGCATAAAATAATAAATTTGTTACTAATCAATATTTTTTTCTGCCTACAAGTAATCAACCAACTACCACGCCTACACTGATATAAAAACTTAGAATGGGTTACTTTTCTACTATCTGAAGAAGTAAACTTTGCAACAATTGGCACCCAATGCAAACAAAAAGCTTTTACCCAAGTTTTGAGTTGATTTTATTTATCTTTTCTTTTAATTATAGACTTAAAGATGATGCAAACTGTCAAACAAATAACATGTCACTCTAGGCTGCAAACAAACAAAGGTGGCAATAACTTTCCTAAATGCCAAGACGGCCAATTACTACTTAAGACTGTCCAGAAAGAACTTGCAAATTATGACAGGGATCTTGACAGGCCACTGTCAACTAAGAAAACACGTACGCACAATTGGTATTGTAAACAGTCCAACGTGTAGAGGATGTAAAATTGATGACGAGACTATTAAGCACGTGCTATGTAAATGTCCAGCCTTCTCATACAATAAAGAGTTGCTGACTTGACATGGCCGTTATAAGGGAGACTCCACGCATTGCACTTGCATACGTCAGCCACATAGGGTTGTTGAATTCTAGGACAACCAAGTGAGGTCATTCCTAGAAAATGTAAAAAGAGCTTAATGAGGCCTAAGTGCAAGTAAACTTTGGTTTACCCTTTAACTCTAAATTCAGAATTCACACGATTATTGCAAGCTGATCAAAAGTTTTTTCTTTAAGCAATAAACTTGGAAAACCAAAAAAGATATTTTAATATCGGTTCGTGCAACTGAAAAAAAGACAAATTTAATGCTAGCCTCTACAAGATACAAGATACATAAAAGACCGTTTTTGAGAAACTACAAAGAACAAGAAAAAGTTTACTACGCGGAGATAGATAAAAGCATTATGCGGTCAATTTAATACTTATTTTTGACTAAAATGCAAAAAACTATACTTTGTATGCGTTTTTTCACGATAAAAGATTAAAGCAACGGAATAAGTTACTAAACTAATAAAACTCATCTGCAACAACTATCACGCAACTGCTTATACCAAGAAGTTGATGTAGTTTATCAACGACGCAAACGCAATGCAATACGTTTTTAAAAACTGAAAGAACCGTTAAAAAACCCCCAAAAAAAAAAAAAAACTTGCAGCATCACAGATGGTGCCCGATAATTTGCTTCACCTCACTGCAAAACAAATCCACAAATTAAATTAAATTCCCAGTCAATTCATCGATAACCTTCTAGAAAACTTTGAGAAAAAACCGCTAATTTAAAACTGATTTCAATCAAACTGACACTAAATCCAGGAACCGATCTTCAGAGATTTGGTATTCCACATCTGGAATGCAAAAAACGATGATCAGACAATAAAAATAAACTTTTAGGTTACACCAAACAAACATTAAGAAAAAATAACAAGACTTTTCAAATTTTCCTACATATATCACTTCAAAAGATCAATCAAAGACTGATAAAAAAGTTTTTTAAGAGCATCGCCATGTGCTACTAAAACTGAACCTTGTTCAAGTTCCAAGGACAGCAAAGCAAAGAGAAAATAATCATCAATGTCCACACATTTCAAAGAAAGAAAAAAAAATTGAGCCAACTAAACCAATCCAAAGACAAAGTACGGATCTTTATCAAAGCAAGTTGCTTATGAAAACCGCAAACCAACATAAATAAGAAAAAGAACATTAAATTGGACAATAAAGTCTGAGAAACCTCGACCAAAGAAAACGTTAACAACAAAAACATTCGCAATTTTGTTGTTTTTAATCATCAAAACAAAACTAGTTTTATAAAATGCACAATTTAATGTAGATTCATCTAGTGATGTTTGTTTGGTACAATTTTTTTGAGTAAACTGTAAAAAAAAACGCTTAGAAAGTCTAATTTTTATTGCAAGTTTTGTTTTCGTTACTCTCGTTTGGACATCAAATATCATTATATCAAAATAAAACGCCTCAAAAGATACAAAATTTAATCTTTATTAACATAATTTGATTAGTTTATACAGACTAAATAGAAAGTAAAATACGAAAAATTGTCAAAAAGTCGCATTTTTTATGCAAATTAGTCTGAATAGATGCGCAATTTAATATAAATTTACGAGGTTTAGTTAGTTCTTTTAGACCTACTACAAACTTTTCGAGTAAAATGCTAAAAACTGTTGTCAAGTTGCATTTTTATTGCAAATTTTGTGTTTGTGACTCTAGTTTGGAGATGAAATGTACTTTTATTAAATTGAAATTAGTCACAAAAAATAAATATAACATTGAATAGATAGATTTTCGTGGTTTGATTGTTAGTTGGAAAGTCACATTTTTGTTGCAATTTCGACGTGGTTTGTTTGATTTATATAAGCGACTTACAGATGCTCGTCACCAGCTAGTTATCAAAATAAACTTTTTTGTAATTAATATAACTATAAGTTTTCTGAACAGAGAAATTAAATACTTTATCAAATGAAACTTATAAAGTGGCAGTAACCACAGACAAAAAATAAACTTGTGTATTTTATTTATGTATAATTGCATGCATTATTTGCAATTTTTTAATATAAATCTAATAAATATTAGATTCATCAACTTTGTGTTCTTATAAAATTCAAATCTCCAACACAAAACCATAATTAATTTTTTCTCTACATATGCAACCAAGCATACAGCAAATACTCGGTGGTTGTTGTCACCTGCAAAATAAAATTCAAACACATTTACAATTTATTCCTTTGATTTTAATTTCATAATAATTAATACACAGATGTTATATATTACATAAAACGTAAATTTACAAAAAATAATAATATCTAAAGACCTAAACAATCAATATCTTACATAAATATATATTCAGGTATAAAATATAATCGTTATTGCTACAAAATGGAGTTTTGTAATTTGTCTAAAGCATATTAAAAAATATATTATATATGAAGCGACTTAATTTAAACAAAAAAGTACACAACGATAATCAGTCTACGTTTTGAATCAATTAAATGCAGATACAATTACCATTTTTTTTAAATCCATGCAATAACTACGAAATTTTATAGGAAACTTACACTCAATATTATAGTAATAAATACATTCAACTAAAATCTATTTTGTACATTATATTAATATATATATTTTATATAAATACAGACAAATACTATATGATTTAGCGCTAAATACAATTATTGGCTTGCTATGTACAAAACATGTTATAAATATTCAAGTAATTAAGCAATAAATACAAATATCATCGAAACTGTACTAATGGAATCGATGTGAGGGTTGAGGGATTATAATCAACACGGATTGTAATTATACTGACTAGCTTTTTTTAATATAATTGGGCTTGTTTTTTTTTCGGTAATTTAGCCTTGGTGTGATGTTTGTTAAATTGGGGCTAAGATGGCTACCGGTGGTGGATTGCCTTTTATTAGGTTTGAATTAAAGAATTGTGATGTTGTTAGATTTATTGGTTTGAATTCAATCGATTAAAATAAAATATAGTACTGAACATTGCTTCAATGTAAATAAGATCTAATGTTAATATTAAGCAATGTGAATATTTGTGATGTTGCAGGTGGTGTTACACGGGCAGGCTATAGATGTGTTCGTATTAAGGCGGTTCCACTATTGAGGAACGCTTACGCTAATTAGAACTTTGCATTGTGCTACTTACAAAGCTAAGATGTAAAACCGGCCTTTATATCATAGCGTTCGTATTAAGTCGGTTTCACATCTGAGAAACGGTTGCTCTGCTAGCATTTGCTGCTTTTCAAAAAATGTTAACAATTAGGATTAAAAAAATTCTTGAAATTTTGAGACAGAATGTTTGCTTTTTTTGTTATAAGGATAAAATATTTCCAAAAGTTTTAGACCAAAACCGAGTAGGGTTATTTAAAGTGCTCGTTCGTAGCGACAGCAAACAACTGCTTCCCGATGTTTTTGGAACGCTCCAAACCTGAAGATCAATTGCTTGTGTAACTTTTAACGCTAAACGCGTACGCTCCAAACCTACAATCCGGTGCATGTACCAAAAGCGTTAAAAAGTGTCCTAGTAAATACACTTATTGCTTAGCAACCTTGCTCGATAATAATATTGCTAGCTATAATAATAATAATAATAATCAATATAATAATAATAGAACAGATTGTCTCTCATGACCTGTCTCGAATCTGTCTTTAGAATGGTAGTGTTGTTGTTTTACAAGGATAGGCAACAAAATAAAAGTCTGTTCTAACCTACGACTCGGACTTCTTCATAAAGCAACACACAAAACACCTCGTGTAACACCACTGTAAAAATTCTTAATTTTCGCCCGTTCGAGTCTCAAATTTACTAACTATCTGCTAACAATGCAAGTCCTCGGCAATAGAAACAAAAATCTTGATTATAAATTAAAATGTTAATAAATTATAAAAGATTTATTTGGTTTCAAATATATTGCATGGGCATACAGGGTGATCTCTTATTAATTCAGTTAGGCAATTTATAAACTTGGTGTAAAGACAAAATAAAAATTTGTTTTGACTTCCAAGCTGCAACAGTTGCAATATACAACCAAAGCTATTAATATAGACAAATCATCATCAAAATTTATAAAAAAAAGTTAAGTTAATTAAAAATCACCCAGTATTATATAATAATTTAAAATTGCTCTCATAAATCGATTAAAATACTCTTCGGCCTTACCAAAATCTTTTAAAATATGTACAAATTTCACACAGTCTCTTTGGTAGTCCAATACAATCACCACTAAAGTCTCTTCATTAAATTTCACCAAACCACCGGGTATCTTCACAAAAAATAAATATACAGACATATATACATCACAATGTTTATCAAGATCATCTATGACCACTTCCCCTTTTAAAACCAAAAATATATGATAAATCTTCCGGAGGCACTTCCCTATAAACACCTTCCTGTCTAGGATGATGCTGATAGAAATGATTATTATGTTTTGCAGGTCCTAAATTATTAAACCTTAAAACCAACGGCTTCTGCGGTGGCGAATCTCTCCACGTTGGTGGAAATAACCATTTATCACGATTCCTATGATTATACACTTGCGGATTCTGTTGTTGCTGTTGTTGAATCCGTTCTGTACTTTCATGTATTGTATCCCGATTCTTAAACAATCGATCATTCATTTCAGTATCTCTAATATAATCCTCAAATAATTTCTCTGTAGTATCAAATTTGGTTTTTACTTTAGCATGCGGCAATAATTGGCTTATAATTTCTTCAGTATCATCACGAAACTGTTGTTTGCGTTCAGGTTCTGGAGGTAACTGCACTGTTAATTTTTGTTTTAAATCATCCACTGGAAACCGCACAATATTTTGTTTATTTTCAGAAGCAGCCATTTCGGTTTCATTAATTTTGGTTTCATCAGGTATTTTAAAGAATATCGCCTGCTGCTCCATAGTAGTAGTAGGTATTTCTTCTGTTGTAGTCTCAACTAAATCAGTTGTTGTAGGCAATTCAGTTTCAGTAGCTACATCAATTTCTTCTGTAGTTGTAACTATAGGATCAGTAGTAGTTTCATTTTCTTCTAAAACTGTAGTAACTTCGGGTTCTATATTAATTCTAGTGATGATTAAAGGGGCATCAACTTGACTAGTACTGTTTTTCTCATCACGTTTAACATTATTAACCTTGATTGTATCATTACGGCTTAAATTAAAACTTCCATTAGTAGGTGCTACTACAATAGCAACATTAGTATCATCAGAATCACCCGGTTCAACTTCATCTAAAGGTATATTAAATTGGAACGGTCCTGGTGTTGGTAAATTTTCATCAACATCATCCTCGTATTCATCAAACGTACCAAATTGTTGTTTCAAACGATCCAGAATGAAATTTAAATGTGCATCCGCGTCCAATTGGATGATTTTTATACATCTACCCATAGGATCTGAAGTGTAACCGTCTGCACATGCTGGTAAACTTTCAGGACTGAATGTAGGTGCTATAAAAACGGATTTTGGTGTAATGCGTCTTCTTATTAATCCTTCAGGATCGTATTGTTTGTTTTGATTTTGGTCGTCCACTAAAAGCCAGGCCTGCCATGTCAGCTCAGTGGAACGCTCATTTAAAGGCTTCGCTGGTGCAGATTGCACACAGAAAAACGACGTCAGTATTAATATGGTTGACGTCAAATTGCCCAAATTCATTTTCGACATTTTCATCTTAACGTATGTTTTTTTTTTTCAATCACTTGATTCACTCATTGTGAAGGTTCTTCTGCTACTGCCGTCGTCCGCTCCTGCTGCTAATCTGCAAAATATAAATAAATTAATATACAACAAATTTGGAACACGGCCAAAAGTATTAGCGCGCAAAAAATATATTTATCTTTATTCGCGATTTGCGTAATTGCACCTGCAGACAGCATGTAGCCAGTTCTTGTTTTGATTTATGTGAAGTGGATATAAAAATACATATTTTTTTTATAATAAGGTCTCACCCATATGCCTGTAATTTGTCTTTTAATGGCGTCATAAAGATTAATTTAATATATTTTCAAGTATCGGCTGCTACAACTTTCATTTCTTTGTTTAAAAATGGTTTAAAAATAATTCAAGGACATTTACTGTCTTCATCAAAGTGCCGTAATAAATCATATATTAAAATTGATTGTGATTAATGGAATTTATTATAAACGCAAATCAAAATATTTTTATCCAAATTTAATTGAAGGCAGGCAAAATACTATAAAATTTCACAATATTGTACCGATTAAAACTAAATGTCCTAGATAACATACTTAATAAACATGAGAACCAAACTGTTAAAATACTGCATACGCATAAGTCAATTGAGCTTATTCTCAACTTGAAACAATGACCGCGTTTAGGGAACACAACGGAAGCAGACCGTTCAATAGGCATTATCCACCAATAATCTTAACATTGATCAAGAACCAGACTTCCTATTCCAAAAACAGCAGCCATTTGGTCGTTAAAATATCTGCATTAGTTTCTAAAAGTATATGTCAGCATATAAATTTAGTAATACTTTATGTTTTAAACTATGAAAACCGGCCATATTATATAGAATCCAGGCTTTACTTATGAAATCCGGTTGCCAAAAATTATAGTAAAGATATATCATAAAATACAAATATAAAAGTTGTATTTACATTTTAATTAATAAAACCTGGCCTTGTTGATCAAATCCAACCCTTAATTATGAAATCCGGTCATTAATCATAAAATCCGGCCACTAAAAGTGGTTTCAGCATCTAAATTCAATAATAATCAGTCGTCATACGCTACATTTATACTCTTAATAATAAAATCAAGCCTTCTTACATAAATCAGGCTTTTAAAAGTGTTTTCCATTATTAAAATGATCAATATTTAGTTATAAAATCAAGCCTTAAAACGTGAAATGTAACTTTAAACTGTTAAATCCAATCTTTAATTATAAAATCCTCCCTCAAATCATACAATCAGTTCGCTAAAAGTGTATTTTAACATCTAAAGTGAACAATAATTAGTCGGTAAATGCTATATTTATATTTTAAATAATGAAATCCGGCCTTATTATATAAAATCCGGCCTTCTATAATAAAATGTGGCATTCAATTATAAAACCCGGCCTTCATTTATGAAATCTAGAAGCCAAAAATAAATTTATTATCTAAACTAAGTAATAATTAGTCATTAAACGCCGTATTTCAATTTAAAAAAATAAAATTAAACTTTATTAGAAATAATTCAACATTCAAAAGTGTATTTCAGTACTAAAAATAATTATAACTTTTGATAACAAAAATTCTTGGTTTTAAGTTATAAAAACCGGTGTTAATCATAAAATGTGGCTTTAAACTATAAAATCCGGTCATTAATTATAAAATCCGGCCTTTAAATAAAAAAATCTAACTGCCAAATGTGAATTTCTCTAAACTTAATAACAATTCAATGCTAAAATCCGGCCGTATTATATAAAATCCGACCTTTAATGAAATTCCGGCCGTAATAAAAAAATCTGATCGATAAAATTTTTTATCACATAAATTATATAGTAGTTAGCTATATTTTTGTTTATAAAATCCGACTTTATTACATACAATCCGACAGTAGTGTATATCAATCTTAAAAAAAAAAAAAAATGCTGCAATAATCTATTCGAATGCATTCGAAAAGATATACGACATGAAGTTGTACATCTATTCGAATGCATTCGAATGGATATACGATCCGAAGTTGCATATATATTCGAACGCATTCGAATAGACATGCAACTTGAAGTTGCATATGAATTAAAATTGTCATCAATTAAAAAACAAACTTTATTTCAAATAGAATAAAAATTTGCTTTCCAATTTCCAGAGTACAAAACTAAAAATGTAATAAAAGCGTGACAGTAGCGTGCATTAAAAACTTTAGTTGCTTTACAATTACGAAAGCAGCTAATAAAGCATTATCAATTAATTTATATCTTAAAATAAAAAAATATATATTTTTTTTTAATGTAATAATCCGCTTTAAGTGATACAACAAGCGTTGAATCATGAAATGTAGTTTTAAACTGTAATATCCGGCCTTCAATTATAAATTTCCATTAATAAGAAAATATGATACTATTTCGGAATATCTGCCACTATTAGTGATCTGTCTGATACTGAAATAATCTATTCGAATGAATTCGAATAAATACAAGAGCTAAAGTTGCAAATCTATTCGAACGCATTCGATATACAAACAACTTCATTATTGATTAATGATAAAAATAAAAAACATATTAAATTGCACTCGAACGCATGTTCATCTTGAAGTTGGCGCATTTATAATCAAGTTTAGCATTCTTCACGTAATACAAATAATGGCTGCAAGCAGTCAAAGTGCATTTTGCACCGCAGCAAGAAGAAAGACCTTGTGCAAGTTACGCAATTGATAAAATGTAATAAAAACGTGGAACATTTTGCACTGGCGTGCACCAGGATATGTAAGAACAAAACTGGAAAACAACTCATGTTAACTAACCAAGTTGACAATAGATCTATCTATTCGAATGCACTCGAAAAAACATGCAACTTGAAGTTGTCATCAATTAATATACAAACAACTTTATTTTAAACAGTGGCACATCAAAGAAAAATTTATTAATTCAATAACTGCTTTCAGGTGCAGTTTTATTATAACAAAACTACCAAAATTATAGTGACAAACTTAAAAATTAAATCTTTAGTTCATTTTAAAACCAATTGTCTGAATTTTCCACTTTACAATAGTAATCAAATTGCGCAAACGCGCCCTATCATCAATAAATAAGTAACAAACTTTATTGATATACAATCACTCATCAAAAAATAAATTATGTTAAAACAATTGTAGCTTTAATCGGTAGCAAATGGCAATCGCAGCTAAGAAGTACGCTATTTCGCTATGTTCACACAATTTACGTCCGCACATTCATAAATAAATAAATTTTACTAACATATAAATGACACACGTATAGTTTACATAAGATTTAATACAATCGATGAACAGCGTTCGGCTGTCCCGAATAAGAGAAATCATTTGTAATCTTAAATCTCGATCCGCGCCAGGACCTGACGGTATCCCAAACAAAGCGCTGAAAACTTTTTCACACAAAGCAACAATGGCTCTGACCAATATTGCAAATTACGTACAGGGCACTTTCCAACAGTTTGGAAACGCTCGCACGTAATCAACATCTCAAAACTTAGAAAAGACCAAAATTCTCCTATGCACCTTTAGCAAGGTTATAGGAAAAGTAATTCTGGACATCATCCAAGTGTACGCTTAAGTTAACTAACTCTCTTCTTCCCGACCACCAACACGAGTTTCGGCATAAATACTCTGTTGTTGATCAGCTGTTTTAGACTAAAAAAACCCACAAAGGTGGTCTTTTTCGACGTTAAAAAAGCCTTTAATAAGGTTTGGCACAAAGGTTTGCTACTTAAACTGCATAGACAAAAGTTTCCACTACGTCTACAAAACTGCTAGCTTCATACTTAAAACGCAAAACACTTTCAGCAGATCAAAGCTGTAGTACCTCAAAGTTCTCTTCTATCGGCGACAAAAAGATTAAACAGCATTAACCTTTTCGTCGCCGACATGCCCTAGGAGTAAAAACACGGAGTAAAAATAGACCAATACGCCGATAATACGGCACTTACGTATAGTTCCAGATCACCATCCGACTTCAAAAAGCCACCAGAAATTTGCAAACTGGCGAGTCAAAGTCAACTCGGAGAAGAGTAAAGCTGTCCTCTTCACCAGACGACGCAAACCACCTCACGAGAACGTACATCTCGACAAAATTCCAATCTCATAATTTAAATCTGCTAAGTATCTAGGCATCACCTTCGATAAAGGACTGAAATACAAGCTACACGTCCCGACCACTCTAGACAAAGCCTAGATGGCAAAAAAAACCTTCTAATCCCAATGCTACGCCGTAATAACGGGTTTTCAATTATCAGGCCTCAAATCACGTTTAGATCTCCAATCTGGGAGACAGCTGCAAACACCCACCTCGACCGTCTCGAAGCATTTCAAAGTCTGACCCTGCGTCGGATAGTCGGAGCCCCTTAATACGTTAGAAACAAAGAAATTCGTAACATTTAAAATAAATAAATAATGTATTTTATGTCAATTGCTTTTTCATCCAGTAAGAGACACATACACGTGTTTCAGGGTATGCGTAACAACCTAGGCACCCCACTGCTGCAACAGCATTTAAAAGCTTTGGCAAAAAAATACTTCGCTAAATTAAATTCTCACTCCAATCCGGACCTGGCCAGGCTGGCGAAACCAAGCAAGAAACCACACTCCATCAGAAAACCGATCAACCAAATCGCATCGTAAGAAAAGTGAACTCCCCACTTATCACCCCACAGCCTAAAGAGCTACTCATCCTCCATCTTCCCACTATCTCTTAAAGAAGGAAAGCATGCGTCAAAAGACTTTTTAGTCGGTAGGCGTTGCTTGCAAATCCGACACTTAGCCAGTCTTTCTAGATTTTAACCCTACGCCCAAAAAAAAAAAAATTAGATCTTCCCTATGATCAACAAAGTCAATAATACGCCAAAGATCTAAAACCATCATCCTTGTTTAGCTTCAAATTATTCCTGTTAATAGAATAATTGCATTATTCCAATTTAAGTTTAAAACCCTGGTTTAAATCATTAAATGAAGATGTAAATCTGAAGTTCAATTGTAAAATCCACTCTTAAATAAAAAACTAACTTCCAAAAATGTATTTTGACATCTAAATTCAGTAGTAATTACTGGTTAAATGCTATATTAAATTGAAAAATATAAAATCCGACCCTCAAAAGTGTATTTCAAATAGTAGTAATTTGCTGTTAATATAGCATAATATTTTAAACTGTGGCCTTATTGTATAAAATCCGACCATCAATTGTAAAATCCGGCATTAAAAAGTGCATTACAATGTATTAATATAAATTGATTAAAATAAGAAATCGCACGCAGGTAAGGCTGCCTTAAACAATAAATGTTGAGCTCCTATTAGAAAATCTAGAATTAAATCATAAAATACGTCTAAACTCAATTATAATTACCTTTAAAATGCTATAGTTATATTTGAAAAATCTGGCTTTATTATATAAAACCCGGCAACCAGACGTGCATTAAAATTAAGATGTTTATTATTCTTAAAATTAAATGTTTTATGAGAAATCGTACTTTAAACTGGCTTTAAGTCATAAAATACAAGTTTAAATTATAAAATTCAATCCGGTCCTCAAGAATGAAACCCGGCACTCAATTAAGAAATTTAATTTCAGCATCTAAATTCAGACATATTTAGTCGCAAAACGCTATATTTACATTTTAAAATATCAAACTACATAAAAAATAAATTTTGGCAATAAACCCTACATTAATCATAAAATGTGGTTTAAAAATCCGGCCATCAATTGTAAAATGCAGCATTAAATAGTGCATTTAAACATTAAAATTAAATGTAACTATCTATCTATCAAAGATAGTTTTAAACCGGCCTCAAAAAAATGTATTTTAACATTAAAACTGATTTGTTTTGAAATAAAAATTGAAAATAATTATAAAATTCGGCCTTATAACATCAAATGCAGCTTTAAATCTAAGCTCCAATTAGAAAATCCAGCCTTAAACCATAAAAGTCATTAGTTAAAAGTGTCGAAATTCAGTAACACTTTATATAATATATTTATACTTTAAATTATAAAATCCGGGCTTATTATATAAAATCCGAGCTTATTATATAAAATCCGGCCTTATTATATAAAATCCGGCCTTATTATATAAACTCCGACCCTACATAAATTTGTTTAGTATTCTTAAACACTAAATCCGGCCATTAGATCACTAAATTCGGCTTTATATTAATTTAACACACACACAAAGCGACATTGTTCAGACTTTTTAGGTTAGGTTAGATAAGGTTTTATTTATTTTTATTTACAAATTGCAAATATGTTATATTTTCAATACTACCATACTTGACAGTGTAATTTTTTTTAGGTTATGTTTTAATATTTTTAAATTAAGCAATTATTTTTCATAATCATTGTTGAGACCAACTAGATGTTATCATTTTTACATGCTACTCATAACATGTTTTAAGTTAAGAGCTTACTGTCACACAATAAACTTGAAGCAAAAGATTAAATGTAAAAAAACAGGTTTAAATCTAAAAATCCGCCTTTAAATTTTTCCATAAAATTTTGACTTTAGTAATAAAATCCTGCCGTAAATCATAAAATCCGGCCGCTAAAGTGTGTTTTAAAAACTAAATTCAATGACATATTGTCGTTAAATGCTATATTTATATTTTAAAATATAAAAAACCGGCTAAACCGGTTTAAAATCCAATATTTAATAATAAATTTCAGTCTTAAATAATGAAACCTTGAAGTAAATCATGAAATCCGGCCACCAAATATGTATTTCAGCATCTACTTAATGATAATTAGCTAAAGAGTTTTTCAGTTGGCGCGAGTAGATTTTGGCGGCCCGTGGCGGTCATTTTCTTTTGTGGCATTTATCAAATCTTTTGTTTATTATTCAGTTAGGCTGCAGTCTCACTGCACCATCTGTCTTTTTGTAACCACCGTTTCATAATCTGTCATTTTGCTTTCATTATTGAGAATTTTAAAAACGGTAACATGGAAGAAACATGGACACCACCCGACATTGATAAACTAATTACATTAGTAAATAAAAGGCCCAAAATATAAATATATAAATATAGCATTCTTCTACTGACATAGAAAAGAGTGGGAAATTTAAATATTTGGTGGTCACCAGTGGCTGCAGTGAGACCGTAGTACATTTTGGTGGTTAGTGGCAAACGGTGATAGTTGGTGGCGGTGGTGCAGTGAGACTGCAGCCTTAACGTGCTCAAATTTTAGTTGGTGGCGGTAGATGGTGTAGTTACACGATTGAACAGCACGTTCAAATGATAAAATTTTATTATCAAAATGAGAGTTTGATAGTGCAAACGTTGCGCGCATTGCGCCCACTTTACGGTAGACGTAGTGGCTCTTCACAGTCGACTCTTCAATGTTTAGTAAATAATCAGCCAACACCTGTACGTTTAAGAAATGCAAGATCGACGTAAAACATTGCCGCGATCCGTAAAAGTGTACAGCAGAACCCGAGGCAGTCGATTCCTCGCCGTGCACAAGAACTCCGGCTTTTGCAGACTTATATTTGGCAAATTTTGCGTCAAGAGTTAGACCTACACCCGTTCAAGATCCAATTGACCCAAGAGCTCCATGTTCATGACTATAGACAACGCTGTTTGTTCGCTGACTGCGCTTCGAAGCGACCCCAATTTTGGCGGTAAAATCATCTTTAGCAACGAGGCGCAGTTTTGGATGAATGGTTATGTTAACAAGCAAAATTGCCGTATAAGGGACAAAGTTCACCAGGTGATAATCATCAAAAAGTTTGGTGTAGATTTTGGGCCGGCGCGGTCCGTACTTTTTCAAACACAACGTCAACGGCGAGCGCTACAGAACAAGGATAACCAATTTCTTATAGCCCAAATTGAACCACATAGACCTAGACAACATGTGGTTCGAGCAGACGCCACTATTGACATTCTGCATAAACATTTTGATGGAAAGGTTATCTCTCGAAAGGGTGATGTAAACTGGCCACCAAGATCATGCGAGTTGACCCCGCTAGACTTTTTCTTATGGGGTTTCTTAAAGTCGCAGATCTATGCAAATAAACCACAATAAACCTATGCCCTAAAGATGATCATAACACAAACCACCGGTCAAATTCAGCCGGATCTATACATAAGAATAATTACAAAAAAAGGCATTTGAACAATGTCATGTTCTACACTTAATGGCATACATAAGCCTTTCAAATAACAAAAAATTTTGTTAATACCTCACACACAGCTTGTTTTATTCCATTTCAACATCTACCCGCCTTTATTGAAAAACACTTTATTAAATGCTATATTTATGATTTAAAATATAATTTGTCATAAAGTTTTGAAATCCACCATAAATTAATCACAACATTTGGTCTTAAGTAATGCAATCTTATCGTAAATCAATTAATCCGGCCCCCAAAAATAGCCATTAAATTCTATATTTATATTTTAAACTGCAAAATCCGTCTTTAAGTTGTTAAGTCTTCAATCATGTAATTCGACATCAATAATGTATGTTTTTATAAAATTCAGCCAACATGTGTACTTGACTAAAAATTAGTCGCTTAATGCTATAAAATCCTGTATAAAAACATAAATCATAAAATCCGGCCATAAATTATAAAATCCAATTTTCAATCATAAAATTAGGCCCCCAAAAGTGTATTTTAGAATTAAAATTAAGTAACTCGAATTCTTTCTTCTTCTCTTTTGACCTATTTTGCAAATTTTGCAATATCTTAACACTTCATACTAATAGTCCGTTTATAATACAAAGAGATAACATAAAGTAACATCTTAATCAGGTTTTATACAAAGAACGCCAAAAATATTGCTCAAAAAAACGTTCCCAACAATAAATTTTTTTTTGACCTAATGCATTCCTTCAAGATTTGCTGGCGACAGCGACAACACCGGTATAATAGAAATGAATACAAGATCGTATAAAATCGCTAATTGTCTCGCGTCTGCTTTTAAAGCAGTAATGTTGTTGTGAAAACAGCGACGAACAACAAAGTCTGACAACAGCAATAAGCAAAAAATACATCTTCGTTGTAGTTATTTCTTCTGTTCCTAAACTGTCTCTGTCGTCTGTGTTCTGTCGCTGTCGCTTGTTATGAACGTGCACCTTTACAATAATTTAAATTTACTAACGAGTTACCTTAAAAAAGTAATTTATCTGATTTAACAATAAATTTCTGCAATAAATATTTGCACGCATTATTGTATTTATGGAATAATAAAATGAAGGACAATATAAATATCAAAACATCATAAATATGCAAACGGGATTTATATTTATTGTTTAATTTAATTACTACTAAACTATTAATAGATACTAACTGTCTGATGCATGCTTAATAAAATGCATTAAAAAGTTTGCAATAAAATGCATTTTACTAAATATAACCATAATTTCCATTTTTTAAATTGATTATTTATTCATTTACTATTTACAGCACACATTATTGCTTGTTTGTATCGTTAAACAAGTCTTCGCCAATAATTAACATTACCTAACGATGATGGCATCATTTTGTGTACAAAATGATCATCTTTAATTAAGCAACGTTAATAAATTGCTTATTATTGTTGCCAGGCAGCATTTTTTAGTAAGAAAATTTGTCCTAAATCACATTTTTTATTTATGAAAAAATATTTTAATTAAATTTATATGATTTATGATTTGAAATCAATCAATATATTACGTTTCCAGATGTGCAATTACTATTTCCCACCCAGAGAGATTGTTTAGTTGCACGTGCCATTAAATATGGTGATTTTGTTTATAATTAGAACTAGAAAGATATATAAATTAACTTTAATGTTGCCTTGTGGGAAGTTGCCGATAATCACACCTGGCTTTAATGTATTTTAGGAACATTTCGCGCGTAATATCCGAATCACAAAAACTGCCAGATACAATAAATCAAAATACTGAACTATTTATATATATTGGCTTAATTCATATTTACTCAAAATAATACAAATTTTAATGGAAAATGATATGACGCATAAAATTCTGCAGACAAATCGATTGTAATGTATTCACTGGCATTTCCAATTACCGGCTTAATCTATTCGACTCTTTTTTTATTTTATTTGTGTTTGCAAACAATGTTGATGCGGATACAATATTGAATACAACATAATTTTTTTAGAAAAACTTTGTAACAATGAATTGTATTTATAGAAGCATATAATTAGGGTTCAACTTGACTCAACCTTTCCAACTAGTAAATGGCACCATTGTCAACAAGTATGTAAGGGAAATTTATAATATAGGAGTAATTTAATAATTATATCAAATTTTTATATAAATTAATTGATCGATTAGCGTTCGATAAACATTTATTGTAAATAATTGTACCAACCAACAATTATTATAAATTTTTATATACGAGACTTTTGACAGAATTTTTGTTTACCGACTTTAACAAAGCCACATCGACCACGTCAATAATAAGAACAATACTTGATTGGCAAATATGCTGAACAAAAAAATTATTTTAAATATTTCAAAAAGATTTAAAAATGAATCTATTACATCTAGGCCTTTATAATATGAATATTATCATGCATTGTAGTCACAATATGCAAGACTAGCCTGAAATGTTTTTTGGCAAGCAATTTGCCATAAGTAACACTATTACTTCTTTTTGTACAAAACCGGTATTGCAGAAATTTTAGTACTCAATCATAGGGAAAAAAATGTTGCCTTTAAAGACTAAGTACACGTCTCATCAATAATATTATATTCTTTCTATATAATAAATAACTAAAAAACTATAAAACATAAGAAACCCTTAAAATTATCAAGCAAATGTTAACAACATCAACTAGAGATCATAAAAGGGTTTTTTAATTTTTGAATAGACTGCTTCTAGACTTCGTCAAAAGTTTATAGAAGCGCAACAAAATTTGAATTTGTTGCAATATTTCTAAACTCATAAGTTATTTAAACTCTATAAAAGCTCCTTAGTTCTAAAACTAATTCCATTTTCAAATCTTTTTGTAAGTTTTTGTACTTGTCAACTTATTTAAACTTTTAAAATATACCAAAAGTTTTTAAGACTTTGAATATAAAAGAAGTAAAATTTATCAAAAGTTCTAGAACTGATAAAAAAATTTATAAAAAAATTTTAGAATTTGTTAAACGTTTTTAAATTTTAACTCAGCGCTGTCTAGAATATTAAAATCCTCATAAAAAATTTCTCAAACTTTTCAAAATTATTCTTCTTCTAGAATTTGCTAACAAAATCCAGACTTTCTAAATATTTCCAAAAGTTGTCAACAAATCGGAAACTGCACAAAAGTCTTTAGAATATCTAAAAAAAATCTAGAATTTACCAAAAAAATTTCAAATTTATTGAAAACATAAAAAATTTAGAGAAAGATTTTCAGAACATTTCAGAGAATTCTAAAATTTCTAACAAATTAAAAAAAATCAAAATTGATTGATGAAAACTAAAAAATCTAGAATTTTGCAAATTCAAAAACTTTGCAAAAAAATTCTTGAATTTGATAAAAAATATATAAAAGTTTCCAGAATTTTTAACAAAACTATCAAAATTGATAAAAACATCTAAAGGAAATTTAAAAAAAAAAATAGAAACATCAAAATTAAATATCTAAAAAAAATCTAGAATTTACCAAAAAAAATCAAATTTATTGAAAACATAAAAAATTTAGAGAAAGATTTTCAGAACATTTCAGAGAATTCTAAAATTTCTAACAAATTAAAAAAAATCAAAATTGATTGATAAAAACTAAAAAATCTAGAATTTTGCAAATTTAAAAACTTTGCAAAAAAAATCTTGAATTTGATAAAAAATATATAAAAGTTTCCAGAATTTTTAACAAAACTATCAAAATTGATAAAAACATCTAAAAGAAATTAAAAAAAAAAAAAAAAATAGAAACATCAAAATTTAATCTAAAATTAATGAACAATTTCTAAAATTTTTCAGAAACCAGATTTTCTAAAAAAATCTAAATACTTGTCAAAATATCAAGAATTAGAAAAGCAATCTAAAATGAATCGAGAACTTACTTAAAAAGTAAATTAAATCTAAAATTAAAGAAAGATTTCGAAAACTATTCAGAAATCTTCTAAAATTTCTAACAAAATTGTCAAAACGTCCAAAATTTAAAAAAAAAAAAACATCTAGAACAATCTAGAAATTGCAAAAATTTCTAAAACTTGTTAAAAACATAAAAAATTAAATCTCAAATTATTGAAATATTTCTAAAACTATTCAAAAATCTTCTAAAATTTCTAACAAAATTGTCAAAATGTCCATAATTTAAGAAAACATCTAACAAAAATCTAGGAGTTGCAAAAAAATTGTAGAACAAAAAAAATAAAATCTAAAATAAGTAAAAAAAATCAAAATGCTAAGATTGAAGAAAACATCTAACAATAATCTAGAACTTCCAAAAAAATCTAGAGCTTGTTAAAAACATAAGAAATAATCTAAAATAAGTAAAAAATTAATACTTTTCAAAACTTCAGAAGCTTCTAAAATTTATAAGAAATTTCTAAACCAAGAATTGGTAAAAACGTCTAAAAACTCTAGATTTTACAAAAGGTTTCTAGAATTTGTTAAATACATAAAAAATTGTAGACTTCTAAAACTTTTCACTTCAAATTTTCTAGAATTTCAAAAAATTGTCAAAAAAATGAAAATTAAATTTCAATAATACATCTAAAAAAATCTAAAAATTGCAAAAAAATATAGAATTTGTTAAAATCATAAAAATTAAATCTAAACTAGTGAAAAATTGCTAGAACTTTTCAGAAGTCTTCAAAAGCTTCAAAAATTGTATTCTATTATAATATTCTACAAACTGTCAAGATATCAAGAGTTGAAAAAAACATATAAGAAGAATCCAAAATTAGCAAAAAGAGCTTGTAAAAAACATTAAAATTAAACCTAAAACTTCAAAAAACTGTCAAAATGTCATAAATCTAAGTCTTCAAAAGCTTCTAAAATATTCTAAAAATTTGTGATAATGTCAAGACTGAGAGAAAAATCTACAAAAAATCTAAAACTTGCAAAAAGCTTTAAGAATATGTTAAACATTTAAACGTCTTCAAATGCGTCAAAAGTGTCTCCAGAATTTGTTAAAACATGAAAACTAAATCTAAAATTAATAAATGCTTTTTAAAACTTTTCAGAATTCTTCCGAGACTTCTAGAAGATCTAACAAAGTTGCCAAAACGTTAAAAACTAGAAAGAACATCAAATTCAAAAACTTAGAATTTGTTGAAACATAAAAAATAAATCTAAAATTAGTAAAAAAATTGTAGAACTATTCAGAAATACTTAAAAGCTTTTAGAATTCCTAATAAATTTCTAAAAACGGTAAAATAATTAAAAATTAAAAAAAAAACATCTAAAAAAAGATAAAAATTGTTAAAAATATAAATTTTTTATCTAAAATGATTTTTAGTACTTTTCTATTTATTTATTTTCTAAAAATTTTCAAAATTTCAAAAAAAAAGAAATTTTTCTAAAATGTCTTAAAAAAAAAATTTCTAAAAATTAACAAAATATCAACAAAATTGAAAAAACATCTAAAAAGAAAATAAAATTTGATGAAAATAAAAAAATAAAATCTTAAATTAGTGAAAAAATTCTAGAACATTTGATAAGTTCTAGAATTTTTTCACTAATTCTTCTAAAAATTTTAAAAATTGTAAAAATAGGAAAAAAAACATTTACAAAAAGAATCTAGAATTGATTAAAAACATCAAAATTTAACTACAAAGAAATTTCTAAAACTGTAAAAAGTGTACAGAAATTCTAGAATTTCAAACAAACTCTATAAACTGTCAAAATGTCATAAATTTAAAACAACATTAAAAAAATCTAGAGAAAACAAGATTCTAAAACTTTTTAGAAAGTATCTCAGATTTCTAAAAAATGTCAAATGTTTAAAAATTTAAGATAATATTTGAAAAAATTTAGAATTTGCCAAAAAAAATTAAAAATGATTAAAAATTAATGAAAAATTTTTAGAACTGTTTTCAAAGACTTCTAAAATACCTAAAAAATTTCTAAAAATTGTCAAAATAAAAAAAAAACAAATCTACTTTAGATTGCAACAAAAATCTAGAATTGGTTATAAAAATTAAATCAAAAACTAGTAGAAGCTTGCTAGAAATTTTTAAAAACTTCTCAATATCTAAAATTTGCATAAAGTTTCTAGAATTTGTTAAAAACATAAAAATTAAATCTAAAATTAGTAAAAAGTTTTTAGAATTTTTCATAAGTTAAAAGCTAAATTTCAAAAAATTGTTAAAATTTCAAGAAATTTAGAATAAGAAAACATCTAACAAAAATCTAAAATTTTCAAAAAAAAATTTCTTACAAAAATAGAAACTAAATTTAAATTTGGTATACAAATTCTGAAACTTATTAGAAAGTAGCATAACTTGGCAAAAACATTTAAAATATCTAGAATTTGTTAAAAACAAGATTCTAGAACTTTTCAAACGTCTTCAGAGTCTGTTTAAACTTTGAACAAATTGTTAAAAGTTTCGAGAATTTATTAAAAACATAAAAATTAAATCTAAAATTAGTAAAAAATGTGTATAACATTTCAAAAAAAAGTTTATGCAGTCTAAAATTACTAACATATTTTTTAAAATTGTTAAAATGTCAAAATTAAATTAAATTAAATTAATGGAGATGTTTCCATAAAATTAAAAAAAATAAAAAAAGTACTAGAGTTTTATTTGCAAACTAAATTTAAATTTGTTTAAAACATAAAGATTAAATCTGAAATTAGTAAAAAAATTGTATTTTTTTTTTTTAATTTGCAAAAAAATCTGGATTTTGTTAAAACATCAAATTAATTTTCTAATCTAAAATTAGTGACAGATTTATAAAACTTTTTAGAAGTCTTCAGAAGCTTCAAAAATTACTTAAAAATTACAAAAATTAAAGAAAACATCTAAAAAAATTAAAATTTATTAAAAACATAAAAATCTTCTTTTGTGAGTTTAATAGCTATTTTACATTGCCCCAGAAGTTTTGCGACTTGTTTGAAGGAGGTTGATGGGACCAACAGCTTATTAGGGGACTTCCAAATCACCCCGGTGGATAAAAAGCAAGTTATTATTTTAAGATACGGTAATCGAAACCCGAACTTTAAGGGTGTTACGCTAACGCTCTATAACTAAGCTATCTCACCGTTGTAAAAATAAATCTAAAATTATTGAAAGATTTCTAGAACTTTCCAGAAATCTTCAGAGGCTTCTAGAATTTCTAACAAATTGTCAAAATAATAAAAAATTGAGAAAACATCTAAAAAAATCTGCAATTGCAACAAATTTCACCAGGTTTCGTCATTTGTCGATATCGCCAACCAAAAGTAGAACAAAGATAATGCAAGATATCCAGAGCATACTTCAAACAAAGCTGTAATGTGTAACAAAACATCATCTTACACTAATCAAACATTACAGTGTGATAACAGTCCGGGGTTCAATCCCCAAAATATGACTAAATAATAATTTGCTCTTTATTCACCAGGGTGATTCGGAAGTCACCTAATAAGCCGTTGGTCCCATCAAACCCCTTTAAACAAGTCGTAAGACTTCTGGAGCGATGTAAAATAGCTGTAAAACGCAAAAATAGCAGCTATTTGTATCAAAACCTCGTCCACCGACGCAAAATGTGTTAAAGTATAAACCAGATGCCGTTTAAAAAAGTTTAACATGTAAGTATAAATAACTAGAGTAGCTATCGAGCAAGATGATTGTTTGTCGCGGTTATATACATCAAAATAGCACCTCGTTACACTTCTCAGAGTATATAACTCTATAACTTACTGACAACATGCAAAAAAACTAAACAATCTACGGTTAACTGACAATTTACTAAAACAATACAAAATTTACTGACACTACTAAAACTAAATTACAAAACTGATTGAAAAAAATCTAAAGTTAACAATTTACCGACAACATCCAGAACTTACTAAAATCTAGGTTAACTAACAGTGTCTACAGCTCAACAACATGCAAAAACCAATGAGAGAATCTAGGGTTAATTGGTAGTTTCTACAATTTACTGAAAAATCCAGAAAATTGAAAAACTACTGTCAACTGACAGAGTCAACAACTTAGTAAGAAATGCCAAAACTTACTGACAAATACTAAAACTTTACCTTTACTGACAATAACAAAAACTTACTAAAATAATTTAGGGTAAACTAACAGTGTCTACAACTCACTGGTAGCATGCAAAAGGTACTGAAAATATCTGCAATTAACTGAGAAAGTATACAACTTATTGTCAGATTTTAAAACTGACTCAAAGTGTTTACGACTTGTTAATAAATTCCAAAACTTACCAAAAAGATCTCGGGTTAACTAATCATGTCTATAATTCACTGACAACATGCAAATGATATTGGAAAAACCTACGGTTAATTGACAAAGTCTACAACTTACTAAAAAGATCTGTAGTTAACTGACAGTATCTACAATTCATTGACAACATGCAGAATAAACTAAAATGATCTACGATTAACTGACAGTGTCTACAATTCATTAAAGTTACAAAAAAATCTACAATTAACTGACAAAGTTTACAACTTACTAAAAGATTTCAGAACTTACAGTGTCTGTTTTTCTGAAAACTCCAGAACCTACTGAAAATATATAATAACAACTGAGAGTATGTACAATTCACTAGCAACATGGAAGAGTACTGAAAAGATCTACGGTTAAGTGACAAATTCGACAATTTCTTAAAAGATTTCAAAACTTACAGATTTTTTTTTAGTTAAATGACAGGTTCTACTATTCACTGACAACATCCAGAACGTAATAAGGAAACCTAGAGTTAACTGACCGTGTCTACAATACATTGACAACATGCAAAAGGTAACTACTTAAGTCTACAACTTACTGAAAGATTTACATATCAGTAACATCGTGAAAGTTATATAAATGCATTACTAAATGTATGTGTCTCACAACAGGTAAAGAAATTAGCACAAATATATTTTATTGTATTATAACATGAACACACGCTTACCAAATCTCGTCTAAAAGATAATATGATCACATTATTACAGACACAAACGTTACGTAAACGTATTTAAACTATTTAGAATCTCATTAAAGCTGAATAATAATTTTGTTTTGTTTTGTTTTTTGTTGGTTTTGCAATGTTATCTATTCGGAATATTTTCATATTATCGACTTGGAAATGTTATTGAATCAATATTTATTACTGATTAGTTTAATTTTGTCCAAATAAATAGCTGTAGTATGTTTCGTTTTATTATTTAATTCTATTTTAAGTTGGACGCTTAAAAATAACAATAAATAATAAGAATTCAAAATTGCAAAGTCCCACAAAACTAGAAACCATTATCGCCTTTAAATCTCTAACCCCTGAGCTGGATAAAGATACAAAACAGACAACAACATCCACAGAACTATTTATATTTACTCATACCTTTTTTGCTCTGTTAGCATCGGACAAAGTAGCCAAATAAAAAGTTTTCAAGCCGCAACAAGATTGATATCTTTTAATTTCTAAAAAAATAAATACTAAAACAACTAAAACAACTAAAACAACTTAAACAACTAAAACAACTAAAACAACTAAAACAACTAAAACAACTAACCAAAGGATAAGCAAGATGCTTCCTTAAGAACAACTTTTGCACTCTTCAGGTCACCTGAAGCCTCTACCGAAACAAGAAGACCATCCACGGTTCTAACTTTTTAGGTCGCAATAAAATCGAAAACAACTAAAAAAAAAATAAAGAAAAATACTTTGAAATCACAACTTAAACAAAAGAAAAAACAAGCTGCTTCCTTAAGAACTTTTGTACCCCTCAAGAAACCTCAAAACTCATCCATTCGAAACCTGTCTTTTCATTAATCTACATAAAAAAAACTAATCATTATTGGTCACACTGTATCTTAAAAATTATAATCAAAAATAATTCCCCAATTTTCAAATAATCCCAATCAAATAATTAATATTTTAGTTAAGCAGCAGCTGCAACGCGGCATTATATAACATACAAATAGAAACTTATTACATTGAGAACAGTGATGATGTCTGTTAAAAGGATGAATGCAAAAATATAGTCTCAACCTCCAACTTTCGATTGAGTTGATTATCCGATGAATGCTTATTTATGCAGACTTAATTAGTTTCTTGTTACTAAATAGTTATATATTTTGTCCACAACAAATATTATTGATAATTCAATTAACACATTTTAGAAATTAATAACAAATTTTCAATCAATTTTTTAAAAGATTTTATTCATAATTTAGTATCACGAATTTCTTATCCTTCAATATTACTCACACCATTGTCAATTGTTTCTTTCATGTAACAAAAAGAAACAATCCTAATGAAACAATTAAAAAATTCCTTATAAAACAGTTTTATTAAACAAAGATTATAAAACAATGAAAAAAACCAATACGGATTTAATTACGAATCCAATGACGATTCAATCGCTTTTATTAATATTGATAAGAAAATACAAATCAGTCAATATCTGGGCCAGTTGAGTTTACTTGAAACGCATAAATAAAGTGATTTATTGCAAATGAAGATAAAGCGATGTTTGTGCAACTTAATTCATATGAGGTCAAGTTTAGTATTTAGGATGCAATTAAATCAATCCAGAGAGTGTTTAGATGGAGTAAATATATATTATAATTAAAAAAATGTAACTAGTGTGTTACCAGTTAACTTTCAAATCGTAAAGTCTGCGTTGCGAAATGAGGGCTCTCTCGCGAGATTAAATTATAACTTACTTGCATAAGGTGAAGTTGTTAAATTGCCTAAGAAAGAAATTGGTAATTGATATTTTTATAGCGTACCGTTTATTTTTAATTGCTACCTGTATATCAAATTTTCAATTATACAGATTGCATGTGAATTCAATTTTACTATTGCATAATATTTTATGAATAAAATTGTTCTACAAATTTCCCCAAAATTACTCAACAAAGTGCATAAGAAGTATGTTTTGTGGCATAAAGTTTTGAAACCAAAATATGATTTAAACACTTTGAAATTAAATAATTCCATAAATTCTTTCTTTTTAATTGAAAATATGTAAATGCTACAAATTAAAATTTCAAATTGAATACAAATATTTACAAAATCCACAAGCTACAATTTGTTTTAATTCTAACTCTAATTACAATAATTGTAATAATCCAGAACAAACAATTCTTATTGCTTGGAAAAAAACTATTTGTTCGAAATCCATATCAAGAAATGTAGACGTGCGACGATTCACGTGCAGATCGCACGTGAAACGTCGCAGAACAATAAAACATACATGTTGAAGACATTTAATAAAAATAGCAATCCCCAAGCTCTGTAATTATTAATTAACAAATCAAACCACACATATAATCTCAAATCCCAATTAAATTCTGATCTGGCCAAGCTAGTTGAAATTTACAAAAAAGTACGACCCGTAAATCAAATCTTTTCTTAAAAGTGAGTTAGTTACCCCACAACCTCTGAGAGGGGGTTTAGTCGGTAGACACTCTCTTCTGGAGAATGAATCCTACACTAAGTCTATAGAACTACAAAAAACCACTCATAGAAGCGTTTTATCGACGGTCCGTGTAGAGCAATTGCTTCAAATCGAACAGCCATTTTGTTTCTTAAATAAAATTCCACGCCGTTCCCGTTGATACAATCGCCAATCAAATCAGCCCAGATTGCGATAAAACTCTCATATTCCAGATATAAAACAGAAGCCACTTTGCTTCTTCGTATTCTAATTCCGCCACTGCCTCTAAAAATAACGCGATTTTACCTTAAGAACAAAATGCCCAAGACAAAACTAAAACAAGATCAAAATCATATGAAAGTCCAGAAAACTGTCTATGATAGAAACTGCGTTTGAAATAGTTGATTCTACTCTCCAAAGTCTAATCCAATAAGTAAATTTCAGTCAAACACACAAAAAAAAATCCACGTCATAATCTATTCAGTCATTAACAACCTCCTAACTAAGAGTAATCCCACAAGAAACTTTGCACTGTACCTAGCAGATAGGTCCCTGAAGAAAATTAAAATAAACAAATACTAACGTCAGTAAGTAGCTTCCACAGTAACTGGACAACAACCCCATTACAACACATTAACAACTTCCTAACAAGATCCGCCAGAAACAACGCCTGCTCACAGCAGAATCAGCACATAAGAGAATCTCCAGTTCCTTGGAACCCTCCACCACCAAAGAATACTAAAACAACCCCACAACACTCTTATAAAATTTATTAAATGATTACTAAGAAGACTCAATTATTTTTTATTTAAAAAAGTTTTTAAAGAAAGAAAAAATTTGAATCGCTACGACTCTGTCAATTCTCATCCTACTGTCAGTTCTCTGTGCTCTTAAAGTGTATTATAATACATCAACAACAAGTTTTCTCTATAAAAAACAATTGTATTTTGAAACACCAAAATGATGGCTTAAAAAAATCCTAAAAATACAAAAAAATCTGTACTGGAATTTTTTTTTAGATCAACGGCAAAGAATGTGGAAAGCAATAAAAAAACACTACATTAAAAATTAAAAAAAAAACATATGTAGGCAATAACATGAAAAAGTTGAATTTAAAATAATCACAGAGTAAAAAACTATAAGAATTCTGACGCAAAAGCTTAATAAAAAATACATGAGACCAAAAATCGTCATTTTGGATCGTGGATTTCATTTCCGGTCTGACAAGACAAACATTTAGCGTCCGTCGTTCAGTCAACCTGATGCACATTCGGTAAAAATGTGTGCCATTGTGTGTGAGAAAGACTTAAAAACTCTTTATTGAAAACTTTTAAAAAACTCAATTTTTCTTCAGCTTCAGAATCTGTTAAAAAGCTAAACAAATAAAATTCTTTTGTAATAAGTTTGTAAGTCTCGCTTCAGCTGTATCCCACTTTTTCCAAACTTTAAAATCTCTGTCTCTCTTTCTTGAATGTAAAATGATATATACATCAGCGTTGACATAAAAAAACCTTAATCTTTTCAAAAAATGGCCCAACACCTGCTCAAACTCTTTAAATTCTCCAATTACCAAGCTTATAGAATCTTTTAAGAAACCTAAGAAAGAGTTTTTAAAAAATTCAGATCTATCCCACTTTTTCTAACTTTAAAATCTCATTCTCTGCCTCTTGGATGTAGAATGAGTACACATCAGTGCTGCCTTAACAAAAAAAAACTGATCTTCTTAAAGACCACAAAACACGTCCTCTAGCTCTTCAAAAACTCTCCGGTCATCTTATCAAAAGTTCCTGAAACTTATAAAAAAACCTTAATCTTTTCAAAAAATGGCCCAACACCTGCTCAAACTCTTTAAATTCTCCAATTACCAAGCTTATAGAATCTTTTAAGAAACCTAAGAAAGAGTTTTTAAAAAATTCAGATCTATCCCACTTTTTCTAACTTTAAAATCTCATTCTCTGCCTCTTGGATGTAGAATGAGTACACATCAGTGCTGCCTTAACAAAAAAAAACTGATCTTCTTAAAGACCACAAAACACGTCCTCTAGCTCTTCAAAAACTCTCCGGTCATCTTATCAAAAGTTCCTGAAACTTATAAAATCTTTTTAAACAGCTCAAAAACAAACTTTTAATAAAAACTATGTGTACTCATTCTACATCTTACAGTTTTTAAATTTCTTTTACGTTTTCAAGTCTTTGTCCCGTATTTAAAATAAATACAGCCTAAGCTCTCCAAAAGCTCTCCAAGCACCTTTTCAAAAGCTCCTCGAATACTTCCTCTAAAGCTTGAGCCCATAGGTTTTTTAAAATAGCTTAAAAAAAGCTTTTGAACAAATCAAGTTTTTCTGCTACTCAGTCTTTTTTACGTTTTCAAGTCTCTTTCTTAGATGTAGAATGACTATATGTCAGCTCTGTCGTAGCAGAAAAACCTGATCTGTTTAAAAGCTCTCAAAGCACCCTTCCAAAAGCTCATTGAAACAAACTTTTAAGAAAATCGAAAAACTTAAAAACTTCAACAAATTTTTAAGGAGTTCAAGTAGCTTTAAAAAAAAAATGTTTGAGATAATTGAAACTTAAAATCATTGAAGATAGATATGTAAAATAAGTATACGCCAGGCGTCGCAAAAAACCGATCTCATAATAAGCAACAAAATACCCAATATTTAAAAAATCTCTCAAAACACATTTTCAAGTTTCAAGTTTTTAAGAAACGCAAGAAGGTGCTCAAAAAGCTTTGTAAAAAAAAGTTTTTCTGCCACTGCAGAGCTGAGTGTATTCACTCCACATCCCACTCTTTGCAAGTTTTAAAGTCTCTTCAACATTGGAAGGCGCTACAGACAACGCTCTTTATGTATGTGCCACTCTTTCAAAAGTTTTTCAAATTTCTCTTTCTCGAATAAAAAATAAGTATTTGTCAGCGCTGCCGTAGCAGAAACTGTAACGTAAAAAAACTTAAAAACACTGAAAAGGTGAAATGTTGAATAAACACACGTCAGCTCTGCCGTCGTAACTCATTTTACGGTAGAAAGCGCTACAGGGAGCGCCATTAAGCTCTATTCCATTTTTTCTAATAGTCTCTTCAAATTAGACATTTTTCAGAGAAATTTTACACACAGTTTAGCGACCTGTGTATTTGGACTATTTTCACCTAGAATATATAACAATTTTTGCATTTTTTAATGTTTTTTTGCATTTTTAGCGTAAATTATGCAATTTGGCCAAAAATTATCTCTATAAAAAGCTGTAGAGCGGAAAATTTCCAATCAATGTAGGTCATTTAAATCTTCTTATAATTTTCCGTTTTTCAGTAGGAGGCGCAAAAAATAAAATATATATGTTATTTTTTTGCACTTAAAGCCAAAACTATGTATTTTGGTGAAAAATTATAAGAGACCAAAGTTGTAGAGCAAAAAATTTCCGATTGATATTGGTTATTTGAATTTCTCGATAGTGAGAGCATCCGCTAAAAAATGTTGAAAAATGTTGCGAATTGTGACCTTTTGCTGATTTTTTAGATTTTTAGCCAAAACTAAGCATTTTCTAAAAAAATTATAAAAGACCAAAGTTTTAGAGCAAAACATTTCCGATTGATATAGATCTTTCGATTTTTTTCAATAATGCGTGAATTGCCCGCCAGAGCACGCAAAATGATGACTTTATTTTCCGCGTCCTCTAGCGGAAAAACGGAAAATTATAGGATCATTAAAATCTTTTAAGAAACTCGAAAAAAAAACTTTCTCTTTCGAATGTACAATGAGTACACGTCAGCTCTGCTGCTGCTTCTCAAAATATCCTTAAGCACCTTCTCCAAAGCTCCTTAAACTGATACGATCTTTAGAGAAACTCAACAAATTTGGTTGCAACCGTATCGCAGTGCTCTAATTCAAAAACTGTTAAGCTGGCAGCCTAAGTTAGATTTTCAGTAGCGACAATATCTAGTTTGTCAAATATATTTCTCTTCTAGTAGTGTGGTTTGAATTCCAAGTTAAACTGTTGGTCCCGCATGTTTGTGTAGGAACTATAAATCAAACATCCTTGAGCGCGTTCTCAAAAGCTCCTGAAACTAATCTTTAAAAAAACTCAATAATTTTGAAAAACTCAAAAAACTTTTAAGAAACACAAAGAGCTTCTGAAGAGATCAACTTTTGCTGCAACAACATTGTTAAAGTGTACTTACTCTTGTTTCATGTACCTCTCTCACATAAACACTGTTATAGCACAAACCCAGAATAAGCTCACATAAAAACAGCGCCTACTCGACTCACAACACTCTTGACTAAATATATTATTATGTCCTATCAAACCGTTAATGAAATTCAAGATGTAAAATGAGTATACGTTAGGGCTGCCTTAACAAAAAAAAATAATCCTAGAAGATTTTAAAAAATTCAAACAATTTCTAAAGAGTTTCAATAGCTTTTGAGGAGTTTGCGGATATGCTAAAAAAGCTTTTGAAGAGATCAAGTTTTCTATATTTAACTCCTTTCAAGTTTATTAATTTTATATCACTCAAATGTAGAATAAGTAAACATCAGAGTTGCCGTTGCAAAAAAACCTGATCTTGTCAAAAATTCGTCAAACACCTCCTCAAAAATTTTAAAAGCTCCCCAAGCCCCTCCTCAAAAGCTCTTTAAACGCATAAAATCTTTTGAAAAACTCAAAAAAAAACTTAAATATTTCAAACGCTTAAAAAACTTTTAAGAAGTTTAAGAAAATGCTAGAAAAGTTTTTCTGTCACAATAGCGCTGTCGTATATTCTATTTTCTGTTTCCAAGATTTGAAATCTTTCTCTCTTTCTTTTTCAAATGTAACATAAGTACACGTCAACGCTGCCGTAAAAAAACCTAAACTCTTCGACCTTCTCAAAATATCCTTTTCCAAAGCTCCTCGAACTGATAGAATTTTTAGAAAAACTCGTAGCTCGTAGCCCAATGATCTAAGCAGGCAGCCTTATTTAATTCCTAGCAGCGGCAAAATCTAATTTGTCAAATATATTTCAATGCGGTCGTCTCCTTCACAAGGCAATAGCAAACTAGAAAAATGTAGGTGTCACAAGATTGTGTAAAAACTATCAATTTCATATACAAGAAAAGTGCCTACGCTCATAGCCAGCAAGGCACTATAAAAAAACAAATTTTTAAAAATCTCAATCTTTTCAAAATATCTTTAGGCGCGTTCCCAAAAACTCCTCAAACTGATAGGAGCTAGAAAAAAACAACATCTTTTTGAAAAACTTAAAAACTTTTAAAAAACTCAAAGAACTTTTGAGATAATTTTTTTCAAACAAACACTTTTATAGCAAAAACCCAGAATGTAAAAAATCCTCAAGCTCCTAGAAGCTATTGAAAAGCTCAAATAACTTTTGGGCAGCTCCAGAAGCTTTTGAGAAAATCAAGTTTTCTACATTTAACTCTTTTCGAGTTTCTTTTACGTTAAACAGCGCCTTTATGCTCAAAAAGAGTGAGCTCCAAGTTATAAAGTTCCTCTCAAACACACACTCTTATAGCACAAACCTATAATATGTATAAGAATAGTCCCTATTCCGCACATACTATTCTCACTGTATGTAAATCCGGTCAATTAAAACCAGATGTTCGAGTACTCGTCAGCAGCAGAAAAACTTAACATCTCCTCATAAACCTGTAGTTTCCTAAAAAGAAAGCTCAAAGAAGTGTTTTAGGAGCTACAAAAGCTTTTGAGAAACTGCTTAAAAAACTTTTGAAGAAAATAAGTTTTCTACATTTAAGTTTTTAAAGCTTTTTCACATTAGACCAACGCCAACAGTGGTGCCCTTATGCTCTACCCCACTCTTTAAGCAAAGGATGCAAGATGTATGTCCTAACAAACCAAAATTAAAAAAGAAGATGCAAAATAAGTACACGTTAACGGTGTCGTGAATGAAAAACTTGATCTTTTAAAAACTTACACAAAACTCCTCAAGCTTTTAGAAACTTTTAAAATAAGGTTTTTAAAAAATTAAAAAGTTTTTGATAAGCTCCAAAAGCTTTTGTAAAAAATGTTTAAAGAACTTTAAAAAAGCTTTTCAAGAGGTCAGGTTTTTAACATCTTTCCAACGTCTCCTTTACGTTAGACAGCGCAACCAAAAACATAAAAGACTCCATCAAATTCTTTCCGAGTATTGAAGTATCTTCCTCACATATACATTCTTACATTGCACACACTACTCTCGTCTGATGTTCATCCAGTCAACCAAACAACAAAGACTAGATGTGAGTCCTAGTAAACCAAAAAATAAACCCAAGATGACTGCAAAGGTTTAGTTTCAAATCCTTATAAAAATATTGTGCCAAAACTTCTACTATAATGATAGTTATGTAACCAAATATGAGAATAAAACACAAAACAAATTTAGAACGTTTAACATAAGTTAAGGTTCTCTAATCTTTGTGTAATTGGATCTGTTGGATGCAGGAAAATTATCAAATTTAACGTAAGAGATAAATATGTTAAAATTAAAAATTTTGAACATCACAATGCTGGTACAAATGAAAACCTTTCGTATAAATTGTATTGTTCTCTTCGAGACAAAACCATACAAATATGCCAACGTGTTCTGCTCAAAAACATGCTTTTGCATTTCGGATACCAGTTCAAGCGGTGAAGCAAATTTTGCACACAAACTTTAAATTACATCCTTATAAGTTTTGAGTTCCTCAAGAATTGAGTCCAGTGGATTAGGTAAACCGTAGAGATTGCTATAATGCAATCCTTACAGTATTGTGTAAATTAGTTACAAAGCGCATTCCATCTTTTCGGGATAGTAAACAATCTCTTAATATCTCAAAGTCACAGTTTGGTTTGCTTTGTTCTCTGCCGAAATCATAGAGTTTTATTTTGAAGAAAGTAGCGTCACTGCAACTTCAAACTATTATTGAAAAACCTTTTACGCCCCAAAACAAAGGATGTTATCTTGTTTCAACAAGAGCAACAGCCCATATGGCCCGTCGTTTTCGCGCCATTTTACAAAAGATGTATTCTAGTATATCCTTACAAAAAGCTTTTTAATAGCCCCTCGCTTTCTTAAAAAAACTCAAGATAACCATTCATAAAGAAATTGCCAAAATTCCTCCAGATATGTTAGTAAAAATTTAAAAAAACTGAACAAGAAAAAGCTTCATATGTACATCACCCGTCAATGCCAACGTTTATCTCTAGATCCAAATCTTACTAAAATTGTTTCAAATAAATATTATTGAAGTTATATAAAATTGAGCGTATAGATTTTAATTAAATTTATGCACTAAGTACTATGATTAGTCATCTAAGTTTGTACCAAAATATGTAAATCTTCAATATTCGGTTTAGTATTTTATTTTGGTTATGGCTTCTTACTAAAAATGCCCCAAATCCAAAAAAGTATAAAATAGAGCGTATAGATTTTAATTAAATGTGTGCACTAAGTAGTATGAATAGCCACCTAAATTGTTTCCAAAGCTTCTAAATAATTAATAAATCTGGTTTGGAAGTTATAGTTTATTTCATTTTATTTTTGGCTTCTTACTAAAATAGGCACAAAGCAGTTTTATTGAGGTTATGTAAAACTGAATGTATGGATTTTAATTAAATTTATACACTAACTAGTATGGATAGTCAACTAAGTTGTTGCCCAAATTTGTAAAATTCCAATAATCGGTTTGAAAGTTATGGCTTATTTCATTTTACTTTTGGCTTCTTACTAAAATTGGCTAATATCAATTTTATTGAGGTTATGTAAAGTTGATCGTATGGATTTAGATTTAATATATGCACTAAGTAGTATGAATAATTATGTATAAATTGAATAAATAATTTTTTTTTATTAGTTTACCTCAGAAATGTGAGACTTTATTATGTACAACAACTGAAACTTATTCAAACCTGCGTAGAAATACAAAAGATGTTCTAACTACAGTAAAAAGTATGCTTCTTGGACTTCAAAACAAATTTTATTAAGTGCAATCATGTTTGCATAGCATGGACATACAAACAAGAAAAATCTGTGCTCTAGCTTTAATTTTAAATTAAATCGTCGACTATAATTTGACTCCATTTTGAATTTTGCGAATAAAACCTAATCTAACATTTGATCCAAATACTGAGATTAAGAATAGAAAAAAACATATCAAATTGCAGAAGGTGAAGGTTTACATACAGGAATTAATTAATTTCAATAAATTTTTGAAATAATTTTTAGGATTAAATATTTCACATACGCATGATCCAATTATCGTCGACAATTTCTCTTTCCTCAAAATTTCTTGCATACTTCAACATCCACTAAGTGCTCCATAATCCTTAATATTTATTACACTGACTCACATATTTTAGATTTTTTTTAATTATTAGCCTGGCATTCTAAAACCGCCACGAGCCTACTTATAATGTTATTTTTTTATTACATATTTAATCGATAGCAATAAAAAATATGATGTGTGTGTAGTATATAAGAAGCGCTCAGTGAAAGGGAACCGAAACCACAAGATGTAAAAGTAGCCATGAAGATTCATACATTATTTATTAAAGTGCAAATGTTGGTTGTTAAAAGGTGATCGTTTTTTTCTTGTATGATGTCATTTGAGTTGAAGTCTTTATTTAATAATAAGTTTTGTTGAATGCATAATGCATTAGACAATTATTAAGTTATACAAATAAATTGTAATTTGTATTACTCCTCATCAATGTGCTCAATATTATTTCTTACTTTCAACTAAATTGTTGTAATCTCATTCTTTCAAGTATAAATTATGAAAGTTTAAACAATCCCCTAGTGCCATTCTATACATAAATCTTTAATTAATTAAACAAGCTATATAATAATCGACTAAAGGAATAAACAATCGACCAACTGATAAATCCATGCCGCAACACACTGCATTTCCAATTAAACACAATGATAAATACGAGCGGACCCATTCAACCATAAAACAGGCAATATTTTCAAAAAAATTAATAAAAAATACCTTATTGCATAAAGAAGTTAATTTAGTAGAAAAGCGTATTATCTCCTCCCTAAAGAAAATTTATAAGATTTATTGTTACAATAGTGGATGGATGTTGTAATGGTTAATTTAATCGGTTTTATATAATTTATTGCGAGCGTTACGGCGCCAGGAAGTTCTCTTCGGTTACCAATACGTGATACTTTATTCGCATAGCGTGTGCGTAGATAGGACTGGTGAATCCAGTTTTGTTTGAAATGAAACAGGATATGGTTTAATGTGTGGATTCGTAATGGAATCATCTGTTAATTCATCAATTAAATGAAATAATTGTTACCTCGAGATAGTCATTATTTTTTTTTTTTTAATATAAAAAAAGTCATTTGTATTACATAATAAAATAGTTTTGCATAATAATAATGTCTATATAAATATCAAAAACCTTTGTAACGAACAGAAGATTGGCTCTTCTGCTTGGGGAATCAATTCTCCACACATCCGTATATATTTGAAGTTATAAGTTGTTAAAACTAATAGAATTACTGATTTTATTTATAAATTTCATAACCACACTCAAAGAACTTCTACAAAATTTTGTTGCAATTTATAAACTCCATACTGCCTTCAAGAAACAATTTTATAAATTTTAAATAAAATCAAAAATCTACCTGCATTAATATTTGGCGAAGCTCCATAAGGACATCATGAGTTGACCTGAAACAAAATTAAAACTAAATAAGCAAATAACAAAGTCATTTAAAAATTATTTATATTTTCAGCACAACATTCAATAACAACAATCATTTTAATGTATGAATAAATTGAATATTATAGTGATTGTTTTATTATGTAAATGATTTCTACACGTTATTTTTATAGCCGATAAAGTAATTTAATAATAAAAAAACGAATGTGCAGGAAACGTGGACAATTCGAGTCAATTGCCCATGACTCGATTTTCCACAATGATCTATATTGAATTTAAGAGCCATAACAATTTTGTTTGTTTGCCAGATTTCGTGATTGGATTGGATTGACCGCCGAATGGCAATATTATATAATATTGTGATTGAAATGTGTTTTCGCTTTTTGAGATTATATAAACTTTTATATTCATCTAATTAATTTAGAGAAATAAATTGAAACTATAATAGACAATGAAGTATTAGAAATATTCATCAAATATTGCCGCATCTTCAATGATTAGACCAATTTACGTCATAAAAGTTATGTTAAATTGAATAACAAGAAGTAAAATAAATATGAATCACATGCTTCATTCTAATCACTAACTAATTAAACTTAATGACTTTAAAAGATAACAATTATTTCATTAATTTATTATACATAAATTACGAGTGCATTAAGCACTAATTTTATCAACAAATGATATAGCAGGAAATATAATTTATTTCCTTGAATACTAAACACTTGCAATATAATAACAATTTGTAAATAAAAGCTTTTAATTTTGTTTATTGCATAGCAAAACATTATTGTATGCTTGTGCTAAAATTTCCTCGTCATACTGAATTTTGTTGCGTTTGTCCTTGTTGTAATAAATATAGACAAAAACTGTATTTGATGTCTGATATTCCTGAATAGGAAGGTTAAAAACTTTCTAGTAGCTGTTCTAATGTTTAGAGCTTAGACCATATAAACTTATAGACACGTGTGCTGCATTACGCTGCTTGCATAGTGAAGCCAACATAACATTCTATGATCGCAACTGACGTCACGCACTAATTGTGACCACATACCCAATAAGTAATAAAATCAATTTTATCGGAGCCGGGCTACACCTACTCCAATATGCGTATGGCTCCTTTCGGAGCCAAGCGCGTGTATAATTTTATTCTGATAAAACTTTTGCAATGCAATTAAAAGTCAATTTTTGGTGAAAATACATATCGGGATTTTGATGGGTATATATGGTTAATCAACCATAAAATATTTATTATATTTTAATAATAACTTTTAATATCATTGCAAATGCTAAATACGTGTTTTTGACCACAGTTGACGTCACACGCTCCGATCATGTTGGCTTGGCCTCTTTGGCAAAAAAACGTATCTATAAGTGTATATGGTCTAAGGTTTAGAGTCGATGCCAAATCACGCAATTAAACTAAATAATAAAAAAAAAACAAAGAATGGATTCGTACTAGTTTATTTTAAAATCATTTATTAATAATATAAATAATATGCATAACGTAGTACCAAAAGCTTCCTTACCTACATACTAAACTGTCATAAAATTATCATATTTTAACAATTCGCCTATAATATAAACTTATGGTTTCTAAAAAAAACAAATAATGTTTTTCTAATAGAAATTCTCTTATAACTAGAATGTTTTCATTAAATTAAATAGTAACCTTTTTGATTAATTTTCGAAACAAAGTTTAACATATAGTCCACATACGGTAGCTGATATTAAACAGCAATTTAAAACTAAAACTAGTTTGGTCGCCTACATTAACCTCTCAAAGTTTTTTAAATGCTGTTAACTCTCAAATCCGTCAAAAATGACCTCTAAAAGTCTTCTATAAGACTTGTAAATTCTTCTTAAATCACTCATATTTGGCCAAAATTCGTTGAAGTTTTTCAAAAACTTTCTTAGTTAAATACAGTAGTTTTTAAAGTTTTCTAACTCACACAAAAATACTGTCTATCAAAACTATTGGTCAAAATTCTGTAATATAACTCTCTTACATTTTACGTCTCCTCATACCTTCAACGTTTTCTAACCATCTCATAAAATTAACTAAGAGAAACTTAAATTTAAAGCTGTTTTAGCCGCCCATATTAGCTGTAAAAATGTTTTAAAACCTTTCTGAATTCTTAAAAAAAAAACAATAATGGTTACTAACTCTAATTTACGCAATACCCTTCAAATCTTCTTGGACTCTCAAGTCTTTAAATCGCCATTAAAGGCTTTAGTAAGCTCAAAGTTCTAACAATCACATCAGTAATCTAAAAAAATCGGCAATCTTAAACTCTTATAATCTAAAAGAAATTAAAACTTAAGATAAGATTGTAGGTCTTCGGTACTTAAAAAAATAAACTCAAAATTTTCTTAACACTTAAGTCTTAGAAAGCTAATAACTCTTTCAGTTTCCTCTGCAATAAAAAAAAAACATTCTTCACTTTTTCTTGGTCTTCTAAGAACAGATAAAAGGTTAAATAACTTGCAATCTTTCAAAATAATTTAAAACTTTGCAGAGTGTTCTTAGACTACTTAAATTTTAGATAAGCTATCACAGTCTTTCTATGTTCATTAATAAAAAAAAAACCTCATAGTACCTTCTTCTCCCTACCTAAACTACCAAGTTTTCTAAAAACAGTTAAAAGTTTATATAACATTATAGCTTTGTAAAAGAAACTAGTCTTATTATTATTATATTAAACTTCTCCAATTTTAAATAAACTAAAAACTCTAAAAATAAAAAAAACTTCTTAAAACCTTGAGATTCCTAAATCTTTTAAGAGCAGTTATGAGATAGACAAACTTTCAACTTTGTAATCTTTAAGAAACAAATAAAATTTAAGCTGATAACTCTTAGTCTCCTCTGCAGTCATAAAAAAATCTCAAAATTTTCTTGGACTCTTCTAAGAACAGTTAAAAATTTGAATACCTTTTTAGCTCTATGTGTAAAAAAAAAACTTCTTAAAGTCTTCTTGAACTCACCAAGTCTTAGAGACTTAGATAAACTAATAATTCTTGCAATATATTATGTGATCTTAAAAACAAAACTTCTCATAACCTTCTTAGACTTCCAAATCTTCTAAAAACAGTTAAAATTTAAATAACCTTTTAGTTCAGTGATCTTCAAGAAAAAAATGTAACTTCTTACAATCTTCTTAGAACCTTCTTGAGCTCACAATCCTTTTAAGAAAAGTTAGCAATTTAGATAACATTCTAACTCCATGATTTTCAAGGAAAAAAACTTTGCAATCTTATAATGCACCTAAGTCTTCTTAGAAGAGTTTGGTTAACCTTTTAATTATGTAATCTTTAAAAAAAAACATTTCAGAGTATCTTTGAACTCTTCATAGCTTTTACAGTCGCTTATGTAAATTAAAAAATATATACTTCTCACAAACTTTAGACTCCCAAATCTTCTAAAAATCGTTGAAGATTTAGATTAATTATATTATAGCTCTGTAATCTTCAAGTGAAACTAAAACTTTACAAAGTCTTCTTTGCCTCCCATGTCTTCTAAGAACAGCTACTACTTTGAATGACTTGTCAGAATATTCTTGGATTCTTAAGTCTTTTATTAACCATTAATAATTTAAACAACCTTTTCCGTAATCTTCAAAAAATAATTACAACTTGTTAGAATCTAAGAAAATTCAATACCTTTTAAAAGCAGATAGAAACAAGCTTATAGCTCTTACAGTATTTGAATGACCTTCTAACTCTGTGATTATTATAAAAAATAAAACCTCATTAGGTTTTCAATTTTTCTAAAACAGGTAAGAACAGATTGGAGCTCTGTGATCTTTGAGAAACAAATTTAAAACATCTCAAAATCTTACATAAACTAATAAATTTTTACTTCTAAAAACAATTAAAAGTTTAGATAACCTTAAAGCTTTGTAATTTAAAAAATATAATAAAACTTTACAAAATCTTCTTTGACTCTTAGGTTTGTTAAAAAGAGTTTATAGTTTAAATGACTTGATAGTTCTGTAATCATCAAGAAAGAAAAATTTCAAAACCTTCTTAAGCTCCTAAGTCTTCTAAAAACAATTAAAAGTTTAAAACTCTGTGATCTTCAAGAAACAAATTTAAAACATCTCAAACTCTTTTTGGAACTTACATTAGCTAGTTGCCTTTACAGTCTCTTCAGTGATTTTTAAACAGAAATAATTTTCAAAACCAACTTGAACACTCCATGTCCCATAATAGTTAAAAGTTAGATAACCTGTTACCTTTGCCATTTTTAAGAAAGAAAAAACTACAAAACCTTCTTTGACTTTCAAAACAGTAAATAGCACTGTAATAACAAAAAAAAACTTCTCATAGTCTTTTCAATCTTCCTTGGTCTTTGATAAGCTAATAGCTCTTACAGTCTCTTCTATATATTTAAAAGAAAAAAACTTTCTTACACTCCCAAGTCTTTTAAGAACAGCTAACGGTTTAAATAACATTATAAATCTGTGATCTTTTCTGTGAAAAAATATTAAAGCTTTTCAAAGTCTTTTATAACTCCCTAAGTCTAAGATAAGCTAATAGATTTAGTCTCTTCTGTATTTTTAGTCTAAAATAAACAAAAAGCTTTTAGAATTTTCTGTAGTATTCAAGAAAAAACAAAAAAAATTTCAAAAAAACTTGAAACTTCCATTACTTCTAAAAACTGTCAATAGTTCAGATTAGCTAATAATTCCTACAGTCTCTTCTATGTTCTGCAATCTTCAAACTATACAAAAAAAAACTTCTTGGATTTTTAAGTCTTCTAAAACCGATAAAGACTAAAGTACTTCAATTCTTAATTGTAAGAAAATCGAACTAACATAACAATCAATCAAAAGATTAAATATTTCTCATTTCCGTAGACACTAAAAGTCAATAAGTTAAATAAAGTGACTAACACCCAATCCTATGCTCACATTTTGACGGGTGGTCGGGATACTCCAATTCTTAATTACATACACTTAAGTGTATGTTATTAAAAAGATTGGATATTACTTATTTTCATGAACATCAATTATCGCTAAGCTACAAAAAAATGATTGACATCCAAACCCTTGCTTACAAACACTGAGACAAAAGTTAGGAAATAGTTTAAACTGAAGTGGCCCGCCTACCCAACCAAGTGTTTTTGATCAAAATATTGAATATTTCTCATTATTGTAGACACTAAAAGTCACTAAGTTAAAAAAATTTACTGGCATCCAATCATATGCTCACTAACATTTGGGCAGTTGCTTGATACTCCAATTTTTACTTACAAAAATTCTTTTTGAACTAAAGTAAAGTCAAGTCAAGTCTTAGATAAAATAATAGATTTTACAGTCACTTCAGAGTTCTTAAAAAAAAACTTCTCAAAACAATTTTGTAAAGTTAAAGGTCCATTTCAAATCATCTGTCCGCACTCCGGTTCTAAAGTAAGCCGCTTAAGTGTCCGTCATCAAAAGTTTAGATATCACCATCACATCCTGTGACATGAAAACTTTTAACGCTTGCAAAAAAAAAAATTGTAAATTTCTTGATAACCAACCTTAGGTGAGTGGGCAGAAACCCAAGTTCTATTCATTCATCTCAGGTTTTGAAGTGACCCACCCACCCGCCTAAGTATCCGTCATCAAAAGTTTAGATATTACTATCACCTCCTGTGGCATAAAAACTTTTAAGACGTGCAAAGAAGAAAAACTGAAAATTTCTTGATAACCAATACTTGGGTATGTGAGCGGAAACACCAGTTCAAACCGCCTGTCCATACTCAGGTTCTGGAGTGACCCACTTATCAGATTAGGCCGTAGCTACATATTGGCCGGTGTGTGCGGTGCACACGGCGGCCAAATGAATAAAGCGGCCAAAAATGTATTTGAATTGTTTATTGAGTTAAGATTATTTATAAAAAATTTAGTAAATTTGTATCTGAGACAAGTTATTGTTCCATAGGCATAGATAGTCGCTTTATCAAAATATTATTTCTGTCATTTAGACTTGTTTTGTCGTAGATCGCTTTCTAGCTCAATGGTGGTTAGACTTTTTGTTAGTTTCTTGTTTAATGTTTTGTAGTCGAATATTAGGAGCACATTTAGTAATCTGTATTTCAAAGGATTAGATTATAGAAGGTAACAGGACAAAGTTAGAATATATAAAACTTGTGTGCGGCCGACCCTAACCTATGCCGCTAAAACCAATGCAGAAACATTTAAAATTAAAAGACTAATGAGGAGCGCGGAAATAAAGTAGTATATAGAACAATAATAGCAGTAAACTACGTGATAATATTAGAAGTAGCGCTATCAAAGAAGAACTAGATAGTTAAATTGGTCAAATCACATAGATGGCAACAGAGGACCATGTGGATAGAATGAACTACAACAGAATTGCCAAATGAGATAAAGACCAAAGATCCCAAAGTAAAAAAACCTCTAGACAGACTACCTAAAAGACGGATGGAGAGCTGGACGTTAGCATCAATGGAAGGCTAGAAGGCAGATAACAGGACTTAGTTCTTAATTGCAAACAAGAAAAAGAAGAAATTAACTTTGAAGCGGACTATCAAATAAAAAACCACAAAAATGCTTAATGGACTGGACCTGCTTTTGATAACTATAGTAATGCATCTACCAAAAGAGTAACAATCAAAGGTGCACAATATAAAAAAGGGATTGCAGCGAAGGGGCGCTAGACGTACCACTTAAAAAAAACAATTTTAAGAGATTGAAGAAAATGACATTTTTGACTAAAAACCTCATAGAACATGCTTTTTAAACCAAAAATTAATAAAATAATATGATTTTGTACAAGAAAGTTAAAGAAAACTCAACAAAAAATTAAACAAAAGAAGCAATTTTGAATTAAAGTGTTTTGAAAACATTGTTTTTGACTAAAAATTTAATATAAAATGCTTTCTAAACAAAAAAATAATTAAAAATTTTGTATAAGAAAACTAATAAAAAATACTAATTTGAACTATAAATTAAACAAAAAAAAAAAAATTTTGGATTAAAGTGTTCAGAACATAATGTTTCTGACTAAAAACTTAATAACAAATGATTTTTAATAAAAATAAAAATAAAAATAAAAAAATGTGATTTTGTGCAAAAAAGTTATAGAAAACTCATAAAAATACTGTTTTCAACTAAAAATAAAACAAAGCAAGCAATTTTGGACTAAAATATTTTCAGAAAATGCTTTTTAGACCAAAAATGATAATAATTGTGATTTGGTGCAAAAACAGTTATAGAAAAGACTGTTTTTGGACAAAAAATTAAACTAAAAAAAACAATCTTTTACTAAAACGTGTTAAAAAAATGCTGTTTCTGAATAAAAACTTAATAAAAACTCCATTTTCTAACAAAAAGTAATCAAATATTGTGAATTTTTGCAAAAAAGTTACAGAAAACTTATAAAAAAAAACCTAATAAAAACTGCTTTTTAAAACAAAAAGTAACAAAAAAACGTGATTTTGTGCAAAAAAGTTACAGAAAACTCACAAAAATACTGTTTTAGCTTAAAAATTAAACAAAAAATAATTTTAGACTAAAAAGTGTTAAAAAATGCAGTTTTTGACAAAACTCTTAATAGAAAATGCTTTTTAAACCTAAAAGTAATAAAAAATTTCAAGAAAAAAGAAAATACACTAAAATATGCTGTTTTAGAATAACATTTAAACAATAAATGCAATTTTGGGATAAAGTTTTTAAAAAAATCTGTTTTTTAGACCAAAAAGTAATAACAATGTGATTTTGTTCAAAAAAAGTTACAGAAAACTCATGAAAAAGACGGTTAATAACTTAAAGTTTTAGCTGGTTTTAGGAACAGGTTTTCTATTTTTTGTTAATATAGATCCTACACATTTTCCAAGTAAGTGTAGACTGGGCATCAAGTGTCTTGATTTGTTACCTTAACACATATTTGCCAATATAACTAAAACGTTGTATATATGCTGGTGATTACATCTTTGAACATATATGTTTGTCTATAAGCATTTTTAGAACTTTTAGGTTTATTATGTGGAGGGGGGGGGGGGTTTAGTTAGATAGTATATTCAATTGTAAGATAAAACACTGATGGAACTGAATACATTGCGGTGAGTCTCAAAAATTCTAAAATAATTTTGAATCATTTTAGCAACACTTTTATATGCTATAAGCGGCATATTTATGTTTTGCACACAGGCAGCCGTACTTCTTGCGACGGCCCTGTATCAGCCCAAGTTTCCATCATCAAATGTTTAAATATCAATAACATCTCTTGTGTCATTGAAACTTTTAACGCTTACAGAAAAAAGAAATTTCAATTTCTTAATAACTAACACTTGGGCGAATGGGCGGGGCAAATGTCCGTCATCAAAAGTTTTGATATCACCATCACCTCTTGTGACAGATATTTCTAAAGCTTGCAGAGAAAAAATAACTTCAAATTTCTTGATAACAAACACTTGGGTGGCTAAAGGTAATTAAAAAAAATAACTTTGCAAAAGTCTTCTTACACTTTCAATTCATCTAATACATTAACTTAGTACTAGCTTTGTAATTTTCGAGAAAAATCAAAACTTTGTAAAATCTCCTTTGACTTTTATATCTTCTAATACATTAGTTCTACAATTTTATCAATCTTTCCTATGACCTTAAAATAAACTTTTCAAAAATCTTTTTCGTCTTTGAAAAACCGCTACCAATTTAAATAAGTTTATAACTCTTACTAAAAAATCACTTAAAAATATTCTAAAAATCTTTAAACTTCTTCTCACACCTAAGTCTTTTATCGGTTGTCAGTTATCTTTAAGTTTGTTATACCACTTGCAATTTTCTTTAAAACTTCTTAGAATATTGGAGCTCACAATTTTCTAAGAGCAGATACTGGTAAGCTCAGACAAAGCACTTACAGTATCTTCTGTAATATTCAATAATAAATTAAACTTTCTCAGATTTTTTTTTAATTCTCAAAAGTTCTAAAAACAATTAAAGATTTAGATAACCTTACAGCTTTTTTTTGGACTTAGACTTGGTCTTTTAAGAGCAGATACAAGTAAGCTTATGGCTGTTACAAGATCTTCTCAAACATTTGATAATAATTTTGAACTTCTCAGTTTTTCTGAACAATTAACAGTTTAGATAACCTTATTTAGTCTTTAAAGTTGTTTAAGAGTTTACAATTTCTTCTATGATATTCGAAAGTAAACTAAAACTGCTCAGAATCTTTCTAGAATCCCAAATGTTCTAAGAACAGTTAAAAGCAAAAGCAGATAAACTTGTCATTAAAGATTTAATTAAGTTTATAGCTTTTACAGTATTTTTAATAATTTACAAAATAACATTTACAACTTCTCAGCCCAAAATAGATAAGCAAATAAAACGGATTTTCATATTAACGGTTGCAAAATTTATTGTTTAATCAGTTTTAGTATTTTTTAGATTAATTTTGACAGTTTATTGCCGGATTTTGATCAATTATATCCTAATTTTAACATTTTCAAGCCGGATTTAGACAATTTATTAACAAATTTTGATCTTTTTGGACATAAACCTTAAATTATAACCAAACTGTAATAATTGACGGTCACAAATTATATGGTTTCACTAAGCTTTGAGGTTGTTAAGTTAAAATTGAATGATTTGTTACCAAAGTGTGATAATTTTTTGTTGTTTTGTAGCTAGACTTATTGCCCAGTTTTAATGTTCTAACTTTTTTTTTTGTAAAATTTTTTGGCCATCTTATAAATTTTATAGAAATATTTGTTAAATTTTATTTGCAACCTTTGTTTTATGAGCAATTTTTGATTTGAATTTTATATTCATAAACGATTTATTACGTTCTGTCAGATCTACTGTATTTTATAAACAAATTTCTTAGAATTCCTTATGATAACAGCAATTATTTCATTCATTTTATGAGAAACATTTCTGTTTTATCCACTAAAAAGTATTTCCTGAGTGAGATTTATTGTTGTGTAAGCAAATTTTAGTCAATTTTCTTGAAACTCTTTGTCATACAAGTTTTTATCCGCGATATACTATTATTGCATCGTATAGGAGCAATAGTTGATTGGTTTTACATTTATAAACAATTTTTTTAGTATTTTTTACAATAAATAACTTTTTGAGCAATTTTTATTCTGCCCATAAAATTAGCAATGTTCAATGTAGTTCATTTGGACAGTTTTATAAACAATTTATGAGCAATATTCAATAAATTTCATTCGCAGACTGTGTTGTGTAACAAATTTCTTAGAATCCTTAATAGCAAAAGCATCTCATCAATGATTTGCAATTATTTTATTCATTTTATGAGAGATTTCTTATGTAAGTAAATGTTATGAGTTCTGAAAAGCAACTCAAAATTCTTATTAGTTCTTTTAAAAACTCAATTTAACTGAGCCAAAATCTAAAGTAACTTCAAATTAGTTAGAGCTATGTTACAAAAATTATATTAAACTATTATCAAATAATTTCAAGCTTTTCAAACTCTAAAACACAAATATTTCATTAAAATATTCTTTAAAAATATAATAATGTAATACTATTTAAATTAAAAACAATTTTGTAGTTCTCATGCAGTAATTTTATAAAAAATCTCAACATCGCTCATCTTGATTAAAATTTATTCATTAAATGTGTAGCAATAATTCTTATGATTAACTAAATTACACATTGTCCACCTTTTATTGGGTGTTTATTTCAACATTTTTATTAAAATTTCCCGCTACAAGAATAAAGACACTGGCAATTTTGCAGCGTCTCATTACCATTAATTGTATACAATTGTTGTCTTATGAATGTAAATATATTTATTACAAGCTTCCAGTAAAGTGCAAGGTCGCAGGAGATAGAACACTGCATTTCTTTAATGTTTTTTATTTCATATTCTTCGTGCACACATTTCGCAATACAGCTGACAAACTTGATTATATTATTTAAAAACGTGATGAGAAAAAAAAAGAGTATGCATAAATATCACTTATAAATTAGCATTAAACATAAATATTATTTTTATTATTGCACAATTTACAATAATTTTAACTAAATCAATTTTGTAGTAATAACATTATAAACTTACTTACGATTCCTATAATGTAACAACTTTATCCCAAACACTTCTAATCACCGCAATGGTCAGAACGGAACTAAACGGACAAAACTGCTCTGGATTATATTATATACCATGATGAGCATCTGGGATGCACCTTCCGTTTAGCATGGTTGCAATAATAATATATCCCTTAAAATTTTACTGTTAGCTTGACCCCTTTTTACAACATACAAAAAATGTGTAACAGTTAAGCACACAATTTTTTTTCGTCTTATATTTCTTATGTACAAATCCAGCGCATGGCTTTATTGCGTTTCGTATTTTACAAGCGCAAATATAAAGCAATTTCGTTTGGAAGTGTGAAAAATGTCGGACGCTTTTATTAGAATGGAAAAGGTCGAGAGGAAAATGTAATAAAGTAGAACATACAATGTTTGAATGTATACATTGTAGGTATCATAAATGTCAGTATGCAATTAAAATTTAAATAAATGCATAAATATTGGTTTAAACGTGTTACAATAATTTATTATAATTAATTTTTTAATAAAAAAAAATACAAAAAAATCGGTTTTGATTTAATATTAATCAGAAAAAAATAATTATTATGTGTTAAGTCGCGTACTGAGTCAGATTTAATGTACACAATGTTAATAATTTTATAATAAGAAGCCATTTGTGCAAAGTAAGAAACTAATTATCTAAAATATTTCTATAAACACGACGCATGTCTTTAAAAGCCAAAAGTTGCAGTTTTAACAAAATCTATCACTATCATCTCCGGACTAGATCCAGCAACAAACTGATGGACTCTCTATAGAATTTTTGAACACAACTTAAGTTCTAATTTAAAAAATCATATAATCAATCCCAAAGTAGCAAATTAAGGTGTAAACTCGACAAACTAACTCAAGCAGCAACTACTCTTCAATCAGAAATCCGTTAAATTCTGTCCATCAGTTAACAACAAAGAATATACAAAACAATCAGAAGAAATCCAATCATACAAAAACTAAAAATCAAAAAAGCAAAGTAAGCGCACTCATGCCCGGTTCAAACAAACCTTAACAATAATAAGTAAGTGCAAGTATTAAGCTCTAATAGTAGAACATAAATTGATTTGTTGTTGCTTCTATTTCAAAATTATTTATAATAATTTGAGATCATTTCGACAAAAATTTGATAAAACTGGTTACAAATTTTGATTAAAAATCGCTAAACTCCAACAGTAAGACAATTCAGAGGTGTTTCTTGATGACTTAAGTTAATAATGGATGAGTTTGAACTAAATTAGCAAAAAAATCAACAAACATTGCCAATGATGTTAAATTCTTATAGTAGGACTTTAATTATTTTGTCCTTTAATCTATTCTGTAGTAAATTGCAATGGTTTAAATTTTTTTAGAAAAAAGTTTGATCATATTGGTTAATTTTTTAAACAGAATTGTTAATAGTGCTAGGTTCTAGTAGTATTACTTCAATTATTTTTTTGTCGCTACAGTCATTCTTTATAGTTTGGAATCATAACGTCAAAAAATATTCAATCTGGTTAAAAAAGTTGAAATAAATTTGCTAATAGTAATAAGTAAACTTCAATTATTTTGTTTTCACACCAATGTTGAGGCCGTTTGTAATACTTTAGATAATTTTGAAAGTAATTTGATCAAAATCCTTTAAAAATTTAAAGTAAATTGTATATGGTGCTTCAATAGTAAGATTTGAATAGTTTTTTTGATAAAAATATTCTAAAGTCATCATCCTTAATGATTTAAGATGCTTCGCAAGACATAAAGTAGTATCACTATAACGTCGGCAGTATATAATCACCAAACTAGGAGAATGACAAGCCATAACAACAAAATAGAACACTCCAAACCAAGAGCGATTCTTTTGGTTTGGAGTGTTTTAGCCCGATTAGACAACTGTGGACTACTACTACCCAAATTGTTATTGTATATTTCTCACACTTGCTGATTTTGAATATAAGAAAAGAAGAGAATTTAGTTGTCAGTATAGACGACAGAAGTAGGAGCAGTAACCAGTTGCTTGGCACTCAATGTATAAATTATACAGAAGTGATTTAGAATCAAGTACTCCGCCCAAGGGTTTCTTAACAAAATATTGAATATTTCTTATATTTTTGCGATCCTGCTATTTTTCAATATGACAGAATGAATGTAGATATCACTCAGACGGTAGAAGTGAAAGCAGTAACCAATTTCTTAATGACTAATGTGGAAAAGAGGATTGAAACAGGTTTGCCGGCAAGATAGAAAATCCGGTACGACTTACGGTTACGATTCACCATTTCATGAATTGTGGTCGTGTGATTTTAAATTTTGTTCCTGCCCATCCGTCCGATTGTCACTATTCAAGAAGATAGACCAATCAAACATCTGTGGTGTTCTAGTAGTTACTAATGACAAAAGTAGGCGCAAATGCCAATTTCTGGATCACAAACACTCGGGTAAGTAGGGCTGCGTACAAAATCATAGATTAAAAGCGAGTAGTTTTAAATCTTGTTCCCGCCCACCCGCCCAAGTGTTGCTAATCAAGAAGTTGGCGCAATCCTCACCTCTGCTGTTCCAAGAATCAGTAATGTCAAAAGTTTGCGCAATTACCAGTATCTTGATCACAGAACACTCGAGTTGGTGGGGTTGTGTACCAACTCATGGATAGTGAACTTTAAATCTTGTTTCCGCCCATTTGCCCAAGAGTCAGTAACAAAAAGATTGGATCATTCTCACACCAGTAGTGTTGCAGTAGACACTAACGTCAAAAGAGGATGCAATTACAAATTTATAAAAAACAAACACTCAAATGTTTAAGCGGTGTATACTTATTTATGGATTGTGGGCAGGTAGTTTAAAACCTTATTCCCGCCCGCCAAAGTGTTGGTGATGAAAATGTTAGATGAAACCTCACAACTGGTATTTCAGCAAATTTATGGGTTGTGAGCGGTTATTTTTAAATGTTGATCTCGTCCACCCGCCCACCTATCAGCAATTAAGAAGTTGAACCGATCTCACACGGTTAATGTCAGTAATGTCAAAAGTAAACCCAATTACAAAAATTTCTTGATCACAAACAATCGGGTGAAAGAAGAAGGTACGCCATTTTTAAGATTAAAGCCTTGTAATTTTAAATCTTGTTTCCGCCCACCCGCCTAAGTGTCAGTGATCAAAAGATTAAATCAATCATACATATGTAGTGTTTCAGCAGTTAATAATATAAAAATAGAGCGCAGACACTTGGCTGGGAAAGCGTGGTACACTAATTCATAGATTGTAGATAATTTTGTTCCCGTAAACCCGCCCATGTGTTAGTGGTTAAGAGGTTGAATCGATCTCCTACCTCTGGTGTTCTAGGAGTCAGTAATGACTGAAGTAGTCTCAATTACCAATTTCTGAATCACAAAAACTCGGGTCAGTGAGCAAAACACACTAATTCATCGATTGCGGACAAGTCTTGTTTAAATTTTGTAATCCAACCACCCGCCCGATTGTCAGTGATTAATAAGTTCAATAGATCTCACATCTCTGATGTTCCAAAAGTTAGTGATGTCAAAAGTGGGCGCGATTACCAATTAATGAATCATAAACACTTAGTTGGTAAGCGGAGTATACTAATTCATAAATTGTGGACGAAGAATTTTAAATCTTGTTCCCGCCCACCCGCCCAAGAATTGATAATCAAGTGTTTGCATAATTGGTTTTCCAAGAGTCACTAATATCAAAAGTGAGCGCCGTTACCAATTTCTTGATCACAAACACTCTGGTGTGTGAGCGAGGTACGCCATTTTATAGATTGTAGACATGTGTTTTTAAATCTTGTTGCCGCCCACCCGCCCGACTGTCAATAATCAAGAAAGTAGACCCATATCGTACTTATGTTAGTGTTCCAGCAGTTACTTATGTAAAAAGTGAGCTCAATTTAAATTTGATATTTACAAACACACGGATGGGTGAAGTTGATACACTAATTAAATTTGGTTCCCGCCCAACCGCCCAAGTGTCACTAATCAAAAGGTTGAATCATTATAACATCTGTGGTATTCCAGAAGTTACAAATATCAAAAGTGAGCGCAATTACTAATTTCTGAGCCAAACAAATTCTTGTGAGTGGGCAGGATACAACAATTTATGGATTGTGGGCAGCAAGTTTTAAACCTTAATCCCGCCCACCCGTGTTGGTAACCAAGAGCTTAGATCAATTCTTATCTCTGGTACTCCAGGAATCACTAATGTCAACAGTGAGCGCAAATACTAATTTCTTTATCGCAAACCCTCGGGTGAGTGGGTAATGTACGCAATTTTATAGATTGTGGGTGTATAACTTTAAATCTTGTAAACCGCCCACCCACCTGTGATCAAGAAATTAGATCAATCTCATACCTGTGTATTATTCCAGCAGTTTAATGTAAAAAGTAAGCGCAATTTAAATTTGTAATTACTAAACACTCGGGTAGGTGGGTGTGTTACAATAACTCACATCCCCCCTCCAAGTGTCAGTAAATAAGTCAGTGATTAAGAAGTTGAATCGATCTCACACTTATGGTGTTCCAAATGTAAGTGATGCCAAAAGTGAGCGCAATTTCCAATTTCTTGACCACATACACTCAAATCGGTGAGCGGGACATACTAATTCAAAAATTGTGGGCGAGTAATTTTAAATCTTGTTCCCACCCACCCGCCCAAGTGTTAGTAAACAAAATACTGGATCAATCCTACCCTCTGGTGTTCCAACAGATACTAATGTAAAAAGTAAGCGCAATTACTAAATTTCATAATCATAAACAGTCGGGTAGGTAGCCAAAGCACACATTTTATGGATTGTGAACAAGGAAATTTTAAATTTAAACCAACAAATTATATCAATCTCACATCTGTGGTGTTCCAGCAGTCACTAATGTGAAAAATAAGCCAAATTTCAATTTGTTTTTACAAAAACTCGCGTAAGTGGCCGGGTACATCAATAAATGAATTTCGTACAAAAAATTTGATTATTGTGATTGTATCCTTAACAATTAAAATAACCGTTGTTTGGGTTTCAAAAACTTATTTAATAAACTGCAACATGTTTTACTACACTGTGGCATCATCTGGTAAATGATTGTATCATTGCAATAATTATAAAAACAACAGTTAATTGAAAATGCAGTTCAATAAACCATTGGTGCTTCTGGTAAAAAAAAAAAATCTTTCCATATAAGAACCTTAAAATGACAAACAGGAAGAAGCAACGTTACAATCTAATTACAATAACCTCGAAGCGTAGTAGTGACTTTGCAAATAAAATCCGTGTTTGTAACTCTCGTAGAAATTTGTAAAAAAATAAAAACAATTAAGATGCTTTTCTAAAAGGCAATAATCTACTTAGACTTGGATTTCTTAAAAATCAAAAAACTTTAATAAATTTACGTCGCTAACGTCTAGTCAGGCACACAGGATAAGTGCTTAGTGGTAGTAAAAAAGTGTACATTTACAAGATTTTGATGTATAAAGCCTATTTGTGTGCAGCTCTCCTACAAAAACTTTCTTCTTCTCTGATAATAAAATTCAATGTTTTCACATTTGAAAGATTCATAAAAGTATGGTCAACAATCGTTAGACAGTCAAAACATAAAAAAAAAATAATGGTAAAGGCCACTAAAGCAATGTTTATTTATCACAAATATAAAAAACCGAAAATAAACTTGAAACCCTCAGTAAATTTTTGACTGCTACATCTTCAAATACACTATCCAGCAAAACAAAAAATGTAGTACTAAATGAAAAGATAGAAAACTACGCGTCTAATTGCTGCAGAGCAAAGCAAACATATCTCTTGCTGGGTTAGCATCATTTGCTAACCCTAAAATTTATTTTAAACCAATCCAAATTAAAGAAGAAGAAAAAACAAAAAACCTAAACTCTAGACAAATTTTATTCACCTCCGTAGATGGCCACACACATCAAGAATCTTTAAGATCTCCCCTCAGATAATAACGCAAAAATGTGTTCAATCAAGCCAAAATAATTCCTTGAAACAATAAAGACTAGAAAAAAATAAAAAATGCCCAAACTCAAGAGATAGAAAAAACTTTGTCCATTCTCAGTGGATAGCCAAACATCAGAAACGTTTAATGACTTACAGCTATTGTAGGCAGAATCACCTCTCTACATAAGATAAGAAAGATTCCAAATGGCTAAAAGAATTCCTTTAAAGCAGTAAAAAGTAATAAAAAACTAACTAATGTGCTCAAAATTCAAAAGCTAAATAAATCTTTTTCATGGTGTATGGCCACACACATAAAACATCTTATTATTCATTTATTTGCAGGTCAACATGCGCTAGGCATTATTAAACCATACATGTAGCTAGGCTAAGTAGCATTCGAGAAGCTAAAAGAGTTACAATTAACAAAGAAGCATCCTTCTACAAAATAATGTATAAATTAGCTTATCTATTGTATCTTTATTAAATTATTTATTTTAAAGATGATCTGTAAAATATCTATATCTATATTGACTACAGAACGCAATCTCTGCTTACAACCACTACAGGTAAAGTAAAAATTCAACATCGTTTAAGTTTAAAAGAATCACTTTCTTAGATAGACAAAAGCCTAAAACATCAGAAACTTAAAAAGCTAAAAAAAAAAACAAAAACTTGACAATGATCTCTAATCATTAGCATCTTCTACACCACTACAAAAAATTGAAAGGTTAACTCGTCGTTCTATAAATTAAAAAACAGATTTAGGTAACTACCAGAAATGCAATACAAAAGAAGAAGTAGATATGGATGTTGCTGTCGCATTTGAACAAATCCAAAAAGCAAATCTAAACCTAAAAAGGCACTTCAAAACGGCCAAAACTATCTAAAGAACAAGAAGCATTCGTAAAAACTCGTCGAGTGCTATAAACAATTTAAAACTAAAACCTTTAAAAGAAGTGTCATAGAGCTCACTCGTCAAAGCGTTTCTCCTCAAAAAACTGGATACCATCATCTACAGAGTAGTTTTGAAACTATCGTTTAGGTACGTACATTATACTACAAACAAACTTTTGCTAAAACTTATATAAAAACCCTTAACAGAAACTCTGGTTTAAGCTTATCAAAAGACACATTATCTATCTTTCTAAATAGCTTAGCGCAGATCAAAAAAAAGTTTTCTAACCAAAATCAAATCTATCCTCCCAAAATGCTCAATGTTTATTCTTAATTCTTAAAATTTCTTCTTACTCGTATTTTAGAACCTATTGGCCTATACGTTCCAACTTATTGATGATCGACTGATGTTGGCTCATAAATCTCTTCATCATCTAGAGCAGTAAGATTTCCTCTCGTTATTCATTATACTGATATACTCGATCCAGACTTGACTTGACTTGACATTAGTTCCTTTTTTTTTCTGTCTCGAAGTAACTTCGATCTAACGCATGATTTGTAAATTCTGGTCTTGGCCTGAATAACATGAGTATGTTGTTCCATATGACATTTCAGAGGGCACCACATAGCCTACAGGCTTTGTTGGCTTAGCTTCTGACTTTTTGTGTTCTATTTTGATTAGACAATATATATATTGGCACTGCTAGACAATTAAAAGTCATGATTTGTTCTACTGATTTATCTTCGATAACCAAATTGCATTTTATTGCAATCGAAATATTCAAACAAACTGTTTCAAACATTCAGTCGTTATAAAAGCAAACATCTTATCAGGAAGAATTTAAAACAAAAAAACCACAAAACACAATAGTCTAGGATACTTTTACAAACTTTAAACACACATTAGAACAGCAATAATGTACCATGGTTTTACATTGTTAGACAAACACATATATAACTGAACGGAAATACAATATTTTTTTAATAAAATTGTTAATTACGTACCGTAACCTCCTTTCCTTCTTAATAAAAGTATTGCGTTTTAATGGTTTTCAAAACCTTTGATAAGAAATATTTGTATCGTTCGGCACAAGCGCTCGTAGTTGTACTCATTCACAGCAATTCGATGCTTTTCAGAACAACATCCAATGAACCACATAATTTAATAAACCATCTCGAACAAAACAAATAAATTTCCATCGCAAAGTGTAATTTTCCACATTAATTAAACTTCATTGTATGTCTTGATTGGCGTTAAAATTATGTTTACGAGATTTTAATTGAAACAATTTGTTGATAGAAGCCAAGCTACAATTAAAGTCCTGACGAAATTTTATCTCAACACCGTAATGTTTTGCATCAGAAAATTTCCATCATAAACAAACATTTTGTAATGATTTCATTCACTCATCGCACATCGTCTGAGAGAGGTTTTATCAATTATCAATCAAGGGCATTCCATGTAATATCGTTTACAATAATAACCATTTCATTTAGATAATAAACGTTGAAGGTCTTTATAAGAATAAAATGCGCAGAATAATAAGAAAAAAAATAGATTTATAAATTTATGTATTCATTAAAAAAATGTTTAATAAACCATGTCATTAATATTATTAATTAAAGGTAATAGGATCATTTCTTAACCCTAATAACCTGATTTATTGATAAAAAATAATTATTTGGAAACTGAATAAATAAAAAAAGATTTTATGACACAAATTAATACAAAAATACAATCTGATTTACAAACATAATAATGAGAAAAAATATTACAACTAATTTTTTTAATAAATCCTGTAACAATTGAATCTAAATTGTTTCTTATTATTCTATTTATTTATTAAATTTTATCAAATATAATAAGGAGAAACTAAAAATTTTAAAAAGTGAATACAAAAACTATTAAAACTAAATCTTGGGTTTGCCCCAGTCGATTAGTAATAATGCAAAAAAGTAATATAATAATAATTTTTCTTCAGCCTGGAAATAAACTCTGTTGATGTTCCATGTTAATTGAAACAACTAAATTAATCCTATAAACTAATTAACATACAAATTTCAATATTTGGAAAAAGCTTTTTTATTACCGTAAAATTAATAAACTAAATTAATATTTCGATTTTTATTACATAAATATGATCCAATAAGAAAGTGAAAGTAATCACCCCACAATATCTATCTAAATATTCAATAATATAGTTTGATTGAATATTTAATTTAATTTTGATGCAAATCTAATCATGCGGCAATAACACTCACACACGTTATACATGCAAAGCTTAATTAATCCATACAACTAAAACCGGCGACAATGCGCGTTGTAAATGTTAATTGGTTTCAATGTAAACCATTTTCACTTCATTGTAATGCAACAGTATTACCTTCCACGAAGAAAATCGTTCGACTAATTGTTTATAATTCATTTACGCTTTATTCGACAAACCAGATATATTCACAATAAATTATTGTTTCAAAGAGTTGTTCGCTCAAGGATTTGCAAACATATTTTTAAAAACAATCATGAAAGGTCATTTCGGTTGAATTATATTTTGCAATATATATAGAACTTGTATTCTTGGATATAGCATATTTGACGGTGTAATTTGTACAATTTCATAGATGCCATCAATCTTACAAAATAGTAATAATATTGACAAAAATCGTTATAATAATTTTGTTCTCGTTTTGAGAATCAGTTTTGACAATGTTAGTAAAAAATATATAAAAATATTACTCAATTGTAAAAGCACAACTTCCACTTAATAGCACTAAACTTTTTCGGCTTTTATCATACGCACTGTTAGTAGAACTGAAATCCTATATCAACATGGCGCCGAATCGATTATAGATAATTCCAAACACGCCCAATGAAGGAGTGCTTGGCTCTGATTTGGACATTCCGTAGTCCTTATTGGAAGAGCGCCACTTCATCGTACATACCAATAAAATGCAATTTCAAAGTTCTAGTTTGCAAAAAACACCCCTATGTTAAACAAAATAAAACTACTGACCTATCAAAAAAACCTGATGCAAGTATACTATTTCATTGATCATGAGCAAGTAAACACTTTTGTTTCCATGTGTTAAAATTATGCTAAATATGACCCATAAAAATGGTACATAGAAAGGAGCAACATTATCTAAACATAGTCAATTTTTGTACATGTTTGGACTAGACAATCATAATATAAATATTATCTTCTTAAAAAGATACTTTCCAAAAAAACACCAAATTTGTTTATTTATCTGTCTATTCCATTCAAAAATTAGATAAAATAACAAAAACCTAAAGGATATAGATTTTCTGTTATTTTGTTCAATTTCTGAATCAAATCGGTAGGCAAATAACAATTTCCAATCAATAAAAAAGAAAGAATTTCTTATTTAAAATTTTAAAAACTTTTCCTACACCACTGGATCAACAAGAAATTGGTGTATGTATGAAATATTTAAACTTGGATTTGTAAAACTACAAAGTTTTTCTGATTTTAATCATTTTTATAAAATTAGTAGTAATGATGTTTGGCTACAATGTTGTTAAATTTCATCAAAATCCAATGTAAAGTTTATTTATTTTAATATCTTCAAATCAATATTCAGCAACAATGGGTCACTAAATTAGATGTTATGTCAAAATTGTCGCGGTAATTTTAAAAATATTTTACTGAGTTGCTAGTAATAACATTTAGCTACAATGTCAAATTTTTTAAGAATTTTAAAGTTATACATTTTGTTAATATTTAACATTTCAACACTCAGGGGTTGAAGGTTTCTAAACTAGAGATTATGTTCTCGCTAGCTACCTATGTTTAACCAAGAAAAAAGAGGAAAATATAGATATTTGCAGTAGTACCGGAAGGATAGATTTTGGGTTTGCTCCTGCGAAATATTACATCCTTCTACTCCTATTTCCAACACAAGGCCAAAACACAGTTTCTGCAAATTACTTTGTAATCGTTACAAAAGGAGCTAAAACAACTCCTCATAAACGCTATCGTAAAAACCAATCAGATAGTAGATTGCATGGCAAACTACAGACTGCAGAAGCATGGCTGACAATGTAAAAAGTGGGCAAAAGCTCTAATAGGTTCTACTTGAATAAACGGCCAAGTGGCTTTGTCTCTACGTAGCTTAAAAACCATGCACATGAGCTGCAAAAGTACCAAGAATGGTTAAAAAAAGCACTTTCAAAATTGCCAAACATTATAAAACAGTATCAAGAGATTTGTGACATTAGTTATCCTAGCAGATAAATTGGTCAATAAAATAACAGCAATATGCAAAAACCAGTGTCAGAGCTAGATTAATTGATCGTTGGAAAAAAGCAAATCTAGTATAGTAAGTACTTTATCACTCAGGTTCAATTATTAAGAAAACTACAAATGATTCCAAACTTACCTAAAACAAACTGGCAAATTCAACACAAAACATACTGTGCCTAAAATATAGACAATGCCGAGCACGTACTACCAAATTTTTCAAAATAGCAAAATTTGCACAAAAAGTTCTTACTGCCAAAAATGCTTTGAGGAGTGGCAAATGACTAACTTTATCGTTTCTATGTTTAAGACGATGTTAAATAATACTTCAAAAAACTGCTTTAATAAGGCAAACGTGTTAGAAAATTAAAAAAAATACCACGGCAATGGCTGTTCTTAAAGATTTGTAAGCCACGACACAATTTACGTTCTAAAAAAAGTGTAACATCATCCTCTTGCGGGCTCAGAAGCTAATCCTTTCGCGGGCTCAAATGACACACTCCTTGCAAGCGTGTGAACTACATTCCTTTCTTGATAAACCAAGAGTAGAACGCCTATACCGTATGCAATCCATGCATTATAAGAAAAAACTGAGTACGTCCTCAACTTTGCCTTATTCAACGTTCAGCCAGCATCAACAAAATCAGAACTAAACCGCTTTTCTAAATTGGCCAACATCCAACTGACTCCGAGCTTAAAAAACTTTAGAAAACAACTTCCTGCCCAGACAAAGTCTAGCCAGAACACCACAGCAATATTCAAGATAACTCTACAAGCACAATGACAGTCAGTAGAACCCCACGTAAACTTAGACGGCACTACATAAACTGGAAAACACTAAGGCCATCTGATATGTCCAGAACACATACAAATTAATCAAACAGATTAGCTAAGCACTTATTCCAAAAAAGATAAGTGACCAATTCTAAGACCGGCATCATTATCAACTTCTGCAGGACTTGGAAAACTCTCCTTAGACAATTAAACTTACAATACCAACATGTAGCTAATAACTACAAGTATAATAAGCCCTAACTGTAAAAATCAGTGTATATAATATACACACAATTTCTTTGCAACCCCCAACAATCAAAACAAGTTAATAAAGAGATGCATTTTCGTTCAGATATCTAAACTAAAAAATTTACTGTCTAATATATATCAAAAACTCTTGCTCCAACCATAGCATCGTGCCCTCGTATACCACTCAAGCCATAAAACACTTAAGCTACAATCCTAGCTTGATCCCTCGTTCATAGCTCCAATTCTTGTATCAAATATTTTATATCAGTTTTGGAATAACTGTTGTTCAGTCAAGATGTAATTTTTTTTTAGATAAAAAAACCCATATTGATTGAATAAAAATGAGATTAAAACTGATGTAAAATATATAAATACAAACATTGAAACAAGGAGCAAAAGTACTATGCTAGTAGTCAGAGCAACAGTGTTCCAGGGCCCAAGCGCTGAGCAATGTTATGGTCGGAAAAAGAGTCGTCATTCTATCTGCATACTTATTTATTAATTGGGTTTATACAGCTAGGCACTCATCGCATCTCAAATAGTATCGTTCCATGATCTTTTGGGTCTTCCCTTCGGGGCCATCTATCATCCGTCATCCGAAGAACATGACCAAACCACTTCAAGCTTTTTATTTCCACTCTTTCCACTTAAACTATATTAATCCTCACAGCTGTAGATACCTAGCTCAAACTACCAATATCTACTAAGTTACAAATCTTAAAACAATTTCCTAGATCTGTATAACTCTTAAGATTTTATTATCTACCCAAAATTAGCATTCGTAATGCGTCTTCTTTAAGATAAAAAAAAACACTAGTTTTAAAATTGAACCAAAACCTTTCCGTGGCCGAAGCTATTGTGTGGTTAGGCTGAACATGTGCTACCTAGACAGGTAACACAGCCTTCATATTAAAATTCTTGAGATCAAATCTCTTTTTGTATTTTTTTAATCGATGTAACTAGTTTTATAAAGAAACAATTTTACAAGCATTAATCATCTCAAATCACTTCTTCTTCTCTTTGGCTTAGTCCTTATCTTTCTGGCTACTTAAAACTTGTTTATAACAAGTTGAGTACTACTCTTTTTCTGCTCTATTACCAGTACCAGTGTGTAATTTACTTAAGCAAAAATGTAAAGTTAAGTTAGATAAATAATTGAAAAAATTGTAACAGTAGTTAGTAAAAATTCTCTCTTCCAAAAACATAATTGACTAACCATATTTTTTTTTAAATTTCAAAACAAAGCAATACTTATAGAATCTAGACTGCACAGTAGTGATGCTAGGCCGGCAACACTTTGCACAGTGAAGAAGACAGTTTATTGCGTATGATTAACTTTTTCTCGGCGTTCCAGTGCGTCAATTCTTGCCTATTAGCCGTCAAGTGAGGTACTGTTATACGTGTTCGTCGGATTTTGATTTCTCTTAAAACCACTGAACGAGTTGAACAACGGTACTGCATAAATTTTTTTTCAAAAACTTGGTTTGATGGGAGCATCTCTCCTCGCTAATGCCAAAAAGCACGACAGGCAAGAAACAAAATCAAAGTGATGCTAACAGGTTTCTTTGATATCACAAATACGCACCAGAAAAACAAACAGTGACAAAAAAATACTATCAAAAAGTTCTCCGCCGACTCCGTGATGCAGTTCGGCGCTAAATACCAAACAGACTGAACGGCAAAAAAATGGCAGTTGCATCACAACAATTTTTTTCTCATTCATCGCACCTGATACAGACTTTCTAGGCAAAACATGAAATTCCAGTCATTTGCCAACCTCCCTACTTTCCAGACATGACTCCTTGCAACTACTGGTTGTTTCCAAAAGATGCCATTAAAAGAATCCCGTTTTCAGAGTAGAGAAGAGATAAAGCAAAACGGCAAAGTTAAACACCTTTCCAAAAAAAGACTTCCAAAAATGTTTTCGGCAGTAGAAGGGGATTAAAGTCCCAATTCCGTCATTTAAACAAACCTCGTATTTACACACAAAAAATGCCTTCAGAAGGAGAAAAAAACCAAAGCTACTTACCTTGACTTCATCACTTCTAATGTTTACATAGTCCCAAAACAATAATTCCTCAATGTCTTTGTTATAAAGCTGAATCATCCTAAAATCATGGATATAATAATAACAAAGCAATTCAAAACCTATAAAGTGACAATCGATAAAGTCAAGTACACACCGATACAATCAATTAGAATGACTTAGTTACATGAATAAGCAGCACGCTTCTGCTCAAATGAAGAGCTAATAGCACACCAAACTAAATCACACTACTCACGGATAACATCGACAATCCAAACGTGAGTAAACAACTCCTTCGCATCCAAAAAACAAAAAAAAACTAAACTAAAAATAAACCTTAGCGCCCAAAAAACACCACAATCTTTCTTACGTGTATGCAGTAATACGCCTACTATTATGTTACCAGTAGAACGTTTAAAATGTTACGCTACCTCATGTACTAAATCTTCAAAAAAATAGTCGTAAAATTCAAAACCAAAATAATATTTTAGAGGTAATTAAAAGCTCGTCTCTAAAAAAAATTGGTTCCACTCAACTCCCAACTCACACAAAACCGTAAAAAGAGGAGAAAACGTAATAATTAAAACTTAAAAAAAAGCATGCACAACTTTCTATTCTAAATATTATATTTGAGATGCCACTGCCAGGAAAAAGTTGTAACTTGTGATTTAGATTTAGACAAAATAAAATTTAAAAAACATGGTTTTTGACTCATGAAAAAATGAATGAACATATTTTATAAAGTTTGCATAAAGCTAGCTCTTCAAAAGACACATTTTGATAAGTCTCTAAACTTCCTGCAATAAATTTTGTTAACATAAAGCCGCTCAATCTGCTGACGGTCTCAAACAGTACACAAACATAAAGAAGAAGCCATGTGCCTTGTTTTCTTAAAAAAATATGCAAAATAAAGCAAAAATAAGTGGAAAAGTACAGGTACAAATAGGATAAGTTGATACCCGACTTTGACAAAATGGCACCCTTTCTCTTAATGACTTGCGCGATGCGCGAGGCGCTTTGGTTTACAAATACATGCAAACAGTTTGAACTGAAATTATCCGTCAATAGTCAACAAATTAAAGAAAAAGCTGGTATTATTGTCACAAATATTCTGGAACACCTTGTAAATCATTTTAACAGAACAGGAAGAGTCATGTTAAAATTATTACTCGTGACTGTGCAAATAATAGATTATCAATCATAAAGCGCACACCGACTTAAAATCAAACTAAGTATTCTAAAA